>OX463755.1:134486001-135086001 GCA_949824845.1 Rhingia rostrata | reverse complement strand
TCCCATAAAACAAAAACGAATAGAGGACTTTCTAAAACTGATTCTAAGAAAAAACGGAAACAAGAGCTTAACGACATCCAAAAGTCGGTAGTCTAAAAAAAAAAACGATTATCGTAATATTTTGAACGATTATCGTTTTATGTAGTACAGTAGTGAACTTGGTGTTCAATTCCGATTGCAGACGTATGACATTACAGGTTTTGAAAATATATTTTATTTTTTATTTTAAAGTCTCTTAGCAAGATTTTAACATTGTCGAGAAGGTCGTAGAAGCAGTCTTTTGATATATCCTCGTTGTCCGCCCTCGACGCGTAAACGAATAAATGGCTTATGTTGGCGCATTTGCGCTTGATGATACGTTCGATAATGTCTTGAAAGTATACGACTTCTTGTATACGTTTTCAACTTATAACAAACCCACATCCGAATAGTTGCTGTTTCTTCTCACTATAACACGATCCGTAATAGAGTCACAATCGCGCATCCTACTTTTAACTTTTGACAGTAGTGTCTGCTTTGTAACTGCTTATGGTTATGACTAGGGGCTTGCCTGTAAATTTTCGGATAAGCACTCTTATATTCCAGGTGCAGATAAGAGCGTAGTTGTACTTTTTCGATTAGCATGCTCTTCAATCGTAAAACAACTTACTTTCGAGGGTCTTGGTAATAAAAAGTATTTCGGACAGGGTCTCTGGCTTATTTATATATAGAGGAGCAGCGTGAGACTACGTGGCGACTACAGTCCGGAATGAAACTAGGGCTCAACAAAAATGCGTCTCCAATTAGCCCGGTTCCTAGCTAACTGCCTCCAGTTGCGCCATCAATTAGTTGCCTAGGAGTATGTCGTTGCTCGTATGGTTCTTGGTTTGGTCTTCGTCTTCGCAATGGAAACGGAACCGCAGATTTTTCGAAAAAAAACTTCATTCAAAACGACCAAAGATTTCATCATCCGAGCAGGTGTGTGGGTATACAAGTTTGTAACATAGAGAAATAGTTTCGATAGATATACCCTATGGTATTATAAGCAAGTTTTGATGATTATAGTTAGCATATATTCGTGTAAACAGTTCTTGTAAAGATAATAATAACCGCCTCCCAACTTAAAGTGTATTTTATTCTAAAAATAAATAGAATCTTGTACCCTATGCCATATTATATGCCTAAAGATTTAGAGATTTATAGGTCCGTTCTATAATTTTCAGCTGAGATAATGCATTTTGGTATATAATCTCTATACTCTAAGACATATACATATATAAAACTTTAGTACAAGTTTTAACATTTTTACAATCCACCCACTGCCCACTTTTCAGAAAAACGTTGCAGTGCATTCGGTTACTCCAATTTTTCAATACCTTGTTGACGGTTTCGTGCTGTAGCTCATAGATTGAATGGATGATAATGGCTTTAAGTAGTCTTTTTTCACGATTTTTTCATAACCTTGGTCCTTCACGGTTCCCCCAAAAAAAAAAGTCCGAAGGTGTCAAATCGCAGCTTCGAGGCGGTCCATTCTCATCGCCAAGATGGCTCATAACACGATTTGGGAATTTAGTGCAGTATGCCACACAGCCCATGAGACAGTTGATAGTGTGGCATAGCGCTCAATCCGGTCGTCCTAAATTATATCTTCAATATCAGTGAAAAAGGTTGGTTAACACGGCTTTGTAACGCCAACCTTTAACTGAAACATTGTCCCCAGCCTTTTTTTCGACAAAAATTGTCCAATGATGCCACCACTCCACAATTCGCACCAAACTGTCACAGTCTGCGTATGCACCGTCTTCTCGATAGTAAAGTGCGGGTTTTCCGAGCCACAGATGCAGAAACTTTGATTTTCAACATAGCCGCCAAGTTTTTGGCCAAATTGTTGTCCAATTCAAGCGGTTCTAAGGCGTGAACTGCGAAGCATAAAGAAGCCTTCAATTGCTGATTCAATTAGGCCTAGTAAGCGAATAATCCCAGGTCTTTTTGCAGAATTCTCCTCAGTCTAGTCTCTACTGCGTAAAATCTGGAGCTGTTGAGATCGATGGCGAGTGGACGTTCTTGAGTTTTGTCTCAGATTCTCGGCTTAAAAAGCCACATTCCCGCTAGTGCTCACAGTACGACGACGGGACCATGAGTGATGTCAACCAGCATAGCAGTCTTACGACCATATTGTACAACGAGAATTGGGGAAACTGACTACAGCATCCCATATCACAATTTTGATATTTATTACTCAATCAGAATACCAAGCAGAAACGAATGGTCGGCAAACACTAAAATAGCCATTTATACTGACGGGTCTAAAATGGAGTTAGGAGTGGGCTCTGGGATTTACTCCAACAAAATTGGGTTAGCCACATCCCTTCGACCAGCAAACTCGTGCAGTGTATTCCAAGCAGAGATCCAAGCCATACTCGAAGCTGCAGGTTAGACTAAAGTATTGGACATATCACAAGAGGATAAATTAAAAAAAAACTCTGGATTCCAACGAAATGAAATCACTAGCATTTGGATACTACCGCGCAGAGCTAATGCCTCTATGCAACCAGAATAAAGTCCAAATTATTTGGGTGCCGGAACACAATAACATTCCAGGATATGAGAAAGCAGACGAGCTAGCCAAAATATTATGGTCCAGCTGCATCTCCTTATGCGACAGTACGGTTAGACCCCCACTTGCTTCTAAGAAACAGGCAATAAGAAAATCTAGGTGGCGAAACATTAACACTTGCAAACACACCAAACACCTATGGCCGGAATTAAGCGGTAGAATATCAGAAAAGCTTATAACTCTGAATAGAGCCTCCATTTATGTAACCATACGAATGTTAATGGGACGTAATCAGTTAGGTAAGCACTCCCACAGAATCAGAATAACTAACTCACACCAATCATGCAGGTAGTGCGGCGACCCAGAGATGAATAGAGCCTTCATTTCTAAGGCCGTGAGAATGATAACAGGTCGTTATCTGTTGGGTAAGCACTCCCATAGAATCAGATTAACTTACTCACATCAACTATGCAGAAAGTTCGGCGGCCCAGAGATCGAGCAGGTCATCCCTCACCTACTATTTCATTGCCCCGCAATCAGCAACAGTCGTATCAAACCTTGGTAGATTTTACTACGAAGACCTAATGTAACTAGCACCAATAATTATACTAAAGATCATCCGTTTGCTGCAAATCGGGAAGGAGCAAACATCTATTTGAGGCAAATGGAACAACCCAGATCACAACAAAATTATCACACTTTAATTCATTATTTTTTTGAGGTTATATCTCTTAACAAAGGGTATCGCTATGGGTCCACGTAGACCTCTGCGAGTTTGACCTAACCTAACCTTAAGCTACACAGCACTCACCTTCGAAATAAGTTTTTAATATTTCCTAACGTTGCTGAAGCGGAAAGCGACTCATATCTTTCCGCGGAGGTGTGATACTGACTTTCTTTTAAGGAACAGCGGAAAACAGCTGTCAGTATCAAAATAATCTATGATTAAGAAGTAAAGCACTAGATGGCCCACCGACGTTCCTCGATTTACATTTTTCTTAATTAGAAATTACTCTAGCATACCATTATTTCCCTGGATTAAGAAGTCTATGGAGTAGTAAAGCCTTCACTCGAAATACTTAGAAGATAATGACCCCGGTATTTAAAGTCTTAAAAAAAAAATTCTAAAGAAAGTTTTCAGTACCGATTGAACATAAAGCTGGAACTGCGAAATAGTTACAATTAAACAACAACGCATTATCTGTATGATACATAGGGCGAATTGCCCAGTATCCAATTCTCCGGCCATCTGTTAAACTTTTTTTTTAAATGTTCCCCCGCACAACAAAGGCACTCTCAAAGCTCCAACTCCCCAGTCCGAGTTAAGAACGGAAGAGCCTCAAGATAGGTGTACATCACTTTGCTTTTACAAAACAAAAAATTGATAAAACTGCTGTCCCGTATTCTTATTAATTTCGTTCGCTGAAGCAAAACTTGTCCTTTCGAAGTCCAATACAATTCCTCATCTCCAAACCACCCATACCATCATTATCGCAAAGATGAACAATTAAGATTATTCAGCTGTTTCACTGATGACGTGCTTCTGACATAAACTTTTAAAAGGCACAATTAATGATGGCCACAACTTTTTTCTTGATTATCGCCGTCGTTATCGGATTAAAAAAAAAATCTCATCTCATCCAATCCTAATGCTCTCTAACGTTGTGTGCGATTTTCGGGTGGATTAATTCCTATGCTTTGATGAAACAAAGCAAATCCTCGAAAAACCAGAGTGATGTTGGTGTGCAGGACTTAAAGTGAACAATCGCATTGAAGCCCGTTGTTGTATTTTTAAGATGGAAATCGCTTCCATGGCCATTTTAATTAAAATCCGATTATAATCATTCGCTGTGAGAGTGATTTAAATTTGAATTGAAGGATTTTATTCAAATTGAGTTATAACAACACAGGATATGGATGTCCTCCGGCTGATGGCTGTTGCGGAATAAAACAACAATGGTGTTATTTTCTGTCACAATCGGTAACGGAAAATGGAATACTAATAACGCGGCTTTGGCAAATCCTTATTTAGGTAAATTCATTTCCAGGACAAATTTAGGCGCCCAACTAATTGTGAATTTCTCTGCGGAAATATATCCGATGAAACCCGACTCTCTTTAAATAGGTATGCGGTTAAATTAATTGCAAATGTTAACGCATGCAACAAGAAGATAAGGGAAGGATAAATCCTCAAGCAAGACGGGAAGCAAAACATTCCAAAGCACCTGACAATCATTTGTGGCATATGGCCCATACGTTAATGAGAGCGAGCAGGATAATTGCAGAATCCAATGTCTGTGCAGAAATAACGTTCCAATTTCGTCGCCATTATACGGTAGTTTATGCCTAATCACACAACTTTGGGCATGCCCAAGGATACGATGAAATTTGATTCTGATGTTAAATTCTAAAGTACGGCTATCTGTGCAAGCAGAATCCATGAGATTGTGTATTATGTGGTGCAATGTAAATTTATGATACTCCAGTGGATTCGGATTAAGCATAGGAGTTGGGTGACTAGTTCGTTCGTTGAGAGTGGAGATATCCACACACAAAGGGGTAATATGTCTTCTCTGAAAAAAAGAATGATTTAAACAATCTGTTTTCCATAATATATGGCAATCCGATCTCCGATGGATGTTACCCGCATAAAAATATTTCCAAATGGGCTAGAAAGGAAACATTTGGTATTCAGGAGGGTATAAGTCTTTAGGTACGTTACTATATACGAGTTACGAGAGTACGAGTTGTACAAATCCTAGAACTCATTAAAAGCGAATAACGTTGTCAGATCGTACATCTTGGTGATAATGTTTTGGACAATGTGCACGTAACGATGTACAGTGTAACTTTTTCAGTGTAAAGCTTTTTTGTTTAAAACTATACTGAATTGGTTTTTAAAATGCAGGTCTATATAAGTCAATGGGTTGATAAACTTAAAAGTAATTTATTGTTTACATACAGCGATAAAAGATGGCGCACCTGTTACTTATGTATAAACTTGTTTTTGCAGAAGGCGCCCATGACAGAAAGGCCAAGTATGAAGTCATTAAAAATCAGTCACATTGACGATGAACTAACTCAACTTATGAAAGGATAATTGCGTTTGTGTTGACACCTAGAACGATCTTTTTAATCCTTTTAATGAAAAGTAACATCCGAATAACTAGCACAGTCCTCAAGCTACTTTGACGTGCAAATGGTGGGTAGTGGTTAAGATGAGACTACAGCTCAAACTCTCAGAATCCTCGTGACGACTTCTGAAATCGTTGCCCCTGAACCGTAGAAAAAGTGCAAACGCTTAAAGTTAGGGTTGGAGGCAGCAGACCGGAAGAAAATGTGCCTTCACACTAATGCAACTCTTTTCCAAGAAGGGAGCGAACGAATTCAAACCTTTTTTTGAAACCAAAAGTGTCTCACAGGAGAAATGTTCGTAGACCAATGGAAAAATAAGCCTTGTGCTAGTGCTAGACAAATCCTCGGCTTAACGTCCTATCTGCCCCTTAGATATAATGGGCAAACTAGTAGAGCGCATCATATGCAGCCGATTAGGAGTAGCAATTGATGAAGCCGAAGTATTATCCAACTAACATAGTATGGGCTTAGAAAAGATCGTTCTAAAGAAGACGCTGTACGGAGGTTAACTTCAACCCTGGAAGATGCCATTGAATCCAAGAGATGGAGAGGAGGCGGCGCAATGAAATATGGTGCAGTACTTACACTAGACGTCAGTGCAATCGCTAATGTCAATGATGATTTCATGATTTTTTACATAAAATAGTTTCAAGCTGTGATACCGAGGATGGCGTGAAGAAGGACCACATATTTGGGAGAGTTCTACGAGGATCGGTTTAAGGTCCCATGCGGTGGAATTTTACGTACGATAAGTCTCTAATGCTCGGAATCTCAAGGGAGTCAACTGCACGAGAGATTTTTACACAAACATGGGCTCAAGAAATTGACTTGTTGCTTAAACTGCACACAGGTCGGAAAAGATCTACCACCCATTTTTTTGAATGCCCACGATTTCATATGGAGCGAAAAGAACTAGAGTCAAAAAAGTTTCTAATGCTAACCCCTGGGAATATTGTGCACCACATATTGTAATCGAGTTTAATATGGGACACAGTGGCAAGAATCCGAAGAACAACGTGTCGAAAAAAGAGACTCATTACCTAGCCAGCCTCAAAAAAGTTTATACAGGTGGGTCAAAACAAGTCATCCGATGTTGTTTGTCCTTCGGAATATCAGTTGTGGCTCGCGCAGTGTGTACCGTTGCCCCGTTCTGTTGGAACCAAATGCCCTTCAGTCCTAATTCGTCCAATTGCGGCAGAAAAAACTCGGTTAAAATGGCCCTATAGCGCGCACCATCCACTGTTGTCGTTTGACCAGTGGAGTTCTCGAAAAATGGCCCTATGACTCCTCCAGCGTGAACAGCGCAGTAACTTTGAGTGGGTATAATGGCTCCTCGTGCATTACTCGTGGATTTTCGGTGCCCCAGAAGCGATAGTTTTGCTTGTTCACATACCCGCTGAAGTGGAAATGAGCCTCATCGCTCTTCTGATTAATCCGCGTTCTTGGGGAGTGTATCGCTCCATAGCTTGTTCACTTGTGCTCTACATCTGTCTAGTCCACAAATGTCAAAACAGATTTGACATTGGCGGCCATTTGCAAAAATCTGCATCTTCCAATACGGTGATCTCTTTTGGCTCACCTTGTACCTAACGGTCACAGGCGCATTCCAGAAATCAAACACACGGGTCTGCGAATCTTGTATGCAAGTAGCCCGGGACAGGTGGTATCTTTTGAAGGAAACACACCATCAAATACCAACCAGATTCGATATGATCATGGACAACAAATGAAAAATATATGCTTGGAAAGTACGCACGGTGTGAGGTCAGATAACCGCCATTCAGGAAATACGATCGACATTAACAGGAATTCAAAAACAGCTGTCACCAAAGGCTGCAGACTCCGTTGTAGGTAGCAGAGCTAGTTATAGAAACTTTTAGCCCGTTGTGATCGCCTTGCTGTGATCATCCTCAGAACAACCTTTTGCAAAATCAGCCTTATAGTGCACATGCTCCTACCGATGAGACTGAGGACTCTATCAAAGACAGGTTTTTCAAACTGGACGCAGCCTGTACTGAATACGACGATCACCATTAGGGATACTGAACATCTTAAGCCTTCTCCAACACACTACCACGTACAAGAGTTCTCCCGTCAGATCGACTATAGACCAACGTTTCACTCTAATTCAAATGCTGTAAAAGGACAACGAAATTCAAGTTGAGACACATCATCTTTTCAATGACTTCGAGGCAGCATATCATAGCGTCCATCTCTTATATTTGCATAAAGTGATGACAGAATTAAGAACACCGTCAAAACTGTTCTGCCTTATACTGTATTACACTGAAGAGCGTAAGTTCCATCCGTTCAGTTTGGAAACAGCTCATCTGAAATTTTTCAAACATGTACCGGATCTGCGCATCTACATGCGCTATCATGTGACTTCTTTAATCTAGTGCTGGAACAGATTGTGCATTCTGCATATTTTCGACATATCCATCCAGCTACTGGAGTACGCAAACGATATCTGCATCATTGGTTACTTCTAATGATGACTGAACCCAGGAAACCGGTCTATTTTGGTTTAGCGAAACATATCTAATCAAAATCATTAACCCGAAAGTCCAAATGTATACTTTACCAGACCAAAATACTAACAGTCCTACATTACGGCGCCGAGTGCTGGGCATACAGCTCCTGAGGCTCCATCCTCTTCCCCCTTCATTTTTGTGTGCGAAGTTATTACATTTGCCACGGTGTTGCTCTTGTATGTTTGTCAGTCGTTCGCAAGAGTTAAAAAAAAAGATTATGGCGCATCAGGCTCGTTAGTACCCAGGGCCTAGCTTTTTTCTCACAACCATTCATGTGTGCGTGTGTACTTCTTAGCACGATGGCGGGACCTCCTGTTTTATGCCGAATCCGAGCGGCTAAGTTAAGATAAGCTTTTCATGACAATTGATTCTACTCGGATGATTTGTCAGATCATCACGAGAGGAAGGCCAGTGAAAAATCATTTAGGTGTTGCTACGGCTGGGAATCGAACGCAGACGTTCTGCACGGCAATTCATCGCACTAACCATCGCGCCACTGAGCCCATCCTTTCGCAAGAGTTGAAGTATTGAAAAACAAATTTCGTGTTGCCACTTTCAGGATTTAAACCAGGGAACCCAAGCTTAGTAGTTCAACGCACTAACCATCAGGTCACAACACTCATCAATCCATCAACATTTCTGGCTCGCTTTTATAGCCTAAATGTTGTGCCAGTTTTTTTTTATAATTGGCCTTATTTTCGCTAAGACAGTTAACATGTGACCGAATAAGGTGATTTTCGATTAAAGCGGACCCAGTCAAATTCAGTTTTCGGACTTAACCATAAGGGAACGCTTTCGTACGACGGCCGTTGCAATGGCGACAGATTTTTTTTTAATTTAGAAAATCCCGCTTGTCAGTAAGAAGCTTCTTAAAAATTTGTTTCTTTTCGAATTCATCTCTTTTTCAAACCATCTCCACCCAACAATTTCAAAACCATCGCAACCATCTCTCTCTACAGGCATCACTTTTTCCATTCCTTTGGCACCCATTCTGCTTAAGAATAATTTGACATTTTTCTATTATCTATTATATTACAGGATTTGGAGTATTTTTCTCCCCACTTGCAGTTGCAGATAATTTTCAATATCCCCGACATGTCCTGTCGAAAAATAACGTACAATGTCACCCCGAATGCAAATATTTTGCACATCCCTTTTCCCTACTACTCCCTAGGTATACATATCATGACGAAGGAAAAGGAGGATTCAACCAGACAGGTTTCCAATTTTGTGGAAAAGTACTGAACTGTCTTGGAATGCAATATGCAAATGTGCTCCTTACATGATGTCAGTCAGCGATGATGGTGCGGTGACTGGTGGTACATGAGCTTCAGAAAAGTCTTGAGGGTTAATTTTTTTTTTGATCTAAGAATGGGAACATCATTTGAATGTTTAAGACGCAAACTTTCTTGCAGTGGCTTGATGTGGGGATGGTGCTTAAATTTAAAATTGAATGTTGACATGGTAACCATTTTGAGAGTTGCTTTTGATTATAAGGATTGATTTTTAAGTTCTTAAGGTTTTTTGTTTCTTTTTTGATTTTTCATGCCCATGACAAATTTATAACGACGAACTATACACAAAATGTCTTGTTCTGGTATACCGCCCATAGTCATCCCTTTGCTCCGTTAGAGTTGGCAATGGCCTTACTGATATTTTCAGTATCAAAAAAGGATTTAGGCAAAGTGGCGCCAAGTGACTTCTTTAACATCATTTTTGAAAGGATTGTGCAAAACTCCAAAGCCACTCCAAAAGGTACAAACTTTTATAAATCTGTGCAACATCTAGCATACCTTGACGAAGTTGACATGATACGTCGGGCGGGAACGAGATGTAACCGCATGCGTCTTTGCGAATACAGAATAGTAAGTGGCTTGCTGTTTAAAAGGAAAGACACACTACATCGACAAGTTGGTCAGAACTTGAAAAATCGCTGAGGTAGTTAGGAATTTAGTCTACCTTGTCAGCAATCGAAAAAAAAAATGTTTAGTCTTGCCAACCGCTGTTTCCTCGGAGTAAGAAGGCAATTTAATTATAAAGCCCCACTCGATTTGCTAAAGATGTCGTAAAGATCCTGATGTTAACAGTCCTGCTCTACGGCACTAAATCATTGACTGTGTCATAATGGGATAAGGGAACCATTAGTTATTTTGAACGAATAATTATTCGGAAAACCTTTAGTCCCCTTTGCGTTGACAGGCTATGGAGTCGCAGATTAAGCTAAACACTTTACAAAATATACAGCGTTGTAGATCTACTCCAAAAACTCAAAATTAGGTATATTAATTGCATAGGGCCTATGTCGGCCCAGTCAGTCGTCAGAAGCAGTAAATGAAAACCTTGCTTCAAAAACATCAACCAACCTGAACTGGTAAGCTTAGGATTTAGCTTATTAAATTAGGTTCCATCAGAACCGAATGTCTAGTTCTTTTTCAGGTTTTTTTCGTAACTTCATGGATGACTTAAGATTTATTTCTTGCCGTTTCGTAAACACTTCTGCAGATGTCCACTCGGTTATTTTTCTAGGTAACTCTACCTATATCCGAAAAATCCTCTCCTTTGCCATTTCCAGTTTCTTCTCCTTCGCCGGTCGAGCTCTGAATTTGGCTATGACGAGATTGCGAGAATCCAGGTTTGCCTCTCAGAATGTTAGTACATAAAGGATGTATATACAGAGCATAATATATAAAACAAATGTTTCCGAAAATTTAAAACAGTACTCAAACTAAGCGAACATAAATTAACGTCAAGTTATAAGATACCTAGGTGGGATAATCGACCCGAGGCTTATATATCGGGTTTTTCAACAGGGACGCTACAAAAGGTGAGCGACAGGGACAGCAAACGACGCCATGTTTCTTGCCGCTCTTTTGACTTTTCCCTTCAGTAAGGTTTGCCATTTCTTGATGGAAAGATATACGATCCAACAACGAATCGAAATTATAAAAATTCGGATTCAGTGGCCTCAACGTTAAGAGCGCTACGTCCAATTTATGGTCGTCATAATCGTCCAAGCAGATCAACAATTGAGCGTTTAGTGGAAAAATTTGAATCCACAGGCACAGTACAAAATGTTCCCGTGCCAGTGAGACAAAGAAGTGCCCCTAGTGTCGAGAATATTGCTGCCGCTAAGGCTTCAGTTGAAGAAAGCCCAAATGTGTCTCTCACACGTCGTTCTCTAGCATTGGGCATCTCGTTGTGGCAAATTTTGAAAAAAAATCTTGGGGTACATCCTTACAAGATTAAATTGACACAAGAACTGAAGCCGCTTGACCACCCGAAGCGTCGTAACTTGAAAATGGTTCGGATTTGCATCGAAAAATCATCTTCAGCGATGAGGCTCATTTCTGACTGAATGGCTTCGTCAATAAACAAAACATGCGGCATTGGTCAGGCAACAATCCACACGTACTCCATGAGTCATCATTGCATCCCGAAAAAATTACGGTTTGGTGTGGTTTATGGGCCGGCGGCGTCATTGGGCCGTACTTCTTCCGTGATGATCAAGACCGGCACGTTACTGTGAAAGGGAATCGCTACCGTTCAATGATAACCAAATATTTTTGTCTCCAATTGGATGATATGGACTTGGAGGACATGTGGTTCCAACAGAATGGCGCCACTAATAATGATGCTCATTTTCACTTCAACGGCTACGTGAAAATGCAAAACTATCGTTTCTGGGGCACCGGAAATCCACAAGTAATGCAGTAGGTGCCATTACAACGGCTCAAAGTTACGGCATGGTGCGCTGTTCACGCTAGAGGAGTCATCGGACCATTTCTTTTTTTCGAAAACGCCGCTAATTAAACGACAACAGTGGAAGGTGCGCGCTATAGGACCATATTAACCGATGTTTTTCTGCCGCAATTGGACAAATTAGAACTGGAGGACATGTGTTTCCAACAGGACGGAGCAACGGCAGACACTGCGCTAGCCACAACCGATATTCTGAAGGCGACGAAAACATTGCATGACTTCTTTCGGCCCGCCTGTACCAACGTGTTATAACATAATTGATAGCCAGGATCTAAGCTACCGAGCCGCAGGAATGTACAGTTTAACCAAAAACCCGATAAAAAACAATCAAAAGGACAATATCACTGACCAACACAAATAAGTTAAATACACAATCATCAAATAAATATTAATAACAGAATTTTCTTTGCAAAGCAATCGTGCATATGAAACACATCCTGTCAGCATTTAATTTTTTTGCCGCATTCCATGAAATATTACGGACGTGATTGAATGCGCTTGAAAATGCAAATATATCCTCGAAAACGACAAATTCAAAAGTCGAGGCAAGTTCACCACATAGTCGGGTGAAATTGGCAAAATAATAACTGCCCTTGGCAATAAACTGGGTATGAGTAATAAAAAAATGATCTCTGGTCCTCATTAACCTTTGTGCTTAACATTTGCGAGGACATTTTTACGGACCCAAATTTAATTTAATTAAAAAGCCGTTCATGTGACGGAAACCTTTTCACTTGAAAAAAAGGTTTTATTTGTCTTTAAATTCCAATGAAATGGTCGGTTAGGCGCTGCCCTATGCCCTTGTAAACAAGGTAATTAAAAAAGGACATTATTTGTATTTTTGTGATGCAAAAAAGTGTAAATATTTTTTGAGGGTTATTGTGCGTCCACCAAGAGTAAATATCCTCAGGAAGAAAATAACGAAACAATTCCCTTGTATTTATTTCAATTGCAATGGAAACAAGGACCTTACCGCATGGAACACCAACGAAAACTTACAATAGTGTGAACTACCTCGGGCACCTACATTCAAATTTGAATTTTCCAAATTGGAAAATTCGAAGTAAATTCGTAGAAGAAAAAAAAAACAACTACCAGTGTATCTACTACACACACTCGTAGTTTCAAAGCCAAAGTCTTTGCGTGCGGTTTTCTTAGTTTGGGAGGAACCCCAACACAACCCAAGGACTTGCTTCCTCGTTAGTAGTTAAATTGATTTGGTATTTTGTTTAAACAAAAATCCCATCGAAGTTGTAACTTTTACTGAGTGCCAAGCTGCGGTAGCGCCGCCATTCCAAGCTGACAGGATGTGATAGACAAAAGTGCTTGCCTTGCAGCAACCTGTCCTTGATGGTAGTAGGTAGGTTGGGTTGGCGTGGCAGTAGTAGTTCGTTGTTTCAACCCAGAATAGTGCTTTTGGTTCGTGGGCGAATTTGAATTTCAAATTTTCCGCTGAGTATTTGAATAATTGGAGAATTTGGATTTCGTAGATACACAAATACAGAGGAAATAGATAGGATCGGCGAAGGAGTGGCCCATTCGTAGTTTTGATAACGTTCGGATGATTGCACGATTGAGAGATGTTTTCGTTCTGAAGGTGTGTTTTATTACCGAAGTGAGATTGTGAAATTCAAAGTGTGAGGGCAGATCCGAGATTGTGAATACAAATTAAATGTGGAGGAGATGTATATCTTTGTTTGTTTGTATAGATATGAATTGAGATGCTTTTTTTTATTAATATGGCATCGGAAGTAGGGAATTTATTTCTGTTTTTCTATGTAGATCACGATACAGCGGTGAAGAATACATTGGAAGATATTTTTACGGATCAGTAAGTTAAGGATGGTGCAGAACGAGGGTAGACATTGTTTCGATAATGGGCCCATCCAATCAGAATTTGTAATAGACATACATTTGGAAGAAGAAATTGTCAGGAAACCGGATCTGGATATTGATGCAGGTCGGAAATGAAAAGGTGAGTGTAATTTGCAAAGGTGGGCACGCTTAATACGCTTGACTTAACTCGGCTGATGGGTTAAGTTCTTGCCATCGTAGAACAACTATACCTACACAAAACATCAATCATGCCTGATCGATAATTTTTATATTCTTTTTCTAGAGTCGGCCGGGCTATTTTCATACCCGACCTTGAAGTGCATCACAGTTAACAACTTTCACAAAAGTAACTTACTTACTTACTTAAGTAGCGCTACCGTCCGGAATGAACCTTGGCCTCAACCAACATGCCTCTCCAATTAGCCCGGTCCTAAGCTAACTGCCTCCAGTTGCGCACACCAAGTTGTTTGAGGTCGGTTTCTACTTGTGCGCACCACTTAAGGCGAGGTCTTCCACTATCGCGTCCGACGTCTGCCTTGGAATCGAAGACTCTGCGAGCCGGAGTATTGTTGTCCATTCGTTGTAAATGCCTTAACTATCTTAAACGTCCAATGCGGAGTTTTTTTTGACCAGGGGCATGACGCTGTACAGCTCGTATAGTTCTTGGTTGAATCTTCGTCTCCATAGCCCGTCAACGCAAGCGGGACCGAAGATTTTTCCTCTGAAATCGACCAAGGATTTCTTCATCCGATTTTGATACGGTCGATGCTTCAGCGCCGTAGAGCAGGTCTGGGATTATCAGGGTCTTATATAAGATCTCCTTAGTAGTTAGAGTGAGGGCTTTACAACTGAATTGCCTTCTTAGCCCGAAGAAACAGCGGTTGGCAAGAGTAATTCTTCGGTTAATTTCTGACGAGATGTTGTTGTCAGAGTTAATAGAGGAACCGAGATAGATAAAGTCCCGTACTACCTCAAAGTTATATCTGTCAATGGTGACGTTCTGTCCAATTCGTCGATGTTGTGTGTGCTTTCGTGTTGACAGAATATACTTCGTCTTGCCCTCATTTACTGCTAAACCCATTTTTGCCGCTTCCTTCTCTATACTATCAAACGTGGCTGTGACATCACGTTGGGTCCTATCAATAATGTCAATATCGTCGGCCGTCTCTATAAATGCTGTCGTATGCGGCTTTGAAACCGGTAAATAGGTGGTGGATATCGATTTGGACTTTTGGGGTTTTTTCCAGGATCTGCCGAAGTGTGAAGATTTGATCGGTTGTGGACTTTCCTGGCCTAAAACCACACTGATAAGGGCCGACCAGGTTGTTGATAAACGGTTTCAGGCGTTCGCATATTACGGCAGATAGGATCTTGTAGGCGATGTTGAGGAGACTTATGCCGCTGTAGTTGGCGCAGTTTCGTGGGTCTATTTTTTTGTGGATCGGGCAAACGCTGCTGAGGTTCCATTCTTCAGGCATACATTCTTCCGACCAGATTTCGCTTATGAGTTGGTGGTTGTTACTTACCAAGTCATCTCCGCCGGCTTTATAAGGCTCGGCGGGAACGCCGTCATTTCCGGCAGCCTTTTAAAGCTTGAGCTTAGATGTAGCTATCCTCACTTCATTCCAATCGGGTGGTTGGCAGTTTTCACTGTCGTTGCCAACATAGAATAGTTCGTTCTGCCTCACAGCGGAATGTTGTTCGTCATCGCCGTTTAACAGTCTGCAGAATAGGTTCTGCCAAATCCTCAGCATCGACTGTGTCCCAACTACGATATGTCCTTGTTCATCTCGACAGGATTCTGTTCGAGCATTGTATCATTGGCTTTGACGATTTACACTTTGGTAAAACTTGCGAACATCTTTCCTGGAGTGGCACCTCTCTATATCTTCGATCACACGCTTTCCTTTCTGTTTTCTTCCCTTCTTCGCTGCCTATAGAGCTCAACGGCAGCTCTCGTCTGCACCTGTAGCTTAGCCTTGTAGGTCTCGTTCTTGACTGCGAGCATCTGTCGGCATTCCTCATCAAACGAAGGGTTTCTTGCTGGTGGGCGCGAGAAACCTAGCACATCAGTTGCGGCTGATCTAATGGCTTTTGGCATCGTTGCCATAGTTCTTCGACATTCGATGCTGGTGGTATGGCGTTGCGCGAAGGTCTTGGCGGTCTCTTGCGATTGCAGTCTTTCGACATTAATTTTTTTTACAGTATTTCTGGATTGTTGTGGCGTGGTGGATATCCGCATTCTAACCTTGGCTGCAACAAGGTCCGAGTCGATGTCAGCTCCTTGGAATGTTCGGACAACCAAAATACTGGATGCGTGCCTCTTGCCTATCGCTATGTGATCAATTTGATTGACCGTTCGAGATGAGGAAACCGTGTGCTGGCTATAGCGGCAATTCGTTCCGTAGCGAAGTCAATTAGCCTTAGTCTGTTACCAGACGTGTTGTCGTGTAGGCTATGTTTTCCGACAATACTGCTAAAAATGTATTCTCTTCCTACCTTTGCGTTAAAATTTCTCAGCACGATTTAAACATCGTAATTCGGTAGTCGCTCATAGGTTTTGTCAAGGAGCTCATAGAAGCAATCCTTAGCTATATCATCTTTTTCCTCCGTTGGGGCGTGAGCGCATATAAGGCAAATGTTGGCGAATTCGGCCTTGATGCGGATAGTTACAATGCTATAGCTTGTGTCTTGGAAACATAAGGCTTCTTGCCTAAGTCTGACACTTATAACAAATCCGCATTCGATTAGTCGCTGTTTCTGCTCACTATAAAATGGTCCGCAGTAGATGTTACAGTTTTTCATCCTCTATTTTCCCGGCCCATCCCATCGTATTTCCTGGATGGCAGTAATGTCTGCTTTGTAGCAGTTGAGGGATTCCACTAGTTGTTCGCTTGCACCTCTCGTGTTTAATGTTCTCACATCCCAGCTGCAGATACGAACGTCGTTGTCCTTTTTTCCTTTAGCAGGGTCGTCAACCAAAAAATCAGTCCTTTCCAATGCTATTGGTTGCTTCGTAACAATTAAAAGCACAAACCCCAACCTGGAGACCCAGTTCAAATTTATTATATACTCCTTGGCACGGGGCCATTAGTATCCACTGCGGGATTGAGTGCTGCCGTTGGCTATTCATCCGCCAACCGGTTGTCCAAATATGTCGAATCAGCTTGTCTAGGTTCGCCTGGGACAGCAGGCCGGGTATTCATTCCGTGCCATTCTGACCTGGCTGTTTATAGTGTTGCTGTTTTTCGTCGTGTTACCAACACTCGCGCTTATCGTTAAGCAAGTCAAATCCTTTTGGATGAGACCAGTACCCGATGGTTACCACTTTGAGGTTAAAAATACGCACTTGATGTGTAGCCAGAGTTACAACCACTGGGCATTGCCAAGTTAAAGCCGATCAGAGTCTGCCCTCGTTCTACAACACCCAACCATCAAGGTAGGACTAATGTAAAGTGGGTGACCGCGGTGTAGTGGTAATGTGTTCGTCTGTTGAGTGGAAGGTTGCGCGTTCAATCCCAACCAAAATCCATTTTCACTTTTATTTAAAAGAAATAAAAGGTCGGTGTAGTACCTAAAAGTATGCACACCATCTTGAATTTCTTAAAATTAAACGAACACAATAAAAAGTGACTACCCGAAGCTAGTTCGGACACCACCCATAGAGTTTAAGTCTCCACTACATCCAAAATCTTTCCTATCCTCTCTTTCTTCCCCTTCTCTAACGCTTGTACTATGGTAACATATAAAGTGTATTCATAACCCCTTGAGTACCGGTAAATTATAAAAAAAAAATCTTTTGGTTTACACAAAAATTCTTCTGGCAAACTTAGTGTTATGACGAAGTGCATCTACCACTTCATGTGCAGGGTTGGCAAAATACGAAAATGGAATAAATTACAAAAAATTACATTTTTGCCATGTATAGTATTTTCGCTTTTTAAGATATTTAGAGCAAACTTTCCCATTAATTATGGAACAAAAAGCTGTTCAAGTCGCTGCCTCGGCTGGCTTCGCAATAGTGGATTGTGTCACTCCGTTTGTCCAAGAAGTTGTTGATGGTTTCGTGCTGTAGCTCACGGATAGCTTTGATTGAATAAGATCGGTCCTACATGATTTCCCACAAAAAAAGTCAAATCGCAGCTCCAAGATCCGTTGCGGCAGGGGTTGTGTGGCTTGGCGCGCCATCCTGCATGAGTCAGAGGTCGTCCAATTCATGTCTTCAATGTCAGTAAAAAATATGTTTAACATGACTCTGTAACGCCCATCGTTGAGCAAAACGCTGTTTCCAGCCTTTTATCCGAAGCAAAATGGTCTAATAATGACAGCACCCCACAATCCGCACCAAACTCTCATTCTTTGGGGATGCATCAGCTTCTCGACAACAACGTGCGGGTTTTCCGAGATCTTTGTGCAGAATTCTCCTCAGGGTAGTACGTTAAATATTGAGCTATTGATATCGATGGTGAATTGATGTTCATGAATTAAGTCTAACACCCTCGGCCACAGCAGCCACATTCTCATCTGTGTGCACCATACGATGACGGCGACCATGACTGTTGTTCACTAGCATACCAGTCTCACGAAATAGACTTCCGTACAGCAAACGCGGTGCTTACTTCATCGGCAAAAACTTATTTTCAAATAACGCATTGTTTGGGCTACACACAGCACACACTTTTGAAATAAGTTTCCAATGTTTCCCAACGTTGTCCAAGCGTAAGGCGATTCATTTCCTTTCGCGGAGGTATAATTCAAACTTTCTGTCAAGATTTCTAGTGGGACACAGCAGTTGGTGTCAAAATAACCTATGTTTTGAAAAGAAGCCACTAAATGGCCCACCCGTTGTTTCCTAAAAGAATTTGGCATTTGGTGTGTCTGCGACTTCTCCGAACTTCTATTTGATATGATTTTTGAATAAAATTAACTTAAGAGAAGTCCATCTTTGATGAGTAGTTTGCCTGAATGCTGTTATAACCAAATACACACATTTTGTATCATTAAGGAGGTTTGGTCATTTAAAACGAATCTGATCAGTGCTATATCAGGGATGATATATATGCTCCGTCAGAACTAGAACTTACAAAAAGCATTGCATACACCATGCTTTTATATCACCATAGGTGTACATTTTCCTTAAAATCTGTGTTCTAGCATCTTTAATAGCAGACCGCAGCTGATGGATAAGTACACCTCTCAAAAATAAGGGAAGTGCTACGTACATAGAAGATCCAGATCCGTTTCTCTGATTACAGTTTTAAATGAAACGAGATCCCATCCATACACCCCATTCCCATGCATATTTTAGAACTTTTAGCTAATCATAACCATGCCATGTCCAAACTTAAAACTGAAGAGCTCGAAATCACTGAACCATAATAACAACGGAGCAATTTCACCTGATGCATTCATAAGCTACACAATCAGTTTCCTCTTTTGAAGTTTGCATCCAATTTGTATCTCAACCCACGTTTCTATTCACATCGACCCCCGACCTGATTGTATCTTTTATTTAGAGTGAAATTATAATTTTGTGTAATCTAAGTTTGCCCGAGAGTATTGGATATTCGAGTATAACCTGAACGAAAAGGTACATGTAGGGTATCCATAGCTGAGGAATTATAAAACATTCACGAGATGCGCAATTTTCTTAATCGAAAAGTCTCGTCTATTTGCGAACACATCTCCCACAAAGAGATACTCCTCATACTCTAATACTCCCATTCCAAAAGATGCAAGTTGACAATGTGCCATCGGCAGCAAAGGAGCAACTCATATCCACAGAAAGGTGAATGTAGTTCGTACATCGCACGTTCAGATAATGTTTGCCCTTTGGGTTGCCATCTTTTAGATTAGTTGGCTGGCTCCTGCAGAACTGCAGAATCTATGCAATTTTCCCTACGTGTGACTTTTATCGTAATTGATATGAGTGTGTGCATGACTTGCATTCCGGGACAATGCGCTCGCTGCTCGCTGTGATATGCACGAGCGCCATGATGAAACAGTGTAAATTGTGTACAATGAATGTTTTCCTTTTGTCAACATTGGGGGAGTCCTTGCTCAACACATATACGCGGGTCATGTATGTGTACAAAATGCGTGTCATATTGACTTGGAAAAACCGGGCTTTGTTTGTGCTCTTTATGCTGATGTGTTCGGTTTTGTGTGTGTTTTGGCATTTGTGTCATTTCACTGATGCGTTCACTTGATAGAAAACTATGTCAGCCCTCAGAGACCAATTACACGGACCGCACTATTAAATAAATTATTTGACATTTGAAACAGGGTGTGTGTTCAGTTAGCCTTTTGATCCAAAAAAATAAATTCAAAACTGGGAAGGTCGGATATTACTAACTGTTAGGTCTGACTATTGATAAGAGACTTTACAGCAATTAAATGGTAGGATTCTAGGCGTTTGAAGGGCGGAACGAACGGAATCGTTTTTTCCTCATTTCAATATGCTTAAATCACAAGAGGAAGAACTAACCTATTATAAAGCAGACACTATTTCTATCCAGGAAAACGTTGGGCTGTGCCGGAAATAAGAAGAAAAAAAATATAGAAATGTCTAAACCAAAGCTAAGCAAGACGCTGAGATTTATAAAGATGATTTGGTAAGTACCATCCACCTACTCATAAGCAAAATTTGCATTAGCATCGTTTGCCTGATCCTCAAAACAGAAGACCCTCTGAGCTACGCCAACTAGAAGGGCATAATTTACCTAAACATGCCTAAAAGATCCTATCTGCCGTCATATGTGAACCCCTGAAACCGTTTACCAACAACCTGTTCGGCCCTTATTAGTGTGGTTTTATGTCAGGAAAGTCCACAAGTAAAGGGTGTTTAAACCATATCCCAAAGGGCTATATTAGTTTTGACACATAGTTTGTAACATAGTGAAATAATTAAGCTAGGTATTCCTCAAAGTATATGCATCGACTCAGAATCGCTAGCTGAGTCGATTAAGCCATGTCTGTCTGTCCGTCCGTCCGTCTGTAGGAAACCGGTTTTTGGCCTTAAATTTTGAGCAAGGATAATTAAATTTAGTACACGTGATCCTGGTGCGTTCTGTTTGAACAAATGTAAAAAAATTTGAAATCCACCCACTGCCACGCCCTCTTTTTAGAAAAGCCTAAATTTAGGCAAACCGTTACAAATTTTAAAAAAGGGTCAACGATATATCTAGACAATCTTAATGTTATTATTTCGTCCATACAAAGTTTTTTGCCACGCCCACTGTTTTTTGGGCGTTTTTAGTAAAAAACGTTTTTCCTTAAAATATTTAAAACACTAGAGAAAAAATATTGATGCAAAATAATTGGCTTTAGTAATATAAACTTCGATTTATCATTTTTACCCACGCCCACTTTTTGGAGGTGTTTTCATACAAAAACCATTTGTATACCCTACGCCATACCATATGCAGGAGAAAAAGTTGTTTTTCGTCGAACCATACAAGATTTTCATAAACTTTCTGAAGATAATTTCAATTCTAATATTTCTTTGCCATAAAACCAAAATTTACGGGATATTAATTTTAATCATGGGACGGGAATGGATATAAAACGATCCACACAGTGGATTGTAGCCTTCTCATATGTTTTTTTTAAGAGGTATGAAACATTAAAATAGAGATGAAATTATCATTATGATATTCTGAAATTGAAATGATATTTACTTTAATCAAAATATAATCTTATGGCATTATAATTGAACTATGATTTCCGGCGTATGACCGACACGGCTGGTTCGGACGTAGTATAATCTGGAGGTCCATATTTCGATGACTTTTTCAAACATTTGTGGCGGTGTATCGGCAATAACGCGGCGAATGTTGTCCTCCATGCTTCTGGCTTATCGGGTTTATAGGTGTAGACTACCGACTTCACATATCCCCACAGAAAACAGTCAAGCGACGTTAAATCGCACGATCTTGGAGTCCAATTCAGAGGACCCGAAAATTATGTGCTCGCTGAACGTTTCCTTCAATAAATCAATTGTGGCACGAACTGTGTGACATCTAGCGTCATCTTTTTGAAACCACAGCTCCTTCCCATCAGGGTTGTTCAATTGATGAACGAAAAATTCAGTTATAATAGGTTTATTGCGGCTACCACTGACTGTAACGTTTTGGTCAGCATCGTTTTTAAAGAAGTAGGGACTAACTATTCCACCAACCTATAAAGCAGGCCAAACAGTCAGTTTTTGTGGATTGCACGGTGTCTCAACATACACTTGAGGATTATCATCACTCCAAATACAGCAATTTTGTTTATTGCAGTATCCATTCAACCCAAAGTGAGATCCATCGCTACACAAAATTCGTTTATGAAAGTTGGGAGCAACAGCAGTCTTGTTTAATTCATCGGAACTACACCTTGCTAGGTGATCCTTTGGCTTGAATTCTTGCACGAGTTGGATTTTGTAAGTACGAAAACCAAGATTTTTTCGCAAAATCTTCCATAAATTGGACTGACTCGGGTCTTCCTCTACGCGATGCTCTATAGCAGTAATGTCTCCATAGGCACTGTACGACGCGACGTCTGTGTGGACGCGTATTTTGATTTATTGTAAACGTGGTGCGAAAACGTTCCATACTTAATCGAATTAATTGCTCTGATGAACCATAATGTTGATCGTAAAATGGATGTAGTGCGTGACACGTATTTCGCACAGAACCAGGATTTTCAAAATAAATTTTCACGATTTGGAAGCGTTGTTCAGACGTCTGTCTATTCATATTGAAGTGCCAAACAAGCCTAAAAATAAATCACTTGACAGCTGACAAAATGGCTTAACGTTAAAATAGTGTTGCCAACTTAAAGTTGTATACCTCTAAATAAAAAACACCCGATATATGCAGTCAACACGAAAGGATAAAACAAGTCGACGAATTAGACAGAACGTCATTATTGGCAGGGATAACTTTGAGTTAGTACGGTACTTTGTATACCTCGGTTCGGCTGTAAACTAACATCTCGTCAGAAATAAGCAAAGAATAACTCTTGCCAAATGCATATTTATAGTCAATCGTTGTTTAACTGTTTAACTACACTATAGTTAGCACCTACTTTAAATTAAAAGCTTGCTTTAACTTATTTTCATCAATAGACACTTTTTAACTCGGAGCTAACTAGTGTATACTAACGAACGTAACTCTAAGAACTCTAAGTCAAACTCACCTAAGAAGTGACAGTTCTGACTATCAAGCAAGCCCAATTTCAGTGAACACTCCCAAACACACCTAAAAGTCACCGTGAAAAAAATATTTCCGCTGTTTGTGCCGTTGCCCGTTGCCCGATTTCAAAATGACAGATGACATTACGCTAACTCTGCATTAAATATTTAAAGTGAGGTTTCGGTTGCTTTAACTTTAATGCAGAGTGATAACGGCTCGAATTATCAAAACGTGTTAGTAAGGGATAAAATAATTTTAAAGTCTACTGTAAGGGACTGTAAATTTGCGCCAAAGTCTTCAATCGAACCAAAAATTAGATCCATTGAAAGACTCTGATTATCCCAGCCTTATCAAAAGTGGAAGAAGAGATCCTTCATCGTTTTGAGTCAGATGTATGTAGTTGGACGCTGTAAAGAGAGATATCCCCTTAAGTGGCACGCATAAGTAGAAACCTACCTCAACTGTATGGAAGTGCGCTAACTATCGGTCTAATTGCAGAGGCGTTTTGGCTGAGGCCTTGGTATAATACACTTTTTCTTGTGATTATACAATTATGAATGGCTATAAAAAAAATTCAAAAATTTATTTAATTACATCTAATCTAATCCTGTTATGTGATTCCTGATAGTACGTCAATAGATGTAGTAAGTGAACTCATTTCTTTCACCCGTGATCGACAAACTATCAAGTCTGGTTCAACCTGATTGTGTTATTATTTTATCTTTCAGGTATGCTAATGTAGTATCTCGGATTTGCATTGTCACCGCGCCGGACTTAAAAGGCTTGTAAAGAATTCGGATATAAGGTACTCTCCTTGCAACTTTTATATAAGTGGAACCTTCATTGAGTCTGATAGATAACCATGTGCGTTCAATAACAAGGATATCTCCGGTGGAATGCATGCAATTTCTAACGGATGGCAATTTAATAATGGATGGTTAAATTTTTAGGGCCGAGGTTGAATGTGAACCACACTTAAACGTCAAGGTTTTTTCTGCATTTCATTTGACATTTCTCAATTTCAGACTAATTGTAGCATGCAGCTTGCTATATGGTCTGCTACATCATGACATTTTTAAAAT
The DNA here is from genome assembly GCA_949824845.1 of Rhingia rostrata. Classification (NCBI taxonomy): domain Eukaryota; kingdom Metazoa; phylum Arthropoda; class Insecta; order Diptera; family Syrphidae; genus Rhingia; species Rhingia rostrata. The sequence goes on along the minus strand of OX463755.1, from coordinate 135,061,940 downwards.
ACTTTTAAAAACGATACACCCTGTTTAGCCGATACTATTCGTTAAAAGTTTAACGTGAATTTAGACTCACGATCGCAATCGGTGTAATGCATTGCACATGCTATAAGAGACCGATATTACTTTTTCCGGTCTTTTTCTTTCTGACCTACGAACAGCGTGGAAGTGTGGTGACAAACGCAAAAAGGTACGATCGTGCTAAAGTGAATTTATTTTTTTTACTTTAATTTACAAATTTTTCTAATAGATTTAGCATTTTAAAACTAGTGTCACAGTACCAGAAAAACAGAAAAACATAAAATATTTCAATTGACGGAGCATCAACACATTTCTCCGTTGGGGCGTGAGCGCATATAAGGCAAATGTTGGCGAATTCGGCCTTGATGCGGATAGTTACAATGCTATAGCTTGTGTCTTGGAAACATAAGGCTTCTTGCCTAAGTCTGACATTTATAACAAATCCGCATTCGATTAGTCGCTGTTTCTGCTCACTATAAAATGGTCCGCAGTAGATGTTACAGTTTTTCATCCTCTATTTTCCCGGCCCATCCCATCGTATTTCCTAGATGACGGTAATGTCTGCTTTGTAGCAGTTGAGGTATTCCACTAGTTGTTCGCTTGCACCTCTCGTGTTTAATGTTCTCACATTCCAGCTGCAGATACGAACGTCGTTGTCCTTTTTTCCTTTAGCAGGGTCGTCAACCAAAAAATCAGTCCTTTCCAATGCTATTGGTTGCTTCGTAACAATTAAAAGCACAAACCCCAACCTGGAGACCCAGTTCAAATTTATTATATACTCCTAAGCACGGGGCCATCAGTATCCACTGCGGGATTGAGTGCGGCCGTTGGCTATTCATCCGCCAACCGGTTGTCCAAATATGTCGAATCAGCTTGTCTAGGGTCGCCTGGGACAGCAGGCCGGGTATTCATTCCGTGCCATTCTGACCTGGCTTTTTATAGTGTTGCTGTTTTTCGTCGTGTTACCAACACTCGCGCTTATCGTTAAGCAAGTCAAATCCTTTTGGATGAGACCAGTACCCGATGGTTACCACTTTGAGGTTAAAAATACGCACTTGATGTGTAGCCAGAGTTACAACCACTGGGCATTGCCAAGTTAAAGCCGATCAGAGTCTGCCCTCGTTCTACAACACCCAACCATCAAGGTAGGACTAATGTAAAGTGGGTGACCGCGGTGTAGTGGTAATGTGTTCGTCTGTTGAGTGGAAGGTTGCGCGTTCAATCCCAACCAAAATCCATTTTCACTTTTATTTAAAAGAAATAAAAGGTCGGTGTAATACCTAAAAGTATGCACACCATCTTGAATTTCTTAAAATTAAACGAACACAAGAAAAAGTGACTACCCGAAGCTAGTTCGGACACCACCCATAGAGTTTAAGTCTCCACTACATCCAAAATCTTTCCTATCCTCTCTTTCTTCCCCTTCTCTAACGCTCGTACTATGGTTACATATAAAGGGTATTCATAACCCCTTGAGTACGTGTAAATTATAAAAAAAAAATAAAAAATATAGAGAATATTACGTGAATACACTCATGTGTACATACATGCATTTTACAAGAAAACGAGGTAAATTTGTTTTATTTATATGTCTGTTGATTGTTATTTGTGCTTACATGCATCTTCGTTTTCCCCAATCTACAGGCACTTAATTAAGCTTTTGATCGCTGCTCTGGTGCTTTAAATAAACCCAGCGATCAAGCTTTTAATCCGACTATAAAGTCCAAGATTGAGGACCGATCCATCATTATACATAAACATACATATACCCACGAGCTTTTTTTTTTGCTTGCCCATGATCAGTGAAAAGTATCGATCACGGGAGCCCAATCAATGTAAAATTGTTCTAGTTATTTGCTTAAAAAAAAATTGACTAAATAATTTGATACCTATATGAAAATTATGATAAAAGAAGTAAAACTTAAAAACCTAAGTAAAATACCTAAAATCTAAATTAAAAACAGATGAAACTGAATATTAAACAACATATAAATCTACAAATATCAATCATAGATTCCATTTAAATCACAAACGAAAGACTTAAATTAGATATTGATTTCTAAGATAACAAATATCAATCGAAAGAATTGAGAATACATATATTTTAGATGCATACATATATACATTAGAGATAATACGAAATTTGTGAAGATATATTTTTTTTTAGAATTAAGATATAATATTTTGAATAGTGTGATCCAAGTTATTTAGATGCGCATTTAATTAATGGGGAATTAGAGTTTTTGTTCTTTAATAAGTAGACGAATTTTGGGTAGGATAATGTTCCAAATAATATTGGAATTAGATCGCTCTTTTGTATGTATAATAAGTTTATATATATGTATATACACATCTGCATAGAGAAGTTAAATTAAAATGACATGAAGTCAGCATTTATTTATTTTAATTGTGATTTAATTTTTTTTGTGACTGAAAAATGATTTGAGTGAAATCTTAAAAATAAAAGTGAGATCAAAGTGAGGTAAAAAAAAGGTGAATTGTGTAATAAGTAAAAAGGGGTTATCTACATAGGATTGGGAAGTAGGTGACATGGCGTGGCAGTCTCATAATTAGATTGTCATATGAGGTGGGAAATCCCAAATGATGGCAATAACATCTGTGCCATCGATTCAAAATAGGATATAGTGTGTGCAAGAAGAATCGAAAGTTTAAATTTATTTTGTGCCATGTTAGCTATCACACATTGATTCTTCAAAAGATCATAGCAGTGCAATACTTCTTTGTAGTTTTTATAAAATTTTAATTTAAGTCATCTGACTACTCCTTCTGGCACGATTTCTTTAATTTTGTGTGAGAAAATCCGCAGCAAGATCCCCGACCATTTCGGCGAGCTAAGCCGTGCTTAAGCCAGCATGCCACCCTGCTGCGTCGTCCAGTACTTAACACCACCTATGCTCTAGCATAGTTCGTCCACAGGCTCATTACATAATTCAATGGAAAGATACACAATCGAGCAACGTGTAAAAGTTATTCAGGCTTATTATGAAAATGGGCGGTCAAATCAAAATGCATATCGTGCACTTCGTGATTTTTTCGGTCAAATTGATCTCTCAAATGTGCGTACAATCGGAAAAATCGTGCAAAAATTTGAGCAAACCGAGTATGTAGGAGATGTGAAAACACCAGTGCAAGCTCGTTCAGCTCGTACTGCAGAAAATATATTGCTGCTGTTCGCGATAGTGTGGCTGAAGCGCCGTCCACCTCAACTCGTCCTAGTGCCTAACAATTGCACCTCTCACGCTCGTCGTTGTTGAACATTATGCGTAAAGACTTGCATTTACACGCTTACAAGGTGAAATTTACTCAAGAACTAAAGCCTCTTGGGCATTTCAAGCGTCGTCAATGGTCAGAATGGGGGCAAGAAATGGCAACAGTGGATGATCAATTTTCGAAGAAAATCATCCTCAGTAATGAGGCACATTTCCCCCCAGAGGATTCGTCTATAAGCAGAATTGCCGCATTTGGGCAAATGATAATCCAAGAGTGATTGTCGAAAAACCAATGCACCCAAAAAGAGTGACTGTTTTGTGGGGTTTATGGGCTGGCGGCATCATCGGGCCGTATTTTTTTCTTAAATGAGGCCAGTCAGGCAGTTACTGTGAATGGTGTTCGCTATCGTAAGATGATAACGAACTTTCTATAGCCCGAATTGGAATACGAATGTGGACGATATGTGTTTTCAACAGGACGGTGCCACTTGACACACAGCTAACGAAACAGTGGCTCTTTTGCGCGACAAAATTCAATGGCCGTGTTATCTCACGTGGTGGCGATGTCAGTTGGCCGCCAAGATCATGTGAGTTGACACCGTTGGACTTCTTTCTTTGGGGTTATTTGAAAGAAATGGTGTACGTCGATAAGCCAGCAACAATTATACAGCTAAAGGATGTGATAACTCCCACATTAACGGCATAGAACCTCGATTATGACTCAGCGTCATCGAAAATTTGGACCATCGGATGGAGGTGTACCGCCGAGGTCGCGGCGGCCATTTGGCAGATATTTTGTTTTGTACATATTTGGATGATACCAATATCATCAATACAAAAAAGAAATGATAATAGTATCCTACAAAATTTGTACTTTACTCAAAAACAACATCGGCCCTTAAAATTTAACCACTCGATATTAAGGGTTCGGATGGAACAGTCCAGATATAAGCTCATTTTTAACGTCATCCGCTGAACATGCAAAGCGTTTCTTTATCCTTATACGTTTTGTATATTCCAGAAGAATCTTGTAAGCTGTTGTTTGATATAGTTGATAGCCTGAATGTGCACTCCTATATATCTGAACATAAGCTTTTAGACATTTGCAATCAAACTCGAAGCTTCCATATCCATATTTTCACCCGACCCCATTGTGGTTATTTTTAGATGTGTCCAAATTAAGCGATTCGTGTATTAATTGCAATCACGTATTTAGGTTCTAAGGAACTCTGATGAATTCTAATTGCTTTTTCATATCCTTTGATGACAAGGCACATCCTAATGCCGAAGCAAGCAAAGACGTTTTTGTTGGAGGTATACTCCAAATTCTAATTATACGTACAAGCATCATCATACCGCCTCATGCTGCTTAATTAAGGAATACCAGCCGCGCACATATTGCTTCGCATTCAACAGGGATACAGGTACACCAACAATTAACGAGGACTCAATTCCGCGCGTGTAATTTAATTCTCATTTCTGAACGTCGTAGCAGCCGCAAGCACCTTGTTTGGCGCAAAATTGGGGACGAGCAACAAAAGTTGATGAAAGATTTTTGATACTTCAGGTTTTTTTTGAGACATCGTGTTGTCTATCACCGCGATGTTGCATAATGAGGATTATTGGGGAAATCATTTATTTACGAAAGCAGTGTATATTGGCAATGACATCTAATTGGTGAAAGCAGAGATGAGGACGTGTTCACATGCTGTACGGACCTATGGGGTTACTTTTGAGTTTTCAATTTTAGAGCATGTCAAATGGCAACTGACACATGTGTTCCGTTTTTCGGGTGCTTAAAGCAGAGTGTGCACCTGCGGGATATGCCTCCTATTCAAAGTTTTGAAATGATTACAATGATTTGCATAGATGTGACATGACATGAGAGCATTACGCAACTAATGCGGATTCGTATAGATTTTAGCGAGTTAGCGAATGAACATGACATGATTTGAAATAAGCACATGTGAAAATATTTATTTGGTAATTGACCTATTTTCAGTTGTATCCACGTTGCTGAATTTCAAATTTAGGATGATGACGATTACATAAATTAATTTATGGGGTGCAGTGGACTAGCGTTGGACTGCTTAGGCCAGGGTTACTGAACTTAAGCCCGAAAAATGACTCACCAGTTGCGAAAGTCTGACAACCATTCAATAGTATGCAACTGTCATGAGAATAATCTTAGATTTGGCGTTTAAAATCGGCGCTGAATTGATTCTACATGTATGGAAAAAATTTATCTTCAAAATCACACAACTGACCTGAGAGGTCCTGTACCTTGTAGATTTTAGTTTTCAAAGCACTTTTATCAAGTGAGGTAAAGTTTTAAGAGGGAATGGCATTCAGGGGTATCTAGTTACTTGCAGACGTTTTAACTCTGTTGAGTTTTAAAATTGGAGGAAATACAGATTGGGTCAAATAAGCACGTTTATATGTTTTTATTATTATTTGTAATGGGATTTAATGGAACTTTATAATTTTTGTTTATTTAGTCTTCATTAACACTTATGTGACTTGTAAATAAACATAAAACAGTATTCTAGCTGAACACGTATTTTCATATTCATATAGGATTGGAGTGGATGGATTTTCAAGGTTGAACAACTTTCTTGGAACATAAAACATGATACGCATTTTTTTAGGTAGGTGGTTATAGGAATAATTGGAAAATTCAGTGTCATTTGGCCGGCAACAAAAACATTACTTCAGAAAAATTAATCTTGATCATTAAAAAACAAAAAGTAATTTTTTTAAACCAACAATGGCGCCCAACGTTCTTATCCGGCTAAGAATAAGAACGTTGGGCGCCATTGTTGTTGTCGAAACAAAACGTTTGTAGAAAATTACCGAATTTTGGACTCCAAGGGAACGATTTTTTTTTATCATTAGGTCGTTGCCTTGGACTTATAATAACCTCAACGGGAAGTTTTAATTTTTCTTTGTATATCTTTTTATTCTACTTTCCTATATTTTCTTTCTGATCAAATGCCGTTTATGCTATCAACTATTTAAAAAACTGAAATCGACTGTCCAATCTCTTGATCGTTATTTAGTGAGGATTTAGTGATGTAACTGGATGTCTATTTTTAAATCCATAGCGGGCTGAAGTGGAAAGTCAAAACTGCTAGTTGCTGCCCAAGTGATTAAGGCTGATGCTCTATCATTTATGAGGCTTGAGTGGTTCTACTTGAAACTTTGGCAGTGTTGAAGTATATAAGTAAATGCCTCAGCCAACCTGGCCATAAGTTAAGCCAGAAGCGGGTGTGGTTGGGATGTAAACGACATATTTCAACGGATATGAGGGTTTTTGAAAGAGGTAGCACACAAATAGATGACGAACAAGTAACGCTACAAATACATGAGGTAGTCTCTAGTGCTGTTGAGGAGGGCGAAGGAGTGCCAAGGATGATGACAGCATTTGAGCTATCCATGAAGAGTTTGATGTTCAACATTCAGGATAGCTTAAAAGCTTTCAACGACAATATCATTGGCTGGAAGTCTTCGTTCACAACACAAAGAGGCTGACCTTATGTCACTAACAGACCATCGACTTTGACGGCAACTTTACCACCTATGGTCAGGACAAGACAAGTAACTGTCCATAGTTTTGTAGGAGAGACAGGAAGAAGAATCGAATGCCCAAATACACAAATGTGGGGTTAAATTCGATGGCACCTCAAAAACGATGTCTGTCAAAAGGTTCTTCTTTCGTGTTGAGACGCTTCAAAGAAGAAATGAACTTAATAACTGTCACCTGTTTGATCAATTTCATCACCTTTTTCAGGGTCAGCAAAAGTGACACTGGTTGCAAATGAGGGAGTCGAAGAACTAAATTACTTCGATCTCAAGCCAGAGTTAATAGAACAATTCGGACACGATAAGTGGTATTACGATATTTAAAGAGAGATTCAGGATAGGCGGAAACTACCCCAAGAGACATTTGACGAGTGAGACTCGAAATGACGAACAGACTAAACGAACCCGACCTAGTGGACATACTGGGACAAAATCTCAATGACACTGATTTTCAGTTGCTCTATTAATAACATACAGGACCTGAGAGAAGAATGCATACGTGCGAAAAAAAACATTTATACGCTAAAAAAGAATAGACGACGGATCTCTGAAACTGCCGAACGACGAGGGCTACAGACAAAAAACCTAATTCACAAGAACATAGAGGACGAGCAAATAAACATTACTAGGTTGCAGAAACCAAGGATAGATACACAACAATCTCCAAAAATACTGACCTTAGGAATAGAACTGACGAGAGCAACAACAACGACAAACAAAAACCATAAAGACAAGTTAAAGTACAACAACGAGGATCAAATAGTGACCAGGAAACGCAGCTATTGGATATTTCAAACAATCATTTCAAAATTCAAAAAGGCTAAGGGAAAAATATGCAATAACTAGACAGCGAAAGAGAGCCACCTTAGCAACTGTGATATCAAGCAATGACGATAGCAGACCGTATGCAAAAGTAAGGATTGACGAGGAAGACATGCTTGGTGTATTAGATAGTAGGGCCTCTGTTAGTTGTCTGGGGAAAGTGGCTTCGCAATTTCTAAGTAAGCAATATTTAAGGATCACAAAAAAGATAAAGAAGATAAAGACCACCGATGGAAACCGAACGATAGTTGGACGTTTTAAAACTACAGCCCCTTGGGGAATGAATCCTAAAAGATAAGAACTATTAGTGGTCCCAATATTAAAACAGCCATTGTATTTGGGAAACGATTTCGTTAGGTTATTTAAGGACGAGATAAAAACTTAGCATCTGACTTAAGCTTCATAGTATTAGTTGTGTTAGTAAATTGTTATGTTATTTATAAATATGTACATAAATTATATATAATAGTGATAATTTAGTTATTCACCTAATAATTAGTTTTATGATGCCATGACTGTGATATTAGATTAGTAAGTTTTAGTATATGTGCAATAGTAGTAGTAGCTAACCCCCTTAGACGAGTTAAGTCGAGAAATCGCAAGCGTACCGTGCCCTCTTTTCCAGCATCGAAGTTGCCCACGTGGCTTAGACTCACAACAATGGCTGACACAAAGCGACGGGAAATTAAATACATCCGAAGGAAATTTCCACAGTGATCAGGCTGTTGGCGATGTCCAGCAATCAGTTCTGCAACTGAAGTGCAACTGAAGTGCAGAATTAACAGTTTCAACGCTTTCCAAAAATTCTAGATTCGATTCCTGTTGCAAAATAAAAAAAAAATACAAAGCCAAATTTTAGGCGCAACAGGCTCGTTAGTACCCAGGGTCGAGAGTTTTCACAACCATTCATGTGTGCGTGTGTACTTCTTGCACGATGGTGGGTTCTACTGTTTTATGCCGACTTCGAGCGCGAAATTTGAGATAAGCTTTTCTTGACAACTGATACTACTCGGATGATTTGTCAGATCATCACGAGAAGAGGGCCAGTGAAAAATCATTTAGCTGTTGCTAAGGCTGGGAATCGAACCCAGACCTTCTGCGAGGCAATTTATGGGACTAACCATCGCGCCACTGAGAAAAAATCAATTCGATCAAAAGTCCCTCCAGTTCCCTTGGGCACAACTTTTATGAGTGTGTCGTACGCATATATTTTTTCGCGTCGCAAATCGCAACTTTTGAATAAATGCGTCTTACATCGAACGATTGGAAGCTGTCATGCCTAAATCATATCATTCCTTGTCCGACATCAGTCAATTAATATAAAAGTTTCGCTTAGTTGTAAATATTGGATGTAATGTTGTAATAACCATCCGATGCAAAATATCATCAGTCGGCTTGCATGAGAAGCATATTGAAAAAATTATCGATGAGCATTTGACGAAAGCACAGCATGTTCGAGGGTGTCATTCTCTAACAATAGCAACGTTACGTGATACACAAGTCACCGTTTATAGTTCGCAAATCTTTGAAGGATGTTTGGCCATGTAACACTCGTCTTTTGTAATGGACTTTTACAAAGGGTTAAGGAGTTTACAATTTTAGATATATTAAACAAAGTGGGTGCACAAATTGGCATGGTCAATTTCAATTACTAAAAGATGCATCTTTCCATATTAAATGTTTTGGAAGAGATGCAGAAAAAAATCGGTTCGTTTTGAATTATTCTTCTTGCGTTATATTGTGTCTTTTCAGTTGAAGCTGAGTGTATATAGACGATTTAGTGTGTGACAAATTAAGTGCAAAAGCAATTGCCGCAAGAAACTGTCAAAGAAAATGGTCATAACGTTACGTAAACATAAATGTCATCTATCAAGAAGATGGCATCGTAGCATCCTTCCATACAGTATGAATGAGAAAATTAATTTTCTTCATAATTTTCTTTCCCGGGGATTTTTTGGGAGTTTTCTGGGGCATTCTTCGGACCAATCCGAATTGGCGCGAATCATCGAAATCGTTAAAAGCGTTATTGAGTTGCAAGCATGGTAACTAACGTCATTCTCTTTTATATATACAGATAGATAATTTTTAAAAATATGTAAATCTAGTTGCTCTTTTAAATCTCTATGCAGGTTGTTAAATGTTGTTAACCCTTTGTAAGATATCACGTGGACCTGCCGGATTTTTAATGTATCCATGATTTGAATGTATCCACTGGCGCTTTACAGTTACCTGTGATTTCTCTTTGACCCGGCACCCAAAAGAGGTAAATGTTTAGTGATCTGCCATCTTAATAAGTGATAATGGGCTGATATCAATGCAAATGAGATGGATTCCAATAATTTGATTGCCTCATGGCTGTCACTGATAGTGCTAACATTCTTAGTGGATTAAACGTCAGTCAGAACATGAGATCAGCCTGGAAAACGTTACAATGATCGTTAAGGTGACAGACATGGTAAAGTTAAGAATCTCGGAGAAAATACCTCCATTCCAGATTCTGTTTTATACCGTCCATATGTGAATCGAGTTGTTATCTCCAACAACCTCCTATCTTCCTGGTAAAGCCATTATGAAATTCCTGGTCTTTTTAGGCTCTTAAATACCATTTACGAGAGGTTTTATTAAAAACCCATTCACTAACACCTAATGCTCCTATCAATTCCCATCCACACCCACCTCGTTTAAACTCATTTGATGATATGAGTATCAGTATTAGCATTAGCAATCCTAAGTACGAAAAAGTGTTGAGCTAAGTTTAAAATAACGACGATAAGGAATGGAATATATAATTTGATCCTGTGAAGCACTCTTATTATTTCAAAAGGGAATACTGAAGCATACTAAGTGCATTTTAATGCATCGAATGTTTGCCACAGTAAACTCCTTTCGCTGTCCGATAATCCATTTGCAATTCAATTACTGTTCTCGTTTGTTGTTGTTTTTTTTATCTCTTTTATCAGGATAAGCAAGGAGAATAAACGAGCGCGTCTATTAAAAAAAAAACACAAAAAGCTACACAAACTCATACCAGACCAGTGTTGCTCGGATGGAGCAGGGTCAGCGAGTTGATTGATTGAGGCGGCGGATGCTTGGTCCGCAAAAGGAAAATGTGAGATAACGAATAAAAATGCAGTATTCCCTCACTTGAATGTATATGCGAGTATGCATTGTCCTTAATTACATCCCAAGAGAAATCAAATTATACGCTTGAATTAATTTGAATTCTTCCTAACAATTCGAGTGTATTATGGAATAACTTTTCGAGTTAGTCGTCCTTGATCACCGCATTCCATGGCAATGGAATATATAACCGCTCGTATACAAATGCCAAAGGAAACACGAAAAGCGTTAAAGAAAACGGAAAATGAATGAGATGAGTGTGTATATGTACTCACGTTCGTTTGTATTCTTTGCTTCGGAATTCGGATTTAGATTTCCATTAATTTTGATTTTGTTCCCTGTTTGGTTTAGCCTTTTTTTCTTTCGTAATGGTTAGGGATTCCTTAAACTAAAGAGTGTCGGATCCTCCTGATTATTCCCTGAATAAAAAACACTCGTGAAAAACATACTTCCGTCTAAGGTCGAAGAACGCAAAGGACTTCATCTTTGTTTGCAATGTGATCCTTTTAGGGATTCATTATTCATACACAATTACCTCATGCCGGAGTTTATGTAACCAAGTGTGCAAGTGGGAGGGCTCTAAATTTTCATCAAATAGTGGTGAAGTGGTGGAATTCAATGACATCCATTGATTCTTTATGGCTGTCAGCAAGTATACATTGAAAGTTGAAAATTTAACCTCGAGATAATTGACATACTTGAGGGTAGGTATGGTGGGCCCCTTAATTTATTATAAATAAGAGAGGTTTACTAGGGCAAGCATCAAAATGCGGTTTATAAAGGTTACAATTGTATCGAACGTTTTCTTTAATGGCTGACGATTTCGGCCAGCTCTTCTTAGCATCTGGCGTTGGGGTATCTCTGATAAAGATATCCTACAAGTCTTTTTTGGGCCAAAGGCTGTAATTCTGAAGTACGAGGAAAATTGTCTATAAGGCAGCACAAATCCTAGATCCAGATCCAGATCCTAGATCCAGATTTCAAACGCAGTACAGGAAGCCATGGTCTTAAATTGCGCCCAAAAGCAGAAACAGACATCTTCTAACGTGCGGCAACTATCGACCGAGTTCATTGAGGAGTTGTTTGATGCCCATGTTAACCTAAATGAGCTGATTCTGGCAACAGATCATCTAGGAGCCTCAAATGTTAGTAAGGCCCCTTTAACAGAAATGATAGCTGACGAGCGGAAAGGCCAACCGCATCGCTCAATCCTGTAGTCGATGCTGATGGCCTCGTGTCCTCGAGGTATATAATAAATGGGATCTGGTCCTTCGTAAAGAGGATGAAGGACTATGATATCTACTGCGGCCCTTATTTTAGTGAGCAGAAACACCGACTATTCGGATGTGGATTTGCTATTAGTACCAGACTTAGGACAGAAGTCTTATGCTTCTAAACATAATCTAATTTCGAATCACTATATGCACCGATGATAAAGATGATATTGCGAAAGAATGTTTCAACGAGGTTTTGGACAAAACTTATGAGCGACTTCAAGATACGATGTTAGAATCGTGCTACAAGATTTTAACCCAAACTTAGGAAAAGAGGATATTTTTAGCATTGTTTAGAGAAAACACAGCCTAAGCACCATGACGCATAGCAACGGAATGAGACTCATTGACTTCGCTGTGGAACAAAATACCATTATAGCCAGCAGGCACTATATCGCCGTTTCCATCAACAAACGGTCAAAGTGATCACAATGTGGTCAACAAGACGCATGCATCCAGTATTCTCTTTGTCCAAACTTGTGAGAGGCTTACTTAAAATCGGACTGCCTTGTTGCAGCCAAGGTAAGCATGCGGTTATTCACCTTGCCACACACTTTACTATACTTCTCGTGCCCGCACGCAGGAAATCCTTGGTTTGATGAAGACAGATACACACAGCCAAAAACGAGGCCTACAAGACTAAGCTACAGGTGAAGACAAGAGCTGCCATTGAGCTCAATATGCAAAGACGGAGGGAAGGACACCGGATTTTCAAAAAGAAGACAAAACAAGAAAACCGGAATCGAGGACATAGAGAGGTGCCACTTTAGGAAAGATGTTCGTAAGTTTTACCAGAGTATAAAATTTCCTGTCAGGATGAAATTGGAAAAATCGCTGTTGAGACACAGTGGATGCGCTGAGGATATGGAAAAACCACTTGTGCATACTGTTAAACAACGATGACGAAAACTACAAACCACCCGACCTAAGTAAAGTGAGGATGGCAATATCTTAACTCAAGCCTTACAAAGCTGTCCAGGATGACGCCCGAGTTTTGAATATCCGTTGGAGATGATTTGGTAACTAACCTTAGTCTCCTCAACATTGCCTAGAAGATCCTATCTGATTGCATTAAACCGTTTACCAACACCCTGATCGGGCATTGTCAGTGTACCAGAAAATCCACAACTGATCATGACCAGACGGAGAAGTATCGAATGCCAACAATCGATGCACTCCACAAACACAAAAGCATACTGGTCTCCAGGCTTAAACGGCTGCGTAGACAATTTACTGACAGACAAGACCCGGAGATTCGGACGTTGAAGTCATTGATCAAAAACCTTAAACAGTTAATCTCGGAAAATTACAAAAAATCTGTCAGTTTGTACTGGGGCAAGGAAATTCTGGCTATAAAAACCAGTCGCCCGAATATGTTCCCGCAAATAAATAAAATATTCAGGCGAAAAGATCATAATGACATTCCATGTGTCCGAATTTCCCAAACGACAGAGAACAGACAGACGCTCACGGATGTTGGTATAAACCCGGAAAGTGTTGACTCGAACAACGGATTTTTCACGATCGAAGATCCTCAAGAGAAGGCGAATTCGATAGGCGCTACCTTCGAGAGCGTGTATACGGTGAACAGTCCTGTTCGCCCAAATCGCGATATTGAGGAGAGAGCCTTTCTGAATCACTTTTATCTACGTACCGAACTCCAAGCTTGGCGATCTGAGAATAACGGTTTTACCGTATTCAATGACGAAAACCCTTCAAATGGCATAGTCGCCAATAGCATGATGCTGTTCGTTCAAAAAGATGAACTCCTGGACATCTTCGTATCACTGAAAAATAAAAAGTCGGCGGGAGAGGACGGTGTCCCAAACGTCGTATTGAGACACCTGCCAGTGGAAGCAGTCGATATTTTCACCACGCTGTTTAACAATGCACTGAATAATGCACATTATCCGGTGCACTGGAAAACGGCGGTGGTACATCCTATCCCCAAAAAGGGCAAGGAAAAAACAAACCCAGCTAATCTTCGGTCAATAAGCCTTCTGCCGAATGTAAGCAAGGTATTTGAGAAAATAGTCAATTGGGCTCTGCTTAAGTGGGTCGAGGAAAACAAAATTATTCCGGAAAATCAGTTTGGTTTTCGAGCGAGGCATGACACCATTCATGCCGCATCGAAACTAGTGTCCGACATTCAATGGAATAAGTCCAAAAAACAGTGCACAGGGGCCTGTCTGCTTGACTTTGAGAAGGCCTTCGACACCGTATGGTTAGAGGGGCTTTTCTACAAGCTGACCAGACTGGGCATGCGTAAACCCATGCTGTATATTATTTATGAAATGCTTATGGGAAAGAAGTTCGTTGTCAAATGTGGCAATTTAACTTTGAGTAAAGTCTTTGAAATTAAAAACGGTTTACAACAGGGGGCGGTGAACTCCCCGATATTGTTTAACATTTATACAAGTGATCTTGTAGGTTCTCTCAGTCACGCTATAGCGTACGCAGATGATCTAGTGGAGTACAGATCAGGTCCGAAAATCGAGGTCATCAACACACTTTTGCAACGTGACTTCGATCATATTAAGGGATATTGCGATGATTGGAAATTGAGGATCAATTTCCAAAAAACCGAAACAATTCTGTTCAGGACCCTAGTGCAGAGGGCTTCTTACGATACCAGAAAAAAACTGCAAAAAAATTGTGTATCCTGGGACAGCATGGACGGCCGTTGGCAGTGAGAAGTGAAGTCAAATACCTTGGCATCTGGCTTGACAAGTTTCTGTATTTTAATAAAAATGTGGATGCTTGTCTGGCCAGGGCTAGGGGGGCTTATGCTCTGACTAGAAGGTTGTTTCATAGCAGTCAACTTGATTCAAGGGTGAAAGTCATTTGCTACATGGCCCTCATAAGGCCGATCATCGCTTACGGTTGTCCCGTGTGGTTCAATGTATCACCATCCTACATGGAAAGGATACGGCTGTTTGAGAGGCGTTGTCTCCGATCCTGCTTAGGATTGTACCGAACGCCGGACTCCGAGTACATAAAATATTATCGCAACGAGGTTCTATACAATGGGGCTCAGTTGAATAGAATTGACAATTTCCTAATTAAGGTGACTCGAAGGCACGCTTCAAGGGCGATGAGTAGCGACAACAGCCTGATATTCGGGGCTTATTACCCCAACGAAATGTACATGGAGAGTGCGCTCATGTCCGGCTTTATTCCACCAGAGGCATTCATTTATATCGATTCGTTAGGGTTAATACAAGACTGGAACGGTATCCCGGTTTTATACCATCGCTACCTTGACGCGCGGGACAAGCGGCTAGTCCGCGATGGGTACGTCGACAATGCTCCGGAGCTCCTCCGCTTTAGCACGGCGGTATCGGATCGCGATAGGACCGACGCTGAAAAGCAGTGCACCGAGTTTTGGTGGCTAAACGAGGAAAGTATTTCTGCAGTTCCTCAGGTCTTTGCGGACTTTTAGTCCACTCCTTAGTACTTAAGTAAATTAAATTTAGGTACAAGGTCTGGGGCTGGGCTTATGCACCATATTTTATTTAATATGGTTGCATAAATGCTTGCTGGACCCAATGACGCAATCGGGATGGCAAACCCTCGGGGCATATGCAACGAGTGCTTGCCACCCCGATTATAATTAAGTTAGGTTTAAGTAGTTAAGTAGTCTTAAGTAGTGTTAGTTAGGTTAAACTAGTCTTAAGTAGTTTAAGTTAGTTTTAGTCTAGATTAAGTTTTTATATAAAACAAAAAAAAATGGTTACTGTTTAAAGTTTTAATTTTTTCTTTGAAAAATCAATTAAATGTCTTTATATTAATAATAAGAAAAAAATGACAAATGGAGGCTGAAAAGCAAAAGAAAAATGTTAGTTATAAGCTTACAGCGCCCGCCATGGGCCGATAAGTTAGATTAAGTAGATATGTTATTGATAAGTTAGATTTAAGCATTTTTGTCTAGTATTAAGTTAATATTTTAAGTAAATAAAAAATGAAATAAAATGAAAAAAAAGTAAGTCCACAACTTATCATATCTTCACAATTCGGCAGATTCTGAAAAAAAACACACAAGGAATCCAAATCGATACTTACCACCTGTTCATCGATTTCCAAGCCCCATACGACAGAATTTATAGAGACGAACTATACAGATCCATGCCTAGTTTTGGTATACTGCTCAAACTCGTCCGTCTTCGATGTAAAATTCTCGATGCCACATTAGGGTCCGAAATGACATCACTGAATCAATTGATAACAAAAAAGTTATATAGGAAAGGCGATGCAACTTCATTAATCTTATTCTTGAGATGATTGTGCAAAACTCCCGAATCAATATCAGAGGCGCAATCTTTCCATAAATCGGTCCACTACTATCATACGCCGACGACATTGATATCATTGGTTGGTCTCGAATGGGGCTAACATTAAATTATGGTAAGAGCAACTTTATGCTCTCAACACGAAGGTACACAGAACATCGACGAATTGCACAAAATGTCACCATTGACAGATATAACTTTGAGGTAGTACAAGACTTCGTTCACCTTGGCAATCAACTCTGTTAACAACATCTCGGCTGAAATAAGCTGTAGAATTACTCTTGCCAACCGCTTTTTTTCAGGCTAAGAAGGCAATTAAGAACTACAGAGCAAATGTGACACAAGACTCTGATCATCCGTGTCCTGCTTTGGTGTATCGAAGTCATCGTCATCATCCGTAGTAACTACAAGACCAACAAGTTTCGCATGTTAGTCAATAGATGTAAATTCATCGTCAATAATGTCGATATTGATCACATAACCCATTACCTGGATAGATTTCTCGAATATAGAGCTTTCCATGCTTTCACATGCCCTTACATCTCTGTTATAGTTGTGCGCTCCACCTAGAGCGAGGTTTTTCTTTACTACGTCCGAGGTCTGGCTGGGGAATCGAAACCTATGGGAGACGGAGTATTGGGGTCCATTAGATTTTTTTTATCAAGGGGTATGTCGCTGTACAGCTCGCACATTTCTAGGTTGAATCTTCTTCTCCATAGCAAGTCAACGCAAACGGGACCGACGATTTTTTGCAGAATTTTGCTCTCAAACCGACCAATGATTTGCTTAGGCGCTTTTAATACTGCCTACGCTACAGCGCCGTAGAGCAGGACTCGGTCTTATATCAGTATGCTTTGTAGTTCGACTGAGGACGTAACCACTAAAATGCCGTCTTAGCCTGAAGAAAGAGCGGCATGACTAATTCTACAGTTTATTGTGCCTAATCTGACAGTTTTGCATTTTTTCACTTTTTCGCTCCATCAGATACCTTCCGTCAATTAAGAATTACTAAGCATTTTGATAGTTGGAAAAAATTATCCTTCCAAAGCCTTAAGCACGACCAAGATAACCCTTTACCATATTATCAACTTTATCCTCCCTAATTGGCCAACTAAGCGCACATTATGGTCCACCACATACATTCTATCCTCCACTTAAAGATCCGATTCAAACAAAAGTTAAAAACGTTTTCTATTTCATTTTTAATTCCGACCTTAATAGCCATAAATGGTTTAGGAACACTTTGCATATACAATATGTATTTCCACCTTGAAAAAATTCAACGCCATGAACATAGAAAAGTTCAGTTTCCAACTAACTAGAGCTATAGGGGGAGGCTTGGTTAATTGTGTCGCAAACACCAGAGTGCGGTAGCCCCAGGCTAAGTTTTTAATTAAACGCCGGTTTTTGTTTCCTCCTTAGCGGCGGGTCTTTTATTGAATTTCGATTTTTTTTTCTACGCTGGACCGCTTTCATCTAGGCCTAACGATAATATCGACACTTGAGCACTTTTCTGTTTAGACGGAAACATTTGCATAAAATGTAAGGACGGCGATACGTTTTTCAATTTTAAATGGAATGGCAACGTTGTCGGTAGTTTGCGAATGTGAACAGCTTGCCTTGTACAATGAAATGGTTATTGAGTCCCTGCCAATTAAATATTCTCAATATGGAAAGGGATATTAGGGATAAAGTGGAGAATGTGTTGGAAACTTTTGAAACACTTCCAACACGTTAAACAAGTGAACGTTGAAGTTGCAGTTACATTTTGGCAGGCGAGTTCCATAGAACTGGGTCCGATGAACTGGCTTTTGCTGGGTGGATAAAATGGATATTGCCAACGGAAAGGGACTATTTAGCTAAATTGAGCTTAGAAAAAATGTTTCACATATTTATTTTACTTTTTTTGATTTGACTGAAGAAATTTTTTATTGTACATGGATAATCATGCCAAATCAAGGAATTAACAGATTGTTGATGTTCATTCAGCATTATTTTTAGTGCGATGAACTGCCGCACAGAATTGAACCGCACAGGGTTCAATCCCCAGCCGTAGAAACACCTAAAATGATTTCTCACTGGCCCTCCACTCGTGATGATTTGACAAATCAACCGAGTAGTATCGACTGTCAAGAATAGCTTGTCTCAACTACGCCGTACGGAGTCGGCATAAAACATGAGTTCCCGCCATCGTGCAAGAAGTACACACGCACACATGAATGGTTGTGAGAAAGCTCGGCTCTGGGTACTTCCGAGCCTTTATTTTTATTTTGCGATGCACATTGAAGTTAACGGCGGTCCAATGAAAACGCACGATGTTAATTGTAAATAAAACAAAAGGTTTTTAGAGAATTATTTTAATAATTCTTATGATGATGAATGGGTCTATGACAAAAATGTTTGAAATCTTTGTGTGTCCACCGTGATTTGGTGTCCATTGTGATGTGGTTCTTAGTCTCACAGCTGCACAAGCTGCGGCCAGTTTGCCGTAGATATCAAGGGTCACTAGATGTAGGATAGCATATAGAGCTGCGGATGGGCTTGTTCTAAAAGATTCGCTAATGCATATGCAAGCTGATCTTTGAACTTTAAGTAGTAGGTTGTGCTGTAGTCTGTTTCTAAAGCCATCCACTAGACTAAGACACCATATGTGTCTAATGATAGACACGTAAAGGCAGAAAGAGATATGTGGTAGGATACCCCATTTCATTCCAGTTGCCTTTTTGCAAGAACATAAAGCTAGGGTGGCTTTCTTTACGCGTTTTTGTATGTTGGCTTTCCACTCCTGTATCATATCCAAAACCAAACCAAGGTATTTTGCGGATTCTGCGAACTTGAGAATAACACCATTCAGTTTGGTAGGATCAGTGTGCTTGACTTTGTATTTCCAGCTGAAAGGACCCAATTTTATTTTGGGTTTGTACCGAGTCCACATTTGGAGGCCCAATTAGGGAGTACAGAGAGGACATTTTGTAATAAATTTCTGATTGTTAAGGTAATTCCCTAAGCCCCTTTGCGTTGAACGTTGGTTTCGGTATTTGCTTTAATTTTTAACGATATACGATACTCGGTTTTGTATCAGGTGTCTTGCGTCTCAAGCGCTAAATATTTTGGGCACAGTTTTGGGGGCAACCTCTATAAACGCGTTTTTTTACTTTTCCCCACATCACTTCTATAGATAGTTCATTAAGTGTGGTGATGAAATTTTGACGGTGTGCTGGGGTCTTTAGAGCCGCTTGACAGGTGCTGTGCTTATTTGGATATTTCTAATACCAAGTGGTGATCGCTCTCTTTGTCCGCACTTCTCTAGTTTCTGACATCACAGACTGATTCATACCCGTTAGAGGAGACCTAGGTAATTGTATGACATGTCTTGTGAGGAAATGGAGTGCCGCCCAAAATAAACCTACGCCACCACGTCACCAATGTTGTTATGTAGGCCAAGTTTGCCAATTACTCGCTCGAGACCTGTGTTTACCGGTCCAACTCTGGCATTAAAGTCATGATGATTATTAACCCCGAGTTTTGGAGCACAATTTTAAACCGAGCTTAGCTGATGATAGAAGATTTGAGACTTCAACTTGCTTCTCTGGTTAGCATGATCCCAACACAATTCAATCATTGACCTACTTCCCTATCCTCCTCGGGGGAATACACCATTACTGTCAGCCAGAGTGTGAAATATATTCATTTCTTTCTCTCCACTTGGTTTTACTTATACCCAAATTGTCCTGGTTACTCGGATAACTTGATAACATGCTGCTATTATACAACCAAATACTACAGCCGGTCTGGACACATTGGCATGCAACTATGGGGTTGTTCCAGTGAAACGAATCTATACATTCTACAAACTTTTGAAAACAAAATGTTGAGACCATTCGTCAATGCGCAGTGGTATCGGGTTTTTCAACAGGGACGCTACAAAAGTTGAGCGACGCCATATTTCTTGCCTTTTTTGACATTTCTCTTCTGTAAGGTTTGCCATGACGGAAAGATATACGATCCAACAACGAGTCGAAATTATTAGAATTTCCAACCGAAATTCGGAGTCAGTGGCCTCAACGTTAAGAGCGCTACGTCCAATTTATGGTCGTCATAATCGTCCTAGCAGATCAACAACTGAGCGTCCAGTGGGCAAATTTGTATCCACAGGCAGTGTACAAAATGTTCCCGTTTCCGTGCCAGTGAGACAAAGAAGTGCCCGTAGTGTCCAGAATATTGCTGCCGCTGGGGCTTCAGTTGCAGAAAGCCCAAATGTGTCTCTCACACGTCCTTCTCAAGCATTGGGCATCTCTGTGACTTCGTTGTGGCGAATTTTGCGAAAAGATTTTGACCTACATCCTTACAAGATTAAATTGACGCAAGAACTGAAGCCGCTTGACCACCAGAAGCGTCGTATGTTCGTGAATTGGGCTGAGCAACAACTTGAAAATGATTCGGATTTTCATCGAAAAATCATCTTCAGCGATGAGGCTCATTTCTGGCTGAATGGCTTCGTCAATAAACAAAATATGCGGTATTGGTCAGTCAGCGATCCATACGTACTCCATGAGTCATCATTGCATTCCGAAAAAATTACGGTTTTGTGTGGTTTATGGGCCGGCGGCGTCATTGGGCCGTACTTCTTCCGTGATGATCAAGACCGGCACGTTACTGTAAATGGGAATCGCTACCGTTCAATGATAACCGAATATTTTTGGCCCCAATTGGATGATATCGACTTGGAGGACATGTCGTTCCAACAGGACGGCGCCACAAGCCACACAGCGAATGCCACAATCAATTTATTGGAAACCAAGTTTGGAGAACGTCTTATCTCACGAAATGGTCCAGTCGCTTGGCCGCCTCGGTAATGCGATTTGACGCCGTTAGACTATTTCCTGTGGGGCTACGTTAAGTCTATGGTCTATGCCAACAAGCCAGCGACGATTGATGAACTTCTTACGAATATCGAACGTGAAATTGCAGCAATATCTATCGATTTATGCTTGAAAACCGTCGAAAATTGGGTGCCCGTGGTGGCCTTGCTAAAGAAATCGGGTTCCGTACACAATGGCATCAAACGTACTTTCACAGGAATAAATTTTCATTGAATTTCATTGATATCCAAAACCGTTTTTGTTTTATTTAAAAAAAAACTTTTGTAGCGCTCTTATTGAAAAACCCTATATATAAGGAATGAAGATCTACGCAAAGATCTAGGTATTCCCGAGGTTAAACATGAAACGAAAAATTTTTCACGAAAACATAAAAAAACATTTATTGGGACACATTAACACAACGGCCCTTCAAATTCTTGACGAAACAAATTTATTGCGGCGTCTTTAAGGAACTAAGCCTTTAGATTTGGCCCGATAATAACAAACCGCTGTACAAATTGCGGAAAAAGCAGGAACTCTCAAAGGAAAGTTACCTACTCTCATTACTCTTGATAAAAAAAATTGCTAGATAAGTCGCATACTTAGTTGCAATACACATTCAAAAAGGGTGGTGATTCTAGTGAGTTGAAGTCTCACACTACTTTGGGCAAGTGCTCATCGTGTCTATGAAGACTTCCACCAGCCCACGGACAAAACAAAAACTTATACCCAAAATATTGATCTTCAGGCGGATCATTTTACGTTACGTTTTCCAAGCTGCTATTAGCGAACGTTTTCGGTAGCCAAAATTTCCATCCACAGAACTAGAAAAGTTTCTTGTAACTTAAATGCAATGTGCTTCTGTTCCTCCTGTCTTCTTATCCCGAATTTCCTTAACGCCCGCACTGTGTTATAACATATAAAGGGTATTCATAGGCTCTTGATAGCGTGTGAATAAAAAACAAAGTAGATAACACTGCTACCCTTAGAGCTAGATGAATATGCAACAGCAGACCTTTTTATGTTCGAAGTGCATCGCTCAAGCATCATCTACATAAGCAATCAAGGCCAATTCTTGTGATGGGCTTCCCTATTAGAAAATATTCATTAATGGGACCTATGTTAAAGCTGATGTGCAAACTATCCAGATAGGCCATTTTTTTGAACCTTTTCAAATGCAGCTATGGCCAAGCCTCACGTATCCCTGTCAATTGCAAAAAGAAAGTTAGTAACAGTATTTTTGATCCAATTTAGGATGGAGCAAATAAAATTCCGAAAATTTCCAAATATGCAAAAAGTGCGTGCGTCAAAATGATACCTTTGAAAATCCTTGTTTTTTTTCTGGCTACCTTTCCATTGTAAATAATTTAATTTGTCTATCTATGCCAACTGAATCCTATTTTCATCGGCCCTACGGATCCATTACAAAAATCCTTTTATACAAGGTCTTTCTGTTTTAAAGAAAACAAGGTTAGAACCCCTTTCATTGAATCCAGTGTAATATGATATTCAAAACTCGTAATCCCTGAACTTCGCCTTTGTAAAGTCAAAGAGTGAATAACTTACAAAAAAATGGTTACAAGGATCCAAAACCACTAACGAAAAAGATAACTTTGAACAAGAGAAGGACACCAAAATCAGACGTTATGAGCGGAAGAAGAGGTCCTTTGATATGCTTGAAAAGGATTGAAAGCTGTCCCATCTCATGTGTTTCGCTTTTTGTATTTTATTTCTGAACATATTACCATCCAACAATATCAACGTCTACTTGATATTTTAAGCACGCAAGTGTACGAGAATGGATGTATTGAAATTTCCATTTGAGAATCGGTAGAGAATGAAAATTGAAGTGCATCTTTGGGAACCCTTTGGGAAGATTGCTCGTTTTCGCCCACGCCGAGGAATGGGGAACAGTGAGCTGTTTCAGTTACGTATACGTATGTATACATAACATGGGAATATTTCAAGTCTGATGTATTCGAAAGTTAATTCTCTGTCGAATTCGAATTAATTTTGCATCATGGTGCTGAAGCAGTTAAAAGGAAACAAAATGAGATTATACAAAAAGTCAGTACTTAACTTTGATGGAATATGCATTTACTTTCATGTCCTTATTCCACTTATCTTTGTTAATAGTTAACGTTTCGAAAGTTCGATATTGGAAACGTTTATTCAGTTTAAGATCTCGCTGTGTTATAGTGCTTTAGAAGATTCAATAAAATCCCTTTCAGGTGTTTTCTTCTTTTGCTTTAATTGGCATCGATATTGCAAAGCTAAGGTGCGTAGCGGGGAAATATCATAGGGAAACCCCCAACTAACAATTATTTCTCTATAGGGCAATAAAATTTAATGTCCGCTAGCAATCACTTCTGTAGGCCTTATATAGTAAATGTGCGCTGAGGTTGAGCATTTTTGCAGTCGATTGTTTGGGTAGAAGCCTGTTGAAGCCATTTTACAGGAAAATTCACAAGCATAACCGAAGTTGTGATGATGAGGTTATACCTCTGCAAGCTTGTTTTTAAGCTTCCGGAGATGTGTGCACATGTATACCATTCGTTAAGATGTTTCGGTAGAACATCGCACGAAGTTAATCCAAATCAAAGCATTTATAGAGTTTACGAATAAAGGTCTAAAAAGCTAAGGTTAAAAGATCGGTGAAAAGGTGAAAAAGTCGGAAATAGGTGAAAAGATCGGGAAAAAGATGAAAAGATCAGGAACCTACCGGAGAATGAGTCGACACGATTCAAGTACTTCGTTTTCTTTGATGTGCCAGAGTACAGTCTAGTGAATAGCATGTTGGATTACAGTGTGAGAGAACTCGAGTTCGAATCCCAGTATGATAAGAGTTTTTAAATAATTAATGGCATAGAGTTTCAACCTTCAAAATAACCAACGAATTTTTCAACTTCGAGAAGGCTTGCACATATTTTCAGAAAGACGTTTTCGAAGTCTATATTTTACTTTTGTAAGGCCTTTAAAATCAAACCAATTTTTTTTAAGGCTTTTTAGAAGTATTTGAAGAAGTCTTATAGAAGTTAATAGCTTCCTAAAAGTGCGCCAAATGTTTTTCCATTTGACATTTATATGGGTAATATTGGTGGGAGGGAAATAGCTTCGATAGTGCTTTATCGATGCGAAATTGTTAGTTAGGCCATGATGCCAAGTCTAAAATACGTCCGTATTTTTTCTTCCCACATAAGCTGTTTCTCAACAAACATTAGGCATTGAGTCAAAGCCTATGCAGGTTGTGGTATTGAGTTCCATTAGCCTTACGCATCATACGACGACAACACTACAGCCCGAAGTAGTGTCATCGTATGGGGTCTAGAAATCAATCGGTAATTTTTTTCTAATATCTGAAAAAGTCAGAAGATTTGATCAATTGTGGACTTTTATGACACGATATTTGTAATTGGTGTAGTTATGAGAGTCTGCTCTTTGTGGATTGGGTTAGCGAAGCTGAGGTTCTATTCTTCAGGCATACTTTCATTGGAACATTGGCCATTGGACATCACAGTACTTCGCACATGAATGCCACGAACTACAGACACGTAACAGCACTGGCGACTGAGGCCATCGGCCTTCGGAATGTTGATTACCGACCGGTTTTATCAGGCTCGGGGGGAAGCCCATAAATTCTGGCAGCATTGTTATCCCTAATTCAATTTGGCTATTTTGGCTGTTGTCTCCAATATTGAATGGCTTGTTCTGAATGACTGCAAGAGGTTGTTCATGATCGCCGTTAACAGTCTGCAAAAGTGATTCTTCCGTATCCTCAGCACTGACTGTGTCTCAACAACTATAGTTCATTGTTCATCTCGACAGGATTATGTTCGCACTTTGTATCACTGGTTTTTTTACTCTTTCTTAGTATTTTTTCATCTCACTGAAAATCCGGTGTTCTTCCCTCCTTGTTTGCCTATAGAGTCTTCACTTGCAGCTTAGCATTGTAGGCCTCGTAAAAATATCTTTCAACACTCTTTTTCAAACCAAGGGTATTACAGCGTTGTGGGTCAACACTAAATGCTGGTAGTTTAGTGTTAATGGAGAGGTTTAGTTATACGGGTTATACATACGGGTTATACATACGAATGGCACTTGCGAGAGCCGTCCCGCAACATTAAATTTTTTTTCGCAATACTTCTCATTTCCTTCAATTTTCTTAAGTGGATATCCGCATTCCTCCTTGGATGAAACAAGGTAGTGCTCCTGATCGATTTAAGTCCCTGAGAAGGGTACAAAAAAAATATATGTGTCTACAGGCCCTTTGATACATTAGGCTCCATTCATGTGTGCGTGTTTACTTCTTTGCACGATGGTGGGACCTCCTGTTTTACGCGGATTTCGAATGTCTTAGTTAAGATAAGCTTTTCATGAATATTGATACTACTCAAATGAAATGTCAGATCGTCGCGAGAGGACGGACAGGGAAAAATCCTTTACGTGTTGCTATGGCTGCGAATCGAACCAAAACCTACTGCTCGGCAGTTCATCGCACTAACCATCGCACCACTGAACCCTCAGAAGGTTCGGCCATCCTTAATACTGGCGTTGTGCCTCTGGCCAATCACGAGCGATTAATTTGATTTACTGTGTGTTGATCTGGAGGCCGCAATCTCCCTCTTGAATAACGAGTTGAGAAAACCATGTGCTGTCTGCAGTGGTATTTCATTCCACAGCGAAGTCGAGCAGTCTAGTCCGTTGCCGTACGTGGTGTCGTGTATGTTCTATATTCCGAAAATACTGCTTAAGTTATCTTCTCTTCCTATCTTTGCGTTAAACCTCCCAGTACTATTTTAACATTGTGTTCGCTAAAAAGTCCAGGAGCTCGTAGAGAAAGTCTTTCGCAATATCATCTTATTCCACCGTGAAACATGAGCGCATATTAGGCTTATGTTTCCAAATTTCTTATGTCTTGAAAGCATAAGACTTCTTCCCTATTGCCGAAAATACTGCTTTAATTGCCTTCTCTTCCTATTTTTGCGTTAAAACCTCCCAGTACAATCTTAACATTGTATTCGCTGATAAGTCCATGAGCTCGTAGAGACAGCCTTTTGCAATATCATCTTATTCCACCGTGAAACATGGGCACATATAAGGATTATGTTTCCAAATTTCGTAAGCATAAGACTTCTTGTCCACGGATGGTAATTCTTTTTGTCATACTCTTTGGGCCTGGTCCACTTCATTTTATTTCCTGGATGGCAGTAATGTTTGCTTCTTGGGAGCTTAGGTTTTCCGGTGATGTTTAATGTTTTTAGATTTGACGTATAGATACGAAGGTCGTTGCACTTGTTTCGCTTAGCATGGTCGCCAGCAGTGTAATTAGTCCTTTCTGAAGCTTAGCAATAGGTTTTTATATAATTTAATAGTTATCCCACATCACAACCCCCTACCTGGAAGGGCTGTTTCTATTTATTAGATAATCTTAGGGTTTGATGTCCTCAGTATCCATTGAGGAATCGAGCCTGATTATTTCTAAAGGAACCGTTGTCCGTATATTTCGAACATCTTTCATAGGTTATTCATTTCTTCCATCGTAATTGGAACTACAGATGTTACCATTTACTCCATACTTCCGGTGTCATCATCGAAATGGAAACTTCCTTAGTGTGAAGAGACGTCTCCGTCTCACCGAAAAGAAGTGTATGAGTATGCAGCTAGTCATTTTTGAATGGTTTTCAAATGTTTTCTCAAGGTACTGGTCCTAAAAAATTTAAATTTGCACGATTCCTTAAATGGAATATTTGAAATTCCCAAAATAATTATTTTATCATTAAAAAAACCCTAAAAGCTCCTTGAAATCAGAATTATTTCCATCTCTTTGGACAGTCCAAAGTACATCATTAGCTGAACATTGGTACATACAAATGAAGCTGTCCTTTGAAGAGGTTTTGCCTCATTCTATCCTGTTATTATTGTATCCTTCCAGTGCAATTTCAAAAACGCACCGCATGAAATTAAAGCAATAGCGTAAAGTCGTTATTCTCTTCACGTTTTAGAAGACTCCTAGTTCTCGGAATTCGTATTCCTGTTGCTGAAACTGCAGTGCAAAACAAAACACAAACGCAGAATAAAAGGTGAAGTGAAAAAACAAAGGGAAAATAGCATTAGTGTGGAAAAGTTCCTTGTTTGCTTATCCATCCAATGCAATGCTGCAATGAGAATTAGCACGCAATTAAAGGAACGTGAGGCGAATTCGTCTGTATTTGCAAAGAATAAAAAAGCACAAACTTTTGAGAAAAAAAGGAAACAATCACGAGATATTGTTTTGAATTTTAAGGAAGAATTTAGGTTTGATTTAAAGAGGGGCTTGGGGGAGTTGTATTTTAGTGGTAACTAGTACTGATAAATGCATAAGGGTGTCCAAGTAGGGATTTTCCATTTCAGTATTTACATGTGAAGGTGATGTCATACGAAATTCATTGTTTTCCTTAGGTTTTCCTTAGGGTTTCCTTAGCCTAATAAGAATGATATCTTTGGATTAAATATGCGCCGATTTAAATGTAATTAACTATATTGTGCCCCTCACAATGAAGCTTTCATAACAACTAAAAAAAAACTTGGGCGAATTTTTTACCAGCAAAATCGTTCGACATGGAGAGGAATAGGTGGTAATCACTTAGTGCTAGGTCCGGACTATAAGGTGGATGCACAGAACCTCTCAACCAAGCTCCCAGCGAGTATACAGCGAGTTCCCACCGATGTGTGTGGCCTGTCGTTGGCCTGACTTAATTTTCTATTGGCCGAAGCTGCCAGCTTTTTAGTGATTTTTTTCTTCAAACGGTCGAGTTTTAGACAGCACATCTCCAAATTTACTTTGTTTCGTAAAAAAATTCTGATTTGAGATTTTATTCAAACACAACACTACGATTCTGTTGGTCTGTCGGTCTTTGCATTGCACCCAGCTGAAGTTATCTACAATGCTAAAATGCACATAACTGACCCTTTGAAAACGACTGATTTCTCAACAACGACCGGCCTATCGGTCTGTGGACCCAACGGCTTTGGAATTTCGGGATTTTGGGTTTTCTTTCACTTTGGACGTTAGATCAAGACCGTTTATCCCGCAATTCGAAGGAATCGTTTTCAATGTGAATAATAATGATTCTCCAATATTGGCCAAAAATGCAAATTATGAGAAATTTTTGTATACGAATTAAATTTCATTCAGTTTGTCAAAATAGTTTGCGAGAAATTGAAAATTTTCTCTCTACGGCCTAAATGCACAAATCCGTTAAGTTAATTTTCTCAAAAAACTGCGTATGCAGTTTTGTTGCAACTAATATGCTTATAGTAACCATAATTCAAAACTATATAACTGTATCGTGTATTGTTTATGATTATTCCATTCATAATATCTTCCTTGATATGCCGCAATTTGTTAACCTCCTCCATCTACTTCAGGACGTATGAGTGGATTTTTTCTTTAATTGCAGCTAGCGGGATATGGACCCTTGTCGCAAGTCAGCCCTGTAGAGCTGTGCCTTGGCGGGTCAACGCGTCAGCACGCTCGTTTCCTTTAATGACACTGTGCCCTAGAACCCAGAGAAGTGTGATCCTGAAGCGTTCGCCCAGGTGGGCAAGTTCATTCCGGCATTCCTGAACCAGCTTCGAGGATATGGTAGCCGAGTTGATGGCCTAAATGACATCTTGACTATCTATGAGGATAGAAATATTTTGCTTGGTCGGATAGACAGTAGTTCAGCCGGGAATTGGCTAGCAAAATCCGATATGCAGTATTATACTGATATTTTCGTTGAATCCAAGTACACTCCCGACCCCTTACCACCGTTCATCTTAGATCCGTTGGTGTAGACGGCCGTGGCGAAATCTATAACTACTGCGTTCCTCTTCCACTGAGCTCAAGTAGGAAAGCCTACGTGGAAGCCTATCTTAAAGCTTAGTGTAGGTGTGATGTAGTCCGTTGGTAACGTGACCATGCGGTGTGGTTACGAGTCCAGGATATTACTATGGCCAAACAGCTTTGCTTAGTCTAACTGAGTTGCATAAAGCTGTATCACTTATGTGTATGACGAGAGGCAAGAGTTGCAATTGGGCAGAAGCACAATAGGAGAAGTGTGAAGATCTATATTTAGGGGAAGAGGGTACCACACTTTCTCGGAAGCACTGAGCTTTGGGAAAAAATAAGGAAAAAGACATTCCACTACTTTTTACGTGATGATTTTATGGAAAGGGATTTCCATTCGAAAGCTATCCCTTAGAACATTTTTGTTGTTGTTTTCGGGGCCTTTGTTGTGAGTTCCTCTGATTCTTCACCCCCACTTTGACTTCTGTCATCCAATTTGGAAGCTGGTGGACGGGTTGACGACTGCCTTTGGACTGTCGCAATTACCTTTGTGACATAACCTTACCTATCTCTCTCATGTTTAATACTTGCTCTTGAGAAATTCCGTGTGTTTGGTGTCCGTATATGGTGGCTGGTGTTTGTGTTGTGGCAAAAGTTGCATCAGTGTTAGAAGAAAGAGACTTCTTTTCTTTGTCGACTTTTTGGTGGCGGTGTTTTTTGTTCCGTCTATTTTTTACCTGGAACGCTGAATTTCTAGGTTGGGTCTTATTTCACTTTGCTTGAGCGAAATATAGCCTAGTCGACCTTATTTCACTTTGCATACATCCAATTTCGCTTCGATCTCAAACACAGCAGTGAGCGTTAGCAGGCGGTTCATACTTTGTATACATCCGAATGCGAGTTTGGGTGTATGCAAACTTTGTAACCCTCTATTATTGGATTTAAGTTGCATGCTAGGTTGGATGTTTGGAACAATGAGCCCCACGACAGCGGTGAGCCCAAGCAGGACGATTGCATACAAATTCATTGAATACATCCAATCTGGCAGGCAACCCAAATCCAAACCCAAGCATTGAGTCCAACTAGGACGGGCTCAAGCATTCGTCGTTTTTGGCTCCGCGTTATTTAATCGTACCGCTCTTAATCCGATGTGCTAGGTTTCTCGCGCCCACCAGCAAGAAACACCTGGTTTGATGAGGAATGCCGACAGATGCACGCAGATAAGAAGGCGATAACTGCCGTTGAGCTCTATAGGCAGAGAAGAAGGGAAGAACACCGGCTTTTCAGAATGAAGAAAAAAGAGCAAGAAAATCGAGGATATAGAGAGGTGCCACTCCAGGAACGATGTTCGCAAGTTTTAGCAAAGTGTGAAATTGCAAAGCCAATGATACAATGCTCGAACAGAATCCTGTCGAGATGAACAAATGACGGCCTTCCCGCCGAGTTTTATAAAGCCGGCGGAGAAGACTTGGTTAGTAACATCCACCAACTCATAAGCCGAATCTGGTCGGAAGAAAGTATACCTGAAAAATGGAACCTTAGCATCGTTTGCCCGATCTACAAAAAGGAGACCCTCTGAACTGCGCCAACTAGAGAGGCATAAGTCTCCTCAACATCGCATACAAGATCCTATCTGCCGCAATATGTGAATGCCAGAAACCGTTTACCAACAACCTGATCGGCCCTTATCAGTGTGGTTTTAGGCCAGGAAAATCCACAACCGATCAAATCTTCACACTTCGGTAGATTCTGGAAAAAACCGAAGAAGTCCAAATCAATACCCACCACCTATTCATCGATTTCAAAGCCGCATACGACAGCGTTTATAGAGACGAAATATACATGTCTAGTCTTGGCATACTGCCCAAACTCGTCCGTTTGTGTAGGATGACGATGGAGAATTCTCGCTGCTCCATCAGGGTCGGCAACGACCTCACCGACACATTCGATACCAAAAAAGCATTAAGTCAAGGCGATGCGCTGTCTTGTGACTTCTTCAATCTGATTCTTGAGAGGAAAAAATTTTTTTCCAAAAATCGGTGCAACTGCTAGAATACGCCGACCATATTGACATCATTGGTAGGACCCAACGTGATGTCATAGCCTCGTTTGCTAGTATAGAGAAGGAAATATCAAAAATGGTTTTAGCAGTATATGAGGGGAAAGCCGAAATATATGCTGTCAACACGAAAGGACACACAATATCGACGAATTGGACAGAACGTCACCATTGACAGATATAACTTTGAGGTAGTACGGGACTTTGTCTATCTCGGCTCCGCTATTAACTCTGATAACAACATCTCGTCAGAAATTAAACGAAGAATAACTCTTGCCAAACGCTGTTTCTTCGGGCTAAGAAGGCAATTCAGTAGTAGAGCCCTCACTCGAACTACTAAGGAGATCCTATATAATACCCTGATCATCCCAATCCTGCTCTACGGCGCTGAAGCATGGACCGTCTCAAAAGCGGATGAAGAAATACTTGGTCGATTTGAGAGGAAAATTCTCCGAAAAATCTTCGGTCCCGTTTGCGTTGACGGGCTATACAGACGAAGATTCAACTAAGAACTATACGAGCTGTACAGCGACATGCCCCTGGTCAAAAAAACTCCGCATTGGACGTTTAAGATTGCTAGGACATGTCATACGAATGGGCACCAATACTCCGGCTCGCAGAGTCTTCGATTTCCATCAAGACGACGCACGTAGTAGAGGAAGACCTTGCCTTACGTGACGCGCACAAGTAGAAACCGACCTTAACCAACTTGGAGTGCACAACTAGAGGAAGTTATCTAAGGACCCGGCTAATCGGAGAGGCATGTTGGTTGAAGCAGGTTCATTCCGGACTGTAGCGCCACTTAAGTAAGTAAGCTCTTAATCCGCTGCTCTGATGTTGGGTTTGTTGTTTGCGTTTGCGTTTGGGCCCATAGTGCGTTTTCTCAACATATTATATTGAAATAACGTTTTCTGACGTTTAATTGAAGATCGCATTCAAAAAATTGATATATTTTTTCTAAAGCAAAATTTTCCCTTTTTAATTTTTTTAAATATTTCAGAATATTAAAAAAAACATTTTGGACTGTTTTAGTAAAAAAAATTCCTATACCTACAAATGTTTTTATATTTTAAATAAAATATCTTGATATTTTGATGAGAACAAAAATATTAAATATTTTGAGCTTGTAAAATCGCAAGAAGGAACATCCTTAAGGTTACTTATAAATAAAAAAAATAGACTATTTAAAGCCGAGCGCGGCTGGGACGTTTTCTGAAAACGCAATATGTATTTAAAAATCTGTGTTTCGAAAGAAATATTTTAAAAGCTAGTTTTACATTTTTTTTTGGTATCATGCAGTGGATTGTAGTTTTCACATATACATTTTTTTTCACAGATCCTCTGTAAGAGACATGAGTACCTCCCCAGCAAACATTTTAAACTCCAACTATACCCTTGACTGCTTAAAAGTTAACAATCTCTATGCAAACAAGTGGTGTAAAAAATTCTCGAAAACTCCTGATGTATAAAAAAGAAAACTGCATTCCCCATCACTTCAAATTTGTTGATTTAAAAAGAAAAGAATAACATCAGACATGGTTACCTACCTTCATTTTTGTTCAGTCTAACAACGAAATACCACTCGGATCGTCCTGAAAAATTCACACCGACATTTGTGTGTTTCTCATTTCAAAAACTTTGAAAATAGTTTTCAGCAGTTGTAATGTAACGTGTGTGTACCATGTACATCATAAAATATACGCTTGCAGAAAAGTACTGCAACTGCGTTATAGTACAAGAAAAAAAAATTAAAAAAAAAAATGGCATCCACATATAGACTAGTCATATACAAATGGATTCGAAGACGAGAACCATGCACCACGTACCTACCTACTGGCTGCGGGTTATATTTTAGTTTCAGAGTTCTTTGCATCGAGGTATTACGCCAACTTAAATTGCTTCCATTAGATTTACTTTAATATTTCAGAAAGTTTCCTAATGTATTAGATGCGAAATGGAATGAACTTAATAATTGTACGTGAAGTTTCGTAAGTAGCTTCAGGTGAGGTACTTCCTTGTCATTGTGCCAGTATATTTCCTGCAAGTGCAGGAGCTGCAGAGATGTCGATAATAAATCACATTGCTTGTGTTTTGGTGAAGTATGTTGGGAGATGTCAGGCACAGGCTGGGGTTGAATGATGATGCAACATGCTCTTAATTTTTTAATTAAGTAATCTAAGTTTAGAAACATAATTTTGTTAATATTTAATTGATTTAAAATCACTTTAGAACGATAGTTAATCTAGGAAATGACAGATATGCACTTTGTATCACAAGAAGCTTCATGTAGAGGAAGATGTCTCTGTGCATTATTTTCCCGAGCTTGGAGCTATCTGTTAGACACGATTTATTTCTTTTCGATATTCGACTTGCAAAGTCTATACTCTATACAAACTCTATACTTGAGATAGTCTTTGATCCTGTTTAAGATCCTTTCAGTCGTTCGCTCCAAGAACTTGGCATCCGCCATCACTTGATTTTACCGGAAGTTCGGTTTTCCTTACCGCCCTGAACTCAAACTCGAGGCGGTAAGGAAAATTGAAAAATGAAAACATTCCTTTAAAGTGGCGGAGCCAATACAGTCCAGTTGTTCATGGTTTTTGCAAAACATCCAGATCTTGCTAAGCTCAAAAAGGTCAGAGTTATATCTTCACCTCCATTTGCCTTCCTCACATGCAGGATTGCCGCTGTCAAATAGTAGGAAATGCGATTACTTGAAACCACTTGACCTTTCACTAGGGTCTTGGTCCCTGTGAAAATGGTAATCGGCGGTAGATGACAGCGGATAAAAGATGTGTCCTCACACTAAGGCACATAGTCCATTTCAAATACAATTGCAAGATACAATCAACTGTGGACCCAACGGTCGACAAAGTGTAAAACCTAATGAGCTAGCTCGACATATTTGTACAGCAGGTCATCCAGATATCTCAAGGACTTGCTAGGCCTCTTGAACAGAGATGGTGGCGGAAGATTCAAAAGGCCATGGGCAGCGCTAATTCCCGTAGTGGATACCGATGATCCTGTGTATTAGGGTTATCTTATTAGCTGGACTTGGCCTTCCTGGTTAAGGCTGTACTTTGGATTAACGAGGCTCTCAGGGAAGCCCTCAAAGAACACTTATCCCATAACGACTAAGATCATACCATCAGAACCTAATGCCGAAGAACAATTTCAAAGATGCCAACAAGCCATTAGATCAGCTACAAATGATGCGCTAAGCGCCCACCAGGAAAAAAAAACCCTAGGTTTGATGAAGAATGCCAACATATGCTAGCAGTCAAAAACGAGGCCTTCAAGGCTAAGATGCAGGTGAAAGCAAAAGCTGCCATTCAGCTCTTAAGGCAATGAAGGAGAAACAAACACCGACCTTTCAGAAAGAAGAAAAAAAGAGGAAGAAAAACGGTTAATCGAGGATATAGAGAGGTGCCATTTCAGAGTTATTTGCAAGTTTTACCAAATTGTTTTAAGTCAATGCCAGTGCTACAAGGCTCAAACAGAATCCAGTCGAGCTTAAGATAAAGTTGAGACACGGCCGATTCTGATGATATACCCGAACCACTTCTGCAGACTGTAAAACGGCGATGACGAACACAATTCCACTGTCATGCAGAACGAATCATTCAATATTGGCAACGACAGCGAAAACTGCCAACCACCCAACCCGAGTGAAGTGAGGCTAGCAATATCTTAACTCAAACTTAACAAGGCTGCCAGTAATGACGGCCCTCCCGCAGAGCTTTATGAAACCGGCGAAGATGACTTGGTTAGTAATATAAGCCAAATCTGGTCGGATGAAAAAATGCCTGAAGAATATACCCTCAGCATCGTTCGCCCAATCCACAAAAATAAGATCCTCTACAGATCCAATTGCAGAGGCATAAGTCACCTCAACATCACCCACAAGATTCTATCTGCCGGAATATGTGAACGCTTGATCAAATCCTCACACTTCAGCAGATACTGGAAAAAAACACAAGAAATCCAAATCAAAACCCACCATCGATTTCAAAGGCGCGACCGCATTTATAGAGACGAACTATACAGAGCCATGTCATGTTTTGGTATACCGCCGTAGCTAGTGCCTTATTGCAGGAGGGTGATGGAGAATTATCACTGCTCCTTCAATGCCGGAAATGACTCACCGGAGGATTCCAAACCAAAAAAAGGATTTAGGCAAGCAAAATCATTCTCGACAGGATTGTTCGAACTCCCGAGCCAAACACTAGAGGCACAATCTACCATAAATCTGTGAAACGACTTTCATCATAGAACGTACTCAACGTGATTTAATAGCCATGTTTGCTACAATACTGAAGGAAGCGGGATAAAAAATAGGTTTAGCAGTAAATGATGACAAGTTTATGCTGTCACAATAAAGGACTCAAAAAAACTTCGCATTGGGCTTTAAATATGTTTTGGACATATAGACCGAATGAACACCAATAAGTCACATGGCTCGCAGAGTTTTCGATTACCAGCCATACGTTGGACGCATGTTGGTTGAGCCACAGGTTAATAACAGACTGTAGAGCCACTTCAGCTAGTCAGTGAAAAAAACTAATTTTGGCACAACAGGGTCTTTAGTACCCAGGGCCGAGCATTCTCACAACCATTCATGTGTGCGTAATACTTCGTGATTGAGTTGTTTATCCAAGCCACAAACCCCAACGTGGAGTGCCAGTAGATACCCGGGATTGAACTCCACCGTTGGCCTTGCTGCTCAATCACCACTATCTCAGTTCAAATGGCCTGTCTTACCATTGATATTCCTGCCCGATTATGTCCAATCAGCTAATGCAGGGTTGTTCAGTTTGTCCATCCTAAATGACACTTAAAACGCCGCCATTGACTTGATCTTCTAAAATTCTTAGAAAATGAATAGGTGCCTCTCTCTGCTCACTCCCTCACTCTCTACTTGAAAGCGTCACTCTTCAACAGAGGGATGCTTTTGAAACTTCAATCGTGCACCAACAAATGCCTGTCGTACATGTCTATATCAGGTTGCCAATCAAAAGCCATAATCTAATTATCCTTTCACCAGCCAAACAACACTACACGCTGTCCTTATTAAATTTTCAAATCCAATTTCTAAACCTCCGCCAATTCTCGGCGGCGAATCCACCCCCCGTTCCTTCGTACTACTCGTACTCGTACCTCACCAAACAGCGCGTCCTTGTTTGCATAACCAATTCCCAACTTTTCAATTCGATTTTTTCTCAGTTTCTCCCCTATGCATCTGCAAAGACTAGGTCACTTGATACATTGCATCCTGTTCTCTGCAGGACTTTTCACATATTCTACCGCCCCACTGGCTGCACTGAAAAAAAAAAAACTTCCATTGTCTTATCCAGCACACAGAGAACCAACTGATGGCGCCAGAAAGATGTTTTCGTTCCGGACATCGCCTTGCTGAATGTATTCACTTACATGTCCAAGTTGTAATAGTACTTCTCGCAATCCTGGAGTATGCAATGCGTCCACCATGTCATGGGTTATTATTCCACCATCGAAAGGCTTTTGAATTTTTAATCTCGCACAAACGTAATTTCAAAGGCGAGATGTCTCACAGCCTTAATTATAATCTCATTGCCTGTGGCTATATTGAACTTGCTTATTGTGCGATCTACCCACCTGGCGAACTTTTCTGGCACAACTTTAGTTTCCTATCAAAAGGATTCCCATTCAATTATAAACAATTCCCATGCAAACTTTCCTACCGAAGTTTTATCCTACGTCGTCTAGAAACTTATGTGCCTCCACCAGGACGTTGGTAGGTACACCGACATGAACAATAAATTTCGTCGTCGCTTCATCGAGAAGACTCGTGCTACCTCCCCGAAGAAAGGAGTACACCATCCGACTGAAAAGTTGGGCTTATCTTTCAATACGGGTAGGTAAAGTAAAGCGAGTTTTTGTTTTTTAGTAAATTAAATGCAAGTACATTGTAAGACGGTTTGAAGGTCCTGGCAATAATGATGATGGCAAAAAATGAATGTTTTGAATAGACAAAGGACTATTCTTGTATCAGCACTGAAAGCACTTAGAAGACGGCCTAAGCATTTAGTTGGGATTACAGTTCCTTGGGTGTTGTTGCTCCCTGAAGGTTTGGAGGTGAGGCAATAGAAAGAATGCGACTTTATACGCGCTAAGAAGCCTTTTAAGTGGATAAACGTGTTAAATGTTTTGAAAATTTCTCATTTGAAAAATGCCGCATGAGAGTTGTATCCACAATTTACTAAATGTACTTGTACCCGGGAGACGATGTATCTTTTGTGTGTAGTGCATGTGTTGACAAGTTGAAAGGGGGCTCCAAAGGAGAGTAAACACTACGGGATTCCATTTCTTACTCGTTAATTAATTTAGTTGGTATACTGTTTGCTGTAATCTCCAGTTAATGGCAGGAGGCAAGAGTCCAGACTATAGTTTTCCTAGTCAGAATGACTTCGACATTCAAATTCAAGAAGGGAATATATGAACTTTTGAGTGCTATGTCGAAGTGCAGACCAATTAATTATGAAGTAGTGTGGGATTTAACAAAGAATGTACTGTCTTCGTAGGTCAGTAACATTTTAACTTCAGTAATGTGTTACAAATGGAGAACGTGACGGATAAAGCACTTCTGTTCCAAAGATTTTATATGAGACGTGATTTTGGACAATGAATGCTAACCACCTAACTTGCATTCGACTTTTATACCAAGTCTTATTCATTTCTCTTAGTAAGGGGAACCCCTGCGCTTCCACTGTGCGTTATTTATCTAAATGAATCCTCCTTTTGATAGGTTTTATCTACAACCAGCGTTAGAAAAAATCAAATATTAGACATTTACAGACCCTACAGGCTAAAAAAATCGGTCCAATTGATTCTGTTTAACACCGATTCCGAAAAATAATTTTTGGGAAGCTTCTCATTGACATCAGACGAGAGCGTGTCCATAACTGAATACGCTCTATCCAAGCGCAAATTTCACAACATGGAGACATATGGAGCTGCCGACAGCTCCACCTACTGCTTTAGAACAAAGTGAACAGCTTGCTTGACGTGCTTCGATTTGGTTTATTTATTATCGGGGAGAGGAGAAATGCTTCAAGCATAATAAGGACTTCTTTTCGGAGCTGACCGTCTTCGAGTTTCCTACTCCCCTTAGAGAAAGGTATACACAGCAAGAATTACTCCTTATCCCCTTAAATACTTTTTTTTTGTAGAAAACCCGGAGTTTGGATTAAGTGGACGGCATCATCAGCCACTGGTCCACGACACTCAAGCCCGGAGAATGCAACCCATAACAGGTAGATACAGTGAGACGATTCCTTGTCGACCACAAAACTATGATTACACGTCGAGGATGACTATCCCTGGAGCCTACACCCCAAGGAATTGTTTTCGCCACTATATTATGGGCGCAAGCGCAAAAGGTTCGATGACAAGGAATAGACGTTTTAATGTTTCACCCAACGAGGGAGAGAGCAGAGGTATTGAATCGGGCAGCCATATGTTAACACTCTCGCCACAAGAAAACCAGAAACGTGGAGACAAGTTTTCCGAGTTTTAAAATTTTCGTGAAAAAAAAACAAAAAGAGCAAGATAGGGCCAGGATATCGAGAACGAAAGAAGGAGCAAGCAATAAGAACAAGAAGAAGAGAAGATCGGAGGAAAACAACATTTTGGAAGCAAACGCACTCCAAGCTCGAATACAACCCGAACGCTGAGCAAGCCCAGCCTATCGTACTCCACCTTCGAGAAGTCGTGAATCTTAGTATTCGTGATCTGGATCATTGGATCCTGAAACAACACCTCTCCCCGGGGTCACTGTTCGCATTGCTTCAGGGGATCTGTAATCTGAGAATACGTTGGGCGTAGAAGCAACTCTGCTCACTGGCCAGCATCTATGTTATCTGGCTTGGTGATACCAACATATTTCTCTAGTTCACCGTTGTCTGGTATGGTGCTCTTTGTCTTCTTGGGGGTCCTTGTACCGGGTGGTCCGTATTGGTGTTGAAGTAACCATGTCCGGTGAGTAACTGCGTTCCAGCGCTCTTGACCCTTTTGTTTTGTGTGCTCTTTATCCCTTTCCTACGACATTTCCAATCCAACGTCCGTCTTTTAGTAGTATAAGTGGTTTCTCTCTACCAATAGGAGGTCTACTAGGACAGTTGGTTTCAACATCGTTCGATAAGCTGTGATCGGAATTCTGTACTTCTTCTGCCAAGGCGCGTCTGCTCAAATCTCTTTCTGTAGAAGACCTGACATCAGGAGCCTTCGCCATTAGCCTTCGCCATTAGCCAACTCAATGGCGCAGTTATTTTGACGCTCTTTCTGCCGCATTCTTCATCTGGTGCCAGATACAATGTATATTCTAGAAGTTGATGGTCACACCCAAATACTTGAGGTCATCTTTGTTTCATTTGTGAAAGTCGATTAGAGTTGGGATATTTTTTTTTTTTGTCCTAAGGACTATCACTGTTTTTTGTTCGTAGCCTGGCTGATACCGTGTTTACCCATCCAGTAAGTTAATCGCCGCATAACTTCGATAAGTTTTCTTTGTGCACTTTCGGTATCCTTTATCGTTACTACCGCGATAATATCATCTGTATGCTACACAAGGAGAGTATTTTGCGGCATATGCAAAATACCTTCCTGGGTATTCCTGGCAACCACAGTAGATGTTTCAAATGTCAGGCTCCACTTGCATTCTTAGTTGGCCCTCTGTAGCCTCATAGATCAGCTTCCGGTCTCACAGGTAGTCCTCCACCATCCGAAAGTGATAAACTGGGTTGTTGAATGTGTTTTCAAGCGAATTCAACATGTCACTCTAGCTGGCTGAGCTGAAGGTGTTTCTGACGTCCAGAGTTGCCAACAAAATGGTCTGTCCTAAGTAGTTGCTTACCTATTGAGCGATTTCGTAGGCTTTAATACTTCTTCAATCGCTTAGAACGTATAGTGACCTTATGTGAAGATGTACTGTCTTTCTGAGAGGTCTCCTTCTCTCTGCACTGCAACAGTGATTCGTGGTCTCAGTATCTGTGTAGTATCAACTACACAGAGGTCTTTACGCTGATGCAGAACCTTTTCTCTGTGGTCAGACACTGAGTGTGTTGGCAAAAGCGTGTCCACAATGCCTTTCATCTTTTCGTCTTCGAGTTCAGGGTTGGTTGGCTGAGGAAGAAGCTTCAGCATGACGATTTATAGCCTGGTCTCAAAGAGTCGCTGTTTTATACTAGCTGAATTTTTTATTTTTGTGTGCATGTGCAGATTTATTCAAGTCAAATGTCATACTCGGACGTAAATTACTGAAGAGTGAAAGATATACGATAACGGCAGAATGTAGAAGTGTAAAAGAGATAACATACTCGCAATTATACTCGTTAGCAAATATCTTCTAACTTTCAGCTCGCGAGCAAGAGCTTTCGTGTACAGATGCACTAATATAAATATTAGGAAAGTTAATTTTCATACTCCTATATCTAAGCCATGGGCAAGGAAGTTCTTTTGAAAGTGGAGGTTTTTCCTACCATTACTGCGTTAAGACCGCGTCGTGAAGCCATGATAA
This sequence comes from Rhingia rostrata, assembly GCA_949824845.1. Taxonomy (NCBI): domain Eukaryota; kingdom Metazoa; phylum Arthropoda; class Insecta; order Diptera; family Syrphidae; genus Rhingia; species Rhingia rostrata. The sequence continues at coordinate 135,021,324 of OX463755.1, read as the reverse complement.
TCTTCCATAATATATATTTTGTCTGAAGGTTCGACCCATAATCCTGCACGGCTTTGTGGGCTTTTACTAATCTGGCCTATTTCCACTACCTCTAGTTCTTCAGGATTCCCCTCCCTTGTAGCTCTATCAGTAAAGTGAAGGCCGTTTTTTTATTTTTGATCTCTGCTTTTTTTAGGTGTTTTACTTCTTGTATGGAGTTTTAACTTGCTCAGCCAGCGAAGAGAAAAAAGAACAGAAAGACATACATCGCTTATTGGGTCATACTCGAAACCTTTTTCGATATTTTCCCTTACATGATGTATCAGAAGAACTGGGGTTAGTAAGTTCCCTTCGCATCTAATGGTCAGGTGTCACATCTGGGAGCAAGTAGAGACGGTTTTTGAAAGCCAGTATCCACAGCGGAACTATACACTATGGCTCGGTTTTAATCGCACACTCCACAGATTTTGCTGAATGGTTCTAACAAGCTCTGGAATCTTAAATACCTCCTTATGTGAAATGTTCTATCTGCGATAATGGCCTCACAGCCTCACAATATTCCACTGTCCTCAAGAACACAAAGTTTTTGTTTGGTTTAGATCTTCACAACTGTATACCAAAGAACACTTGGGTTGTTTTGTGTCGCTCTAGTCTGCATAGAAAATATCAGTATTCATAATCTTACAAAGCCTAACCTGACTTAGGAAAGCCTATTAATCATTTCAATCTTTTAACTTATTTTGTGTTTTCACTGCTTATAAACATGTCAGTCTCTGAAAACACATTGGCCATAATAAAACCCGATTACATGGACAAACGTGCAGAGATTAAACAGTGCTTCATTCACAATGGATTTTTTATTACGTCCAAGAAAATGGTCAGCTTCACTCCAGAGCAGGCGGCAGAATTTTACAAGGATCTAGAAAAGCAGGACGCTAGCTTTCCAATACAAGTGAAGTCATTATCAAACGGACTAACGCAAGCTTTAATGTTAAGTAAAGAAAATGCAATTAGAGATCTGCTGATCCTGATAACATCCCCAAGGTTAACAATAATAGTTTTCCAATACATTTATGCAAATGTCATATCAAATATTTTTAGCTATCGGCAATATTTTTATTCAGAAGACGAGTGCAAAATTCATGCAAGTAAGTCGACAGAAAATGCGGAAAAGGAAATTCGATACATTTTTCCGAACGGTAGGTATAAGATAATTCTAACGTGTATTGAGCATTCCTAATGTTTTTTGGTGTTGTAGTCATATTTGAACCATCAAAGACAATCAAATTCGGATCAATTAATGGCAAATCACAGCTCTTTGGACTCGTTGCAATGGGAACCATTGCAGCACTCGAAAGTAAAACAGCAGATCCGAAAAAATTTCTTGCTGAATGGCTTTCTGAGCATTCCTATGGTTCATTGTCAAATTAATTTTCTGCAAAATAAACTTGTTTTGGAATATTAATTTTTTTAGGTTGTCAATAAATCTCTATTCAAAGCGTAAGGAATTTTGAAAGAGTGTCTGACAAAGATATTAAGAAATAATAAATAATTTGTGCCATTTGCAATGCTTACTTTTTGGTAAAAAAAAACGGTTTTTGTTAAACTTCATCATTTGGGTTGAGGACATGGACCTGTGCTTTTAAAGCATTGACTGATCACCCAGATCTCCAGATCTATTTAAAGTTCATAACGCTATTCCTAAATAAAGTTTTTTCCACCATTGGCAAAACAGAAAAAATAATTTGCATAAGCGATTTTAATTGGGTGGGGTGACCTTTAAATAAGAAAGAAAAATTTTAAAACGTTATGCTATTATTAATTACAATAAACTTTACAAATATTGAATTCAATAGGAAGTTGAACATTTCATTAATATATCAGGTAGAACAACTTATCAAGAATTCGATACTCTCATTATCAAAACTAAGGAGCCAGTATTTTACTTGTTTAACAAATAACAATCCCTACCCAACCACGAAAAAACTTAATGTTACGAAGCATAGCATCGGAAAGTTCTGATTTATTAATGACGACCCGTATCTGCACCTGGAATGTGAGAACATTAAACACGAGAGGTGCAAGCGAACAACTAGCGGAAGCCCTAAACTCCTACAAAGCAGACATTACGGCCATCCAGGAAATACGATGGGATGGGCCGGGCCAAAAGAGAATGAAAAACTGTGACATCTACTACGGACCGTGTTATAGTGAGCAGAAACAGCGACTTATCGGATGCGAATTCGTTTCAAGTGCCAGACTTAGGCAGGAAGTCAGTACGCTTGCAAGATATTAGCGAACGCACTACAAAAATCCGCACCAAGGACAAATTAGCCAACTTAAGCCTTATATGCGCTCACGCCCAAACGGAGGAAAAAGATGATATAGCTAAGGATTGTCTCTATGAGCTCCTTGACAAAACCTATGAGCGACTACCGAAGAACGATGTTAAAATCTTCCAGGGAGATTTTAACGCAAAGGTAGGAAAAGCAGACATCTTTAGCAATACTGTCGGAAAACATAGCCTGCAGGACAACATGTCTGGTAACGGACTAAGGCTAATTGACTTCGCTGTGGAACAAAATGCCACTATAGCCAGCACACGGTTTCCACGGTATCCATAAGGGGACATGTCGGTCTCCAGATCAAATAATGGTCAACCAAATTGATCACATTGCGGCAGACAAGAGGCACGCATCCATTGAGGCACGCATCCATTATTTTCGATGTCAACTACAGAGGCATAAGTCTCCTCAATATCGCCAACAAGATCCTATCTGCCGTTATATGTGAACGCCTGCAACCGTTTATCAACAACCTCCTCGGCCCTTGTCAGTGTGTTTTTAAGCCAGGAAAGTCCACAACCGATCAAATTTTCACACTTCTTCAGATCCTGGAAAAAACCCAAGAAATCCAAATCAATACCCACTACCTAATCACCGATTTGAAAGCCTCATACGACAGAATTTAAAGAGACAGAGCCATGTCTAGTTTTGGTATACCGTTTGTCTAGGATGACGATGGCGAATTCTCGCTGCTCCATCAGGGTCGGAAACGACCTCACTGACACCCTTGTCAGTGTGTCAGTGTGCAACGCGATGCGCTGTCATGTGACTTCTTCAATCTGATTCTTGAGAGGATTGTGCAAAGCTCACTAGCATACGCCGACGATATTGACATCATTGGTAGGACCCAACGTGATATCATAGCCATGTTTGCTAGTATAGAGAAGGAAGAGGCAAAACTGGGTTTAGCAGTAAATGAGGGCAAGACGAAGTATATGCTGTCAACACGAAAGGACACATAACATCGACGAATTGGACAAAACGTCATCATTGACATATAGAACTTTAAGGTAGGGCGGGACTTTGTCTATCTCGGCTCTGCTGTTAACTCTGACAACAACATGTCGTCAGAAATTAAACGAAGACTCTTTCCAACCGCAATTTCTTCGGACTAAGAAGGCAATTCAGTAGTAAAGCCCTCACTCGAACTACTAAGGATATCCTATATAAGACCCTGATCATCCCAGTCCTGCCCTACGGTGAAGCATGGACCGTCTCAAAAACGGATGAAGAAATCCTTTGTCGATTTGGGATGAAGATTCTTTGAACAATCCTCGTTCCCGTTTTCGTTGACAGGCTATGGAGACGAAGATGCAACCAAGAATTATACGAGCTGTACAGCGAGATGCCCGTAGTCAAAAAAACTCCGCGTTGGACGTTTGAGATGGCTAGGACTTGTAGAACGTATGGACACCAATACTCCGGCGCGCAGAGTCTTCGACTCCCAGCCAGACGTCGGACGCAGTAGAGGAAGACCTTTCCTTAAGTGGGGCGCACATGTAGAAACCGACCTCAACCGACTTGGAGTGCGCAACAGGTTGATTGGAGAGGCATGTTGGCTTAAACCCAGGTTCATTCCGGTATGTAGCGCCACATAAGTAAGTAAGTAAGTAAGTTTGGAAATAATACCGTAGCCGAAGTTACAAAAACAAAAAAAAAGTTACCCTATGAAATGATAATGAATACCCATTCATTCACGAAAATATTCCGCCAACGTTATTACCGTTTATTTCCCTTGACTTTATTGCTCTAATTTTTCGTTCACATCAAAACGATATCATTTGATTATGCTAAGTAAGTAATACTGCTTTCTACGACTTTAGTAGCTACCAATATGACTTATAAATAAGTGCCTCAATAAATAAGAAAAGTATTTCATTTTCATTTCCCATTCCAGATAACGCCCTCCATCACCGTCCAAAGAACTATCAGCAATACTTCCCGACCAAGAACCAAATATACCCTCGAATATCATTAACATCTCAGAACCAAAAGTGAGTATCTTTACGTGGGTATCCACCATCCGACACGGGCCAAAAATACATGACAAGAATATTCAATTAACTTCACTTCCGGGAATGTTCTACAAATCGCCGGTAATACTGTGAAAAATCACCGTAGATAAGGCGTGAAAGCTGAAGTTAGCACCTAGGTCAGGTAATTCCATTTTGACCTTCAGTTCCTGCAAACATAAAGAGAATAACTCGAGAGGAAAACTAACTTCCTTTTGTGAGAAAAGGAAGCAAATGAAGAATGGAATAAGAAAACCCACTGCTCGAATGAGATTAAGCCCTATAAGAGGAAGACAGAGTGAAGGGGCTTCGTTAAAAAAAAATTCTGCGTAAAATGCAAATTGAATTGAATTACAGCAGGAAGCATTTGTGAAAACTTTTGATACCTGATAGCATACTCGTAGTTACAGTTGGAAGGGAAGACATTCAAGTAGATATCAAAAATGTATGAATGTGTGCACGGATGGATAATTTGAAGGAACTCAGTCAATGGGGCTTCTGGTTAGATAGTTATGTTGAGCGCTATGAACTGCCAGCATTGGAATTAAGTTGCATTCACATGAAGGCTGACCAGGGGTACAATTTTAATAGAAAATGTACACGTTTCGTGGTGTATGTTTCAAAAATGTTTCATTAGTGCCTAGCCACACGTTCATCCCAACGACTTTCATTCGCATGAACGCCTTGGACACACAAAAAATACCGTCATTGGGATGAAATATGTTTTTACAGCTGGAACACGCTGAAATTTAAGACAACCCATTAAATTTTCGTGTATCTCATATCGATATTGGGGTCTGCACTCGGCGAAGACAAATTTTTAATGAGGATTTTTGTTGAAATGATATGATTTTGAAGTGAAGCGTTCATACCCATACCGAGAATTCAATTTGAAATGGGCTCTCGGTTGATTTTCAGTGCAACCTTACCTTCTCTTTCGGTTCACATAAAATCTAAAATCACGTTGAGATGACTTTCCTTCCAATAACCTTGCGGCCATGCACTAATGTCAACACGTCGTTTCGGTATGTACCCATTATTCTATGGATGGTTACAATTAGAGAAGAGAAAAAAAGTAGCGACCTGTGAAATACTTGGTTTTTTCCGTGGGCTTGTGGACATCTCAATAGACACGACGAGCACGTGCCCAAAGTAGTGTAAGACTTCAACCCACTTAAGCCACCACCCTTTTTGTACTTGTATTGCAACTAAGTATGCGACTTATCTAGCAATTTTTTATGACTTCGTTCCTTACATCTTGTTTTCAAAAGTTTTTAGAATGTTTAAATTCGTTTCACTGGTACAACCCCATAGTTGTATATCATATGTCCAGACCGGCTTTAGCACTTGCTTGTAAACTGTGGTTAAATTTTAAGGGCCGATGTTGATTTTGAATAAAACACAAATTATTCAGGAAATTAGTGTCATTTGTTTTTATTATGAAAATATTGGTACGGTTCAATTATGTATTTAATAAAATATCGGCCAACTGGCTGTACCGACCTCGGCGGCACACCTTCATCCGATGGTCAAAATTTTCGAAGACTCTGAGGCATAATTGGGGTTAAATGTCGTTCATCAGCCGAATTATCTCATCCTTTAGCTCTTGAATTATTGCTGGCTTATCGATGTTTAGCTTTTTTTTCAAATAACCCGAAAGAAGGAAGTCCAATGATGTCAAATCACATGATCTTGGCGGCCAATTGACATCGCCACTACGTGAGATAACACGGCCATTAAATTTGTCGCCCAAAAGAGCCATTGTTTCGTTAGCTGTGTGGCAAGTGGCACCGTCCTGTTGAAACCACATATCGTCCACCTCCATATCTTCCAATTCGGGCCATAAAAAGTTCGTTATCATCTCACGAAAGCGAACACCATACGCAGTAACTGCCTGACCTGCATTGGTTTTTCGATAATCACTCTTGGATTATCATTTGCCCAAATGCGGCAATTCTGGTTATTGACGAATCCACTGAGGTGAAAATGTGTCTCAACACTGAAGATGATTTTCTTCGAAAATGAATGATCCGCTGTTGCCATTTATTGCCACCATTCTGACCATTGATGACGCTTGAAATGGCCAAGAGGCTTTAGTTCTTGAGTCAATTGCATCTTAGCCACAGCAGAAATATTTTCTGCAGTACGTGCTGTACGAGCATGCACTGGTATTTTCACATCTCCTACAAACCCGATTTGCCCCAATTTGTGCACGATTTTTCCGAATGTACGCATATTTGGATGAATAAATTGACCGACAAAATCACGAGGTCCACGACAGGCATTTTGATTTGAACGGCCATTTTCATATTAAGCCTGAATAACTGTAACACGTTGCTCGATTGTGTATCTTTCCATTGAATTAGTCTGAAATTGAGAAAAGTCAAATGAAATGCAGTAAGAAACTTGACGTTTAAGTGTGGTTCACATTTAATGTCGGTCCTGCATTGTAATAGAATATTTTCCGAGCAACCATTACAGCTTTCCGTATTATTTTTAAGTTCTTCGCATTTCCTTTTTACACGCGACTTTCATTTTAATTTTGCTTCAAGTTTAATTCCGAGATATTTCGCTTCATATGAAAAAGGGACTCGAATTGATAAATACTGGCAAATTGTTTTTCCGCTTATACCAAAAATCTAAATGAATCGATTTGCTCTCGTTAAGTGCAATCCGCCAGGATTTTGTCCATTCATTAACCTCGTTAAGAGAGTTTTGTCATTTCCTCTGAAATATGAACTGCGAACAAAAAAACACAATTATGACCTGTGGACGAATTACAAATAATTACTAATTATGTAAAAAAAAATACAATTCAGGATTACATTTTAAAATTACAGTGAATTGAAAATCACAATCATAGTTATACCTGTGAATTAAAAACTACGCCTATGCTCATCTCCAGCTACTAAGTATTTTAAACAAACGGCAGACTTGTCGGTTTCAATTCCACAAATATTGTAATGCATTGTGCAATGAGAATCATACCTACAGCGGGACTGAACAACATTTTTAACCGTATCCTTACACCCTTACATTCCATAATCTCCAGCTTTAAAGCTTAAATCAGCTTAGCTGCTGAAAATTTGTTAAAGAAGTCAAGGTCAGATTATAAACGGATGTTAAAGGTCAGGTGTGTTCACCGCTCACTTTGTGTCCCATCCTGACTTTAACAGACTATTCTCCAACAACTTCCCAAGAAGGGGGGAAGTTATGAGGAATGAATATCCAAATCTTCTTTAGACATACAAATTGAGCCTTAAAATTTCTATCGCCGATTTACGCCTAAGCATATTTACAAAATTTTTACACATCTTTGGTATTGGTCTATATATGGTTTTTGTGAGGTTTGGTTGAAATCGGAAATCGTATATGTGTGTGTTGTGCGTGCTTGTGCACTTCTCAGAAAAATGTTATTTATGGCAACCGTACGAATTTTGAGAAAGTGCCTGAGCAAGACATTAAGACATTCTCAATATCTATATTTTGTCAAAATAAAGTTTTTTGCCACGCCCACATTTTAAGACGTTTTTCGTAACAAACTGTTTTCGGAACAAAAAATACTCGCTTAAAAAAAAACAAAAAAATTTCATCGTTCGAAAATTCATTAAAAAATTTGTTCGATAAAAAATATTTCTCTTGATTCATGTCAATGTTTTTCGTTATAGAATAACAACGTTCAACCAAGATTTCGTAGCTATACTGGTGATACTGAATTTTAAAGGAGATATCGAATTTGGATCGGCTTACATTTGCTTCATCGTCATTCAAATATAATCGATTGATTATCGACTCGACCGTAACGTTGCATTAAATGAAATCCAGAAGGGGCAAGCTATCTCACAACCATTCACGTGTGCGTGTGTACTTCTTGCACGATGGCGGGATCTCCTGTTTTATGCCGACTCCGAACGGAGAAGTTGAGATAAGCAATTCTTGCCAGTTGTCAGAACATCAAGAGAGGAGGGACAGTGACAAATCGTTTTAGGTGTTGCTACGACTGGAAATCGAACCCTCGCCATTGAGCCCCAAGCATATTAGTGATAAATATCGCATATGGGGTCCTGTCCAACGTACAATGTGTACGTCTTAAGCCTTTCTGCAACACACTTATCGGCACGTACCGGTGTGGCTTTCCAGGGTGCAGATCGACCACAGACCAAATTTTTCACTCGAGCAATCCTTGAAAAGACCAACGAATATCAAGGCGATACAAATCACCTTACTACTGATTACTGTATGATAGAATCCATCGCCAAAAGCACCATAAGGCGATGGTGGAATTCGAGATACAGTTGTTCCGCTTAATATCAGAGGACACGCTATCAATGTTCAGTTTGGAAACAGCTCTTCTAAACTTTTCTAAACATGTACCGGATTCCGACAAGGAGATGCACTGTCATGCGATTTCTTCAATCTCGTGCAGGTTCCCCTGCAACCACTGGGGAACGCAGACGATATCGACGTCAGTTTTCGGTCCTAACGTGCCATCGATTTTTATCGATTTACGGCCTTCGAGGAAGAGGCGAAACGCGGGGTCTTGAAGTTAACGTGGGCATCGAAAATAATATGCTATCAACAAATAAAGTGCTGTTGACGCACAACCTTAGGCAAAATGTCAGTTGTGATAGCAACAATTTTGAGGTGGCTACGATAAAGAGTACATCTACCTCGGGTCAACTTGATCCCCACAAATGACACTTTAGTGGAGATACGACGACTATCTCTAGAAATTCGACGCTATTCAGGTTTAGCAAAACTAATCGGATCAAGGCTCTTCAACCGAAAAGTCCAAGTCCAAATGTTTGCTTTACCAGACCATAATCCTATCAGTTCTACTTTGCGGCGGCGTGCTGGACAATAAGCAGGAAAGCCAAGCAAATATTAGGCACCTTCGAAAGAAATATTCTTCATCTGATTTTTGGTCCTCTATTCAAGGAAGACGCATGGATGAGAAGATACAATCGCGAACAATTTGAACTTTAAAAAGATGTGGATGTAGTACAAAAAGTAAAAACACGTAGACTACATTGGCTACTACATTGCAGCAACGTTCCTACGATCGAAGAGGACGGAAGGCTGCCTTGTCTATATTAATCTTGAAATTATCGCATGGTTGGTATGTGAACGATCACCTCACAATCAAAAAGAATGTTCTGCATGACTTAGTCGCGCACCCACCACACAGCTTTTTTTATAATTTGCACGCAACCAAGGGGCTTTGAATACCAAAGTAAATGCGTTAGATAAGGGGAAGAAAGACAGTGATAGGAAAGTTTTCGGATGTAGAGGGGATGTACTCCATGGGTGGGTTGCAAAAAAACTTCGGGGAGTCACTGTTTTTAGTGTTCGTTATATTCGCAGGCGGGCTCGGTGGCGTGATGGTAAGTAAGATGAAATGCCGCGCAGAAGAAATGGGTTTGATTTCCAGCCGTAGCAACACCTTTTTTCACTGGCCCTCCTCTCATGATGATCTGACAAATCATCCGAGTAGTATCAATTGTTAAGAGAAGCTTACCTCGAATTTGCCATTCGGAGTTGGCATGATATAGGTGGTCCCGCAAGCGTGCAAGAAGTACACACGCACACATGCATGGTTGTGAGGCTAGGCCCTGTTTACCAACGAGAGTTGCACCAAAAATGTATATTTCGTTTGTTCGCAGATGTTTCAATTTGTTGTATACTTTTAGGAGTAACTACTGAACCTTTTTTTTTTTTCTTCATTGAGCTAAGTTTCATGGATTTTGGCTGGAATTGAACGCGTTTCACTAAACAGGCGAATTTAAGTTATTAAGTCTTGTCCTATAACTTGGCATTCTGAAGTTCACCGTTCGCATATATCTTCAGCATACAAATTTTTTTTGTATTTTCTCTTAAAATCAGGTGTTGCAATCCAAGTTGCTTTCTACATGTCTAACGGTAAACGCTGTACTTTACAGTCTAATTGCTCAATGAGAAGTTCAATGCATTCTTCTATATTTTGCTTAAGACAACCCCAGTCCGTTAGTTTCTTCGGCGAAGGTTATTCTCTCTCATTATAATCATATTTCAATGAGTGATCTGAGTCAATATCCGATTTTCTTGGTGAGAAAGAAGTTCAAATAAAATATTGAAAATATCCTCATTAAAATAAAAGAAACCTGGTAACCCTATTTAGATGCAGCTGGAAATGTAAACGCAACCAGTCTTATCAACCCTTCATATCCTCTCCCTGCTTTAAGCGTCCACAATTATTAAAACAATAATAATTCCATCAAATGATCCTGAGTCCCACATTGTCACAAGACACATCCTCCGCTGTAGGTGACATGGTAAGTCACTGCCAGTGCCATAAGTTAACCATTTTACGACTGCAATCTACATAACTGACAACCAAGCAAAAGGGATCTCAACTAGAATATTTCTAATTTTTTACTACACTGAAAATTCCACCACCACTACCATCACTATCACCATTACATACTATGCCACACTGGAGTGGTATTGGATTTTCTAACGGTTTTATCACACAATGTGTAGGAAAGTGCGAAAGCACAATCTGTCTGAGTGATAAAAATTTACTTTTGAATCTCCCAATCGATGAAATAACTTCAAACTCGGAAGGACACTAATGGTATATACATTTCTATTGTCTATATATATATATACCAAAATCTTGAAAGCCTTTGACAAATGATAGTCTACCCCCTCGCCAACCAAGAAAAAAAAATTGCCTCAGTTTTGGACGAAATCCCAAGAGATAGCTATGGCCCTCATCGCCTTTTGTAATTCAGTGGTCCAGCTGTGCGAAGACACTCCTTTTATGATGATTTTTTCATTCGCCGGGTTTCTTTTGACATTTTCCGGACTGTGAAAATAATCAGATATCCTGCGTTATTTTTAGCTCTAAGGAAGTCTTTGAATTGGTGGTAGGTAGGCCTTCGCTGGAGATTGTCAAAGGACACAATGATTATGAATGTATTTTGCTTTTATCTGAAATTCGATAAAATACGATTATTCGATAGAAGTGTCCTGTTGGAAGTGATTCTTAAGCTCCTTATTGGCGATGATCATTTGATTAGGGTTTCTTTTTTTTAGTTTATGATAGACTAGCACTTTATTGAGGAATAGAATTTACTAAATTAGATTTGTATCTATGACATGAAGCGAATCGACATAATTTGCGTTTGCAGGTTTATTGGAAGGTGATTTCTATTTCAGGGAAGGACACTTTTATGTATTGAGGAGATGGGTGTGAAGTTGCCGAGGGAAGAAAAAGTTTAGTATTGATTTTAGGCAAAAGGTTGTTGAATATGGCAGCGTGTCTTAAAGAATCCTTGCAATGTGGGTTGAGCATTTCGACATAAAACGTAAAATTACGAGTGACTTTTGGTTTTACTTATATCTTTCACAACTTGGTTCTATGGTGGTTACACGTTAACTCGGTGATGTTCTGATGCTCAAGAAAGAACTGTTTGTACAGTTGACGACTATGCTAAACGAAAATGTCCGGTTTAGCACATGCATGGTGGAAATACTCAACAGTAAAATTGGCGCTGAGCAACTGACGAAAACCCTCAGGCTCTACAGGGAAGACATTGCTACCTTCCGAAAAACATAATGCGATGAACCGGAGCTCGACTATTATCCGTGTTATGCTGACCAAACTAAGTGATTTTTCAGATGCGAATTTCTAATAATCGGGAGACTCAGGCAAGCACTATTAGTCTTTAAAGATATCAGCAAACACATTGTGACATTCCGAATGGACAATCCGATGGATGAAAAGGACGGCATGAACATAGCCAGTTTCTATCTATGTTCTTTCACAAAAGTTGTGAGCCGCAGCCATAACAATTGCATATCCTGTTACAACCGAAATCTTGGCATGATTTAAAAGAAGGAATAACCTATGACGTACATACTTTACTGGCAACGAATGAGTATAGACCTCAATCAACATACCAATCAGTCCAGTCTTTAGCTCACTCCCTTCAGTCATGCACTTCAAGTTTTGTGAGGTCAGCTTCTGTTTGTTTGCACCAATTATTGAGAGGTTTTCCTCTATTGGATTCGACGTCTAGATAGGATCCGAGAACTCTGCGAGCCGGAGTATTGTTCTCCATACGATGTACATGTAATAGTCATCTTAAATGTCCAGTAAGGAGTTGTTCGACCAGGTCTAGATCACTGTACAGTTCGTATAGTTCATGGTTAAGGCTTTGTTCCCATAGCCCGTCAACGCAAACGGGACGGAAGTTTTTTGACGAATTTTTCTCTTCACCTTCATCTTTATCTGCTTTTGGCACGGTACATGTTTCAGAGCCGTAGAGCAGGACTGGGATCCTCGTGGTATCTCTATAGCAGTTCATGTGAGTTTTTTACAACCCAATTGCCTTCTTAGCCAGAAGAAACAGCGGTTTGCAGGAGTAATTCTTCGTTTAACTTCTGACGACATGTTGTTGTAGAGTAAATAATAGCGCACCCGAGGTAGACGAAGTCTTGTACTAGAGTTGTATCTGTCAGTGATGACGTTCTGTCCAATTCATCGGTGTCGTGTGTTCCTTCGTGTTCACAACATATACTTAGTCTTCACCTCATTTACAGCCAAACACATTTTTGCCGCTTCCTTCTCTATACAAGCAAACGTGGCTATGACATCACGTTGGGTCCGGCCAATGATATCAATATCGTCGGCGTAGGCTAGAGTTGCACCGATTTTTTGAAGATTGTGACTCTGGTGTTGGATCGGCAATTTTGGACATTCCTCACAAAAAACAATTTAAAGAAGTCACACGACAGTGCGTCGCCTTGCCTAAATTCTTTTTTGGTATTGCATGTTTCGGTCATTGCCGACCCTGAACTGGAGTGAGCATTTTCGATCCTCATCCGGCACAGACGGACAAGTTTGGGCGGTATACCAAAACTAGGCATGGCACTGTATAGTTCGTCTCTAAAAAGGCTGTCGTATGCGGCACGATGAGTACTTAGTGGCTATCGATTTGGAATTGTTGCGTTTTTTTCCAAAATCAGACGAAGTGTGATAATTTCATCAGTTGTACTTATGTTCTTACTTAAGTGGTCCTACAGTCCGGAATGAACCTGGGCCTCAACCAACATGCCTCTCCAATTAGCCCGGTCTGCCTCTAGTTGCGCACTCCAATGTGGTTGAGGTCGGTTTCTACTTGTGTGCGGTCGGCTTGTGCGCGCCACTTAAGTCGAGGTCTTCCTCTACTGCGTCCGCCGTCTGGCTGGGAATCGAATACTCTGCGAGCCGGAGTATTGGCGTCCATTCGTTCTACATGTCCTACCCATCTTAAACGTCCAATGCGGAGTTTTTTTTACCAGAGGCATGTCGCTGTACAGCTCGTAGAGTTCTTGGTTGAATCTTCTTCTCCATAGCCGTCAACGCAAACGGGACCGAAGATTTTTCGAAGAATTTTCCTCTCAAATCGACCAACGATTTCTTTATCCGCTTTTGAGACGGTCCATGCTTCAGCGCCGTAGAGCAGGACTGGGCTTTACTGAATTGCCTTCTTAGCCCAAAGAAACAGCGGTTGGCAAGAGTAATTCTTCGTTTAATTTCTGACGAGATGTTGTTGTCAGAGTTTATAGCGGATTTCATCAGTTGTGGACTTAAAAAAAATGAATTTATAGCGCCACAGGCTCGTTAGTACCCAAAGCCTAGCTTTTTCTCGCAACCACTTATATGTGTTTGTGCCGAATCTGAACGGCTAAGTTGAGATAGGCTTTTCATGGCAATTGATACTAATCGGATGATTTGTTAAATCATCACGCGAGGAGGGCCAGTTAAAAATCATTTAGGTGTTGCTACGGCTTGGAATCGAACCCAGACCTTCTGCGCGGCAGTTCATCGCGCTAACCACTAAAAATCGCACTTAACACTAAAAAGTGCCGATCAAGTTGGATCTTTTGGGTAATATTGAGGAGAACTATGCCTCTGTAGTTGGCGCAGTTCAGAGGGTCTCCTTTTTTGTGTGGATTGAGCAAACGATGCTGAGGTTTCATAATTCGACCAAATTTTGCTTATGAGCTAATAAATCATATCCACAGATATCATAAAGCTCGATAGGAAATCCGTAACTTCCCGAAGCCTTGTAATGCTTAAGTATAGATACTGATATCCTGACTTCACTTAGGACTGGTGGTTAGTAGTTTTCGCTGTTGTCAAAAAAATTAAATGTTTCTTACTCTCTACAATCGGAAGGTTGTTCATCATCGCCATTTAGGAGTCACAGAAGTGGTTCATCCATATCATCAGCGTCGACTGTGTCTCAATGGCAGCTCTTGTCGTCACTTGCAGCTTTGCCATGTATGACTCCTTTCTTGCTGCGAGCCTCTGTCGGTATTCTTTATCAAATCAGGGGTTTCTTGCTAGTGAGGAAATATAAGGCTGTTGGCGAATTTGGCCTTAATATTTTAATGCATTTCAATGCGACTTCAGTGATAATGTCTTCAAAGCATAGGACTTCTTGCCTAAGTATGAAGCTTATGACCAATCGGGATCCGAATAGTCGCTGTTTCTGAACACGGATCATAATAAAGGTCACATTTTTCATCATCCTTGTGCCCAGCCAATCCCACTGAATGTTCGAAGGTTTTCTCGAATGCCAACGCCGTAATCTCAATTGTATCTTTGACTTGGAATAGGTAGATCCTGGTTTAATGGAAATGTGAACAATTGCCACGCATGATTTTTATACCTTATCCCATAAGGGTATTATAGTTGTGACACTAAGTTTGTAACATAGAGAAATAATTTCGCTAGATATACCTCAAAATCGCTGAGTTGATCTAGCCATGTCTGTCTCCCCGTCCGTCCACACGTCTGTGTGTCACCGATTTTTGGGCCTTAAATTTTGAGCTAGAGTTTTAAAGATTGGTATAAAGACTCACTATGCAACGATGCAGAATAAGTGTGAACATTTTTGAAATCCGCCCACTGCCACGCCTCCAATTAAGAAAAACGTATTTTTTGGTCAAACCATAAGAAATTTTGATAAAGTGTCTGAACAACAAATATAGACAATTCTAATTTTTATATTTCGTTCATAGAAAGGTTTTTTCCACGCTTAAGTTTTGGGGGCGTGTTTACTAAAAAAAACCCTTTTCGTTAAAAAGTTTTCATGCAAACTCGTTGGTAATGATAACATAAATATTTTGTCCATATGTTGATTCAAACCACGCCCATTGCTAAATCCATTTTTATACCCTACGTTATACCATACCACAAAGTGGGCAAAAAACAGTCATCCGGCGTTGTTTAGCGTTAAGAATATATGTTGTGGCTCGCGCAGTGTGTGCCGTTGCTCCGTCCTGTTGAAACCATATGTCCTACAGTCCTAATTCGTCCCATTGCGTCAAAAAAACCCGTTAACATAGCCCTATAGCGCGCATCGTCCACTGTTGTCGTTTGAACAGCGGCGTTCTCGGCATTACTCGCGGAATTTCGGTGCCCCAAAAGTGATAGCTTTGCTTGTTAACGTACCCGCTGAGGTAAAAATGAGCCTCTTCGCTTATTATGATTTTGGTCGAAAATCTTCCAATTCGATTATTCCTCGTTCTTGGGGAGTGTATCGCACCATGGCTTGTTCACTTGTATTCTACATCTGTCTAGTCCACAAATGTCAAAACAGATTTGACATTGGCGGCCATTTGCAGAAATACTTCCAATAGGATAATCTCTTTTGGCCCACCTAGATTATGCTGTAGATAAACGTTCTTTTTGTTGAAACTTAAAAGATTTTAAGCAACATGTTGTGACATTTTAGGGATATTAATTTAATGGATGGGATGAGATAAGGTATTGAACGATCTGCACAGCGGACTGTAACCTCTTCATGTGTTTTTTTTTTTTAAATAATTTAAATATCTGATAACATTCAAAACTGAAATACACCTACAAGGAGAAAACCTCAAACATAAATTATACAATCAGTTCTAATCCAAATTCATTTACTGTTAAAATATTCGAATATCATATCAGAACGAATTCAGCCAAAAGGATTTAAGTCAAGGCTTCTATCTCTTATTAAATCAAATCATTCAGATTGATCCTATTTGTCTGTCAAGGAAATGTAATTTGCGTATACAATCATATTCACAGTTGATTTTGTTTTGTGCTGTCTTTATACTCCATCCGTCATATCCTTGTACACAAACTTTACGAGTACAACTCATCCGATATCATTTCCGTCAATTTGTGTCTTTTTACTCTGACTCTTCAACATTATTTTTGCTACTCAAGGATAATAAGGAGAGACGTCACGTTTACGTATACAACATCCATTAATATATAGTCGGGTGTATGTATTTGTAAAATTGCTTGTAGCATCGTCGTCACTGTGGATTTTGTTGAGTTTTTATATATTTTACGTGTTCAGATAATCGATGGCCCAAAGGAGCAGAAGTATAGCCACCCCTTAATTCCTGCTAAAAGTTGTTGTGTCACTTCGTGTAATGCAAAAGAATTGACACTTCAATACAGGTAGACGGTAGAGGTAAATGGATAATATTTGGTATCATTTGCAAAGCTATCGATTTATGGTCTAGGGACTGTTGTCCTTAGGTGTAATGCTATTTTAAGATGAGTATATATTTGGGAAACGCGAAGTAGATAATAGGTGACACAAATGTTGAACTCATTGACCTGGATCGTGGTATGTAAGAACTTTGAAATAATTAGTTATTTTTGGTTGAGTTCTTAATTTTAAAAATAAACACAAATTCATATATAACTGATATTGGGCCTCAAGTAATATATGCGTAAAAATAAGCACTTAATCTAAAAATGGAAATAATATTAATTCCGAATGAGGCACTACATAGTATTAAACTGTTGAAAGTGGTATAGGGGAATTTAAATCGCATAACATATATCCATAATCGATCGTCAAAACCTGTACCAACTCCGAGCTTGCACTTACGTTACCCGCAATTTATTGAGTGCGCTCAAAATTTGTTAATGAAAGTTTCAAAGAGGAACCTGCTAAGATAAACAATAGAAAATTTTAGTGTAATCAAATTTTTGGGCTAAGTGAAGTAAGGATAACAATATACAAGATCCGATTCAACAAGGTTGCCAGAAATGACTGCACAGAGCCACGTCTACAGTTTTAGTATAGCAAAAAAGCGCATCCGTCTGTGCAGGATGACGATGGAAAATTCTGGCTACTTCATCAGGGTTAGCAATTTTCTTATCAAAAAATTCGGCACCTCAAATAGATTCATACCGAACGACACAGTATCAGGTTACTTGTTTAACATAGTTCTTGGGGGAATCGTGCAGAACTCCTAATCCAACACCAAAGACAAAATTTCCCTTGTAGACAAGGAAGCGGCAAACATTGGCTTAACAGGATACGAATTTAAAGTCCTTACTCAAACTACTAACAAGGTCCTACATAAAACCCTCATCATCTCAATCCTACTCTACTGCATCAAAACATCGGATAAAGAAATCCTTGGTCGGTTTTAGCAAAAAAATCGACGGGAAATATTCGGTCACCTTTGTGTTGACATATGAATACCATGAACTTTACAGTGGTTAGTGCGTTGATCTACTAAGCGTGGAGTCTCTGACTCAAATCCTCAAAGTGCAAATGCTAATTATTTGTTTAGTACTCCACCTCTCTCGAACATCTGACAAACATCATGAGAAGCTTTACGAGCTTGCCTTTAGTATTCGGCGTTAAACAGCAGGTCCTTTTGCTTTTGTCACAAATAATAGCTTCGCAGAAACAAGTGATGAGAGAAGCTTGGTTTCAGACCCTGTATGGGCTGACATGCTTCAGATAACTAGAATTTATAATACAAATGGATATCAGTAGGTATGCCTGTAGAGCCTTCGATTCCTCAAGTGACGAGTTCAAATGGAAATCGACTCAAATCCACTGAAAGTGTACATCCTTAGGCAGTAAGGACAGGGATAATTGGAAAAGCATGATGTTTGGAAATACAGCTGTCTATGCATGCTTTCTTTTGCTTTCTTTTGCTTTCTTCCTGTCATTCTTGAGAGCCTCTGTTCTTTCTTTTTTCTTTATTTATAAGGGTCAATGGCAGTTTTTTCAGCTGTTCGTCTTCGTCTCTAGCGTTGCCTTGTTGACCTCACTTCTTGCCGCGATAATCTTTTTTCGTCAAGCCTGGGTTTCCATGAGTTTTTGATGGGAAAACACAGCACATGTTCTAGCCAATCTGATGCCTTCATCAGTTTTGCGCATCAGTCACCAGTCTTGTTGCATTAAATGAAATTCAGAAGGGCCTAGCTATCTTACAACCATTCATGTGTGCGTGTGTACTTCTTGCACGATGGCGGGATCTCCTGTTTTATGCCGACTCCGAACGGAGAAGTCGAGATAAGCAATTCTTGCCAGTTGTCAGAACATCAAGAGAGGAGGGACAGTGAAAAACCGTTATAGGTGTTGCTACGACTGGAAATCGAACGTACAATGTGTACGTCTTAAGCCTTTCTGCAACACACTTATCGGCACGTACCGGTGTGGCTTTCGAGCCTGCAGATCGACCACAGACCAAGTTTTTCACTCGAGCAATCCTTGAAAAGACCAACGATTATCAAGGCGATACAAATCACCTTACTACTGATTACTGTATGATAGAATCCATCGCCAAAAGCACCATAAGGCGATGGTGGAATTCGAGATACAGTTGTTCCGCTTAATATCAGAGGAAACGCTATTCAATGTTCAGTTTGGAAACAGCTCTTCTAAACTTTTCCAAACATGTACCGGATTCCGAGAAGGAGATGCGCTGTCATGCGATTTCTTCAATCTTGTACAGGTTCCCCTGCAACCACTGGGGAACGCAGACGATATCGACGTCAGTTTTTTATTGCATTATAAGCATTTACGGCCTTCGAGGAAAAGGCGAAACGCGGGGTCTTGAAGTTAACGTGAGCATCGAAAATAATATGCTATCAACAAATAAAGTGCTGTTGACGCACAACCTTAGGCAAAATGTCAGTTGTGATAGCAACAATTTTGAGGTGAGTACGATAAAGAGTTCATCTACCTCGGGTCAACTTGATCCCCACAAATGACACTTTAGTGGAGATACGACGACTATCTCTAGAAATTCGACGCTATTCGGGTTTAGCAAAACTAATGGGATCAAGGCTTTTCAGCCGAAAGTCCAAGTTCAAATGTTTGCTTTACCAGACCATAATCCTATCAGTCCTACTTTGCGGCGGCGTGCTAGACAATAAGCAGGAAAGCCAAGCAAATATTAGGCACCTTCGAAAGGAACATTCTTCATCTAATTTTTGGTCCTCTATTCACGGAAGACGCATGGATGAGAAGATACAATCGCGAACAATTTGAACTTTAAAAAGATGTGGATGTAGTAATACATATTCGCAAGTGATATTTTGTTGGAATTCAAATTGAAGATGTTCAATGTAACTCTTATTACTTAAGTTCTTCCCTGTGCAGTAGACCCATCTTCCTCCTTCGATGCCATCTTCTTTGATATGATTACCGCTCTCTCCACAATAGGAAGGGCTTTTAAGAGAGTTCGTTTCTCCTCTGCTTCCACTAGTAACCTTTTACTGTTTAATATTATGTTCCCGAGGATTTCAATCATGGTAGACATAGTGAGCAAACGGAATTAAATTCTCCTCCAGGCTTGTTGTCTCACTTTACTCGACCAAATGCTGTGTGTTCCTTTTTAAGGACAAGAGCTACTGCATTTCTGTTGTAAAATTTAGATCAGACCTCCTTCTTTTTACAACCGCCACAAAAGTCTTTTAGGAGATATGGGGTGAAATAATATCGAGAAACTCTTCGGCATGATCTTTCCCATTAATTGAAAGATATCTTCCGACAAGAGCTGTGTCCATTGAAGCAAACTTATCGATATGGGGTACGCCCCACCTCTCAAATATGTTGGCCCTTGCTGCTGGTAGAAGATGGCATTCGGGTACCTACTTTTTAAGCCTTTGTACCTTCCCGGAAGGAAGTAGGGAGATATGGTTATATTCTACTGGTCTACAGGTCAGACCTGGTTCACCCCTCGTTGCGAATGTGACCCAAAAGAGGAGGGTTTTCTGCGTAAGCAAGATGGACCAACACCATAACTAATCCGCTCAGACACTAAAAGTTCTGTATGCCGTTTACATTTCAATCATATTGGAGTTAAAACTTATTTATTTGTTTTTTTACAGGCCTTGCATGGTCGTTTCGCCTAATTGAACACCCCCAAACCTGAGCCTGTCGCATCCGTTACTAAACATATTTTTATTTCCGGTTTGTGAACCTATTGGATTTTGGACGGGCTCAGTGGCGCGATTGTTAGTGCGATGATTCCCAACCGGGGCAACAAATTTTTTACTGGCCCTCCTCTCCTCAAGGTCGCCATTCGGAGTCGGCATAAAACAGGAGGACCCACCATAGTGCAAGAAGCACACAAGCACACATGAATGGTTGCGAGATAGCTCGGCCCTGTGTACTAACGAGCCTGTTGCTCCAAAAATTTGAACATTTTTTTTCGTGAACTTATCTGTGGCGTGATCTTAAAGGCCGGGCAAAAAGAGGATGAAAAACTGTAATATCTACGAAGGACCATGTTACAGTGAGCAGAAACAGCGATTATTCGGATGCGGATTTGTTATAAATGCCAGACTAAGGCAAGAAGTCTTATGTCTCCAAGGCATTGTAACGATCCGCATCAAGGCCAAATTCGCCAACATTAGCCTTATATTCGCTCACGCCCCAACGGAGGAAGAAGATGATATAACCGAAGATTGCTTCTACGTGCTCCTTGACAAAACCTTTGAGCTACTACCGAAGTGCGATGTTAAAATCGTGCTGGGAGATTTTAACGCAAAGGTAGGAAGAGAAGACATCTTTAGCAGTATTGTCGAAAACCATAGCCTACACGACAACACGTCTGGTAACGGACTAAGGGTAATTGACTTCGCTACGGAACGAAATGCCACTATAGCCAGCACACGGTTTCCCCACCTCGATATCCATAAGGGGACATGGCGGTCTCCAGATAAACGAACGGTAAATCAAATTGATCGCATAGCGATAGACAAGCGCCACGCATCCAGTATTTTGGATGTCCGAACATCCAATGGCAACGATGCCAACAAGCCATTAGATCAGCCGCAACTAATGTGCTAGGTTTCTCGCGCCCACCAGCAAGAAACCCCTGGTTTGCTGAGGAATGCGGAATGAGGAATGAAAGATGCTCGCAGCCAAGTACGAGGCCTACAAGGCTAAGCTGCAGGTGAAGACGAGAGCTGCCGTTGAGCTCTATAGACAGAGAAGAAGGGAAGAACAATGGCTTTTAAGAAAGAAGAAAAAAAAGGAAGAAAAGCGCGCGATCGAGGATATAGAGAGGTGTCACTCCAAAAAATGTTGTCGAGTTTTACCAAAGTGTAAAACGTCAAAGCCAAGGATACAAGGCTCGAACAGAATCCTGTCGAGATGAACAAGGAAATATCGTAGTTGAGACACAGTCTATGCTGAGGATATGGAAGAACCACTTCTGCAGGCTGTTAAACGGCGATGACGAACAACATTCCGCTGTCAGGCAGAATGAACCATTCAATATTGACAACGACAGCAAAAGCTGCCAACCACTGATCTTAACTGAAGCTTAATAAGGCTGCCGGAAATGACGGCCTTCCCGCCGAGATGACTTGGTAAGTAACATCCACCAACTCATAAGCCGAATAAGGTCGGAAGAAAGTATGCCTGACGAATGGAACCTCAGCATCGTTTGCCCGATCGACAAAAAAGGAGACCCTCTAAACTGCGCCAACTACAGAGGCATAGGTCTCCTCAACATCGCATACAAAACTCTATCTGGCTGGGATAGTGGCGCGCACAAGTAGAAACCGACCTCAACCAACTTATAGTGCGCAACTATAAGCAGTAAGCTAAGAACCGGGCTAATTAAAGAGTCATGTTGGTTGAGGCCCAGGTTCATTCCGGACTGTAGCGCCACTTAAGTAAGTAAGTATCTGTGGCTACGAGCCATCATCCAAAGCCCTCCGAGGAAAGGGAAGTATCTACTTCACACGTCTGTTGAACATTCGAAGGAAAATTGGAAGGCAACTACTGTTTAATCTTTCTCTTGTGAAAATGAAACTTGAAAAACGCAACTATCCCAAGCCCCGTTGAAGTTGTCTCAGGTATCAAAATTGTTTCTGAACCATGGCTTGAAAATAAAATCTTGTCTAATCTTATTTTTCTCTGGAATACTAACATTCGCTTTCAAATCCCACTGAATACTCAGGAACTAAATTAGTAGCCTTGCCACCAGAACTGACATTTTTCTTAAATTCACCATCCTTCCGAAGATCTGTAACAGTTCTACAGTTTCCGCAAGTAAGCTTGTGCAAGTGCTGTCCCACCAAAAGGAGACGGACGAGTAAACTAAAAAAAAAAATCGGATTCCTCTGCTTTGAGGGGACCTCTGACCTCTGACGATCGGAGAAGTCTGAGCTGAAAACAAACGGGGTGCTAAGAGTTCACCACTGTGTACAACTCTTACAAAGGGAACAGAACCAAACTCTGGAATTCAATTCCATAAACTTCTTTAGTGAACACGTAGGATCTTAGGATGCATACAAAATAGCTTCTTCAACAGCGACGCTTAGGTTCCACCAGGCAGATAATATAATTCCCTAGACTTAATTAATGGAAAAGCTAGGTTTGAAATTCCGGCTCATACAGATCATCAAACATAGCTTCTCCAGTACAAGATATTTAATTTTTCACATTATATATAGGCATGTACCAATGGAGAAACTACCCGCACCATATTTTACTCCAAGACGCAAACTTTGGAAGCATGTTTGGAGTTCTTTTGAAACGTGAATTTCTGTATCGAATCGTCAATAGTATCAAACCATTCGGACTATTGAAAGCAATTCATGGCAAAAGTTCAATCAACCAAAAAGTTTATGCCTACAGTTTCGCAACGAAAGTATAACATTCCAAATTAAGAAGACCCGCTTCAAAACTGGTTCAAAAACGTCCGCACAGTTACTGCAGAATGTTGTGGTGGGAACATCCTGCTGTTGATGCTTAATTGGTTACGACATGATACTACACATCGACATGTCTTCCATATGAGGAATATTTACAAAGACAAGTTCTGCGATCCAGATAGCATAACTAACGCAATCGAGTTGATTTGTATAACCTACCCTTACCCTACAAATCGAAACCTTAAAAGCATTTATCTTCCTACAGTCGTGCCTATCTACGCACAATATATTCCATTGAAATACAATCCAATTCACCGTTAATTCCGCGAACTAATTGAGAAATTCCCACATAAGTGACATGTACAATTCCTACCTCCCCCTCCACGATAGCAACTCGAAATATTTGATGCCTCCAATAAATCCTGCCATTCTGCCTACATATACAGAGTCATACTACATAAACCAGGACCAACAGTAGTACACCAGCTGCAGCGTCGTTTGGAATCAAATTGCAGAACACGAACATCGAATTTGATTAATTTGGATTTTTCCACTTTTTTCCCCTGCCTGCCTTTGCGAGCATAATCCTCACACCATGTCGTAGATTTATTCTGAAACTGAAAATAAAGACCCCCGCGTACCACATCCCATCCGAGCAAAGCCTTGATTAGAGGATTTTTTCCGGAATTTCGAACGTGTCCATTAATTCAAAGTTCATCAAACAAACTGCGATACTTGGAACGGACCAATTTTTGATATTTCTAAACCCACTGGGAATATTTATATTTTTTTTTAAATGCTAACAATAATATTCGGGAATTTCGATGACATCCTGGACACAGCTATCCTATGGCTTGCTCAGCAAATAAAACTCCTCGGATATCCTCTCAAATCGGATGGACCATTGGCACAATGAGAGGTCCAAATTGAGTGTAAGGATGCTTTGAGATAACTACGAAACCGGTAAATTGGGAATCATATTCAACAAAATGTGCCATTGTGTCGAGGACCTACCTACCATACGACTGGAAAGGGATTTACCGAAATGCGATCTGATTTCTGTAGGAAATCCAATTCAATAAACGACGATATTGACTCGGTGAAACCAATCAGTAGAGAGTTCGTCAAATCTATTCATGGTACGGGCGGTATCGACACCATGGAATGGGGAGATTTATCCTTTGTTTACTCGGTGGTATTGTTAGGATTTTCCAAAGGAGATTCCCAAAACTAAGCATACGTCGACTGGTATGAATAGAAAATCCAATTGCATAGTGGTAATCCTTGACATACTGGTCCTCTTTTGCTGACCAAATTATTGTGTTGTTGTAGTGGAGTAGTGGAGGTGCATTGATCTGACTTTTGCAATCTGAGATAATGTACCGGAAGTATGCCTCTGTTTATATGAATCATACTGCTCGATAGTGATTAGTGGTCAAGTGTTTGTCGAAAAATCAATACCAAGCTCAACGGTTCATTTGTCAAAAAGTGTATTACCTTACCGTCCTTAAATTTCAAGTTTTCAAGCATTTAAATTAGAATAGCGACCTTTCTTTACAGCCTCAACTCTTGCAAAAGTCTGACAAACATCGAAGAGTTTAAAAATGCTGAGAAACTTTTTAAATGTGGTCGTCGTTACAAAGAAGGTTCTCTGCATTGTACTTCCTTACTTAATTAAAAGGCGCTACAGTCCTAAATGAACCTGTGCTGAAGTAACGTGAATCTTCCATTAACTCGT
Organism: Rhingia rostrata; assembly: GCA_949824845.1. Taxonomy (NCBI): domain Eukaryota; kingdom Metazoa; phylum Arthropoda; class Insecta; order Diptera; family Syrphidae; genus Rhingia; species Rhingia rostrata. Next base: position 134,996,292 of record OX463755.1, on the reverse strand, counting down.
TTTGTTTCTGACGAGATTTTGTTTTTAAGATTAATGGTAGACCGCAGTTAGATAAAACCCTGTTCTATATAAAAGTTATATCTGTCAACGGTGACCAAAAAACAAGTACAAATTTTTTGGCCTAACAGGCTCGTTTGAACACAGGGCCTTTAATTTTTTCTGACATGTGTTCATGTGTAGTTCTTGCACGATAGCAGAGGACTAACTGCCTTATACTGAATCCGAACGGCTGAGTTGTGATAAGCTTTTCTGTACAATTGATACAACTCGGAAGATTTTTTGGATCATCATATCCTGTGGTCTTGGCTAGAGAGTTTTACACAATCCTCTGAAGAATGATGTTAAAGAAGTCACATGGTAGCGCATCGCCCTGCCTAAATACTTTTTTGGAATCGAATGTTTCGGTAAGGTAGTTTCCGAGTCTGATAGAGCAGCCGGAATTCTTCATTGTCATCCTGCACAATCGGTCGAAATTGGGCGGTGTACAAAAATCAATAAATGCTTTCGTAAGCGGCGTTGAAATCGTTCGAAAGGGGTGGGTATCGATTTTTTCCTCTTGGGTATTTGTCAGGTTCTGCTGAAGGGTGAGATTGGATCAGTTGTGGACTTTCCTGGCCTAAAATCACAGCGATAAAAGATTGTTGATAAACGGTCTCAGCCTTTCACATATTATGTCGGGTAGGATTTTGTATGCGATGTTGAGGAGCTTTTGAAGTTGGCACAATTTAGAGCGCTTCTTTATTGTGGCATTTCTGGCAGCCTTGTTGAGTTTAAGTTTCCACATTGCTATTCTCACTTCACGTTTTTCGGATGGCTGGTGCTTTAAGCTGTCTTCGACAAATCGAATGGTTCGTTCTGCCTGACAGATTTTTCGTCATCGCCGTCTAATTGTCTACAAAAGCGACTCTTCCGTATTCTAAGTATCAACAGTGTCTTAACTACAATCTTTGCTTGGTCATCTCTACAGGATTCTGATCACGCTCTGGCTCTTACGTTTCAAATTTTCGAATAATTTACGAACATCAACCCTGGAGTGGCACCGTTCTATGTCTTAGATCGCTCGATTTTCTTGCTCATTTGCTCCTTTCTGAAAAGCCAGTGTTCTACCCACATCGTTTGCCTATACAGCTCAATCACTGCTCTCCTCTTCACCTGCAACTTTGCCTTATAGGCCTCATTCTTAGCTGTCGGTTGCGACTAGTCTAATTCAAGTTGACATCGTCGACATTGTTCTTCGACATTAAATGCTGGTGTTAGGGTGTTAATCGAGAGATTAAGAGATACGCGTTCTGCAAATAACTTGGACAATGCTATCTTGCGTTTTTAAACATTTTTTACAGTATTTTTCTTAGTATTGGTGAGAGTCAATATTAGCTTCTCGGAATGTTCGGACATCCAAAATACTGGATTTGTCCCGCACCTCTATCGCAATTAAATAATTTGATTGATCGTTCGTTTTTCTATAGACCGCCATGTCCACTTACGGATATCGAGGTGAGAAAACATCGTGCTGGCTTTATTGACAATTCGTTCCGCAACGAATGTCGAATAACAATGGCAAATATGCCAACAAGCCATTCGATCAGCAGTAACTGACGTGCTAGGTTTCTTGCGTGCACCAACAAGAAACCTCTGGTTTGATGAGTACGCTGTCAGGCAGAACGAACCATTCAAAATTGCAACGACACCGAAACTGTCAACCACCCAACCTGAGGAAAGTGAGGATAGCAATATCTAAACTCAAGCTAAATAAGGCTGCCGGAAATGACCGCTTTCCCGCTGAGCTTATTAAAGCCGGCGGAGATGACTTGGTAAGTAACATTCACCAACTCATAAGTCAAACCTGATCGCAAGAGAGTTTGCCCGAAGAATGGAACCTCAGCATAGTTTGCCCGATTCACAAGAAAGGAGACCCTCTAAACTGCACCAACTAAAGGGGCATAAGTCTCCTCAACATCGCCTACAAGATCCTCTCTGCCGTAATATGTGAACTGGTTACCAACAACCTGATCGGCCCTTATCAGTTTGGTTTTAGGCCGGAAAAGTCCACAATCGATCAAATTTTCACACTTCGTCAGATCCTGGAAAAAACCCAAGAAGTCGAAATATATACCCACCACCTATTCATCGATTTCAAAGCCGCCAACGAAAGCATTTAGAGACGAACTATACAGAGCCACGCTTAGTTTTTGTATACCGCCCAAACTCGTCCGTTTGTGTAGGATGAGGATGGAGAATTCTCGCTGCCCCATCAGCATCGGAAACGACCTCACCGACACATTCGAAACCAAGAAAGGATTTAGGCAAGTCGATGCGCTGTCATGTGCCTTCTTCAATTTGATTCTTGAGAGGATTATGCAAAATTCCCGAACCAACGCCAGAGGCACAAATTCGCAAAAATCGGTACAACTACTAGCATACGCCGACGATATTGACATCATTATTCGGACTCAACGTGATGTCGTAGCCACATTAGAGAAACAAGCGTCAAAAATGAATTTAGCAGTAAATCAGGCTAAGACTAAGTATTTGCTGTCAATACAAAAGGAAACATCGACGAATTTTACAGAATATCACCATTGGCAGATATTACTTTGAGGTAGTACGGGTACGGCTCCGCTATAAACTCTGACAACAACATCTCGTCAGAAATTAAACGAAGAATTACTCTTGCCAACCGCTGCTTCTTCGGGCTAAGAAGGCAATTCAGTAGTAAAGCCCAGTCCTGCTCTACGGCGCTGAAGCATGGACCATCTCAAAAGCGGATAAAGAAATCCTTGGTCGATTTGAGAGGGAAATTCTTTGAAAAATCTTCGGTCTTGTTTGCGTTGACAGGCTATGGAGACAAAGATTCAACCAAGATCCATGCGAGCTGCACAGCGACATGTCCCTGGTGAAAAAAAATTCCGCATTGGACGTGTAAGATGGCTAGGACATGTAGAATGAATGGACAACAATACTCCGGCTCGCAGAGTATTCGATTCCCAGCCAGACGTCGGACGCAGTAGAGCAACACCTCGACTTAAGCGGCGCGCGCAAGCCGACCTCAACCAATTTGGAGTGCACGACTGGAGGCAGTTAACTAAGGACCTTGCTGATTGGAGAGGCACGTTGGTTGAGGCTCAGGTTCATTCCGGACTGTAGCGTAACTTCAGTAAGTAAGTAAGTATAGTAAGCACAAAGAACAATGTGCAGCAATGATGACAGCTGGCCAGATTTTCCGTCATTCCTTCACAATAGCTTAGACACGAGCACAAATAAGCTTAGCAATCTGGTTAAATACGATGTATCCGATGGCTACTACTGGGAGGAAAAGTGAGCTCAATTGATTTGCAGCCAAAGTTACAAAAAAACTGGGCACTGCCAACTTAACGCCGATCAGTGTTCAAGCTCGTTCTAGAACATCCACCGTTTTCCTCTTCTTTGTTGCAAAAATAATGACTTCGCACATATAAATTGAGGGTGAAGCTAGGTTTGATGCACAATATTCACCGTTAAGGCCAGACATTTTCTTTGTATCCTAGAAAAATTTGTTACACATCATCGCGCACCTTGTACATTGCAAATCTGCCACCAAGATGCACTGACTTTCAATGCTGGGGTGACAGGATTACTCAAATCCTACAAGAAAACTAAAATATATCAACCAAGTAAATTCTTTTCCAGTATAAAAGTGCTTGTGGAAATAATGGTGACAAATCGTCCTTAGATTAGTTTCTCAATATGCAATAAATCTCATTTTATGGCAATACCCCTTGTTGGCACCATTCCCCGGTCATATGCTTCTCTCTTTCTCCCTGTTCTTCGAGGAAATATTTCAAAAATCATTTGACAATGATAAACCACTACTCCTACTACATCCAATAAGAGTATAAAAAATGGAAAAATCTTTAAAAAAAAAACGAATTTAACTAAAATATCGAACACGATTTAAGGATGCGGATAGTGTTTTGTACAAACCAATCCCGAAAGAAATATTTTTTGAATAGTTTCCCCTCTGCCTTCTAGCGCTTCCACGAACTTTTCTGATTTATATCCGATTGTCAAAATGGTACTAGCATTGCAAATTCCCTTTTAGATAGAATTAGTGATGAAGGATTGGTTGAGAGAAGAATGGGGGTAATCTACAGGAAACCTGGTAAAATGTTTCTGACATTTCACCCCCGTTTGTGGTATAGACAGATGGTGTGATGCATTTATAGGGTATTTGCAGTGGATGCCCTTTTACTGGTAACACCCTAACGTTTTATCCCGTTGTAAGACTATCAGGAGGTAAATCTGTGAAATTTCACGTGAAAGCAGTTTCCCTAAAGCGAACACTCTCGCTGAGTATCGCTGATCCTTCGAAAACTAATTCGAGCAATTCAAGAGGTACTCCCTCCGTTGAGTAGATTATTGACTTTGAGCTTTCGCAGCAAGGGCACTTTTACCAGGTATAGGGGAGTGAGATGCGGAATAACAATTGGAATGGTATTTTGTTGGAAATGGTTATTTTGTTTTTATGATAATTTATACATGAGGGCCATTAGGGATGACGGTTATCGGCTGAGGGTTGTGTGTATAGAATCGATGGAATAGGTTTCTGTCTTATGTTTTGGATACTTAACAGCTCTATTTTTTTGGTCTACTTATATACGGAGTGTTTTATATTGCTGAGTTTTGTCGTTCTGTTTGCTGATACTGGGATGGTAATTTAGATCCGAAAGTGATTTTTTTAAATAATGGATGACGCAGAAATGTTACTTTAGTTTGTTGAAATTGTGGTATATTAGCACTCGAACCTGAGGGCTGGAATTCGACGACTATTTTGGATGGAACATCGCTCGATGTGGCTGAAGTGACTTAAACGTTTATACTTTTGTACTTCATCCACATATTAGTACATCTAATAAAGTTCGAAGTTGTATCTTCCAAAAATATCGATGTAGTCTGCGGAAAGATTCGTTGAAGATAGCGCATTCCATATAAACTCCTGCCCTGCGAACAATCTGTTCCAGTACGAGACTGGAGAAATCGCATGACAGCGGATCTCCTTGTCGGAATCTGGCTCAACTCTGTAAAAGTTCAGGTGAGCTGTTTCCAAAATGAACGTTGCATCGCGTGTTAGTTCACACAGCTGTAATGGATCCTATCCTGAATTCGATGAAAAGATGGTGTGTTTCGACTTGAAATTCGTTGGACTTTTCAGGGTTTCCCTTAGTTTGAAAATTTGGTTTGGACATCGGGCTAATTTTAGAACATCCGGAACTTGTTTATGGTTTGGTGCATGTATCGGGTGTTTTTTTTAAGAGGTTTGTTTTTCGAATAGAAATAAAACTGACATTTTGTGGACGAATCGGGCATGTCTAACGTCATTTATGTTCAGTTTGGTTTGCCATTTCATCATGCTCAGGTTGACAAATAAACAACGCTTGCAAATCAAATCGTGCAAATTTATTTCGATAATAATGGTTCAGTTCGCGAAGTTTGCCGCAACTGCACTGTTTTAAAAGTTCGCACCGAAGAAACAATTACCGCTGTAGAGCAAAGTGTTGAAGAGCACCCTAATGAACCGATTAATCGATTGGAGCTTTGTCCATCACCTTTATGGAAGATTTTGCGCAAAAATCTTGGCTTACAACCTTACGAGATCCAGTTTGTGCAAAAATTAAAGCCGTGAGACCATGCAATGCGTCGTGATTTTGGTGTATGGGCCGAAAATGAGATTGATCTCGATTATGATTTTCGTCGCAAAATTTTTATCAGTGGTGACTGGAGAGGCTCATTTTTGGCTGGCTACGTCAACAAGCAAAATTTCCACATTTGGAGTCAATCACATGAGACCCATGAGACCCCATTACATCCACAAAAACTGACTGTTTGGTGTGCTCTATGGGCTGGTGGAGTCATTGGCCCATACATCTTTCGAAATTATGCTGGAATGTCAGTTACCGGTAATGGAGACAGGTATAGAGCCATGATAACCGACTATTTTGTTCCCCAATTGGATGGCATAAATGTGAATGAGATGTGGTTCCTGCAACAAGATGGCGCTACATGCACGTCACAATCGATTTATTGAAGGAAACATTTGATGAGCGCATAATTTCGCGGAGTGAACCTGTCAATTGGCCACCAAGATCGTGTGACTTGATACCATTGGATTATTTTCTTTGGGGATGTGTGAAGTCACTTGTCTAAGCCAACAAACCAGAAACGTTAGTGGACTTGGAAGCCAACATTCGTGGCGTTATTGCCGGCATACGGCCCCAAATGCTCGTAAAAGTGGTTGAAAATTGTACCTCTAGACTTGGCGCGGCGGCCACATGCCCAAAGTCATATTTGAAAAATAACGGTACAAAATAATCCTTCCAAGAAAGCCAAATTTATGGACATTTAAACGATCTTTTTGTGTTTTACTTTAATTCGAAGTTCTATACGTCAAAAAAAAACACGCATTTAAAAAGTTCTGCTGGTAATCCATCAGAACCGTTCCTTTTCGTTTTGTGTGTCCACTCTAACTTGTTTCTTCAATACTGGAAGAGAGCCTTAGCTGACTGAGGAGGGCTTGTTTCTTGCCCTATCACTCTCTCGGCACAATGTCCATAAGGCCGCTGCTGGAAATGTTTTCTTCAATTCTCTGCGCATCATTGATTAGGTTGACATTGTTATTTCGTAGATCCTGCGTCCTTTCTTTGAGACAGCTGCCAGTTATAAGGCTTGCTTATAAAATTGATGGATGTTCTTCTTGTCATGAGACTCTTCAAATTCCCTGAGCTGGAAGGCTCTTTTGTTCCTACGCAGGATTTTCTTCGCTTCCCTTCTCCTACCACGTTGTTCTTCCTGTGCGGCACGTGTTCTGCGTTTCAGAACCTTGGTATGTGCCTTCCTTTCATCTCATTTTGGTACTTGCAAATATCATCATAACACGGACATATTTTTGGTGGTGGATGTTAGCCGTTCGTGGTTTCGGCTGCTTCTAAGGTGGTATTGCGATTTGCGATACACTGGGTGTTGAAATTTAAGCGTGAAATCTCTCACTCAACTGTTGATGGTAGACCCTGGCGACCTCCGGCTCACTAAGGCGACCTACGGTAAGTCTCTTTTCTTGACCATTTGTAGGTTCTCCACGCTGTACAGTCAGCTCTGAATTTGCCTGCAACGAGAAAGTGGTCAGAATCGACGTTTGCTCCTTTGAATGTGTCTACATCGAGGATGTTGGATGCGTGCATCCAATTTAAGATATCATGATGGGTTTGAAGATCGCTAAGTCGCTTCGTAGATTTGAGGTTGTGTGATCCAAATGCTGCTGATGTCGCAAAGTCTATTATGCGATTTTCACTTCGTACTCCGGAGAGCATCCGTGAAATACCTCTTTACTAAGATCTTTAGTGTCATCAATAGGGTCACGTTCACCATGCTAAGAATGTAAAAAGTTTCTATAATGTGTATCACAGACAGGCGGTCTCTAACCGGCTTAAAGTTTATTAATCACGACGTTAGTCGGCTCCGCAGAAGGAACCTGAATCATAATATGTGCACTGTGCAGCCTTGGGTGGCAGCTGCAATAACAGCTGATCCTGTTAAACGTATTTCCAAGGACAGATTCAAGTTTTTGATTAGCAGCCGGTGAGTACAGCAAGCTTACGTTCCAGTTACATAGTCGTTAGTCGTTTTCCGTGGACGTTCCGGGATTGTTGTTATTTGAGGGTTCTATTTTACAAGGAGGGCCAAAACAAGTCATCTGATGTTGTTTGGCTCTCATTTTTTTTCTAAATGGCAGCAGCTGGTGCACGGACTGGACTTTGTACGGGAACATGCGCAAGTCTTTGACCAAAATTCGCCTTAGGGACGCCCGGCTGATGGCTAATTGCGAGGCACGGCGTCTGGTCGATGTTTCCGGCGGCAGCTCGACATACTCGGCAACAGCTGCGATTTTCTCGGCACAACTGGCGCTCCGGGGCCGACCACTCTTGGCAACATCTAGTGTGGTCCCATACTCTTCAAGGTTGGTGGTCAAACGGCGCAGTGTTAGCGCAATCGGTGTTGGACGGCCGGGGAATCGGCGGTAGAATTCGCGCTGCGAGAACACTGTCATCATCCATCTAGCTGGGACTGTATATGTCACAATTTACGCCTTCTTTGAATGAAATACGTGCCTTAGTGTGAGTACTTCGAAGACACAGGATTTGAAACACTATCCACTGTCAATGCACTAGGCTATCAGCGGTCATCACGGGAAGGCTGAGAGTCGGAATTGGTTGGCATCAGCTAGGTGAAAACTCGAGATTTCATATTTCACCATTTTTGCATACATGCTACAGTGTACATTGCAGCGTTAAGGCAAAATCGCTGTTCAAGGGGTCTTAATAACCCATAAAATTTCTACAGGGGTTAAGTCAGTTGATGCCAACGCTGTCTCCATCTTGTGAATTCATCCTCTGCCATTTGAGAAATAATTAGAGGTGTCTAGCGAAGGATATATTCCTTATGATAATTTACGTAGTTAGCCTGTCTATGGTCAAGGTACTAACTAGCGTAAATGCTGAGGGTATGAGCATGAATTTCCAAATTTAACACATTAACACGGCAAATAGGTAACACAAAGTAAAAAAAAAATTAGTGGGCCTGTAGTTTGATCAGGGTCAGAATGAATAATGTAATTGCTTCAAATTGGCATCCAGAATTTCTGACAAGAGAAAGGATTGTCATTGTCAACTTCGTACTACATTTTCTATAAGAGATATTTATGAAATTTTCGTCTGTAGCCTTTCGTCAACCTTGACATATTGAAAACCCTCATCAAACCTTTAAAAGTTTCCTTGATTGTTGGAAACAAAATTTAAAACAACACAATCCTCAATCTCGTTTGAGGACAATTATTATCCTTCACAACCAGCTCCTTTGAAAGCAATTCCTAAAAATACATTCTCCCTCCTCGTTTGATTTTGGATGTAGGAAGTATAGCAACCAATTTATGAAGGCCACTTGCCTTATTGGATCTGTGTAGCAAAATGTTGAATTTATTCCCCGATGGCTCATACAACAGGATGAAGTATTTTTACTTTTCCTCTTGGGGGATATAGTAAATAGTTTTCGAAGATAATTTTCAATAGATTGAATATTATGAGTTAGATACGAAATTGTGTATCTATTACACACCCTGGGCATACCAATTATATACAAAAATTCAGGCAACCATCATATAAACTTAAGACTCTCATCTATGGGGATAACATTTTTGGTAAGGGAGTATTTCAATCTTTTTTTGAATTTAAAAAAACAAATTGATTGGGTGATAAAAAAGATACGAAATGAAGATTTTTTACAAACCAAAAATAATATAACTCAGATATTCAATTTCGATGGTTGGGTGTTGTAGAACGAGGGTAGACTCTGGTTGGCTTTAACTTGGCAATGCCCAGTGTTGTAAATCTGACTACACATCAAGTGCTTATTTTTACCTCCCAGTGGTAACCATCGGGTACTGGTCTCATCCAACCAGATTTGACTTGCTAAAGGATAAGCGCAAGTGTTGATAACACGACGAAAAACAGCAACACTATAAACAGCCAGGTAAGAATGGCACGTAATGAATACCCGGCCTGCTGTCCCAGGCGAACCTATACAAGCTGCTTCGACATATTCGGACAACAGGTTGTCTAGGAATTTCAAGGGTTAGTCAGGCCCATTGAACAGAGCTGGTGGCGGATGAACCGAAAGGCCAACGGCAGCGCGCAATCCCGTAGTGGATACTGATGGCCCCGTGTTCTAGGAGTATCTAATAAATTGGAACTGGCCCTCCCGGTTGGGGGTTGTGCTTTTGGTTAACTACCCAATCATGGAAAAATCTTACGGTTACGAAGCAACCAAAAGCCTCGGAAAGAACTGATTTTATTGTTGACGGCTAAACAAAAAAAAAGGACAACGACGTGCGTATCTGCACCTGGAATGTGAGAACATTAAACAATAGATGTGCAACTAGCGGAAGCCAAAAGCCGCTACAAAGCAGATATTACTGCCATCCAGGAAATACGATGGGATGGGCCGGGCAAAAAGAGGATGAAAAACTGTGACATCTACTACGGATCGTGTTATAGTGAGCAGAAACAGCGACTATTCGGATGCGGATTTGTCATAAGTGCCAGACTACGGCAAGAAATCTTATGTTTCCAAGACATTAGCGAACGCATTGTAACAATCCGCATCAAGGCCAAATTCGGCAACATTAGCTTTATATGCCCTCACACCCCAACGGAGGAAATGACACTCTTTACAAAATATCTCTTTGACTCTGTGGAGTCAGGATATCAAGTGGATGTTATTTTCACCGACTTCACAAAAGCTTTTGACACAATATGTCATAATATCCTTATTACAAAATTAAAATCATTTGGCATACACTCGATGCTTCTTAAATGGATTTCGAGTTATCTTTCCAATAGGAAGCAGTACGTAAAAATTGGTTTTTCTCAATCTAGGCTCATTGAGGTCTTATCTGGTGTCCCCCAAGGCAGCCATTTAGGGCCTATGCTCTTCAATGTTTTTATTAATGAAATCCCCTCATTGCTTAGTCATGCTAACTGCCTAATGTATGCCGATGACCTTAAGATCTTTTTGCGTGTTAAAAGTATGTATGATTGTGAACGTCTTCAAAATGATTTAAACAAACTTGTTTATTGGTGTGAGCTTAATCACCTGACCTTAAACATAAATAAATGTCATTCTTTTTCTGTGTATCGTATATTAGTCCCTATGATTTATGACTACACAATATCCAGAACCTGCATATCTCGAAAAACTGAAATAAAAGATCTTGGTGTGATCTTTGACACGAAACTTTCTTTTTCACTTCACATCGATTACGTTGTTGCTAAAGCAAATTCAATGCTTGGTTTCCTGAAACGAACATGTGCTGAGTTCTCTAACCCATATGCCCTTAAGTCTGTTTATATGTCTATAGTACGTCCTTTCCTTGAATATTGTTCTATGGTTTGGTGTCCAATCTACGCGAATTGTCAAATGCGACTGGAAAGAGTGCAAAAGTCTTTTACAAGATTTGTTGTAAGACAAATGAAATGGAACCTTGACAGAATGCCGTCTTATTCAACAAGATGTGCGTTAATTGGTTTAGATTCCTTAGAAAAAAGACGAAATGTTCATTGTATACTATTTATTTATGATGTTTTTTCTTATCGTATAATTTGTCCCGATATCCTTGAACAATTTAAGTTATATGCACCAGAAAGAAGTCTTCGAACCAGAAATTTGTTATTGAATCCTAGGCATTTTTACAATTATGGTCTTCATGAACCAATAACAAAATGCATAAAACTTTTTAATTCTGTTTGTACTGAAATAGATTGGTGTGATGATAGAATAAAATTTAAACTGTCAATTTTAAATATAAATATATCCTAAAAGATAAATTTTGAACTTTAATAAATCCGATGATCGCTAATAATGTAATTTTTATTAATTAATTTAATTATTTATGTAAATATGATAAAATGAAATATTATTTAAATCCAAATCTGTTAGAGTTAAGCTCGGTAGATAAATAAATAAATAAATAAATAAATAAATTTGCTTCTACGTGCTCCTTGACAAAACCTATGAGCGACTACCGAAGTACTACATGGTGGGAGATTTTTACGCAAAGGTAGGAAGAGAAGACATCTTTAGCAGTATTGTCGGAAAACATAGCCTACACGACAACACGTCTGGTAATGGACTTAGGCTAATTGACTTCGCTACGGAACGAAATGACACTATAGCCGGCACACGGTTTCCTCACCACGATATCCATAAGGGGACATGGCGGTCTCCAGATCAACGAATGGTCAATCATATTGATCACATAGCGATAGACAAGCGCCACGCATCCAGTATTTGGATGTCCGAACATTCCGAGGAGCTAACATCGACTCGGACCACTACCTTGTTACAGCCAAGGTTAAAACGCGGATCTCCACTACGCCACAACAATCCAGAAATTCTGTAAAAAAAATTTAATGTCGAAAGACTGCAATCGCAAGATACCGCCAAGACCTTCGCGCAACGCGTATCCCTAAACCTCTCGATTAACACCATACCACCAACATCGAATGTCGCAACTGATGTGCTAGGTTTCTCGCGCCCACCAGCAAGAATGAGGAATGCCGACAGATGCTGGCAGCCAAGAACGAGGCCTACAAGGCTAAGCTGCAGGTGAAGACGAGAGCTGCCGTTGAGCTCTATAGGCAGAGAAGGAGGAAAGAACACCGGCTTTTACGAAGGAAGAAAAAAGAGGAAGTAAAGCGCGCGATCGAGGATATAGAGAGGTGCCACTCCAGGAAAGATGTTCGCAAGTTTTACCAAAGTGTAAAACGTCAAAGCAAAGGATACAAGGCTCGAACGGAATCCTGTCGAAATGATCAAGGAAATATCGTAGTTGAGACACAGTCTATGCTGAGGATATGGAAGAACCACTTCTGCAGACTGTTAAACGGCGATGACGAACAACATTCCGCTGTTAGCCAGAACGAACCATTCAATATTGGAAGCCGAATATGGTCGGAAGAAAGTATGTCTGAAGAATGGAACCTTAGCATCGTTTGCCCGATCCACAATAAATTAGACTCTCTAAACTTCGCCAACTACAGAGGCATAAGTCTCCTCAACATCGCATACAAAATTCTATCTGCCGTAATACGTGAACGCCTGAAACCGTTTACCAACAACCTGATCGGCCGTTATCAGTGTGGTCTTAGGCTAGAAAAGTCCACAACCGATTAAATCTTCACACTTCGGCAGTTCCTGGAAAAACCCAAGAAGTCCAAATCGATACCCACCACCTATTCATCGATTTCAAAGCCGCATACGACAGCATATATAGAGACGAACTATACAGAGCCATGTGTAGGATGACTATGGAGAATTCTCGCTGCTCCATCAGGGTCGGAAACGGCCTCACTGACAAATTCGATACCGAAAAAGGATTTAGGTAAGGCGATGCGCTGTCATGTGACTTCTTCAATCTGATTCTTGAGGGGAATGTGCAAAACTCACGAGCCAACACCAGAGGCACAATTTTCCAAAAATCTGTACAACTACTAGCATACGCCGACGATATTGACATCTTGGTAGCCCCAACGTGATGTCATAGCCACGTTTGCTAAAATAGAGAAGGAAGCGGCAAAAATGGGCTTAGCAGTAAATGAGGGCAAGACGAAGTATATGCTGTCAACACGAAAGGACACACAACATCGACGAACTGGACAGAACGTCACCATTGACAGATATAACTTTGAGGTAGTACGGGACTTTATCTATCTCGGTTCCGCTATTAACTCTGATAACAACATCTTGTCAGAAATTAAACGAAGAATTACTCGTGCCAACCGCTGTTTCTTCGGGCTAAGAAGGCAATTCAGTAGTAAAGCCCTCACTCGAATTACTAAGGAGATCTTATATAAGACCCTGATCATCCCTGTCCTGCTCTACCGCGCTGAAGCATGGACCGTATCAAAAGCGGATGAAGAAATCCTTGGTCGATTGGAGAGGGGAAATTCTTCGAAAAATCTTCGGTTCCGTTTATGGAGAAGAAGATTCAACCAAGAACTATACGAGCTGTACAGCGACATGTCCCTGGTCAAAAAACTCCGGATTGGACGTTTTATATGGCTAGGACATGTAGAACGAATGGACACCAATACTCCGGCTCGCAGAGTCTTCGATTCCCAGCCAGATGTCGGATGCAGTAGAGGAAGACCTTGACTTAAGTGGCGCGCATCAGTAAATACCGAACAGTATACAGTTAGCTAAATACCATGCTAATTAGAGAGGCACGCTGGTTGAAGGGCAGGTTCATTCCGAACTCTTTACACACCTAAGTAATCAAGTTGGCGTAGTTCAAAATGTCTCCTTTTTTGTGCATAGGGATGAGGTTCCATTCTAAATGCGTATCTTCACAGACCACATTTTGGTAATCGGTGTATGTATGGTACCAAATCATATCCACCATACAGAAGTGCGTTTTTCATATGATAAGCATCCACCGTTAGCATCCACCGATTTCTCCTTTCTCATATCAGTGGGTACTATTAACTTCTTGTATCCCTGAGTTTTACGCTAAAATCTTTGGTAAAACTTTTAAGCTTGCTGCTATCTTCGATCGCCCTAGTTCTTTCTGAAAAGCCGCTGTTCTTTCCAACTATCTTCCCTACAAATCTTAATGGCGGTTTCCGTCTTCTCATGTTGCTCTGGCTTTTTGATCATCTCTCGGCATACTTCGTCAAACAATGATTTTCTCCCTGGTGGGCAGGAGACACCTATTACATCTTCGACATCCATATCAGCATTATTTTGCTTCCAAAAGCAAGGGACCATCATTTTGTGCTGCCATCATCGACCTTTCTTTGGCTAGTCAACGCAATGGCTATTTCGCCCCAAAACATCACTGAAGAAATAAGAGTGTCGGTACTTTTTGATTATTAGTTCTGTAATTACGGCACATCAAATAATGGGATATTGGCAAAGTTGCAAAGATATTTTTTTTATAGACTTTTCTTTGGTGTGGCGGTCCTATAATGCTCCAGAAACTCCATGCGATGATGCTTGGTGTTGAATTGTTGTAGATTGCATATTAATGGAAATACGACTTCTGAAAGTGGTACCATTGTTTTATTGTCCTGTAAGAAGCTGTTTTAATGGGTTTACCTAAATCCCGGCTTACATCTTATAAACAATACGCCCTGTCCTTAGCACCAGCTTAAAGGAGGACTTACAATGTACTGCAGCAGAAGTGTTATTTTATGCGACAGTTTTTCATTTCTGAAGAGTTTCCAACATATTGCCAAAGTTGTACCGAAAAACATCGAGATATAATGCGAGCACTTCATCCTATACCAAATGGTCGTCACGCAAAATCTATCAACATTTGTGTGGGGTAAAGTGGTCAATAAAGATTGCATGCATCTTGGATGACTGCTTCTTATCTCAGCCATTTTAAAAGCTTTCGTAGCCTTTGTTTACAGATTTTCTTTAGCTAGTCAGCCTATAAAATGAGGTACAAAAATTCCTATTTTATCATGGTTCTGCTTAGATGTCGAGTCCAAAATGTTAAATGCGTGCACCCCTGGGGAAGGATAGTCACAGTGATACAACAAAGCTGAAAAGTTCTGTAAATTGATTAGAAAGGGCCTTTATTAATTGAGGTGAGTAAGGTCATAATGTTTCCACAAAGAATGGGACCAAATGCTTAATGCTGATTCAGAATGGCAAATTTAGATAGCTTCTCATGAATATTTTATATACTTGGATGTTTGTCAGACTTTCAAAAGTGGTCGGGCACTGAACAATAAGCCCGCACTATGTCGTCCAACATATTAACCACTAGGACACCGCACCCAATAAATCCCATTTAACAATGATGACACGTACAAGGGTTGATTGGGAACCACATAAAATAAATGAGCAGGCAAACTCAGACAATTAGAAAAATTCAAGCTTACTGCAGTTTTCGCACAAGACATGCGGAACTCGGCATGACTAAAAACATAGTTTATGGACCTCGAAAAACATAAGAACTATGTCATGCCTTCATAGAAAACTCCTTTTATCATTAATTTATGCCACTCGAAATGTTTGCCATGCCATTAACATACACTACCCTAACCAAGCTTCGTTATAAAAAAAAACACAACTCCGCCATTATTATGGCCCGCCGTGCTAAATTTGCCACCTCATGCAAGCTCATATCGCCCCCGAAATATCTCACCATTAACTGCAAAATATATGGCAATTGCAACCCCTCTAGATATTTTCAAATTTTGCATTCCTCTGCAAAAGGCATTCACGGGTACATTACAAAGAATGTCCTTTTAATAAAGTAATTTTCCTCCCAGGAGCAAGCTCAATCAATTCATGTCCCATCATTGAGAACTTATTTGCAAATGGTGAACCATAGAAAATATAACTCAATGTTCTTCTCAGCCCTATCCCTTATTCGAAGGGAAAATATTCCACAGATCGATATTGTAACCCCCAAAATCGTTTCCGCTATGAAAATGCCAACAAAAAAAAAGAACAATGTGCGGCCTCAATGCAAAAGGATTTAGCAACCACCCGAATCCCTGGGAAAAATTGAAATATTTAATATTTCCACACTCCTGACAAAGACGACGAAGGGGGGTTAGAAATCTCCACTCCAATCCACTCCACCCCAGTCATAAATGTCGAACCGGAGGTTGACTTGTACATAAGAACTTATTGCTTCGATGGTCCTTTTCTCTCTATCTTCGTCTATCGGAACCATTCTTCTTCAAACTGGAGTTCCAAGGTATCTTCCGGCGTTAGATGATATAGATTTAAGAGGAGATTTACACAACCCACAAGGACCTAGTGACCATTTTTTTTCTCTGTTTGTTTGCTCCTGTTGGTGAACATGAAAACGGAATGATGAAGAAGCTAACCCAAAAAAAGGTTATGCGAGATTTAAGACATTTTGCAACCTCTTCTTCCTCTCTCCCCCCTCCCAAAACCGTATTTCATCAAGGATAAAACTAAACTCACAAAAAATATGACCTCATTTCGACAGAATTTTTCGGGATGAAAATAAACGTGTGCTTGTGAGAGAGGAGAGTTATTGCTTCCTAGGAAAACTAAGAAACCTGTAACGTTGCCCATAAAGCTGATACGACTGGAAACCTGCACCAGACCAAACGTGAGAGAATATTTTCTACCACCCTTGAGATGGTCAATTAGCTGGATTTTCATTCTTCTTTATGCCGCTAGGGAGTTTGCCAAATTATTTCAAATTTTCCGTATTATAACGGTATGGGAATCTTCCAGGAACGTGATGGTATGCCGTAAGTTTACTGGTAGAAAAAAAAGGCAAAGTAAGTGCGGAAAATTTTAAGAACCCTCAAGTGTTTGATCACCGCCACTAGTAGTGTAAGCGTATTAGTTAACCTTGATACTTTTTTGGGCACTTATGCTGCAGCTGTAAGGATCCACAAATTGAATGCATAACCTGAATTTAATAAAAATAGAAGATTTTAAGATAAAAATTCAACAAAAAATCCTTTGAGAGAACTGTCAAAACTACAGAGCGACAGCACCTTGTTTCTTTTATCTTACAGCCTTACAAAAAAATATTCTATGACCAAAAGAAATGTGGATACGTAGTTTGAAGACGGAGAGACGGACACTCACTATCCTCGCCATAAATTCAAAGGGGACCTAGCGAAACTCATATGTTCTTATGATTGGTTTTTAGATTCCAAAATATAGCGTTCATTAAATGATTTAAAAAAAATCTGAGTACCCAATCATATAAACTTAAATATTCTCATAGAAAAACTTAAAGCATGTGGCTTTTATGCTCCATTGCTGCAATGGTTTCGTCGTATCTGCATGACAGAAAACAATATGTTGTTATAGGACACTATTATTCTAAGGAAATTCAAGTTAGATCAGGTGTTCCAGAAGGAAGCCATCTTGGTCCCTTGTTATTCATTATTTTTATCAATGATTTACCGGATTTATTAAAGAATTGCCTTTGTCTAATGTATGCTGATGATATAAAATTTGTTGCAAGAATATCAACAGTAAATGATTGTCATATGCTGCAAAAAGATTTAAACACTTTCACTGAGTGGTGTAGTTTAAACGACTTGGTATTAAATTTTGAAAAATGTGCATGTATGAGCTATAACCGAACTTTTCATCCAATCTATCCATATTGTAGATTTAACAGTACACAAATAAAAGTAGGATCTAGGAGTGCTTTTTGATAGCAAATTAACATTTCATCTACACATCCATAACATAGTTTCCAGAGGAAACTCGCTTTTAGGTTTCATTAAAAGAAACTCTTAAGATTTCAAAGATCCTTATACTATTAAAGCATTATTTTGCAGTATTGTGCGTCCTGTCTTAGAAAATGCTTGTGTTGTTTGGTGTTCAACTACTGCTATAAATAAACACAGAATTGAAAGTGTTCAGAAAAAATTCATCAGATTTTCTTATAAGTGGTCGACCATGAAAACCGGTCGAGGCGTTAGCTGGGAATTCGATTGGCAAATCAAGCTAGACGTTAGAACCAAATTAAAATACTCTAAGATTTAACCCGAAAAATATTTTTTTTAGAAACGCTATATCAACATAGTTTTCGATGCAATGTTAACTGGTGTAAAGTGGATATGTTGAACAATTTTGTTTTGGAGTTGTAAACCCAGTTAAGTCAGTTTTATGGAACAAATACGGAAAGATGTATGATTTTGATGATTTTGGACAGTTCAGATTAACAAAATGACCCGTATTTCTCATTGTATATAGTTTAAGAGTAAAAATGTAATTTTAGCGTTAGCTAGAACTGTTCAGCTTTATAATAAGTGGTCGACCATCAAAATCGGTGCAGGCATTAGCATTATTTTACAATAATGGCATTGAGGCTCATCATTCGTATCGTTCAAAATGTCTTTTGCTTGGGATGCAGACTCTTGAATCGAGGCGAAATATGTACAACGTTATGTTTATTCGGGATATTTTATGTGCAACAGTTGATAGTGAGCATTTGCTTAGTTTTTTGAATTTGTATGCTCCATCTAGAGCTGTTAGGCTAAGACCACTGTTATTTGAAAGTCGTCATAGTACAGTGTTTGTTCAGCGTGAACCTATTTCTTTGTCTATTCAAATGTTTAATTTGCACTGCACAGAATTAAATATATTTTTGCATAGAAATATTTTGAAAAAAATTGGTAATTACTCTAATTAATCATTGAATTATTATTTTATTATTTATTAACTTTATTATATAACACATTGTCAATATATTTCGAAATCTGTAGATTACAAATCGTAGATTGAATAAATAAATAAATACCACGAATATCTATATTCCACCAATTTTCGTTCAAATAAAAGCGGTTGTTCTAGAGAAATCAGGCTTTTTGAAAAGAACCGTTATGTGCATTTTTGATAAAAAAAGAAGATTAGCTATTCCATCTTTTTGTTGATCTTCTTGAAGTTTACTTTTGTTCAAAAAAACCCGTTATATGAATGAAAAAATCGTTTTGAACCAGAAACACAATTTCAAAAACGATTCTGTAGGACCACCAACAACAACAGTAGCCAAAAAATTTTGTCAAATCGACAGAGCAGCTTGGTCTCCAGTGCCAATAATTGACTTCAGACTTCAGACCACACGCTACAGATCAAAAATTCCAGACGGCAGATAGATACACATTTTTAAAAACTACTTTTTTGGATTCAGGACTTTTAAACAGAAACTTTGAGAATCTCAACTCCCGAAATGTTTGAATACCAATGATGGATTTAGCGCAGTCAATGACCAAAACAGTCACCTCGTTATCCAAATGTGGCAATGTACAGGGTGTCCGCCGGGAAGGTACACTACTTTGTTTTGCCGCCATTTTGGTAAACATTAGTCTTGACAGTTCATATTGGCAGTCGTGAAGTAGACACGTGCCAAATTTATTATTAAAAAATATTTGATAAACCAACGAGTTTTAATCTTTAAAACATTTTATCAAAATCAATCATCGATTACTATGACGATGAGAAAGCTACGTGAAAACGCACTATTTATCGTGTAGTGAATGATTTCGAAGAAAGAGGGTCTGTGGGTGATAGGACAAAGCATGGAACACAACGTACTGCAAGATCGGCTGAAAACATTACTGCTGCTCAGGGAAGTGCTTAAAAACAATCCGTCAACCTCAATTCGACGCCGTGCTTAGGAGCTTGGTCTTCAAAGAACTACTTTGGCCACAATTTTGCAGAAGGATTTGCATTTATTTCCATTTAAGATTCAGTTGACCCAAGAGCTTCTTCCACAGACCATTTACACCCCCGTAAATATGCCAATTGGATGTTTACAGTTAGCCCATGATAACCCCGATTTTCATGAAAAAATTATAATTAGTGACGAGGCACATTTTCATTTGAGTGTAACTGTGAATGGAGAGCGATATCATGATATGATTGAAAACTTTTTAACGCCACAACTGCATGCTCTGGGCTTGATTAACATATGGTATCAACAAGACGCTGCCACATCGCATACAGCCAGGATTAAAATTGAATTACTGCGAGACCTCTTTCCACAAAAAGTTATTTCAAGAAAAAGTGATATTGATTGGCCTCCACAGTCGCCTGATTTGACTACTCCGGACTTCTTTTTGTGGGGATATTTGAAAAGCAAGGTTTATGCAAAGAAACCAATAACGCTTGAACAACTCAAACACACAATTCGTAATGAAATTAATGAAATACCGCGTGAAATGCGTCATAATTGCCGTCATTAAATAAAACATTTATCAATATAAGATCCATTCTCTTCCATTTAATCAAAAATTTTAAAAACAAACAAAGCAGTATACCTTCCCGGCGGACACCCAGTAGCTTTTTTATAACGGGTGATCCAAGTAGAGATACTTTTTTCAATAGCCTTTTTTGACAGATCACGTGTGAGTCGTGTCATGCTGTCATGTTATATTTGTTTAGTATTGTTTGGCATTTCATAATGGAAAGACTTACGCGTGAACAACGTTTACAAATTGTTCAACTTTATTATGAAAATTCACGTTCTGTGAGGAATGTGTTTCGTGCACTTCGCTCAACTTATGGTCAACATAATCGGCCTACTGAGCGTACTATTCGCAACACCATCACCCATTTTGAGACCCAGCATTCATTATTGGATAATATGCGACCGAATAGACCATGTCCAGCACGCTGTGAAGAAAATATAGCGGCCGTAGCTGAGAGTGTACACGAAGACCGTAAAGAGTCGATTCGGCGCCGTTCGCAGCAACTCGGACTGATGTATGGAACGACTTGGCGCATTTTGCGTTAAGATCTTAAATTGAAAGCGTACAAAATACAGCTTGTGCAACAACTGAAGCCGCTCGACCTTCCCAAGCGACATCGCTTCGCTCAACGGGCTCTTGAAAAGTTCCAAGAAGATCCGACGTTTTCGAGGCAAATTTTGTTTAGCGATGAGGCCCATTTCTGGCTCAATGGGTATGTAAACAAACAAAATTGCCGCATTTGGGACGAAGAGCAACTTGAAGAGATTGAAGAACTGCCACTTCATCCAGAAAAAACAACGGTTTGGTGTGGTTTGTGGACCGGTGGAATCATCGGTCCATATTTCTTTAAAAATTATGCTGGTACGAACGTAACCGTCAATGGCGACCGTTATCGTGCCATGATAACCGACTATTTGATGCCTGAAATTGAAGCTCGTGATTTCGGCGACATTTAGTTTCAGCAAGACGGCGCCACTTCCCACACATCGCATCAATCAATGGACTTATTGAGAGAGCATTTCGGTGAGCACATAATTTCACGTTTTGGGCCGGTCGATTGGCCACCAAGATCGTGTGATATCACACCGTTAGACTTTTTCCTGTGGGGATATGTTAAGTCAAAAGCTTATGCCGACAAACCCGCTTCGATTCAGGCCTTGGAGGAAAACATCACGCGTGTCATTCGCCAGTTACCAGTCGAAATGCTCGAACGAGTGATCGAAAATTGGACTAAGCGTATGGACCATCTGCGACGTAGCAACGGCCAACATTTGATAGAAATAATCTTCTAAAATTAAAGCCAAAGAATGTTCTTTCAAATGATAATAAACATTCTCCATTAAATTTGAATTTTCTGTGTTTTTTTCTTTAAAAAAGTAGGGAACCTCGAAATGGATCACCCTTTAGAGCAACAGAGAGTGTGAAATGGGTTTCGTCGCATGCATCCTAAATTCGGGTTCCTATACCTTAATTTATACTCATGGGATATTTTTTAAAATAATTTTCAATATGAAAATACACTGGACAAATGAATTATTGCGTGTCCCATGTAATTCAATTTGTAAAACAACACCACCTAATATCGACCCCGGATTACAAATTTACAATCAGATCGTACGCCAACACACAGCGAAGCAATTTTCCATGAACAAACAAATTTACAAAACAATGCTTCGGCGAAATGTCACCATTCAAAGGCGAACATTGAAAAGTAATAAGATCCGACCACGAAAATTGGCCAAAGCCATCACTTCCAGGGTACTTTTTCCCTCTGAAGCAAATATCAATCTCTCTCATTGAACACCCATACACACGCACACCTCGCATCGAATTCAAGTAACCTAAGCAACAGCGCTATATAGGTATGCCTAAGGACGAAGTAAATCTCCTGCCAAAAATCCCAAATCGCATGTGATGTGAAAGGCCAATGAAGCACATCTTCATGCTGTTTGCTTTGCACACCGTGTCGATATTTCCTATTATGGATTTTTCTTGGCCCTTTACTGTTCCCCCCCATTTGGGTTGATGGGGCTCTGTTGTTGTTTTGGTATTTACCTTCACAGCGATATTAATCTTCTCCCGCCAGAGCTCCGGGTATAACATAAACTCTGGCCCCGCCATTGGCACACTACCCAGTGCGCAGCGAAGAGTAGAACAGCTTGATAAGGCCTGAAGGAGTTTATAGCGTCGAATCCTTTTTCTCGTCTAAATCATATAAATTAGATTAGAGTTAAGGGTTAGGGTCCAGGGTAGCGTCTTGCAAATATTTACCTACCAAATGGGTTCCGATTATTTTAATATATCGGATATATGGTAGGAAGGTTTCGGCAGAGGGCGCACTTCCGAATCAACTTATCGGTGCTATTGACGCCGGTAAGAGGGAAGGGGAAGGGATGATAGAAAACACGCTTTGATTAATAAATGTTTCGGTAAACTCGTTGAATTGACAGACTGGTAGCTGAATTGAGATTTGTACGTGTACATACACACTTACTCAGAGCAGTCTATCACAAACGGACATCAGACGATGATAGGTGAATTAACTCCAACGAGCACACGGGAGTTATTTGTCGCAACTGCAGATTGAAGGATTCCTTTGGTAAATTACGAAATGTTAGTATTGGACAAATAGAGAATATGTCAGGTATGACTATACGAAAAGATTTGAGTGAGTATTGATGTCCTTGTAATTTTCGACATTTACTCCTCGGCAAACAGTCACATTGGATCTGCTTTCGGTTAGAATGCAAGCGGGTAAGTCTCTTAGCTAATTAAGCAAAAATTAAGAGACTGGGATTTTCAGTTTTAGGCAGTCGTACAAAGTGATTAGCATTAAAGGGAGGTAAACTAAAAGCTTGATTAAGGAACAGGGGACATATTTAATGGGTGATACAATGAGTCTGATGTTTGTCCCTTTCTAGTAAGATCAAAGGTTAATGTTATATCTCTCAGGGCTAATGACTTGCTCAGCGTATTCGTTATATTAACAAAAAGTCATGAGCTAAATTATGATCATCGGCTTTTGATCCATATTTCAGCGCCGCAGAACAGGACTGGGATGACAGGGTCTTATATAGGACCTCCTTAGTAGTTCGAGTGAGGGCTTTACTACTGAATTGCCTTCATAGCGCGAAGAAACAGCGGTTGGGAAGAGTAATTCTTCGTGTAATTTCTGACGAGATGTTGTTGTTGATAGCGGATCCGAGTTACACAAGGTGACATTCTTTCCAATTCATCGATGCTGTGTGTCCTTTCATGTTGACATCATATACTTTTTCTTGCCCTCATTTACTGCTTAACCCATTTTTGCAGTTTCCTTCTCTATACTCGCAAACGCGGCTATGACATCACGTTGAGTAGTACTAACGATGTCAATATCGTCGGCGTATGACAGTAGTTGCACCAGTTTTTCGAAAATTGTGCCTCTGGTGTTGGTTAGAAAGTTTTGCACATTCCTCTCAAGAATCAGATTGAAGGAGTCACATGACAGCGCATCGCCATGTTTACATTTTTTTTTGGTATCCAATGTGTTATTGAGGTCGTTTCCGAACCTGATGGAGCAGCGAGAGTTCTCCATCGTCATCATACACAAAAGACAAGTTTGGACGTTATACCAAAACCTGACATGGCTCTGTACAGTTCGTCTCTATAAATGCTAACGTATGTGACTTGTGGTATGTGGTGGTGGGTACCTATTTGGACTCATTTTTCAGTTTCATCCGAAGTGTGAAAATTTGATCGGTTGTGGACTTTCCTGCCCTGAAACCACCCTGATAAGGGCCGATCAGGTTGTTGGTAACTGGTTTCAGGCGTTCAAATATTACGGCAGATAGGATCTTGTAGGCGATGTTGAGTAGACTTATGCCTCTGTAGTTGGCACAGTGGACCAAGCAAACGATGCTGAGGTTCCATTTTTCAGGCATACTTTCTTCCGACCAGATTCGGCTTATGAGTTGGTGGATATTACTTACCGCAAGTCATCTCCGCCAGCTTTATAGAGCTCAGCGGGAAGGCTGTCATATCCGGCAGCCTAATTAAGCTTCAGTTTAGATATTGTTATCCTCACTTCACTCAAGTCGGGTGGTTGGCAGTTTTCGCTGTCGTTGCCAATATTGAATGGTCCGCTACCTGACAGCGTAATGTTGTTCGTCATCTCCGTTTAACAGTCTGCAGAAAAGTTTCTTGCTTATCATCAGCATCGACTTTGTCTCAACTACGATATTTCCTTGTTCATCTCGACAGGATTCTGTTAGAGTTTTGTATCCGTTTGTCGTTTTATACTTTGGTAAAAGTTGCGAACACCGTTCCTGGAGTGGCACCTCTATATATCCTCGATCGCGTGCAAGGATGTAAACGTAGTCCTTATTATTTATTATTTATATTTGTTTCTACAAATCAGTTCGTCTTTTCGTAGAATGTACTTCGTTTAAAAAAAAGGCATTATCTCAAACTTTTTCCTACAAAGAAAAATATGTCCGTCTGTCCAAAATAAAAACTATATTTGGCGCAACAGGCTGGTTAGTACCCAGGGCCGAGCTTTCTCACAACCATTCATGGGAGCGTGTGAAATTCTTGCACGATGGCGGCTTCTCCAATTTTTTGCCGACTCCGAACGGCGAATTTGAGATAAGCTATTATTGATAATTGATAATACTCGGATGTCCGTCTGTCCGTTTTGGTCTCTCTAGCATGAATGGCTTTACCGATTTTCTTCAAACTTCGTATCCACGTTGGTTTTCTCATAATTCTAGGCCTCTTTTTTTGTTTTTAGCCATTGTATTAACGGTACCTGCCATACAAAATTTAAACATAACGTCAATTTGCTCGAAAACGCATCCATCGATTTTGATTAAACTTATTACATACTCTTAGTAAAGGGTTTTTCAATAAGAGCGCTACAAAAGTTTTTTTTAAATAAAAAAAAAACGGTTTTGGATATCAATGAAATTCTTTATTCCTGTGAAAGTACGTTCGATGCCATTATGTATGGAACTCTATTTCTTTTGCATAGCCACCACGGACACGCTTGCAGAAGTCCAGACGCTGAACCCAATTTTCGACGGTTTTCAAACATGAATCGGTCGACACTGCTGCAATTTCACGTTCGATATTCGTACGAAGTCCATCAATCGTCGCTGACTTGTTGGCATAGACCATAGACTTGACGTAGCCCCACAGGAAATAGTCTAACGGCGTCAAATCGCACGACCGAGGCGGCCAAGCGACTTGACCATTTCGTGAGATAACACGTACTCCAAACTTGGTTTCCAATAAATTGATTGTGGCATTCGTTGTGTGGCTTGTGGCGCCGTCCTGTTGGAACCACATGTCCTCCAAGTTCATATCATCCAATTGGGGCCAAAAATATTCGGTTATCATTAAACCGTAGCGATTCCCATTCACAGTAACCTGCCGGTCTTGATCATCACGGAAGATGTACGGCCCAATGACGCTGTCGGTCCATAAACCACACCAAACCGTAATTTTTTCGGAATGCAATGATGACTCATGGAGTACGTGTGGATTGCTGCCTGACCATTACCGCATATTTTGTTTATTGACGAAGCCATTCAACCAGAAATGAGCCTCATCGCTGAAGATGATTATTCGATGAAAATCCGAATCATTTTCAAGTTGTTGCTCAGCCCAATTCACGAACAGACGACGCTTCTGGTAGTCAAGCGGCTTCAGTTCTTGCATCAATTTAATCTTGTAAGGATGTGTATTGCGGCAGCAATATTCTCGACACTACGGGCACTTCTTTGTCTCACTGGCATGGGAACATTTTGTACTGTGCCTGTGGATTCAAAATTTTCCACTGGACGCTCAATTGTTGATCTGCTAGGACGATTATGACGACCATAAACTGGATATAGCTCTCTTAACGTTGAGGCCACTGACTCCGAATTTCGGTTGTAAATTGTAATAATTTCGAGTTTCGACTTGTTGTTGGATCGTATATCTTTCCATCATGAAATGGCAAACCTTACTGAAGAGAAATGTCAAAAGAGCGGTAAGAAATATGGCGTCGTTTGCTGTCCCTGGCGCTCAACTTTGGTAGCGTCCCTGTTGAAAACTCGATATATTACTTTTAACAAAATGGCGTACCAAATTTTTTCTAGAAAATGCATATAATGAATTTTTGTATTTAGGCCATATAAGGATGATTTTAAATTTCTTGCAAACTAACAGGTGACCGTTCAAGAGGTATTGTTTTTGTGTTTTTTTTATAGATGGCGCTTGAGTCGTATCAAGCTGTCATGTGTTTTTTTTTTTTGTTTAGTATGCATTGGCGTTTCATCATGGATAGACTTGAACCCGAACAACGTGTGCAAATCGTTCAAATTTATAGCAAAAGTTCAGGTTCTGTAAAAAATGATTTTCGCGCGTGTCGTCCATAACTAACCTACTGAAATAGCTCTTCGCCGTACTATAAAGAAATTGGAGACGCAGTATTCACAAATTGATGACGCGACCGAATAGACACTGTCCAGCGCGTATTATTGAAAATTTAGCGGCTATAGCTGACAGGGTAGGTGAAAATCGCGATGAATCAATTCGGCAACGTTCTCAACAACTTGACTAGTCATATTTAGCAACATGGGCGATTGAACATAAATATCTTGGTTTAATGGCATACAGAACTCAGCTGATGCAAGAATTGAAGATGGCTGACTTTCCGTTTCGTCATAGTTTCAGCTCTCGAGAGACTTGATGAGCATCCTCATGGACGAGCTACGGCAAAGTTGAAGAGAATGTCATGAATGGGTCATTAGATTATATCTACTGGTTAAATTTGAAAGGCCGATGTTGAATGTGAAGCAGGTTGTTGTGAAGTTGTTTTCTGCATTTTATTTGACATTTCTCAATTCCAGAATAACTCAATTTGAACCATGGAATGATACACAATCGAGCAACACTTAAAAGCTATTCAGGCTTATTATGAAAATGGGCGTTCAAATCAAATTAAAATTATTAAAATTTACAACAGAAATTCGGAGTCATTAGCCTCAACGTTAAGAGCGCTACGTCCAATTTATGTCGTCATAATCGTCCTAGCAGATCAACAATTGAGCGTCTAGTGGAAAAATTTGAATCCACAGGCACAGTACAAAATTTTCCCGTGCGAGTTAGATGAAGAAGTGCCCTTCGTGTTGAGAATATAGCTGCCGCTGAGGCTTCAGTTAAAGAAAGCCCAAATGTGTATCTCACACGTCGTTCTCAAGTGCTGGGCATCTCTGTGACGTCGTTGTGGCGATTTTTGCGAAAAGATCTTGGCCTACATCCTAACAAGATTAAATTGACGCAAGAACTGAAGCCGCTTGACCACCAGAAGCGTCGTATATTCGTGAATTGGGCTCAGCAACAACTTGAAAATGATTCGGATTTTCATCGAAAAATCATCTTCAGCGATGAGGCTCATTTCTGGCTGAATGGCTTCGTCAATAAACAAAATATGCGGTATTGGCCAGGCAGCGATCCACACGTACTACATGAGTCATCATTGCATCCCGAAAAAAGGGTATGGTGTGGTTGGGCGTCATTGGGCCGTACTTCTTCCGTGATGATCAAGACCGGCAGGTTACTGTGAATATGAATCGTTACCGTTCAATGATAACCGAATATTTTTGGCCCCAATTGGATGATATGGACTTGGAGGACATGTGGTTCCAACAGGACGGCGCCACAAGCCACACAGCGAATGCCACAATCAATTTATTGGAAACCAAGTTCGGAGAACGTGTTATCTCACGAAATGGTCCAGTCGCTTGGCCGCCTCGGTCGTGCGATTTGACGCCGTTAGACTATTTCCTGTGGGGCTACGTCAAGTCTATGGTCTATGCCAACAAGCCAGCGAAGATTGATGAACTTCGTACGAATATCGAACGTTAAATTTCAGCAGTATCGGGCGATTTATGCTTGAAAACCGTCGAAAATTGTGTTCAGCGTCTGGACTTCTGCAAGCGTGCCCGTGGTGACCATACAAAAGAAGTCGAGTTACATACATAATGGCATCAAACGTACTTTCACAGGAATAAAGAATTTCATTGATGTCCAAAACCGTTTTTGTTTTATTTAAAAAAAACTTTTGTAGCGCTCCTATTGAAAAACCCTTTACAAGCTTAGTTAATCATTTTTATCAACATCAGCAGAGCAGTTATTTAGGTAATCATGTTTAAGGAAATCCGTTATATGAACGCTACCGTTGATTCTAGTGGTAGAAGTCCATTTCGAAAAACCTCTCTGTAGGACCACCATCAACAAACACAGACCCGAAATGTCAGTCTAATTGGCTGAGTAGTTCAGGCCTCAGTATAAATAACAGACTTCAGATCTGAGATCACAGACTCCAGACTACCTAAGTATACTGGGAAGAAAAAAGTTATTCGTTTCAATTGGTCGGTCTTACTTGGTACACCCTGTATTATGTATCACTGCAGCTAATTATTGATAGTCAAACTTCTTTAAAAGATTCGAGTATACAGCATGCTCTCCCATTTTTAATCTGAATGCACCCCAAATTTTGTGTATGAAATGTTGTACATGAAACTCCCACAAAGTGACGGTCTCCCTGGATGCTCAATACCTTTAAGCACTCCCCAATTGAACTCAGTCCCAAATCAAATAACTTATCCGCAAGCGTTCTTCTTCTTTTACACCAGGAGTTAGCATCCTCTTCTACGATAGATAATGCAAGACCTTAGGTCATCATTAACTAGCCAACTTTTCGTTCAAGTATTCTTCAGCTGGTAGACTGCCGTAAAGATAATTGCTGACGGAGTAATAATGGGAAACTAATTACATCGTTATTTTATTCGAAATTTATTGCTCAGCTTTTATAGCTGGGCATAAAATCGGAGTGGGTGAAATCAACCATCCATCAGGATAATCAAATTTTATTACGCGTGACTAGGCTTGGGGCGGCGGCGGCAGAGATGTTCCCAGGCGAATAGAGTGCTTATGGATAATATCACTGATTTTGGAGTACCCAATGTTACGTTTTATTGCTTGCGTTTGCTGGATTCCTTGGGGTGTGTATTCTGGATTAAGAAGTTTGGGGTTCCATACCTGAGATTGTGTTTTATCAGTGATACCATTAGCACACAATGAATGGGAATTGATAATTACATGATTACGGATATAAGTGTGTGATTTGGGTGAACTTTGAATGCCGCGCCGTAGCCCTTGGGCTGATTGGCATTATAGATGCCAATGACTTTGAACCTTTTTATTTATTAGACGGATTTCAGGGTCTGGGATTGTACATTTGAAATGATGAAATCTCTGGAATTTAATGCCACTCGGTGCCTCCTATATTTAACGCCGAATACCAAGGGAACATTTGAGAAACTTCTAATGATAGCGTTATTCTTGGATGCTTGTAGGACTTTCGCAAGAGGTGAAGCAGGGAGAAAGCTTAGGTGTTGTTACTATCGGGATTTGAATTAGGAACCTTGCGCTTAGTAGTCCAACGTACTAATCACTAGGCCATTTTACCCATGAATAGTACCATAAGCGTAGGGAAATGTTTTTGCAGTCTGAACATGCTTCACTATCAACTTTCGAGCTTTTCAATGGAAAAATGTTTTATTTTTGTATTTCAATACAACGGCTTCTTCAAAATTATTTATGATTCCACAGAAAAGTCAAAAGAAGAAGCAACGCTTGAAAAATATTAAAAATTATAATAAAATTCAAAATCGGTGGTCGTAACCTCAAATTTTAGGTCGTAATAATCTGGACTGGCTGTGCTAGAGGGATGCTGGCAGCCAAAAATGGGCCCTAAAAGGCTAAGTTGCAGGTGAAGACGGTATGTGCCATTGAGCTCTATAGGCAAAGAAGAAGGGTAGAACACCGGCTTTTCAGAAAGACGAAAACAGGCCAACAAAAACCGCGATCGAGGATATAGAGAGGTGCCACTCCAGGAACGATATCTGATAGTTTAACCAAAAAGTAAAACGTCAAAGCCGAGAAAAGATAGCTGGAAAAGAATCCTGTCGAGAAGAGCAAGGATGAGCAAGATGAGTAGTTGATACGCATTCGATGCTGAGGATATGGAAGAACCACTTCCACAGATATGTTAAACGGGAATGACCAAAAACATACCACTGTCAGGCAGAACGAAAAATTCAAAACTTGCGACGAAAGCGAAAACTACCAACTATCCGACCTAAGTGAAGTGATGATAGCAATATCTAAACTCAAGCTTAACAATGCTGCGGGAAATGATGGCCTTCCCGCTGAACTTTTTAAAGCCGGAGGAGATGCCTTCGTAATTGACATCTACTAAATCTGGTCGGATTAAAAAGTATGCCTAAAGAATGGAACCTCATCATCCTTTGCCCGATATACAAACAAAGGTATCCTCTGAACTACTCCAATTACAGAGGCATAAGCCTCCTCAACATCACCTAAAAGATCCTTTCTGCCATGTCTGGTTTTTGTATACCACACAAACTCTTCCATTTGTGTAGGATGACTATACCAAAAAATGATTTAGGCAATCAATATGATTCTTGAGAGGATTGTACAAAACTCCCGAGCCAACACCAGAGGCACAATTTTCAAAAAATCGGTACAACTTCTAGCATACACCGACGGTATAAGCATTATTTGTCTGACTCATTAGGACGTCATAGCCACGATTGCTAGTATAGAGAAGGAAGCGACAAAAATGGTCTTAGAGGATAACGCGAAGTTTGTAAGTATATGCTGTCAACACGAAAGGACACACAACATCGACGATTTGGACAGAACGTCACCATTGACAGATATAACTTGGAGGTAGTTGGCACTTTGTCTATATCGGCTCCGCTTATAACTCTGACAACAACATCCTCGTCAGAAATTAAACGAAGAATTACTATAGCCAACCGCTGTTGGCTATAGTTCCTCAACCGAACTACTAAGGAGATCCTATATAAGACCCTGATCATCCCAGTCTTGCTTTACGGCGCTGAGGCATAGATCGTATCAAAAGCGGATGAACAAATCCTTGATCGATTCGAGAAGGAAATTCTTCGAAAAATCTCTGGTCCCGTTTGCGTTGACTGGCTTTAAAGACGAAGATTCAACCAAGAACTATACGAGATGTACAGCGACATGCCCTTCGTCAAAAATATCCGCATTGAACATCTATGATATCTAGGACATGTAGAACGAATGAACACCAATACTCCTGCTCGCAGAGTTTTCGATTCCCAGCCAAACGTCGGACGCAGTAAAGGAAGACCTACACTTAATTTTTTTTTTTTTTATAATTTGCACGTTTTCAAGGGGTTATGAATACCCTTTTATATGTTACCATAGTACGAGCGTTATTGGTGAGCACAAGTAGAAACCAACCTTAACCAACTTGGAGTGCGCAACTTGTGGCAATTAGCTAAGGTCTTGGCTAATTGGAGAGGTATGTTGGTTAGCCTCAGCGTCATTACGAACTGTAGCGCCACTTATGTAAGTAAGTAAGACAGGCTATGCTGTGTACGTGGCATAGCGAAAAACTTGAGTCTCTGTATCCCTGCCGTTTAGCTCAATTTAGTTGATTTCATACCTTTCACAAGAATTTGGATTTTTTAAGTATTTATGCCGAAGTTTTAATGAAGATCTTGGTCTACAAT
The DNA here is from genome assembly GCA_949824845.1 of Rhingia rostrata. NCBI lineage: Eukaryota > Metazoa > Arthropoda > Insecta > Diptera > Syrphidae > Rhingia > Rhingia rostrata. Next base: position 134,964,377 of record OX463755.1, on the reverse strand, counting down.
CTTTCAATTTCAAACCAGCTCAATACTGACGACTCTTGATCATTTGAAGTCGAGAGACTTCGCTGATTGGGCTCCGTTTAAGTGAAGAAATGCATAAATTTCATGGAATAATCACCTCAACAATGCTACACACTCTTGGAGTCCGATGAAATACTAACAAATTATGTCAAATTTTGTAATAATATTGTCACTACATTTCGGAGATTGGCATGGACTCGTACAACAGGGGCGGAAACCAAAAGTCATGATGGCACGTCCTATATTAAAGTTTGCCGGAGTTCACCCCGTTGCAAAGTGGGATCTCTGAAACTACGCAAGGAAACTGACAACACCACTAACACCAACATTAAAACCAAACTTTAGAATGAATTCAACAACACTTCAGGCCTGCGATGTACCACATTCAACGTCAGCTGAAAGCAAAGGCGAGTTGTTTCGCAAAAATATTTTTTTTAGAAAATTTGTCATCGATAGAGAACATGCACTCGAGGATGGTTGAAGTACAGACTGAAGACTCATCCTAAAGAATTTGGACTGTAAAAAAGCCCCTGTAGCAGACGAAATTTCACCTTATTTACTCAAAAATGCGTACCAAAATATTTACCTGTCCTTGTCAGATTAGAGTCCATGCCTAAGAGCAGCATGTTTTCCCCATTTAGAGGAAACTAGTTCGAATCCTGCCGACATATACAAAAAAAAAAGAAATGCATGCCTGAAACCTACAGACCAATTTGCTATAGTATCCATATTTTCAAAGTTAACGGCAAAAATGTTGTTGATAACCTAAAAAGAAATGGGGAATTTGTTTTACGATGATTGCTTAATCTGCTAAGTTATGGAATCCAAATGGAATTTTTTATAAGGCTTTAATAGACAACAAAAGTAGCGCTACAGTCCAGTATGAACCTGGGCTTCTATCAACTTTTTTTTCTTTAATTAGCCATGTCCTTTGCTAACTGTCTAACTTCTACATTTGCTGATTGCCTCTACTGCATCCGACGTCCGGTTGACAATCTAGGGATCGGCGAGCTAGTAATGGTATTCATCGGCTGTACATATCCTATGAATCTCTTTATTTTAAAAGTTTAATGAGAATTTTTTATAATTGAGGTATTTCGCTATATGATTCGTATGGTTCATGGTTAAATCTTCGACTCCATAGCCTCTCAACGCAAACGGGACCGAAGGTTTTTCGAAGATTTTTTCTGTCAGCGACCAATGATTTATTCATCTGCTTCCGATACGGTCCATATTTCAGAGCGGAAAAGCAGCTTCTCAGGGTCTTCTATAGGATCTCTCTAGTAGTTCGAGTGAAGGCCTTACAACTAAATTGCCTTCATAGCCAGAAGAAACACGGATGGCAAGAGTAATTCTTCGTTTTATATCTCCATAGTCATTCTACAAAATTAGACGAGTTTGGGCGTTATACCTAAACTAGACATTCCTCTGTATAGTTTTTCTCTACAAGTAATGTCGTATGCGCTTTGAAATCGATGATAGGTATCGATTTGGGCTTCCTGCGCGTTTGTTCAAGGATCTGCCGTGGTGTGAATTTTTTGGGCAAAATCCACACTGTCAACGCCCGACCAGATTTTTGATAAATGGTTTCAGGCGTTCACATATTGCGGCAAAAATTATCATGCAGGGAATGTTAACGAGCCATTTACCTCAGTTTTCTGTTTGCAATTGTGGATCGGACAAACGATGCTGAGGTATTATTCTTAAAGCATACTTTCACCCGGACTTACAAAGCTCGGCGGGAAAGCCGTCATTACCGACAGAGTTTAGATATTGGTATCCTCACTTAACTTAGGTTGGGAAGCTGGCAGTTTTCCCTGCCAATGCCAATATTGAATGTTTCGTTCTGCCTGACATGCGGAGATTGTTCGTCATCGCCTTTTAATATTCTGAAGAGCCAGTATCATCTCGATAGCCTTGTTCATCTCGATAGGATTCTTTTCGCGCCCTGTATCCCCTCCCGGCTTGTCGTTTTACACTTTTTTAAAACATGCGAAAATGATTCCTAGAGTGGGCCTTCTATGTTGGTTCGGTCGAGTGCTTTTCTAGCTATTGTTCTCCTTTCTGAAAAACTGGTGTCCTTCCTGCTAATTTACTTATGTGAGCTCTTGTTTTCACGTGCAGCTTTGCCTTGTGGGACTCCTTTTTTTGATGCGAGTATTTGTTAGAAATCTTCATCAAACCAGCGGATCTTAGCTGGTGGGCTGCGAAGTTCTCAATTTGATTTATCACATTGCTATGTCCCCTTACGGATATCGAGGTGAACTCTTACCACCTTTGCTTTAAAATCCTTCAGTGTAATTTTAACATCGAACTTCGGTAACCGCTCCTAAGTTTTGTCTATTTCAGGTCGTAGAAACAGTCCTTGGCAATGTCATCTAAATCCTCCGTCAGAAGGTGAGCGTTTATGCGGATTGTTACAATGCGTTCACACATGTTTTCCGAGCATCCGACTTCATTTATAAGTCTGGCACTTATAACCAAATCCACATCTGAAGTGCCGCTGTTTCTGCTTACTTACTAACACGGACCGTGGTATATGTCCCCGTTTTTTACGGTCTTTTTGCCTGCACAATCCAATCGAACTTCCGGATGGCAATAATGTCTGCTTTGCAGCAAATTAATACTTTCAGTTGGCCGGCTGTACCTATCCTGCTTAACGTTCTCGAATGCTGGGCTCAGATTCAAACGCTGATGTCCAACTTTTCGTTTAGAATAGTCGTCAATAATAAAATCAGTCCTTTGCGAGACTTGGTTGCTTCGCAGTAATATTTTTTGTACGTAAGTGCATAGTGAACCAAAGGCATAACCCCTAACCTGGAGGGATCAGCTCCATTTGATTAGATACCCCTACAATACGGGACCATCAGTATCCACTACGTGATTGGGCGCTGCGCTGCCTTTGCCCTTTCTGCTCTTTCGTCATCATCTCGGTTGCAGGGGCCTGAATAATCCTTAGGATTCCTTGATGGCCTCAACTAGCTTATTTCGTTTTTCCATCATAATTGGGATTTTTGACGTCACCGTTTACTACCTCTGATAGCTTCACGCTGCCGTATTGTAAAAGGACAATAATAACTTTTCTGAACGGACGCCATCGTAGTGTTTTATTTAAGGAATTTCTAGGCCTATAACTATAGAGCCCAGTTAATAACGAGGCAAATAAAAGCAAGTAAAAGAAATTGGCCTCAACTAATTGAATTTTTAAGACTTTTCCCTACTAACCAACAACTTTAATAGTAAATACTTACTTACATGAACGACATTTAGTTTGTATTGAGTTGACTTTCATAAACGTTTTCCCCTATCAGACGTACCCTCCACATGCAAATACCAACCCTACTCTGAAAATAAATCAAATGATGACAAAGTCGCTCTATTTGAGTTCATATCAAAACAAATTCCAATCTCTTAAAAGAAAAACACAATTCAAAATGTTTTCTTAAAAAACAAAAGAAAACATTTTTTTTGTCCTTTTCTGTGGAAAACGATTTAATATCCTTGAGGGGGAGAAAAACAATAAATAACCTTTCTGCTCGCCACAATATTTGCATTCTTCAATGTGAGCACAGTGCAACGAGGACAAACAATGCAGACCCCCCCTGTCAAATCCATTCCAACCAAATCAACTTAAATGTTTCCCATTTTTATCCCATCTGGTCATCGTATCGCATCCATGTCATTGCATTGTCGAGAATGCGGAAATATCTAAAGCGGACAATATCGTACATCTCGGAATACAACGGGCAAAAAAAAAAGGAATTGAAACTTCTTCATGTCAATTGTGTGCGCAAAAGCTATGAGCTGAGTAGCGCATATCAAACGATTCCTATTGACTTAGAACTTGACATATTCTCGTAGTCGTAGTTTTGCAAAAACACCCACATGCTTGGATGGCAGCCGCATCAAGGAGCAAACATCCTGCCATAGAAGAACTCAATTTTCTCGATAACACTGTAACGGTTTGATGCAAATTTGGTTTTCAGAGTTCCTACTGTGTTGGGGTGGTATTTTTATCCCCTAGGGAATATGTTTGCAATTTTTATCCGTCCAGTGGGACGATTGATTGAGACTCTTGATAGGACGGAATTTTGTGGGCAGATTTTCAAATTCTTGAAATATTATCTCGACAGTTGACACAAACGACAGAGATGTATCTGTATTGCGTGTGCAATTTATAGACTATCTAAGGCGCATTAAGGCAGATAGGTGATACGATGCTTTTCACTGAAATCCATATGCCTGGACGTTGAATGGCGTAAGTGATGATGCAGATTCAAGAGTTGAGGTGAAATTTTTGCAGAGAAATTCAAAGATGGATTGATATTTGATAGATACTCTGGGTAGGTCACGTAGGATGATCATTTCTATCTGCAAATAAGAATCAATTTCAATGTTTCTGAAAACGGCTTTCATAACGTAATTTTAGAACTATGAAAAGCAATATCCTGTAGGAGTGAAACTGCCGCTCCTTAAACATGATATTTAAGTTCGTTTTTCAAGTAGGACATAAGGATTTTGTTTTCAATTGAGAAGGGAGATAATTGTGGAGATACTGTACTAAAACCAATTCTCTGTTTAGTACATTTTCATATTAGGGTATGGAATTTTGTCTTATACACATGACCAGTGACCAGTACTTAACTTTCTTTGATGTTAATTTTCCACCACATTTCCACACTACCGGGACTTCACTCATTACATATTGGATATCGTTCCTGGGGTCCTTATACGTTGATGACCTGTTGGCATAAACCATCGACTTTACTTAAACCTATAAAAAATATCAACTGCTTCAAATCGCAAGAGAGAGGTTCCCATTCTGCAGGAGCATTCCTTGTGATTACGCGATTATCAAGCGTAATCAATTGTTTAACCAGCTCTTCTGCATATGTGACATCTTTTGATTGGAACCACATATTATTGACTTAAAGTACAACCAATTCTTGCTAAAAGTTTTCCATCATGACATCATAGCGACCTCCATTGACCTCAATTGACCTGACTACAGTATCATGGGAAGTGTTACTGATCACACTTCCGTCATAAAAACTAATCCACACGATCACTTTTGTTGGATACAATCTAGATTGGAGGCTTTTGAAGCACATATGGGCTTTTTGCTGTCCACTGAAGAATGGATCTATAAAGATTTTTTTAAAAAAAAAAAAAACTTTTTATCAGGTAAGTCGAACTTTTAAAATGGCCCCATCAGTTGAGGCTTGTAAGTGTTTATTGACTGGTGGTAAAACTGTATTTCGGTGGAAGTACGTCTATTGGAAGTTCCTTGCATTGTTTGCTTGTTCTGTTACAAAAGGAGTTTTGGTTTTGCGTTCTCGGCCTGTGTGCCTAGGAGCTATTTTATTTAATTTAAAAATAATTTCTCAAAACTTTTCTGAAGATCTGCTCTAGATATAGTACAGATAGATCTCCTGCAAATCTGCGGTGAGTCAAAGATTAGAGATTTGAAGCAAATAAGGGGGAATAAGTGTTGGGGCCGAATTCTAAACATGAAAACATTATTCAAGACCTTGTCTCATTGGGCGTTTATATTTCCAAAAAAAAGTTACTAAGTTTAGACGCCGCCGATTTGGCAATAGAGGTTACCTGTTGCTTCCATGATACAACTGATAGTGGAAAGAACACCGGCTTTTCAGAAAGAAAATAAAAACAAGAAAAGTGATCGAGGATATAGAGTGGTGCACTTCAGAAATGATGTTCACAACTTTTACCAAAGTGTAAAACTTCAAGGCCAAAGATACATGGCTCGAACAGAATCCTGTAGCGATGAACAAGGAAATATCGTAGTTGAGACACAGTCGATTGTCAAACGGAGAAAACGAGCAACATCCCGCTGTCAGGTAGAACGAACCATTCAATACTGGTAACGATAGTGAAAACTTCCAATCACCCGAAATAAGTGAAGTGAGGATAACAGTATTTAAACTCAGTCTTAAAAAATGCTGCTGGAAATGTCGGGCCTCCCGCAGAGTTTAATAAAACTAGCGACTTGGTAAGTAACATCCACAACTCATAAGCTAAATTGGGTCGGATGAAAGTATGCATGAAGAATGGATCCTCAACATCGTTTGCCCAATCCACAAAAAGGAGATCCTCCACAGAGCCATAAGTCACCTCAAAATCGCCTACAAGTTCCTATCTGCCGTAGTATGTGAACGCCTAAAACTGATTACCAACAAGCTGATCGGCCCTTATCAGTGCAGTTTTTGGTTGCAAAAGTCTAAAACGGATCAAATTTTCACACTTCAAGCAGATCCTGACAGATATAACTTTGAGGCAGTACGGGACTTTGTTTACCTCGGTTTCACTATTAACTCTGACAACAATATTTTGTCAGAAATTAAACGAAGAATTACTCTTGCCAACCGCTGTATCTTCGGGCTAAGAAGGCAATTCAGTTGTAATGCCCTCACTCGAAAAGGAAAACTTATATAAGACCCTGATCATCCCTGTCCTGCTCTAGGGCGCTGATGTATGGACCGTCTCAAAAGCGGGTGGAGAAATCCTGGGTCGATTCGAGAGGAAAATGCGTTGACGGGCTATGGAGACGAAGATACAACCAAGATCCATACGATCTGTAGAGCCCTGGTAAAAAAACTACGCATTGGACGTTTAAGATGGCTAGGAAATGTAGAACGAATGAACACCAATAATCCGGCTCGCAGAGTATTCGATTCCCAGCCACACGTCGGACTCAGTAGAGGAAGACCTCGCCTTAAGTGGCGCTCACAAGTAGAAACCGACCTCAACCAACTTGGAGTGCGCAACGTGGGACAGTTAGCAGTTAGTTGGCAGTTAGGACCGGGCTAATTTGAGAGGCATATTGGTTGAAGCTCAGGTTCTTTCCGAACTGTAGCGCAACTTAAGTAAGTAAGTAAGACCAAATTGAAAGCCGACATCGCATATTTGATAGATCTGTTCAAAAACTTGCAGCTTCTAGCGTACAGCTCAAATATAATGAAAACAAATGATGTGCTTTCGCCTTTTCTATAAAATATAAATATTAGTTGGCGCCAATTCTCCGAGTGAAAATTCTCATCACAGTGAAAATGTCTTGATGAGGATCTTCAGACATAAGTTCAGCATTTAAATGCCCTGAATGATGACTTCTAAAATAGGTTTGATGATATTCTCACGATGAACATACCACCATGGATCATAAATCCATTTGATGAAAAGGAGGTTTTGTATGAAGTATTAAAAGAAGAGCTTCTCGAGTGTAGCACCAATGAGAAGTTGAAGGTCAAATAACAAAAAAAGGCAATCAAATATTTTGGCTGCAAGCAGAAATACAAGAAAATTATCCTGGGCTGTGGAAAATTGCAAAAAAAAACTCCCTAGTCATCCATTGTCAAAAAAGATTTATTGTCGTTATAAACTTATTAACAAAAAAAGGTGCACAATAGTTATCACAGTACGATAGTTTTTTGTCATCAAGTACATTCCTCCCATGAAAATTATTTTTTTATTGTTGACTTGCATTGCGTATTATTTTAGTATGTAGAACATAACAAAATATATATTGCCCTAGCGAGGTATCCGTCGGAGTGGACAATTTTACGCAACGCATACTTCGTCGAAGGTTAAAATTCCATTCGTTGTATGCATGCGTCATCGGAACAAAACTCACTTCACTACGATTCGTAAATAAATTCAGCAAAGAATTTGTGTCGTAGCAAATCAGAAAAAGGAATTGCACTTAGCTGTCAAAAATTCCACGATAAATGCACCTGATCGCCCTTCATCGCAATTCGCCGGGATACGTAAAAAAAATGTTGGAGAAATATTTCGAAAAGCTTTTCGGAAGAATACCTCGAAGCTATAAAATCCTCCGAATCGACAAAAAATTGGAGAATATTCCGCTCCGATGGATACCTCGCTAGGACTAGGTTTTTATTTTTATTTTTACCACTCCGAATTTGGGTTGGAAAGCGGCGCACTTGCCGCGACCCAAATGTCCATCGTTAGATCTAATCTTCACATTTTTTGACAAGTATTGGGTATTTGGTAAAAATGTAGCAGTAGGGGATCCACAGAAGCCAGGTTCATTTTGAGAGCGGTCTACGAGAAAAAAAAACTCGTTTCATCCTCAGCAAAAACATTTGATTTCATAGCATCTCCATGTCAGCAATCTTCTTAAAGCCATCCCACGACTGCCGTTCGATGTGTTCAAAGCATAGCTACCTGCTCTTTTGGGGGTCCATTATGATTTCATCAAGCTGATATTAACGAGCGTGTTCGAGACATAACCAACTGATAGTCTTGCTCCCTTAAATAAAGTCATTAGCGTTAAATACATCTACGAACAATAAAAACAAACAATAAAAAGCTGTTTATGTGTAATACCCACATCGTAGGATATTCTTTTATGACTAAGTGTCCTTGCCTTTGACTTTAGGGATTCGGTATCGTTAGTCCTATGTGTACATCCAGATGTCTTTTATTTTTCCCTATAAGTGAACAGTAGATGAGTGAGCAAAATCAAACATTGTGCATCTATATGGATCCAAATAGCGATACACAGATTGGACTAATTCGACAGAGGAAAAAATTGACACACAAAGCGAGAAACTAACGAACAAAAAAAAATCTGAACTCACCATGACTGTTCGTTTTGGATGTGATGTAGCAATTTGTCATTTAATTGACATTGTCCTATTGTTGTCATCAGATACACAATCAGATACACACGTCAGACTATACGTTACATTGGCCATTGTCCTGCTGGAAAATAAATATGTAGAGGTACACATCGAGAGAGAGTGAGATGAATACACCGGAAACAAGTGTCCTTTTAGAGAAAATAATTTCAACTAAGGATGGTAGAGATGAATGTAGTAAGGGCGTATCATTAGTATTGCTACTTTGTGCGACGCAGATGACTGTTTAAGCAAATGGTTGTAATTTTAGCTTTAAGTATTTAAAAGCACATGTGTCCTTTGGAAAAATCAATTTTTTTTTTGTATCTAGATCTGTCAAAAGACCGCTTTTGACAGTTGTTGTGTTCCATTGGGCAAACAAATTTTTTTTTTCAGATCACTTTTGTAAATCTAGATTTTTCGTCAGACTTATCCCTGCTTGCACTAACATTAATATCGAGTTTTTCAACAGGGACGCTACCAAAGTTGAGCGACAGGGACAGCAAACGACGCCATATTTCTTGCCGCTCTTTTGACATTTCTCTTCAGTAAGGTTTGCCATTTCATGATGGAAAGATATACGATCCAACAACGAGTCGAAATTATTAAAATTTACAACCGAAATTCGGAGTCAGTAGCCTTAACGTTAAGAGCGCTACGTCCAATTTATGGTCGTCATAATCGTCCTAACAGATCAACAATGAAGCGTCCAGTGGAAAAATTTGAATCCACAGGCACAGTACAAAATGTTTTCGTGCGAGTTAGATAAAGAAGTGACCGTAGTGTCGAGAATATTGCTGCCGCTGAGGCTTCAGTTGAAGAAAGCACAAATGTGTCTCTCACACGTCGTTCTCAAGCGTCAAGGGCATCTCTGTGAAGTCATTGTGGCGAATTTTACGAAAAGATCTTGGCCTACATCCTTACAAGATTAAATTGACACAAGAACTGAAGCCACTTGACCACCAGAAGCGGCGTATGTTCGTGAATTGGGCTCAGCAACAACTTGAAAATGATTCGGATTTTCATCGAAAAATCATCTTCAGCGATGAGGCCCATTTCTGGCTGAATGGCTTCGTCAATAAACAAAATATGCGGTATTGGTCAGGCAGCAATCCACACGTACTCCATGAGTCATCATTGCAACCCGAAAAAATTACGGTATGGTGTGGTTTATTGGCCGGCGGCTTCATTGGGCCGTACTCCTTCCGTGATGATCAAGACCGGCACGTTACTGTGAATGGGAATCGCTACCGTTCAATGATAACCGAATATTTTTGGCCCCAATTGGATGATATGGACTTGGAGGACATGTGGTTCCAACAGAACGGCGCCACAAGCCACACAGCGAATGCAACAATCAATTTATTGGAAACCAAGTTTGGAGTACGTGCTATCTAACGAAATGGTACAGTCGCTTGGCCGCCTCGGTCGTGCGATTTGACGCCGTTGGACTATTTCCTGTGGGGCTACGTCAAGTCTATGGTCTATGCCAACAAGTCAGCGACGATTGATGAACTTCGTACAAATATCGAACGTGAAATTGCAGCAGTATCGGCCGATTTATGCTTGAAAACCGTCGAAAATTGGATTCAGCGTCTGGACTTCTGCAAGCGTGCCCGTGGTGGCCATGCAAAAGAAATCGAGTTCCATACATAATGGCATCGAACCTACTTTCACAGGAATAAAGAATTTCATTGATATCCAAAACCGCTACATTTGTAGCGCTCTTATTGAAAAACCCTTTACAAATGAAAGCTGTCAGTTTGACGAGAGTGATTATCGTTTAAATTTATTAATATTTCGGTTCTGAAAAATTATTATTAACCATCAATACTTTAGCAGTAGGTAGGTAGGTAGAAGTGGCGGCTCGGCATGAACCCAAGTAACACTCATGTGCCTTTTTGTTGCCACGACTCGTGTGACCTATATTATGATTGTTATTGTGGATCAGATGCAGACGGTCTCTAGATCCAGCCTGTTAGGCTTGGAAAGCGGATAAGATCTTGTATCCTTATACCCGAGATGTAGCTGAGGTTGTCGAAAAATGATTGTTGTAACGCAAGCAATCTGGCTCTTGCTAGTGCAGGGCATTTGCAGGTGAAATGAGAGAGGGTTTCTCTCTCATTTGTATTCCCGCAACTGCGGGAATTGTATGGGATCACTAGTTTGGCCGCATGGTCTTCAATTGGCCAGTGCCCCGTGTCTATCGCCGTAATTCTTGCGTAGATCGTTTGTTCTGTTTTTGTGTTAGGAGGGCCATATCGAACTCGATATGTAAAAATTGTTAACCTTATTCAATTGGAGTCGGCCCTTTTCAGGAAGTATGAGGGTATTTGTCCCTTAACAGCACCTAGCGGGATAAGGACGATGTGAAATATGAATTCAATCAAAAACAAAACATTTGTGTTACTTAAAACTTGACATTAACTTCACAGGCACGAACTTGCAACAATAAAGAGATGAAAAAAAAAATCAATCTGAAATCATGTTCCATTGGTAACAAAAAAGATCAAATTTCAGCTCAAAATCCAGATTTACCAATGGAAAACGCGATCAGTAAAATTCGCATCAAATTTGTGGATAGATACTGCAGAATGTTCCTGGTTATGGGTAGCAAACAGGTCGAATTCATAATAGGGTACCACATTATGACAAAACTGTTATGGATGTTGCTTGCGCTTCAATCTACACGAATCTCCAATTAACCAGGTCCTGATCTAACTAGACGAATGAAGACAATTTTTTTTTAATTCCCAAGTATATGTAGTATAGGGACGTATTATGACGGCGTGAAAATTCGAACTCGAGATTTTTACTAATTCCTATGTTTTGAGGTACTCGGAGTAGAAAAAGATATTTTTTTGAAAAAAATGTATGTCTGCCGTCCGGATTCTGGAGTTCTAGAGTCTCAAGTCTTAAATTGATACTGGAGAAAAAGTTATTTAGCTGATTTGACTTAAATTTCATGTATGTGTGTTATTCATGGTTATACAGAGGACATTGACATTGACATTGACATCACAGTACTTCGCACATGAATGCAACGAACTACAGACACATAACAGCACTGGCGACTGAGGCCATCGGCTGGGACAGACCAAGACATTTATACAACAGAGAGAGACGGATAGATACATAGAAGGAAAGACATATAACATAAACCTACGTGGCACAGAGGAGGAGACATCGATTTATATTGTCTCATGTTATCGCACAGGTGGCCTCAGATAAGCTGGCAATTTTCGTAGAAAACAAATGCTGCCGAAGCTGGGGCTTGAACCCGCAGCGCTTGGCTTAGCAGTCAACTACGCATTCCTCTGAGCCATGGCCATGGAGTTTTTCATGTTTAACTTCTATCACTAAAATTAAAGGTTTCTCCCAAACAACTGTTTATACCCTATCCCATAGGGGTATATTAGTTTTGTAACATAGTAAAATAACTGAGCTAGGTATACCCCAAAGTATATGGCCATGTCTGTCCGTCCGTCCGTACGTCACCAGTTTTTGGGCCATAAATTTTGAGCTAGAATGATGAAATTTGGTACACGTGTTTGCTGTTGCTCCCAGCAGAATAAGTGTAAACATTTTTTAGATTTGCCTACTGCCACGCCCCCTTTTCAGAAAAACGTAGTTTTAGGCCAAACCATTAGAGATTTTGAAAAATGTCTGAAGAACGTATCTCGACAATCCTAATTTCTATATTTCGTTCATACAAAGTTTTATGCCACACCCACTTTTTCGTGGATTTTTCAAAAGAAAAAAACGTTTTACGGTAAAATTTTAAACATTTCGATAAAAAAGTTGATGCAAAATTACTGACTTTGTTAATATAAACATTTCTTCCATGTATCATTTGAACGCACGCCCACTTCTTTGGGGCGTTTTCATACAAAAACCATTTCTATACACTACCTCATAGCATAACCAGGCGAAAAACGATGTTTTTTTGTGGAACCATAAATGATTTTGATAAACTGTCCGAACAATATGATCTGACAAAGACGTTTTCTATATTTCATCTCCAAAAAACCAACATTTTGAGGATATTTGTTTTAAGGATAGGATGGGATAGGGTATAAAATGATCCACACAGTGGATTGTAGCCTTCTCATATGTTTTTCTTTAAAAACAATTAGCTCGATAACAGCTCTAACGATGAGTGAACTTTATTCGAAGAACTTATCTTTCAAAACGAACAAGGATTTCTTTATCCGTAATCGATACGGTCCACGCTTCAGCCCCATATAGCGGAACTGGGATGACCAACTTCATTCCTGTATAGGATATTCTTCATAAGAATTTGGGGACAATTATTTTATGCCGAATTCGAGCGTCTAAAGTGAGATAAGCCTTTATTGGCAATTGATTCTACTCGGAAGATTTGTCAGATCATCGCGATAGGAGGGCCAGTAAAAGACCATTGCTACGACTGGAAATCAAACCCAGACATTCTGCGTGGCAGTTCATTGCACTAACCATCGTTTCACTAAGTCCATCGATATACTTGGTCTTATCCTAATTTGCTGCTAAACTCATTTTTGCCGCTTCCTTCTTTATACCAGCAAGATTGGCTATGACATCACGTTGAGTTCGACCAATGATGTCAATATCGTCAGCGTACACCAGTAGGCGCACTGACTTAATGTGTCGGAAAGGTCGTTGAAGTAGAAATCATATTGAAATGCTTGTAGCCCCCGAATCCTTGCCATGAAGTTTTTTCTCATATGCTCTTGAGAAGTTATTTGAATTCATTTGTATAACTTTCTTGTATTGTCATACTTTTTGCAAGCTCTTGGAGTTAAATTGAACCTGTCGTTATCTGTTCAAACTTTAAACTTTACGGCAATAACCCAACTAACAATTTTTCTTTTATAAGATACAAATTTCCAATTTCAGGAAGTAATTTCTTCTTTTAAGCTTGTTTTGTACTTGTGCGGAGAGGTTCAGCTTGTTTAATAACTTATTTATAGGTAAATCCACAGACCTTATGGTTAGAAGATGAAATGGTATATATTCAGGGCTTATAAAAAGTGAAAAGATGTTTTGGTAGTACTTCCGCCGAAATAATATTGAAGCATAATATTAATGGAGCTTGTGATTTAAGGCTTTTTCCAGCTGTGGCTACTGATGTAATCATTAGGTTTTGGTTCGATACCCAGTTGTGGCAACACCAACATGTTTTTCCCCCATTTCCAAAAATATTCAGACATATTCATCAAGCACATAACAGATTTTTATAATTTTCGCGCACTTAAGGGGTAATGAAAACCCTTTATATGTTTTAGCACAGTGCGGCGAATGAAATTCGGGATAAGAAGAAAGGAGATACCGATGCACATTGGTCTTAAATGCCTGTAAGCCCTAGAAATGGAAGGAATGCAGCTTGCTCTTTCATCTGAGCATTGGTTGTTAAAATAGCGGTACAACAATATTCCGAAGATGTTCGAGCGAAACTAAAGAGTTCGCTATTCTAATGTATCCTCTAAGTTTTTTCGCACGCGTTTGAATTCTATCTTGGAGGTGCAATTTTGTTTTTGGTGCACCCGACCAGATGTGGGTGTTGCTACTTAAGTTAAGGGCGTATAAACGCTTTAACTATTGTGGCCAGACCAGAGGGGTGAAATATTTCTGACATCGATTTAGGAAACCTAGATATTTCGCTGCGTTTTTAGCGACTTGGAATATGTTGTCGTTCCAACGTAAGTCATTACTAACACACATATCTAGCATGAAAAGTTTTTCGGTTTCTTCGACGTAAGTGCCATTCATGGATAATTGCTCTAGATTTTGGTTTCGCTTCAACGACAGAAGACAGCATTGTGTTTTGGAAGCATTGAATTCCACTCTATTAGATTTACCCCCATTTGATGATGCTTGCAAGGTCGGAATTCAATGAGCTTAACATATGTTGTCGTTTAGATTCCCCGTTCAAAGATGAGGTAGGTGGACCTGAAAATAAATATGAGAAGTTGAGAGTACTGTCTAAGGAACGATTTGGATTAGAAGTTGCGGACAGGAGATCATTTATAAAAATTAGAAAGAGAGTAGGAGAAAAAACTGAGTCTTGAGGGACACCAGCATGTATTTGGTGAGTTGCATACTTGAAACCGTCCAAAACAACTTGAATTGAACGTTTCGAAAGATAATTTCTAATCCATAGAAGAAGTTTTTTATCGATTCCAAATGTACGCATTTTCGAAAAAATGGCTTGATGTCAAACTTTGTCAAGTGCAACAATATTATTAAATTTTTGGAGGTGAAAAAATCGATTCTCCACAATGGTGGATTGATTGGTTCCACTTTTCGGTGAGATATGCCATCAAATCACCAGTGGACCTGTTGCTGCGAAAACCATACTACCGGTCATTAAGAAGTTTTCGTGTGTGTTTCTAGATATTTCATAAGCTGTGGACTTATCAGCGTTTCCATGACCTTGGAAAGAAGTAAATGCAATTGGTGGGTAGTTGGAGAAAAAAGAAGAAGATTCGCTTTTTTTGGTACAGGCTGAACAAATGTAGTTGTCGATCTACTCGGGAAGAGTCCTGATGTGTAGGACAGAAAGAAAAGCCTAGGTAGTGGTTTTGCAAGCATGGAAGAACACCTCTTCACAATAATGGCGGACTTGTCAATGTCAATTTTATTTGATTTTTTAAAAACCTCTTAGCTTCTCAAATAAGCCACTTAACCATGGCTCAGAGGAATGCGTAGTTGACTGCTAGGCCAAACGCTGAGGGTTCAAGTCCCAGCTTCGGCAGCATTCCTTTTTATACAAAAATCGCCAGCTTATCTGAGGGCACCTGTGCGATAATATGAAACAATATAAGCCTATGTCTCCACCTCTGTGCCACGTACTTTTATGTTATATGGCTTTCCTTCTATATGTCTATCTGTCTCTCTCTGTTGTATTAATGTCTTGCTCTGTCCACGCCGATGGCCTCAGTCGCCAGTGCTGTAATGTATCTGTTGTTCGTTGCATTCATGTGCGAAGTACTGTAATGTCAATGTCAATGTCAATAAGCCACTTAAGAATCGGTAGAGTTGAACCTTTCCTGCCTTGCAATTTCACGGATTTAAGATCAAGATTGGTGGTTTATAAATGCTTACAGAAATGAACCTAGCAAACACGTGCTTAAATTATTTTCTTAAGATGGCCCCACAAACAATTTTAAATGATTATTCAGATTTAGTTCCGAAATTCATTTCGTGAAATGCAAATTGAATTCCAAGATGTCTCAAAGCCATTCAAAGCATTTAAAATTGTTGTACTGTAGGTTAAATTATAGCGGCCACATGAGAATCCTTTTTTTTAACTGAATAAACTGTAACATCGCAAAACTGTAAATGGGGGCACAATACAAAATTGTTCTAAAACATTTACCCTTCCTGCATGTCCTCAAGTTAAGTTAATTGTTTGTCTATATCTGTTACTAACGGTAGACAACTGAAAAAAATCCACGATAAGGGTTTGTCACATCACTAAGTACCATTTGATTACCTCCCTGAACAGCTTTTTACGAATGAAGAAACCCATTTTATGCGTTCATAACATTTCAAAATTTTCTTGTTTTTCAGGACATTATTAGGGGCATACATACTACCATCACAGTAACACTCCACGCACTCGTTACAAATGCACAAAGTATCTCCATCCTTTAACAACGGAGAAAAAGAAGATAAAACTCCTTTACATTATCAGATACACGCTGAGTATTTGCATTGTCTAGGATAAAATTTATTGTCTTTTTATTGGCAATTCCCTTGGGATATTTATAGAGCGTTATCCCAAGTACCTACTTTGTCACGTTCATCCCCACCTACATAAGCGGTGTGATGTAAACATATAACACGAACAAATGTAACTTTAATAATCTGCAGAAGAGTCATAAAAAGGATCCGCCAAACATTCCAGTTTGACGCGTTCAACAAAGGATAACTTGAAGTATTTTAATAAGTTGAAGGATTTGGGTTCTTTTTTTTCGCAAATTTAATTTAATTTGCCGGATTGTTTCGCTTAAGTTAATTGGTTTCCATGGAAAGGATTAGATAATTTTATAGCAGTGGAAGGATATATGTGCGTATCCTCTGGTGCATTTGGGGGATGAACAAAGTTCAAGGAATTCCTCGAAATAGGGAAAATAGCGAGCACAATAGATGGAAACTTTTGTGTTTGCTGTCATATTCGAAAGCGTTTGGATAATTCCCTCAAATCGCGTTGAGCGTTAGCGAAGAATTTTTCTTCGAATTGGAGGAACGTGGTAGAAAGACAGAGTATGGGTATACCGAGTTGCTCTGTAGGAATGATAAAACTTTGACAGCGCCATTTTTGAAATTCTCTTGCACTCTGTCATTGTTTTATGTCAAAGTGATCAAAATACTCACTGTACGATTTACTATCGTAAATAAAGGCATTCGAGGAAAGTTGTTCCATGTATGGATATTATCAAACAGTAGCTTCAACCGAGAGATGCGAGACAATCGAAGCTCTAGAAGTTTCCCGAATGTTAAAATCTTGCCAATTGGCAACTTTGATCTTTTTTTTGAGTGATTCAGTTGACTGACACGTTTTTGAATAGCAAACATCTGGTTTCCTGATCTTGATATAAATAGAGATCCCCAAACCAAGAGAATATCACTCAAAAGTATTACATTGCGGTCGACAGTGATACAAAAGAATCACGCATTTCGTGAGTTACGCTCGGCAATCTCGTAGTTGCTTCGGCTAAGCTCGTTGGACGGGGAAGCTATTGCTTACCCACGATGCACTACCTGCTCAGCACAATTTGTTATTTTCCGCCTAAATATAAAAAGACGGCTAATAGAAGACGAACTAGAGAAGAAAAGTGGAAAAGAAGAACAGCCCAAATGACCTTGGTCCCTAGAAAGGATAAAATTTGGGAAAACAATTCAAAAAATCAAGATGGAGCTTACTTTTGTTTGATAGGACCGGGCAGTTACAGAGGAGATGAAGTATGGTTTCTTCTTCTTCTTCGACCATGCAGCTCCTAAGGACGATGGAGCTTACTTTTGTTTGATAGGACCGGGCAGTTACAGAGGAGATGAAGTATGGTTTCTTCTTCTTCTTCGACCATGCAGCTCCTAAGGACGTCGTTTGAGTTCAAGCCTATAGCCTTGTTGTGTGGCTGCCTATTAAATAGTGTACTGATGACACCTATCAATGGTGACGATAATATATGATCTATGGAGAGAAATCAATGGATCCGTGTCGTGTACATCCGGTAAGTCCCACGTCTGGCGAGTTCATCAGACTTACAGTTCCCTGGAATGCCACTATCCCAAGGCACACTACACAGGTGAATGTTAAACATACTCTGACATATCTTAATGGCAGCTTGAAAGTCCGAGAAAATGATTATATCCTTTGCAGATATTACATTCCTTCTAGCCAAGATTTTTGATCCTCATGATTTTCACGCTGCAATGATCCGGAAGACGGAAAGATAGGCTGAGATTTAGCATGTCGGAAAAGACACAAGCACTCCGTCATTTGTTTCGGTGCTATCGGTTTCAAATACATCGAGTCATTTTGCACATGTTCGTTACTCTCACATGACGATCTGTCCAGGATTGTGACCTGGGAACTCTTATCAAAGTTTAACATGGTAAGTGGCCAGTTTGTTTACTTGACCACTGTTGGATGGCTTTAAGACAAATGTAGAGGTAGTAGGTGGAAAAATAATGTCTAGTAACACCCAGACCACAACAGACTGATTCCCCATTTGGCAATGTTTTTGTAGTATGTTTTGGAGAAGTTCCTTTAGTATGTTCAGATGCTTCCCTGAGAGTTGACAGCAAATTCATCCACATCCAGGATGTATAGAAGCTCGTTTACCATTGAGTTCCAGAGAAGAGTGGACAGGACTCCAACTTGAGGGGTCCCTCTATAGACATGTCTTCTGGTCGCTATGCTATGCTATGAAAGTCGACAACTAATCATTTCAACAGATCCTGGAAAAAACCCATGAGTCCAAATCGGTACCCACCACCTATTCATAGATTTCAAATCCGCATAAGAAGGCATCTATAGAGACGAACTATAGAAACCCACGTCTAGTTGTAGTATACAGCGTAAGCTCGTCCGTCTTTGCAGGCTGACGATAAATAATTTGTGCTGCTCGATCATTAACGGAAAAGACTTTACCGACACATTCGATACCAAAAATGGATTAAGGCAAGGCGTGGGCTGTCATGTGACTCCCGAGCGAACACCAGAGGCAAAATCTTCCATAAAGCGGAGCAACTACTAGCACACGCCGACTCGGACTCGACAAGATATCATAGCCATGTTTGCTAGTAAAGGGAAGGAAGCGCAAAATGTGGGACTAGTTGTAAATGAGGGAATGACTCAGTATATGCTGTCAATACCAAAGGACGCACAACATCGACGAATTGGAGAGAACGTCACCATTGACAGATGCAACTTTGAGGTTTCGGCTCCGCTATTAACTCTGACAACAACATCTCGTCAGAAATCCAACGAAGAATTACTCTTGCCAACCAATGTTTCTTCGGGCTAAGAAGGCAATTAAGCAGTAAAGCTCTCACTCGAATTACTCAGGAGATTCAAAATAAGACCCTGATCATCTCAGTCCTGCTCTACGGCGCTGAAGCATGGACCATCTCAAAAGCGGATGAAGAAATCGATTTGAGAAAAAAATTCTTCGAAAAATCTTCGGTGCCGTTTGTGTTGACGGGCTATGCATTGAACGTTTAAGATGGCCAGGACATGTAGAATGAATGCACACCCATACTCCGGCTCGCAGAGTTTTCAATTCAAAGGCAGACTTCGGACGCAGTAGACTTTAAGTGTCGCGCACAAGTAGAACCGACCTCAAACAACTGGAGGCAGTTAGCTAAGGACCGGAATAATTGGAGAGGCATGTTTGTTGAAACTCAGGTTAATTCCGTACTGTAGTGCCACTTTAGTAAGTAAGTAAGAAATCCCAGTCCTGCTCTACGGCGCTGAAACATGAACCGCATAAAAAGCGGATGAAGAAGTCCTTGTCGATTTGAGAGAAAATTTCTTCGGTCCCGTTTGCGGTGACGGGCTTTCATTCAACCAAGAACTATACGAGATGTACATTGTCATACAAATAATCGAAAAAAAACTCCGCACTTGATGATTAATACGCCAAAGATATGTTCTCCGGCTCACAGAATCTTCGTTTCCCAGCCAGATGTCGGACACAATCGCCTTAAGTGGAGCGCATAAATAGAAACCGACACCAACCAATTTGGAGTGTGCAACTCAAATGCAGGCAGTTACCTAGGGACCGGCGTAATTGGAGAGGTATGTTGGTTGAGGCCCAGGTGCATTTCGGACTACAGCACCACCTAAGTAAGTAAGTAAAAAAGCTTCTAACACATCGTTGATCGTGAGAGCGCGTTTCCCCTTATTGAAAATCGTTCGCAACGAAGCAATTAGCCTGTGTCCGTTACCAGGTGTGTTGTCGTGAGGGTTATGTTTTTTCGGCAATGCTGCTAAATATGTTTTCTATTCCTAATATTTCGTTAGAAACTAGCAACAACGTTTAACCATCGAACTTCGGTAGTCGCTGATAAGTTTTGTCAAGGACCTAGTAGAAGGTTTATTATCTTTTCCCTTAATCGGAGCGTTAGTGCATATAAGTCTTATGTTGGCACATTAAGCCCTGATGTGGATTGTTGCAATACGTCGAGGATGTCCTGAATGACTAATACTACTAGCCTATTCTGGCACTTATAACAAATGTCACAGTTGTTCCTCCTCTTCTGGCCCGGCCCATCCCATTGTATTTCCTGGATGGCAGTTATTTCCCTGCCTCGATTGTCAAATGTGTCTCGAAAAATTATCAACCATTGTTAAGTACATTTCGACACAACTTAAAACCATAAAATTGCTCACACCAGGCGAAGAACTTCTATCATCATGGCCATTTGACATTTTAATTGCACTTCAACACCCACAACATTATTATCGTCAATCGTGGTTCATATTTTTTTTTTAAGAATTTGTTACAAGGACTTTAGTAAACGCAAATTTTCCAGTGCACCTATCATTAATTTCTCCACAGGACGTAATAATCTTCTCAACGCTAGCACTACAAACACGTGTCGTCTGGTCAACCAACAAACCACTGCCACTCCATGAATTCGCAAAGTGGAACAATTTCGCAGAGGACGACGACGAGTACACCCCCATGTGGCTTGTAGGCGGTAAGTTCGTTATGGAATTAAGTGTCATGGCGTTTTGTGGATAGTTTTACTGTTATTATTATGCCAAACGTAATTACCTGTCGAAATACCAGCTCATATGAGGATTAAGGGACAATGTTACTGTCTCCCTGGCTGTTAGTGTCTGCTATGGCTAACAAAAGTCCAAAGGATTAGCAAGTTTGTGGATGAAATTGAAAAGCTAATCTTCCTGTTCAAAAGGTGTGCACAATATTAGATAATTCATCTGAAATTACATTAAATGCAGAAAGAGAATATCATCCATAACGCGCGTGTAGGATTTCATTTTGTTTTGTTTCGGTTACCTACGTTTTGAGAAGGTCATCATTATAGGGTCCTTGCATTGAAGGATTTGTGAAAAAGCGGAAAGATTTTGTAGCCGTAAATAGGCAAAGATAAATTAAAAAACGATGAACATACTTCAGCAGTACAGTACAGGCGGGACATTCTTATAACATGAAAGTAGTACACGGCATAAGAGTGTTGCAAATATTTGCAGACATCAGTATAAAAGACGGTCAAATTGTCGGAAATGCGATTATATGAAACCTTGAATTTTCACCTAGCCGATGCCTACCAACTCCGACTCTCAGCCTTCATATGGTGACCGCAGAGTGCCTAGTAGGTACATTGACCGTAGAAATGGTCTTAATATACTCACACTAATCGGTACACATATTCTATATCAAGGTGTCCTCGAGAGAAATCCCAAGATGGAGTCATCGGTTTCGACTACAGTCCCAGTAATGATGGACAAAGCGACCATTAGCGGAAGCCCTAAGCTGCTACCCAGCAGATATTAATGCCATCCAGAAAATACAATGGGATGGGACGGGGAAAACGAGGAGAAAAAACGCTGACATATGTACTACGGACCGTGTTATAGTAATTAACATCGACTTTTCGCGTGTGGATTTATTATAAGTACCAGACTTAGGCGGGAAGTCTTATGTTTCCAATACATTAGTCAACGTATTGTAACAATCCTAATCAAGACCACATTGGCCAACATAAGCCTTAAATGCGCTCACGCCCCAACGGAGGAAAAAGATGAAATTGCGCTTATGAGCTCCTTGACAAAACCTATGAGCGACTACCGAAGTACGATGTTAAAATCGTGCTGGGAGATTTCAACGCAATGGAGAAGACTATTTTAGCAGTATTGTCGGAAAATATAGCCTACGCGACAATACGTCTGGTAACTGACTAAGGCTAATTGACTTCGCTACGGAATGAAATGCCACTAAAGCCAGCATTCCTCATTTCGATATCCGTAAGGGGATATGGCGGTCTGCAAATTGATCACACTGCGATAGACAAGAGGCATGCATCCAGTATTTTGGATGTCCAAACATTGCGAGGAGCTAACATCGACTCGGACCACTACCTTGTTGCAGCCAAGGTAAGAATGCGGATATCCACCACGCCACAACATTCTAGAAATACAGTGAAAACATTTCATGTCGAAAGATTGCATCGCAAGACCTTCGCGCAACGCGTATCCCTAACCTACTTGATTAACACCATACTACCAGCATCGAATTTCGAAGAACAAGGACAACGATGCCAACAAGCTATTAGATCAGATTAGATCAAAGTGTAAAACTTTAAGGCCAAGGATGAATTCCTCGAATAGAATCCTCTCCAGATGAACAAGGAAATATCGTACTTGAGACACAGTCGATGCTGCGGATATGAAAAAGACACTTCTGCTATTAAACGGCTACGACGAACAACATTCCGTTGTCATAGCTGTTTATAGAAGGAATATACACTCGCTGCATTTCTAGACATTGATGTGAACACAAATGCAGTCTAAAGAAACCTCGTGGAGAATAACTTGGACATTAGATCATCTATTATACACATTTTTGGAAGTATGCTCATTGCTCAGCCACAGAAATATAAATTCGAACCTGGGAGACATACATCTCAAAGTAGTAGCATCAAGAGGCACAGCACAAGGAGGCATTATCTAACCTCTGTTGTAGAACATAGTTATCAATGAGATACTCACCAAGCTTCAGCGCAATGGGGCTTAAGTCATAACCTACGCAGACCATGTAGTGATATATGGTTAAGGGAAATTCCTACCCACTATCAGTGAGCTACTCGAGCACGCATTGAAAACTCTCAACGAGTGGACAAAACAATGTGGATTTGGCATCAACACCAAGAAAACATAACTCGTTCTCTTTACTAATAAGAAAAAGATACAAATATTCGACCTAACGGTTATCGACGGGATTACCCTCAAACTATCCGAGAACGCAAAACATCTGCATATCATTCTTGAAAGAAAACTCTACTGGAAGCACAGTCGCTTTCTATACATGTAACCGGAAAAAACTGGTGCAGAACCCTAAGATCATCCTATGGATGTACGTGGCCACTGCAAGACCTATATTAACATATTGGGGGCTAGTCTGGTGGCAATCCACAAATAAAGTCATCCATCTGAAAATATGACAAAGGTACAAATGAAAGCATGTTTGGGCGCTACTAGGGCAATGAGAACCACACCAACAGCGAGACTTGAAATTATCCTTAACCTGCTACATCTAGAAATTTACATGCAAGAATCTGCAGCCAAAAGTGCTCTAAGAATCAGCCAGCTCAACTGATGAAAAACGAACTCAGAAGGACATGCTCAAGTGCAACACAGATATCTGGGATCAGCTGTATCCTCTGACAACATGCTACCTCACCATGACTTTCAAAGATTATTCTCCTACATATTTCAAAGCATACAGGAGTGGTAGAGGAACGAACTGGGCACCGAAGCCATATTCGTCTACACGGATGGTTCAAAAATGGATGTAGGCGTTGGAATGTTTTCAGAGACACTTAAGCTAAGCAGAACTTTTTGTCTCCCTGAGTATAGCAGTGTTTTCAAGGCAGTAGCAGAGGCAGCCAAAGCGACTTCAATTCTGGCGCAATCGTCAGATGATGTCACCATTTTTATTGACATTCAGCCTGCAATAAAAGCCATATCTGCTGTCAAAATAAAATCTAAACTTATAAAGCGTTGTCGTGAAGAGCTAAATGTTTTGGCTCCCAACATAATGTTAAGTTCTGCTGGGTCCCCGGACACAGAGCAATACAGGGCGATGAAATTGCTGATGAACTGGCGAGAAAAGTATCTGCCGCCAGCATTCACCAGTCTGTCAAACCGCCGCTATGTGATCTGAAATCTCGGGTGGGACAGAAAACACTAAATAGTGGCAAAAAATGTGGTACTCACTCCCCATCTGTGCATCTTCCAAAAGGATGTGGCCTGAGTATGACAAAGCCAGAACCTATAAGCTATTTCGAAGAAACAGGAAATCTGTCCCGATTCTAGTAGGGGTTTTAACTGGACACGACTGAAAATTCATCTTATGGATGATGACCTCTGTAGAGGCTGCGGTGATGAAGAAACACACGAGGATACCCTCCACTTTCTGTGCCACATCCCAGGCATCAGTTAAAAACGAGAACCTTGGCAAAATACTTTTTCCATGACCTCACGGTCTTACCCCAAAATCCCTCTCTCTATCTTTTCAGGTTTGCAACAACACATGAATGGTTGGAAAGGCACTAACAATAATGAACAGTAACGGGATAATGAAGGAACCAACGACACACGTGGACCCCCAACAGACATCACAATGGGTCTATACTGAGTGTGATGAGGAAGACGCACACCGACTACCTCATCAACCCACCAACCTAGCCTAACCTCTTGATTAACACCACACCACCAGCACCTAATATCCAAGAACAATGGTAACGATGTCAACAAGCCATTAGATCAGCTGCTACTGATGTGATAGGTTTCTCGCGATCACCAGCGAGAAGCCCTTTGTTCGTCGAAGAATGATGATAGATACTCGCAGCCAAGAACGAGGCCTACAAGACTAAGCTGCAGGTGAACACTAGAGCTCTCATTGAGGTCTATGGGCAAAAAAGGCTGGAAGAAAAAAAAAGTGCAAGAAAAGCACCCTATCGAGGATATAGATTGGCGCCACTAGAGGAAGGATATAAGAGAGTCTTAAAAAAGTATAATATGTCAAGGCCAAGTCGATGATTGGGATATGGAGGAACCACTTCAGCAGACTGTTTAAATTCGATGACTAACATCATTACGCTATCATTCAATGTTGTCGACGGCTGCGAAAACCACCAACCACCCGACACGAGGATATTAATGTCTAAACTCAAGCTGCCCGAAATTATGGCCTTCCCGCCAAGCTTTATGAAGCCGGCGGACAGCACTTGGTAACACCTACCAACTCGTAAGCCAAATCTGGCCGGATGAAAGTTTGCCAAAAGAATGGAACCTCAGCTTCGTTTGTATGATCCAGAAAAAAGGAGACTGCGCTACCTACAAAGGCATAAGTCTCATTAACATGGTCTATAAGATACTAACTTCCGCAATATGTAAACGCTTGAAACCGTTTAACAACAACGTAATCGGCTCTTATCAGTGTGGTCTTATGTCAGCAGAGTTCACAACTGATCAAGTCTTCACACTTTCGTACATCCTGCAAAAAAATCGAAAAGTCCAAATCAAGACCACCAAGTATTCATCGATCTCAAAGCCGCATATGACAGCATTTATGGAGACGAACTTAACAGAGTCATGTAGTTTTCTGGTGTACTGCCCAAATTAGTCCGTCTGTGCAGGATGACGATGGAGAATCCTCACTGGGATCGAGAGATGTTGGTTGACGCCCTGGTTCATTCCAGACTTTATCGCCACAAAGTAGGTATTCACGTTGACTTAACACAACTGAAGGACTACTTTCAATGTACAGAGTCACTACTTCAGCGCATTTTTTTCTGAATTTACTGAATTTGCATTTCGAATGCATGTCTACGTAAGTAAATCGGTTGGTAAAATGCAAACCTGCTCAATTCTTTCATATTGACAAAGAATGAGGAGCACCCTATATAGTTTCTGTCCATTAGTCCATTATAATGAATAGTCCTAGCCCGTTCCTGAATATATTTTTTCATCGAAAACTTTATTGCGAAACTAGATTCCCTTACATACTGAATGTGCTCTGCAAAACAAACGAAACACGAATATAACTTCTTCAGAGGTGACTTATTAAGATACAGAAAAACTCTTCAATGGACTCTAGGAAATCCTGATCCCAGAGTGCATCATAAAACTGGAAAGTATCCCACTCCATAAGCCGGCAGCAAGTTAACTTTCACATTTCTATCTTTGATATCCGACTACTGAACATGACCTGATACAAGCCAAGCACTAAAGGTGTCCTTAGCAACCAATCATACGAAGTGGTGTGCAATATCGAGAAAATCGCATCCTCCTTAATTGTACAACTCGTCCATTAAATCGAATGACATTTTCACCACTACCATCACGAAATCAACTGGAAATGCCGCCAATATATAGCCCACCCCCACTAAAGAGATTATGTCTGCTGTACGCAGAAGAGTAAGAGTAGGAGGAGGACTCGTTGAATCCTGTGGTTTAGCAATTTCAACCAAACACTGATCAGTGATTGATTACGCCGTGGCATTGAGTGATTTTGGGTTAAGCAACCGCACATGCAGCACCGAGGTGGCAGCTGATAGCATAGCGGCAGTTCAAATAAGCAGCATAACAGTTCTATGACATTAGCCACAGATAGCTGGTCTGGGATATTTAACGAACGACCATTTATTTACGGCCTAATTCGTTAGCCGCAAAATGGCCCGACAATGGAGTTGTCGTGAATCCAGTTTCAGTGCAACACCAGGATATGACTTTTTTTTTAATCTATTCGGAGTACCACTATAGACGGAATGAGTAGAGTAGTCGTGTCGTTTTTTCAGTAATCAAATTGAATGTCTGGGTTTATTATGAAATAAGTATGTGCTACAGTTGTATGGCTTTGTGAAATATTCTTTACTGCGCGTAGTTATACGTTTACCGCTTCGTATGGATGTTTTATTTAAAAAAATAACAGAAATGGTCTTTTTTTTTTTAATTCATTTTTTTTTATTTACTTAAAATATTAACTTAATACTAGACAAAAATGCTTAAATCTAACTTATCAATAACATATCTACTTAATCTAACTTATCGGCCCATAGCGGGCGCTGTAAGCTTAAAACTAACATTTTTCTTTTGCTTTTCAGCCTAAATTTGTCATTTGTTTCTTATTAT
This sequence comes from Rhingia rostrata, assembly GCA_949824845.1. NCBI lineage: Eukaryota > Metazoa > Arthropoda > Insecta > Diptera > Syrphidae > Rhingia > Rhingia rostrata. The sequence goes on along the minus strand of OX463755.1, from coordinate 134,937,305 downwards.
TAACATAAAGACATTTAATTGATTATTCAAAGAAAAAATTAAAACTTTAAACAGTAACCATTTTTTTTTTTTTTGTATAAAAACTTAATCTAGACTAAAACTAACTTAAACTACTTAAGACTAGTTAAACCTAACTAACACTGCTTAAGACTACTTAACTACTTAAGCCTAACTTAATTATAATCGGGGTGGCAAGCACTCGTTGCATATGCCCCGAGGGTTTGCCATCCCGATTGCGTCATTGGGTCCAGCAAGCATTTATGCAACCATATTAAATAAAATATGGTGCATAAGCCCAGCCCCAGACCTTGTACCTAAATTTAATTTACTTAAATACTAAGGATTGGACTAAAAGTCCGCAAAGACCTGAGGAAGTGCAGAAATACTCAAATACCTTGCTTACATTCGGCAGAAGGCTTATTGACCGAAGATTTGAAGGGTTTGTTCTGTCCTTGTCCTTTTTGGGGATAGGATGTACCACCGCTGTTTTCCAGTGCACCGGATAATGTGCATTATTCAGTGCATTGTTAAACAGCGTGGTGAAAATATCGACCGCTTCCATCGGAAGGTGCCTCAATACGACGTTTGGGACTCCGTCCTCTCCCGCCGACTTTTTATTCTTCAGTGACACAAAGATGTCCAGGAGTTCATCTTTTTGCACGAACAGCATCAGGCTATTGGCGACTATGCCATTTGAACGATTTTCGTCATTGAACACGGTAAAACCGTGATTCTCAGATCGCCAAGCTTGAAGTTCGGTTCGTTGATAAAAGTGATTCAGAAAGGCTCTCTCCTCAATATCGCGATTTGGGCGAACAGGATTGTTCACCGTATACACGGTTTCGAAGACAGCGCCTATCGTATTCGCCTTCTCCTGAGGATCTTCGATCGTGAAAAACCGTCGTTAGAGTCAACACTTTCCGGACTTATACCAACAGCCGTGAGTGTCTGTCTGTTCTCTGTCGTTTGGGAAATCCGGACACATGGAATGTCGTTATGATCCTTTCGCCTGAATATTTTATTTATTTGCGGGAACATATTCGGGCTACTGACTTTTATAGCCTGAATTTTCTTGCCCCAGTACAAACTTACAGATTGTCTGTGATTCTCCGATATTAACTGCTTAAGGTTTTTTATCAACGACTTCAATGTCCGAACCTCCGGGTCTTGTCTGTCAGTAAATTGTCTACGCAGCCGTTTAAGCCTTGAGACCAGTTTGCTTTTGTGTCGGTGGAGTGCATCGATTGTTGGCGTTCGATACTTCTCCATCTGATCGTCAGAACAAGCTACCTTACGGAGAGCTCGATCCATTGACCTTGTGATGACCTCATTCATTTTTAGATCGCCGGCCAAAAAGTAATAATTTTCAGCCGATTCAAGCTGTAGGCAACGAAAAAGTGTCTCGAGTTCTGCTATAAATTGAGTTTGTTGAGTTGCTTCAGGTGCATAAAGCGACACCACATACATTCTCCTCCACTATGGAGAGGAATGCATACGATGCATGCTTCCAGCACCTGGAACCTACCTCCCCGATATATATGATTTTATGGCGTAAGCCTTTGCGTAGTAAGACAGCGACCCCACCCCCTTGGGAGGAGTGGGGTCGATCTCTTCTTACTACATGGTAGTTGCTGTATCCCAATTTGTGCCTCTGGTTTAGCTTAGTTCCGCTGTCCAAAAGTACATCCGGAAGTTGGTTTTTCAACAAATTGGAAAGGACGTTTCTTCTCTCGACCCTGACTAGCGAATTAACATTCAAAGCTAGGATCTTAAAGTTTACCTCGTCGAACGTACCCATCATATTCATGGCGCACTAGACTTGGCAAACATCGAATAAATATAATCTATTCGGGCTGCTTGCTCGTTCAGTTGTTTCTGGAACTGATCGATCTTGCTACTCAACTGTAGCATGAACATCTTCAGATCCGTATCAGCTTCAGGTGCTTTTTCAGCAACCTTTGGCTTGTTTAATGTCTGGGGCTTACCCGATCCAGCTGCCATTTTGGCAAAGGACACGTTGGGCTCAACTCGATAAAACAGAAATGGTCATTCATCAGTGGCTGAATCGGCTTTTATGGTTAAAATATAACGGGTTCCATTATTTGCCCATGTATTATGTCTCTATGAAACACAAGATGATTCAAGTGGCTGCCTCGACTGACTTCGCAGTAGTGCATTCTGTCACTGCAATTTTTCAATATCTGGAAATGGTTCATGGTTTCGAGCTGTAGCTCAAGGCTTGCTTGAATGATATTGGCCTCAAGTGTTTGAATCGTTTCTTTATTATTGGCATAACATCAGTCCTGAACCGTTTCCCACAAAAAAAGTCCAAAGCGGTCAAATCGCAGCTCTGAGGCAGCCAATTGCGCGAAAAAATTGATTGTGGCAATGGCTGTGTGGCATGGTGCACTCCATCCTACATGAATTAGAGGTCAGACAAATTCATGCTATCAATTTCAGTGGAAAAAAAAGTCCTTTAACTTGGCTTAGTAACGCTCATCGTTTACCGAAACGTTGTTCCCAGCCTTGCACCAAGCTGTCACTCTCTGTGGTTGCATCGGCTTTTCGACAATAAAGTGCAGTTTTCCGAGCGGAAGTTTTTTGTTAAAGTGGCCGCCGAGATGAAAATGCGCCTCGTCAGTTTTTTTTGTCTTTAAATCGTTGTGAGATATTATTGCTAAAAATTTCCCTGCATTACGAATTTGGTAGAAGTTTGCCTTTCCTAAGTCTTATTTTATGTGCCATAGGTCTTGTTTATTGTCCCGACTTTTGCGACGTGTTCCAGTTGTGGACATTTTCTTTATTTGCCTTAATTGTCTTACACAGGGTGATCTGTCTCTTAAGTGTTGCATAAATGCTTGGTGAGGTCTCATGTTTGGCGTTGTTTGTGCTGTGGCGAGTGTGTTAATGTCTGGCCGTCTATCTAAACAAATGACTTGCTCCTCCGTTGCTCAATCGGTGGGAAAAAGAGATCGTCATCTCTTGGACATCAATTCTGACTTTTCATGGCGCTTGGGCTGTTTGTTTCTCGCCTCTGCTACTCAAAGTTGTGGGAAAAGAGAACGTCTACTCTTTTGCCAACCGACATGTTTATGTGGCGTTTGCGTCCATAGCGTGGTAACGCAAACGCTTATGTTGGGGTGTAAGTTCCAGGGATCGTTCTCCTCCACCCGTCATCTTTGTTTTGGGGTCGATAAGAAATCATCCTCCGCTTCAGTCTAATGCTGCCCGTCGTGAGGCTCCTACTTCCTTTTTGCTTCGACGACTGTGTTTTCTCGTGGACTCATATCGTACGCTGTAGTGAGTCTCACCATTCAATCTAGCGCTGCACCGAACTGAGTAAGGACCTCTTCACCATTAATGGAACTCTCTGTCGCACTCGTTAAACATGTTTTCTCAAGATCCGAAGGTAGTGGGCCATTGGTTGATGGGACAATGGCTGCCCACCACTTGCTTCAACTTCTGGGTTTGTGACCATAATTAAGAAATGGGCCAAAAAGCTATTAGGGACAGAGCCTGAGACTTATAGTGGTAAATTTTAACGGAACAGAATCGGATTTTTTTTTTGTTTGAAAAGCGTTCATCATGGCGCTCATCCGAAGTGACAAATTTTACATGACTCTGGCGCATAAATTGGCTGAATTTGGCGGATAGGATATGATAGGTATGTTGGCCTTGAGGGCAGCTATGTTTTGTGGTTTATTTCCATAGACCTGCGACTACAGAAATTGTACCAAAACAAAGTCGAACGGGGTAAAATCGCACGACCTCGGTGGCCAGTTCATGGGATGACCATGCCTTAGGAACGCTTGTGAATAATTTTCAAAGTGGTGTGAACTGTGTCATTTTTGTCCATAACATCCAATCCAAAATATGGACCTACGATGCGGCCAGGCGAGAATCCACATCAAACACAAAAACTGACCTTTTCGGAATGCATTGGATGCTCTTGGATCTCATGTGGAATGGTATTTATGCAGAAATGGGCCTCATCGTTGATGTTCATTTTTGGTGAAAATTAGGGGCATTTTCTACTTCTACATCATAGCTCATTCAGCTAGCGCAAGCTAATGCCTCCTGGATCAGTTGTACAGGTTTATTCATGACGTAAAATTGGCGAAGTTGTAATCTGCGAAAGCCCGAGTTATTCATCGCGTAAAATTTTCCCGGAAAACGTTTGCTATTCAGCAATCTGATTTACATTGCTACCAAGGAAAAAATTCCCAGGAAAATTTATTCGCGATAGGCCTGAATGTGAGCGACGCGAAATCGACTGCCTCAGATTCTCCGTCACAATCTCACAGACAGCGGCGATGTTTTCGGCAGATCTTGCGTTTCTTCATCTAAATCAGTGGACTCAAATTTATCCATTTTAGGTGACTGTAAAATGGACTAACTTCACATTTACAAGGGTTCTTGTAATCTATGTAAGTCCATGGTGATTTGGCAAAACAGGTTGAATAAATGACAGCCAATTTGCCAAATGTAGCTTCAACAGTATGGCCGTTATCAAAGTTTGGAAGTCCCTAATGGAAGAAACTTTGTTATAGTTTTCTGCTGGATTGTTTTAGCTCTTTGATTGTCTCCATTAAATTCTCAAATATTCCTTCTAAATTAGCGTTGCGTCAAGAGTAATAATTTCGCACACACAAATGAAGACAGAAGCTTGATTTGAGGGCCTATATGATCTGTTATTGCCTGACTCAATACTTATTCAGGTTTAAATGAAAGCATCGCATCAAATTGTTAAAAAAAAAAGACCGCAACTATTTTTTCCGTGCTACAGTTTAAAGTCTACTTGTTGCTTGCAACTCTGTCTAAATTTTTATTACACCTTCAGTTTATTAATACATTCTGCAACTCAGATTAGTATTCACATAAAGATTTTGTGTATCAAATTTGTATTTTTTTAGTCTTCTGTTGTCATCTTTAAAAAAATGGAATAGTCCTACCACCTCATTCGGTACATCCGTTTGTGTGAATCTTAAAAAAAAAAACTAAGAGTGAGAAAAATAGTTTCATTCTATCACTCGCAATAATCGGATTTCCCTCTGCCATGGCGATGGCGACATCTTGCAAATGTAATGACTTCCTCAACAACCTTTCAAATGTCCCATCCAGACACACCAGAGGATAAGGAACTGGCTATACCGCCATTCGCTGGTACTCCAGGGTACTTGGGTTATTTTAATGAAATTATCAGCTTGGTAATGTTGAAGAACAAATTTAAAATGAAGTCGTCGTAATCGCAAAAGTAAAAGATGCCCTGGAGCTCAATTACGCTGCAACAACTACGCTATAGAGTTTGTCAGCTTATTGTGTGTTCACAGGATAGGGTGTATTAAGGTTTAAAAATTGACGCAGCAGCATTATGATAATAATTGTTTACATCGGTGTATTTTACATAGTACTTGACACATTAACAATGTCAGACGCAACAGCAAATCTTGAAGATTTCTAACGTTCCTATTGCTCTGTAAAGTGGCACAATAAACAGTTTCAAGACTGGTCTCTCTAACATTAAATTCTTGGTCTTATCCTCTTTTAACTAGAAGATGAACGCCTTTCGGTTCTTCATCAATTGTCGTCATTTGTCTTGCAACGGCACTTTGTGATCGAGCAGTATTGTTGATGTTTTCTTCTCTACATCATCATACCTGGACAAATTTATTAAGGATAGTTCCTGCAATGTTTACATTTCCCTTCTGCACTATCTGTTCCAGCACGAGATTGAAGAAATTGCATGGTAGCTAATCTCCTTTTCGAAATCCGGTGCGTGTTTGAACATTTCAGTTGAGCTGTTTTCAAAGTGAACCTTCCATCGCATCTAGGACTTTAGGCAGCTTACTTACTAATTTACTTAAGTGGCGATATAGTCCAGGATGAACTTGGGCATCAATAATCATGCTTCTCCAATTAGCCCGATCCTTAGCTAACTGAATCGCACTCACGAACTTTAGGCACTCACGCACGCGAGGTCATTCTCTACTGCGTCCGAAGTCTAGCTTAGAATCAAAGACTCTGCGAGCAGGAGTATTGCTGTCCATTCGCTCTACATGTCCAAGCCATCTTAAGCTTCCCGTTTTTTTTTGTTGAATTTTTTTGACCAAAGATGTCAATATCGTCGGCGTATGTTGGTAGTTGTACCGATTTATGGAAATTGTGCGTCAGAGTTTGGCTCAGGAGTTTTGCACAATTATTTCAAGAATTATGTGAAAGAGGTGTTAGTGACGCCATTTCCAATTCTGATGAAGTAGTGAGAATTCTCTATCCTGCACGTGCGGACAAGCTTAGGCGGTATATCAAAACTAGATGTAGCCCTGTATAGTTCGTATAAATTATGTCGTATGCGGCTTTGAATCGGTAGTGGGTTGTGGGTATCGGAAGTGGGTTGTGATTTGTAGGCTGTGTGTTTCGATTTAGACTTTTTGGGGTTTTTCCAGGATCTTTTGAAGTGTGAACAATTGGTTTAGTGGTTGATCTTCCTGGACTGAAACAACACTTCACTGCTTTTTTATCTATAGAACTCAATGTCAGCTCTTGTTTTCACGGGCAGCTTCGCCTTGTATGACTCATTCTTGGCTGTCTTGTATATTCTTGGCGAGTGTATATTGTCACTCTTCAACAAATCACGGGTTTCTTCTTGGTGGGATCGAGAAATCTAACACATCATTGATCAGCCGCAACTGATGTTGCTCTTTGTTGATCTTTGACTTTTTAGCATCATTGCCATTGTTCTTCGACATAAGTTGCAGCTGGTATGGTAATATTAATGGAATGGTTGAGGGATACACGTTCTGCGAAGGCCTTAGCGGCGTGGGGATATACGTATTCTTAGCTTGGCTGCAACATTGTATTCTTCCGATGTGATGCTAGCCCCTAGGAATGTTTGGACATCCAAAATCCCCGATACGTGAATCTCACTATCTAAATGTAATAGAACGTTGCTTAACCTGGAGACCGCCATGTCCACTTATGGATACCGAGGGAAAGAAACCTCATGCTCGCTATTATAGCATTTCGGTAGGAAGAGAAGACATCTTTAGCAAAATTCTCGGAAAACATAACCGGTCTGTTAACGGACTTAGGCTAATTGACTGTGCTACGGAACGGAATGCCACTGTTAACAGCACAGGGTTTTCTAACCTCGATATCCATTAGGGGACATGGCGGTCTCCAGATCAACAAACGGTAAACCAAATCGATCATATTGCGATAAACAAGAGGCACGCATCCAGTATTTTGGAATGTCGAAAGAACAATGGCAACGATGCCAACAAGCCATTAGATCAGCCGCAACTGATGTGCTAGGTTTCTGGCGCCCACCTACAAGAAACCCCTGGTTTGATGAGGAATGCCGACATATGCTCGCAGCCAAGAACGAGGCTTACAAGGCTAAGCTGCAGCTGAAGACGAGAGCTGGCATTGAGCTCTTTAGGCAGAGAAGAAGGGAAGAACACCGGCTTTTCAGAAAGCAGAAAATAGAGCAAGAAAAGCGCGCTATTGATTATATAGAGAGGTGCCACTCCAAGAACGATGTTCGCAAGTTTTATCAAAGTGTAAAACGTCAAGAATGAGAGGGACGAACAGAATCTTGTCAATATGAACAAGGAAATATCGTAGTTGAGACACAGTTGATGCTGAGGGTATGGAAGAAGCACTTCTGCAGACTGTTAAACGGCGACGACGAACAGCATTCCGCTGTCAGGCAGAACGAATCATTAAATAAAGGCAACGACAGCGAAAACTGCCAACCACCCGACCTGAGTGAAGGATAGCAAAATCTATACTCAAGCTTAGCAACGCTGCCGGAAATGACGGCCTTCCCTCCAAGCTTTATAAAGCCGGCAGAGATGACTTGGTAAGAATTATCCACAAACTCATAAGCCAAATCTGGTCGGAAGAAAGTATGCCTGATGAATGGAACCTCAGCATCGTTTGCGCGATCCACAAAAAAAGAGACCCTCTAAACTGCGCCCACTACAGAGGTATAGGTCTCCTCAACATCGCATACAAAATTCTATCTGCCGTAAGAAGTGAACGCCTGAAACCGTTTACCAACAACCTGATCGGCCCTTATCAGTGTGGTTTTAGGCCAGGAAAGTCCACAACCGATCATATTTTCACACTTCGGCAGATCCTGGAAAAAAACCAAGATGTCCATATCGATACCTACCACCTATTCATCGATTTCAAAGCCGCATACGACAGCATTTATAGAGACGAACTTTATAGAGCCATGTCTAGTTTTGGTATACCGCCCAAATTCGTCCGTTTGCGTAGAAAGGCGATGGAGAATTCTCGCTGCTCCTTCAGGGTCAAAAACGACCTCACCGACATTTTCGATACCACAAAAGAATTTAGACAAGGCGATGCGCTGTCATTGACTTTTTCAATTTGACTCTTGAAACGATTGTACAAAACTAACGAGCCAACACGAGAGGCACAGTTTTCAAAAAATCGGTACAACTACTAGCATACGCCGAAAATATTGACATCATTGGTCGGACCCAACGTGATGTCATAGCCACGTTTGCTGGTATAGAGAAGGAAGCGGCAAAAATGGGTTTAACAGTAAATGAGGGCAAGACGAAGTATTTACGCTGTCAACACGAAAGGGCACACAACATCGAGGAATTGGACAGAACGTCACCATTGACAGATATAACTTTGAGATAGTATGGGACTTTATCTATCTCGGCTCCGCTATTAACTCTGAGAACAACATCTTGTCAGAAATTAAACGAAGAATTACTCTTGCCAAACGCTGTTTCTTCGGGTTAAGAAAGCAATTCAGTAGTAAAGTCCTCAGTCGAACTACTAAGAAGATCCTATATAAGACCCTGATCATCCCAGTCTTGCTCTACGGCGCTGAAGCATGGAAAGTCTCAAAAGCGGATGAAAAAATCTTTTGGGAGGAAAATTCTTCGAAAAATATCCGCTCCCGTTTGCGTTGACGGGCTATGAAGACGATGATTCAACCAAGATCTATACGAGCTATATAGCGACATGCCTCTGGTCAAAAAACTCCGCAGTGGACGTTTAAGATTGCTAGTATATTGTAGAACGAATGGACGAATTCGATTCCCATCCAGACGTCGGACGCGGTAGAGGAAGACATCGCCTTAAGTGGCGTGCACAAGTAGAAACCGACCTCAACTAACTTGGAGTGTGCAACTGGAGGTAGTTAGCTAAGAACCGGGCTAATTGGATATGCATGTTGGTTGATGCCCAGGTTCATTCCGGACTCAAGCGCCACTTAGGTAAGTAAGTAAGCTCATAATTTTGTCAAGGAGCTCGTAGAAGCAGTCTTTCGCTATATAAAATGTGTCCTCTGTCGGAGCCTGAGCGCATATAAGCCTTACGTTGGCGAATTTGGTCTTGATGCGGATTATTACAATGCATTCGCTGATGTGTTGGAAACGTAAGTCTTTTTGCCAGTATCTAAAACTTATAATAATTCCGCATCTGGAGTTTGTCACAGTTTTTCATTCTCTTTTTTCTCGGTCCATCGCATCGAATTTCCTGGATGACAGTAATGTCTGCTTTGTAGCAGCTAAGTGCCTCCTCTAGTTGCATCTCTTCTGTTTAATGTTCTCACATCCCATATACTAACGTCCTTGTCCGTTTTTCGTTTAGCATGGTCGTCATTCATTTAATCAGTTCTTTTCGTGGCTCTTGGTTGCTTCGTAACAATTTTGTTTTCCTTGAATGGGTAGTTATCCCACTGCAAAAGCCCATACCTGGAGGGATAGAGTCCCTAGGACTCTGGGATCAGTATCAACTACGGTATTGAGCGCTGCCAATGATCTCTCAGTTCTTTTGTCACCATCTTTTGCCACCATCTGAGTTAGAGAGGGTTAGGCTCTGAGATTCCTGAATGACCTGTTGTCAGAACATGTCAGAGGTCAAATACATTGTTTACTTGGTCCATCCTAACTGGGACTGTATACTGTTCCGTTGACTCGATTTTGGGAAATCTTCCGCTACCATCTAGGGATGCTTTTTGATAGTGGGCCTTACCGCAAGCTAGTTTTAGACCACGAGTAGTATTTTTTTTTTCCTCGTACCCTGCATATCTGCTGAGGATTTCTCTATCCACCCGAGGACGCGTCCGATGGAAGACTAGCAATTCCACACTCATGTAGAGAGTTAAGAAGAATGGCGTCGGTATCTGCTGCGTTATTGAATGCTGCCATTTGGTTTTTAGCTCGCCCACTGCCACCCTTGAAATAGTAAGATGACCAAATATCCAGATTTGCCAGAGCAGTTCATATAGGAGATTCACAACCTACCGTTAGGATATGCCGTTATGAAAGAACGCTTTAATTCATTAGAATCTTAGAGCTGATGAAAATTATGTTTTATGTGTTTCAGTCTGATCAAATATCCTTTGACGAAGACATTGACATCTCATCTAGGTATATACACATGTATGTATAATAACAATTCATATGCCTCATATACTCAGGAAATTACAAGCAGAGGAATGTTTAATTCCTAAAACCAAACTTTAATCATGAACATCGGTATGTGGTAATGCCTTCATCATCAATTTATACCTTTGGTTTCAAAGATTGAACAGGAACCTCCGCTGCCTAATTGAAATAAAATATTCCTATCAAACATGTCAATATGCAATCAAAATGTTGGTTAACGCACCTGATGTAAAATAATTCAATCTTAGCATGAATGAATAACTCCTGTGTCGACAGCACCAAACGGTAGGGATACTCGTGAAAATACCAGTCGTACGTACACAAAACAAATCTAAAACAACATTCTTTAGGTGACTGAAATCAAATTACGTTTCCACATCGCCCATTTTGAATTTTCGTAAAATTCATTCGACAAAATGAATATATGATCCTTCAGGGTGCAGATATTTCATTTAACTATCATTCCTGACCTTCATGCTATTCGCACTCTTACAGAAGTGATGGTACCTCCCTTTGCACCTTCCAAAAATCTTTTTCAATTTAACAGCAAACCTAGGTACCTACCAGAACTGTCCGGCTTCTTAATTAAGCACACACATCCTTCTCCCTCTCTATATGGTGCATGGACCGATACACACAAACTACTAACCAGACCAAATTGCAAACAGAAACTGACTTGGATGTGAAATCCAATTTACCACTCAATCCTGGCCCCCACCGGAGCAGAGAGAGCCTCTGCTTCTTCTATCGGACAGAAGAGGTAGTTCACTACTTGAACTTTGATGTTGAAATTTGAAGCACCATCCGTAAGAGAATTCCCATAAATCTCTGTCCAGACCACCCACTTTTAGGAGCCGGAGTGTCCGTTGGCACACAAAAATACCTTACGGTCTTCGTCCCTGGCCGTTTGTACGTACGAGTATAATGGAGAGTGTGTTCCTTTCGGCTGCCATAATGAGCTACGAAAAGGGTACACTGGACCGTAGGCATTGTGCAAAAATTAACTTGATTTCAGGAAGGGCTTGGCCACTTAATTGTCCTTTCAGATTTATGAACTCTCACATTGGCTGTAATTTCATTTGTTCTGGGAAGAAGGCTTTTCACTTGAGTGCATTAAAGTGGCTCGCACCGTAATTAATGTATCCTTCCGAACGGATCTCAATTAATTTTGAATAACAGTTTCAGCTGGATAGTTGCTAATCTGCTTAGATGGGACAATAATTGGGGTTGGTATCCGTGACCATGACCAGTATATCAAGCGAAGGGAATGGTTATTAACTATTTGTTTGGTCGGGTTAGAATACTCAGTTAGGTCAGAAACCTATAGCTTGTAAACGCTATTTGGTGTTATGGAACTTTTAGTTGGGTAACATTTTAAGGTTCATATTTATCGGTTGACTACAAATTGACAACTGCCCTTTCGATATTAGGTTTCTTAAACTGAATTTGGATCTTCCCACTTGGACTTGGACATTTTTGAAACAGGGTATGTGGTAGCATATCGAAATTGTGCATTTTTCATGTTAGTACACAGAAATATCCTGCGAAATTCTATTACCTACGTTTTCAGTAGCAAAATTTGGAGAACATATACATGTCTGAAACCATTCATCAAAACCCTAATCGGCTCTAATCACAAATCATCAATCAGCAGATCTTAGAAAAACAGTAAGAACTCCAAATCGATACTGACCACCTGTTCATTGATTTCTAAGGCGCCTACGGCAGTAATTATATGACGAACCATACAAAGCCATGACAAGTTTGGTATTCGGCCCAAACGCGTCCGTGTGCGTAGGCTGACGATGGAGAATTCACGCAATCAGGGTCTTACGTAAACGACCTGACCGACACATTCGATACTAAAAGATGATTTAGGCAAGGCGATACGCTGTCATGTGACTTCTTTCATTTGATTCTTGAGAAAATTATGCAAAGCCCATAAGCCCTTACAATCTTCCATAAGTTGGTCAGCATACGCCAACGATAATGACAATATTGGTCCGACTCAATATAAAGCCACGTTTGCTAGTAAAGAGAAGTAATCGGTAAAAATAGGTTCAGCAGTAAATGAGGTTAAGATCAAGTTATGCTGTCAACACGAAAGGACACACAAGAATTACTCCTGCCAACCGCTGTTTTTTGGAGCAATTTAGTAGTACGGCCCTCACGCGAACTACGAAGGGTATCCTATAATTGATCCTTATTATAACTCGAACTACTAAGGGGATCCTAAACACGACCCTGATCCTTCTAGATGTGCTCTATGGCGCTAAAGCGGACAAAGCAATCCTTGGTCGTTTCGAGAGCATGGCCGATTATCAGCTCCATAGTTCAATCTACAAAAAGCAGATGCCGTCTTGCAGCAACTTCCGAGCAAATTTATGTTAAATGCCGCATATAAGATACTATCCAACGTAGGTAGGTAGGTAAAGACGGCAGTTCAGCATGAACACAAGTAGCACCGATATGACTTTTTGTTACTACGACTGGTTTGACCTTTTTTAGGGTTGAGGGTGTTGATATAATCCGCCTGTGGAGTTTAGAAAACGGATCTTAATCTTATAACCTTTTTCCCGAGATGGCCGTCGAAGAGTGGTTGGTCTAATGCACGCAATCTGGCTCTTCGTACATTTGCAGATGTAATGGGAGAGAGTTTCTTCCTCATTTGCGTTTTCGCAGCATTTAGGGTTGCGTGGGATCCCTAGTTTAGACGCATAGTCTCCAATAGGCCAGCGCCGAGTGACTATCGCCGTAATTCTTACGATATCTGAGAGGATTGTATTCAGTAGGTCGTTTGTTCTGTTCTTGTCGTATACTGGCCATAGCTTCCTCGATCCGACACAATGTGTTGACCTTCTGCATTTGGTGTCAGCTTTCTTGGGAAAGTATGAGTGGATTTGTCCCATAACCGCACCTAGCCAGATACGGACCCTTGCCGCAAGTGAGCAGTGTAGAGCTGAGCCTTGCCTCCCTATTTAATCTACACGCTCATTTCCTTCAATGCCAATGTGCCCTGAGACCCAGAGATGTGTGACCCTGAAGCGTTCGTTCAGGCAGGCAATTTATTTTCGGCATTCCTTTACCAGCTTGGAGGATATAAGCCGAGTTGATGAGTTGATGCCTTAATAGCAGCAGTAGTTCCGCGTGGAATATAAGCTGGAAAACTCCGGTAGGCGGTATGATACTGATATTTTCAGTGACACCGGACCCTATCGGACCCCGTGTTGGAATCTGTTACTACTTCGTTCCTCTTTTATTGAGTTCTGGTAGGAAAGCGTATGTGGAAGACTTTCTTAAAGCTTAGTGTGGGTGTGATGAAGTCAATTGGAAACATAACCATGCCGTTCTGTGAACGTCTTAAGCCTTTCTGCAACACACTTATAGTCACGTACGTAAATTTTAACACTTAGGCAAGTTCTTGGAAAGATCAACGAATTTCAAGTCGAGACACACCATCATTTAATCGACTTCAAGGCTGCGAATAATAGCAACCAAACATTGCCTTGAGCTTTATAAAGCAGTAGCGGAATAAAGAATACCGTCAAGACTGATACAACTGTATCGCCTAACATTAGAAGACATGCGATGCAACGTTCAGTACCAGTTTCCGACAAGGAGATGTGCTATCATGCGATTTCTTCAATTTCGCCCTCGAACAGATAGTGCAGTCTTCAACAAATCCGTCCAGCAACTGGGGTATGCAGACGACATCGAAATCATTGGTAGCTCCCACCGTAGACGTGTAGTTAACGATGGAAGGTTAGATTATGTTGCACTTAATCCATACAGGTCCGTTGGCCTACCCTGTGATCTGTCGACTTTCCTATAATTGAACCATTCATAGCTAACTATGTAGCGTAGGAGGTTTCTGAATTGATATAAGCCAGCTCACCTAGATTGTCGAAGAACTAGTCTCCCAAGTGAGGCAAAGTACTCACAAACTACTGTCGTAGTAGGTCCTGTCGCAAGATGGCTGTACACCCTTCCTGCAAGTCAGTCTTGCGTGGCCTAAGGTTCATTTCACCTTTATAGGATATGATAAGTTAGTGGAGGATAGTGATAGTATCTAACGTCTTTATAATGGAAGATTTTCCTTTATGATGCCTATAGCAGCACGGGTGATAGTGTCGGGAGTGTCCTAGTTTCATATTAATGTGGACTTATGTTCAGCGATAGAATCAGGAAAGGAAATAAATCTTTTCTGGAACTAAGTTAACTGAGTAAATTTTGGTGGTATAAAATTAAGTATGGAAAGGATCGGATGCGGGTGGTACATCATTCATGTGCCATATTCGAAGCGCTTAGATTTGGATTGACTCGAGTCCTTTTTGTGTCATGGTTACAAAAAAATTATATATCTAGCACTTACTTATTGGGCATCAATCCTAGCTTCTGAGTATACTTGTGTGTGCGTGATTGTTATTTTTGCCACAAAGAATTGGACCTCCTGTTCAACGCTCAGTCCGAACGGCAAATTTGAGAAGTTTCTCATGTCAGTCTTACTCTTCGATTTTTGTCAGACTTATGATAAACTGTCATTGTAGCGGATGATAGAGAACAGTTGCAAGTCAATAGATGTTTTGCAGGAAATTCAGTAAGTTTTGTGTTGGTGGTGGTGGTTCCCTACATGAAGTACGATGGCATTAGAAAGTGATGCTCCTGGATTGATTCACAGCTTGGACACGTATTGCGCAAGTGCAACAATCTGAAACTGAGCAGGGAGATAACGATATAATTGACAAGTTTGCGATAGTGACGTTGATGATGTTGCTGATAGAGAAGATGATGGTAATAAGGACCTTGTTGGGAGAAGTGTTAATCACGTTCTTATCCACGTTGAGTTGCACGTGGAGATTTTCGCCGGAGCACAGATGCGTAATAAACTCAATAGATCTACCGGTTTTGAGTTGTATCATCTGCGGTACAGTCGTTTGTGTCGGTCTTGCGAATGGTATCAGCTGTTGCTGTTGGCCATCCTGTGTTGCGGACACTTGATGTTCCATTTCGATTTGAGCCGCTTGCATGTCGCAACTATTTTTTGAGTTTTGTTGTTCCTGCTGTTGTTGCGGGTAGTGCTCGTGCTAACGATATTGCTCTTGTACTCTTGTCTGTTTTTCTTACTGTGTACCTCTGCAGAGTGATTGCATTGCTAGCTATAGTATATGCAGCAGTGTCTGCCATCTCTCGTGCCCCATTAGATAAGCCCTCTATGTCTCAACAACCTCACGTAAATGTATCAGGCACTTATATTCTTGGGGCTTCTCGTCGATCCCTCAGAAGTTGTTTCTTCTATACGCCTCAAGATTGACTATCTGTAGACTTATATCAGCGAAATCGATGAAAAATCTCGAGCACATGTTTCTCTTCAAAAAATCTTCGGTCCCGTTTTGCGTTGACGGGCTTTGGAGACGAAGATTTAACCAAGAACTATACGATCTGTACAGCGACATGTCCCTGACCAAAAAACTCCCAATTGGAAGTTTAATATGGCTAGGACATGCAGAACATATGGACACCAATACTCCGGCTCGCAGAGTCTTCGATTCCCAGCCAGACGTCGGACGCAGTAGGGGAAGACCTCGCCTTAAGTGGCGCGCACAAGTAGAAACCGACCTCAACCAACTTGGATTGCGCAACTGGGGGCAGTTAGCTAAGGACCGAGCTAATTGGAGAGGCATGTTGGTTGAGGCCCAGGTTCATTCCGGACTAAATCACCACGTAAATAAGTAAGTACATGTACCGTTCGAGGGTTCTTAATCCGTTCTGTGTCGACCAGCTTCCAGTTTCGAACCAACAAGTTGCAACATTTGAGAAGAGCACCGGCGCGATGTCGCGTTGAGATCATTATCTTTTCTAAGTCATAGAAATCCTCTTGGAAGTCTTGCTATACCGATTCGGCAACTACTGGAAGTTCTCTGAAATCGAGCATAGTGCATATGCTATCGACGAACTTCAATTCGACATTCTTGTGTCGCGGCTTATTACCCAACAAGATTTTTGTTCGCCTCGACCATTTCTCTCATCTGTCACCCTCTGGTAACAAGGTGTAATGATGCTTAAACATAACTAGGGCTAGTCCTCTAATAAAGGTTGTCTTACACTTTGACACGTACACTTGGACCCTTGGTTAGCTTTTTAATATGCGCCATCTTTTATGTCGGTATGTGAATATTGAATTATATAAGAAGTATATAACCGATTTCCATGTATGACGTAATTTTATACAACCTGTTTTTTAAAAATTTATTTGCACTTATTTTTTAATTTATCATCAATCTAGTGGCCACCTCTAGTAACCAACGCGAAATATGCCCTTTTTTCTCGGTTGCCATCACATTTTTCGACTGCGACGATTTCGGCACGAATGTTTGCCTTTGGCTCGTCAACGGTCTGTAGCTCGCTGAAGTAAATTTTGCTCCACAAATAACGCATTTTTAAATTTTTATTGGGCTAAAATTCTATGTCCAATTTTCGAGAAATCTTTAAATTTTTTGAATTACCAATATGAACATTTTTAGAGGAATATTACAATGCAGCATTCAAGCTTATGTACACACCTTTTCGGTTTCAAGATCTTATCGATATCGTCATAGCCGTTTTCGAGAAAATCTAAATTTTATAAAGATATCAGCTAAAATTACTGATCAATAACAGACACCAGATCAGACTCCAGACTCTAGACTAGGGACGGCAGACATATATTTTCTTAAAACCATCTTAAAACACAAGAATTTATAAAAAACCTGAACTTCAAAATTTCCCGTCATCACAAAACTTTCCCATACTACGTATACTTTGGAAGTACAAATCCCTTAAAATTATTAAAATTAAATCATTCACCATATAGCAGCTACTATTCACAAGTTAATCCCTATCATCCATCATAGTAAACCCGACCACCTCTTCTCCACATTTCACTATTGCGGCATCTCACTATAGCCTTGTGGCAACAGAACAAAAAAAAAATCCCAAATAAATTCCCATAATCTGTTAAACCGATTTTATTCTTCACCAAGCCTCCACCCGTCATACCCCCCTGTTCGTCAAACATTGTTGTCATAGAATAGCTGGTTACCTCTAGGCTATAACCATCACATTTGAACTGCAACGACGTCACTTGTTGTCACGAAGATGCACTGAAATTGAGATCAATGAACCTAATAAATGTCTCGAGCAGACAAAGATACGAGTGTGCAGCGCATTTTACTTGCACAGTTAGCTGGGATCCGTTCGCTCATAAAAACACCAGCTAAGGGAATCTTGCCAAAGTGGTTAAATCGATTTTGCAGCAGGCCAAGTCTGGCGTTCTTGAGCTTTATTATTTGGCTCCCGTGGGTAGTAAATTTTCGATTTAAATGCACGTACAAGCATAAAATTTGCTGTTTTGATAGTGCAATTTGGGCTGGGGAGTGGTGGATTGTTGTCACCAGTTTATGTCGTGCTTTTATGCAGTTTACAAATTTTATTTCTGAAAATGAATACTTCGGGTGCCGACAGGGAATTTCAGCAAAATTGTGGTTAGTTTGTTGGCTGCCATGGATAAAGGGATTACATTGTGATTATATTTGAAGTAAAGTTGGATTGGTTACACGAAAAATGGTGAGGTATCTGGGTGTATACACTGTGGACGGAAAAGTTAATAACGTTCAGTCATTATCCATTGCATTTCTCTAAATTCCTTTTTTCTTAAGTCTTACTAACCCAAAGTGGGAGGCAGTGGAGGTGAGCCATGGTTGCATTAGCATTGCACTACTGTCTACAACCTTGATTAAGATACGAATACAGATGCAATTGATGGTATCATGGATATGACGAGGCCTATAAGCATGCGCAATCTAGGCCCTCGTCACAGAAGGCAACAAACACCGTTTACTTTTTTAACCCTAATCCTACCAAGGTGTGCCTCGGAGGCACATTTCATTTTAAAAGTACTATATTTCTCTAGATACAATTTTAATCCAACTGTGTATTTTAGTATTCTAAACAATTGCTTTTTGACACATAAAACAACTAAAATAAATTTTAATATATTAACTGCATTTTAGATATCGTGATAAGCATACTTTACTGACGCCCTCTACCAAGGTGAGCTCCAGAGGCACATATGAAAAATATTTTCATTTTTTGATGTAATGTGTGACGAATTTCCCTGCTTCAAAATTCTTTTCACCGCGCATAATGGGGAATCCCATATAACTTATTCGGCGGATTTCCCCACTTTAGGTTTTTTTTTTAACTACATACGGGGTTATATCCCATTTTGTGTGAAAAGAAATTGCAACCAGTCCAGTTGATCCGTGAATTAGTGATTAGTGCATAGGTAAATTATACATTTGTTATATATATGCAATTGGCTTACATTAGTTCAATCTCTGTGTTTTTTTTTTCAAATCTGGTAAGTAAAATATATGAATCATAAAATGCGAATTTTTACAGCATGATATTTGCAAAATACATGGTATCTACATTTCTATTGTACAGACATTATGACTGATCGGCGTAGAGCACTAACTAAAGGAGACATTATCGCTGCAATACAGAAAAATGATATAGATCCTGATGAAGGAGTTAGTGAGGATGAAGATAATCGAAATGACGATACTTCTTCTAGCGAGATAGATTTTCAAGAAAGTGTCGATGAAGTTAGCGATGAACAGCAGGGAAGTGACGGTGATGCAGTTGAGGATGATTTCCCAAACTATTCGGAAACCTTTGTTGGAAAAGATGGCACAGCATGGAAATCAACACTAATTGCAAAGGGAAAAACTCGAGCGCACAACATTATTACAACAGCTTTGAATAAGGTGAAGATTCCACCTGGGGTCCACATTGACACCCCATTTGATGCATTCAGGTTGTTTTTTGATGATGCAACCATTGGTATTATAGTGACTTTCACTAATACAGAAGCTGTTCGTTCTATTGGAACATTATGGAAGCCAGTTGACGACATTGAAATTCGAGCATTTTCAGGCCTGTTGATTACTGCCGGAAGAAATAACAACGAACTCTGGAGCCCTCTCTATGGAAATTTTTTATATAAAGCATGTATGTCACGAAACAGATTTACCCAATTGTTGCGATTTATTAGATTTGACGATAAAAACACCAGGACTGTTCGAAGGCAAAAGGATAAACTGGCTCCAATTAGAGACCTGTGGGAAAGAGTAAATTTAAATTTTTCGAAGCATTATATTCCGGGCTGCAACCTAACTATTGATGAGCAACTGGTTCCCTTTCGGGGTCGCGTATCGTTCCGGCAATATATACCAAGCAAACCAGATAAGTATGGTATGAAAATTTGGTGGATTTGTGACAGTGGCTCTAGCTATCCATTACGTGGGATACCATACTTGGGAAAGGAAGGCCCAAGCCGATCATAAAACTTAGCGCAAAAGGTTGTTGAAGAGCTTTGTGTACCTTTTATCAGGACCAACAGCAACATTACATTTGACAACTACTTCACTTGCTTCCAGTTTGCTGTCAAAGGGCCTGACTTGCGTAGGAACGATTCGTAAGAACAAAAGATGTATACCATCAAATTTTTTACCAACTCCTCGTCGGGAAATAGAGAGCAACTTATTTGGCTTTCAAAAAGCTATGACTCTTGTATCCTATGTTCCCAAAAAAATCGTGCTGTGATCATTTTGTCGACCATGCATCATGAAAACATCACCGATCTGTCAAATAAAAACAAATCAGAAATAAATCTGCATTATAATTCAACGAAAGGAGGAGTCGATACCTTAGATCAAATGGCACATGCATATTCGGTGAAGCGCAAGACCAACAGATGGCCTTTAGCCTTTTTTTTCAATATGATTGATGTCTGCAGTGTAGCTTTATTCATTGTATGGAAAAATATTTATCCCGAGTGGAATATATCAAAAAAAAGAAAGCTTCGTAATATTTTCTTAAGAGAAATGGCGACCGAACTAGTGATGGAGCATATCAGACGGCGCAGTTTGGTTGGTTTGCATAAAAGCCACACTACTGCAATAAATACTGCGTGCAAGAACCTAGCCCTACCAGCAGAGGGTCCACTTAAAAAATCCATTAAAAGAAGAAGATGCTATATTTGTCCTTCAAAAAATAGCAGAATGTCAACACAGTGCTGTGATACATGTAACCTAACAGTATGTGTTGAGCATTCGGAAAAAACATTAAATTGCAGAAACTGCAAAGAAAAGAAATAAAATAAATGGGGTATTTATTTATGTATCGATGTATGTTCAATAAAAGTTAAAATCAATAAAATGTATATAACTCTTTGTTTATTCATGTGTTTCACAATTTAATACAGTTAGCTATTTAATCAGATACAATGTGCCTAGTAGGCACACCTTGGTATGGCATGTAACGAAAATTCCTTGATAGGATTAGGGTTAATATATTTTTTGACCACTTAACATGTAAAATTATTGTTACAACTCTAACTTACAAGTCATTGGCGGACACTCTAAGCTTACCTCTAACTAGTTTTCGTTGTCGATACTTTTGGACTCTAGGAGACTCGCTACGGGCAGTATCAAGAACGACGGACTGGATGAATCAATCGGCAAAGGACTACAATCCCTCCTCGACCCCGAAGCGATTGTAATGGGTATTGAGGACGATCCCTGTGTTCTTACCAGAACAAAAGAATTGTTGCCCACCAAATCATAGAATCATGGCCGCAAAAAGGTTAAAAGATGCGTTGGATTGTAAATTAGAGACGATGTGTCTTAAATTAACGAGTGAACAATGGAGGAGTAGTAGAAGCAGACAAATAAAATTACCAGCGCAACAAGCTCATTAGTACCCACCCAGGCCAAGTTGTTCTCACATTCGGATCATGTATGCGTGTGTACTTATCACATGATGTGGGGACCTTCTATTTTATGCCAAATCGGGACGACTGAGTTCAGATAAGCTTTTGTGGCAACTCATACTAATGGGATGATTTTTTTTTCGCAGAATTAGAACAAACCTTCTGCGGGGCAGTTTATCGTGCCACTGTTCTTTTTAAAAGGACTTTTCAAAATAAGCGACAAGTTTGAGCGCCAGGTTCGAATACTAAGAGACGAACTTTTATACCTAACGATTGAGGAACTGAGGGGCAACTTAACTGTAGAAATATAAAACACGCTCCCGACAATACAAAAATAATAAAGATGCGCCATCTTTTATGTCGTAATGTAACATTATATTATTTTGACCGACTTCTGTTTGTATGGTTATTTGTAAAGCAAAGTGTATGTCAGCAAGTCTCAGACGAATGACTAGCTCAAGGCAAACATTCGTGCCGAACTCATCGCTATACCGACCGAGATTGACGAAAAAGTGATGAAAACCGGAGCAAAAGAGACACATGCTCCCCACTCATTTAAGCCTGTCATACACCCAAACTTGCACTCGAATGTATGGAAAGTATTTTTTTTTTCTTTTTTTCCGTGGGCTGGTGGAAATCTTCATACACACGATGAGCATGTGCCTATGAAGCCCACGAAATAAAAAATGTAGAATGTATTGATTTATGAACCCCCCTGATTGGGCTCACTGTTGGATTTGGAATGGTTGCGAAATTGGATGTCTGCAAAGTTTGAATTTGAATTGAACCCAGCCCAGCCCTTAAGCGAAATAAGGCCAAACGGCCGATTTTTTGAGATTTGGATTTATTTCTTTTGGCCCTATTTCACACCAACCATCATAATATATGTGTTGTGTGTAGATACACCCGACAATTGTTTTACGGCTAAACTGCCTTGCTGAATCCAGAGAACTTCTACCACTGTCTTCTTCGACTTCTATGTGTGATTGTACTACCTTGTCGATTTCAGGGAAATTCCAGTTGTTGGCATATCGGTCTATCCTGACTTCCAAGAGGCTTTGTCTTACTTGCAAAAGAAATTTATTTCAACACGACACCCGGCGTGAATTTGCGATGATGGTATTCTCAAATCTTGCAACTTGTTGTTGCAAAACTTCATGTCGGTCGACACAGAATGGATTTAGACCCTCGAGTGGTAAATGTTCTCGTCGAAGTAGAGGCGTTTCTGAGAAATCAACGAGGGGACCGACGAAGAGCCTTAACAATATAAGTTGCTGATGCATTTTCTTGAGATGGTTGAGACATCGGCGGTCTCTCTAACAGAGCACGAGAGAAGGCAGACATTGCTGTCACTAATAATGTCGATAGTAATGTAAGTGCTCTGCAGAGAGACATATAAGCAACAACAGGCACAAGTACAAGAGAAATATCATCTGCACCAGCATCACCCGCAAAAACAAACGCAACAACAGCACCAACAAAAAAATGCAAACAAAATTTGTCGATTGCAAGCGACTCAACAAAATGGAGCAAAAAGTATCCGCAACTGTTTGTTACCCAAGCCGACGACCAAAAGCAACGACTGATAACAGTCGCACAGCAAAAGACACAAGCGACCTTATCCCAGATAATTCCAATCCAAGCCATTCTACCCGGCCTCATCTATGCCAGTGGAGTTCATTAGGCGCCTGTGATCCCTGTGATACCCACAAGAACTTACATTTCTCCCAGCAGGCTCCTCATTACCTTCATCGCATCTATAAATAAAATTATCACCACCATAATCAGTACCAATATTGCAAACTTTTCAAATAAATTCATGTTCGTCAGGCAGTGAATTAATCGAGGAGCATCCCCTTCTAATGCACTGCAGACTCGCCGCCGCAATACAGCTTCCGAACGAGTTTGTGACGTTGGAGGAGTATGTACCTGTGCATTCTTACAACTACAGTAAGATGCGCTGGCCTCGCTTCACCAACCCCTTATCAAGAGAACTACGTTCGAGGGCCATTTCACCACCAAACAACAGAAACCTTACGAACAACGAAATCGACGAATACTTACAACAAATGGACGAAACGATTCACCGAACAATGAACACGACCATACCGAAACACAAAGAACATGACATAACGTCAACCTACAGAAACGCGACCATTGACGCACTACACAGACAAAAAAGCGGACTTCTGACAAGACTTAAACTCTTGTACAGACGACTGACAAACCCGCGCGACCCGGATATTAGTAAACTGAAGGCATCGATCAAAACATCAACCAATTGGTCAAGGAGAACTATGTCCATTAATTTGTTTTGGAATAACAGAATTCAGGACGTAAATTCCAGCGACCTGAGTATGTTTCCACACATTACTAAGATCTTTAGGAGGAAAGGTCATAACGACCTTCCGTATATTAAGCTCCAATGAACAACTGACAATACTAACATACTTTTGACAGCAGGAATTGATCCGGGGGAAGCCATCTTCGACGACGATTTCTATGTTATTGAAGATCCTCAGGAGAAAGTGGAGGCAGTGGGGGCTGTCTTTCAGGAAGTGTATAAAGTCAATGATAGCATTCGCCTAAACCGCGTCCTGGAAAATAATGCCCTGCTCCATCATTTCTATCTCCGAAACGACATAACGCAATGGCGTTCGGAGAACCGTGGTTTCACCCGGTTTGATGATGAAAACTTGGCAAACGCCATAGTCGCCGAGCGAAGTGGGTCCGGTCGATAAGTCTCCTTCCGAGTATCAGCAAGGTTTTCGAATAGATTTTCAATCGAGCACTGTTCAAGTGGTCTGAGGACAACAATATTATACCGGAGAACCAGTTTGGTTTCAAGGCCAGCCATGACTGTATTAATGCCGCCTCCAAACTCGTGTCTGATATACAATGGAACAAAGCCAAAAAACAGTGCACGGGTGCATGTCTGGTTGGTTTAGAGAAGGCTTTTGACACAGTATGGTTAGAGGGCCTCTATCGATAGCTGACCAGACTTGGCATAAGTAAACCACTGCTATATATGCTTCATGATATGCTGACTGGTAGAACGTCTGTTGTCAAAAGTGGCAATGTAACGTCTACCACAGAATTTTTCATTAAGATTGGTCTGCAACAGGGAGCGCTAAACTCGCCGATTCTCTTCAGCATTTACATCAGTGATATGATAGGTAGTCTTACTCAGGCAATTGCGTATGCGGACGATCTTATCGCGTACAGAACAGCCTCTACTGTCGAAGTCATTCAAACTCTTTTGCAGCGGGATTTCGACAAGATCCAGAGATATTGTGATGACTGGAAGTTGAAAATCAACTTTCAGAAATCAGAAACTATCCTGTTTAGGACACCGTTGCCTAGGGCCTCTAGGGATACGAGAGAGAACTGGCGAAAGCTGTTGATCGTTGGACCAAACGGACAGCCACTGGCGAGTAAAAGTGTAGTAAACTACCTTGGTATCTGGTTGGATCAGTATCTATATTTCGGAAGACATGTAGATGCTGCTCTGGCGAGAGCTAGGGGAGCATTTGCCCTGACAAGACGATTGTTTTATAGCAGTCGTCTTGACAGCAGGGTGAAGGTGATTTGCTACATGGCCATCATTAAGCCGATGATTGCCTATGGGTGCCCGGTGTGGTTCAACGTTGCCCAATCTCAAATAGAAAAGGTACGCGTGTTTGAGAGACAGTGTCTGAGGAGCTGCCTTGGACTTCACAGAACACCAGTATCTGACTACACAAAATACTATTCCAACCAGGTCCTATACAACGAGGCCAACTTAAACAGAATAGATAATTTCCTGGTGAAGCTCATTCGGTTTCACGCTGTAAGAGTGATGGCTTCGAACAATAGTCTCATCTCTGGGGCCTTCGACCACAATGATGAATATTTTGAGAGTGCGCGTTTAAGCGGCTTTATTCCGCCCGAAGCTTTCCTATATTTGGATAGACGAGGGCTGATACAGGATAGATCGGCGGTTCCGCTAATTTACCACGTCTTCCGACGAACTGTGGATAGGCGGCTCCTATACGACCAAGACTTCGCGTCGTCGCTCAGGGCGGAGGAGAGCGCTTGCGGTTCAGCAGGAGTGTGTCCGATTGGGACCGTCGGAGTAGGTTACAACGGGAGAACCTGTTGTGGTGGTTGATTTAGTTAGACTAAAACTATGCACGTCGGCCATAAAATAACAATTTTAAGTCAACTGTCTAATAGTTTTAGTCTTAGGCTTAGGTGTAAAGCAGACATGGTGGCACAAAAAAAAAGTTTGTATATATTTATAAATAAAAAAAATCAGAAAACGCTTGCTAGGCTGTACCCTATACAACTGGGGAATATTAATTTTGGTACCTAGTTTGTAACGTAGAGAAATAATTAAGGTAGATACACCTCAAAAATATACGGAACGACTCCGAATCGCTAGCTGCGTCGATTTAGCCATGTCTGCCTGCCTGTCTATATATGTCGCCGATTTTTTGTCCTTAATATTTGAGCTAGTGGAATGATACTTAGTATATAGGATCCTTGTGCGTTACCACAGGAAATTTTAAAAAATGTTTTGAACTACATATGTATTTAGAAAACCCCAATACCTATATTTTGTCTGCATAAAGTCTTTTTAGGGGGTGCGTTTTCATTAAAAATAAGTTTCCAGTCAAACTTCAAAATATTAAAAAAAAAAAAACGTTTGATGTTAAATCATTTGTAATATTAACCAAACTTATTTGTATACCCTACCCCATAGCATATGCGATAGAAAAACGTTGTTTTATGTCGAACCAAAATAGACTTAGGTACTCATCTCTATCGAGGTATCCGTTCGGAAGAAATTTTTCTACGAATCGTTCGAAATCGGAGAATTTTCGGAGAAATATCTTCCGACGAAATGTAACGCACGTGATCGCACATCGGCGATATGCGTTAAGTCGACAATTTTTGACAGCTGTACGTTAAATTTCTTCCGAAGTTGTCCGACAAAGAATTTCTGCGGGATTAACAAACGCGATTGTATCCTTTCTATTTTGTTCCGCAAGGGATACCTACAAAGTACATTGAGTTCCGATTGTAACTGACTTTAGTTTCGGAGATTATTTCGAACGGATACCTCTATAGGGGTGACTATCTGTACAAGTTTTGTATACTGATTTCTCAAAAGCTTCATAAAAAGTCAACCATGGTATCCTAGGATTTCTTGGTTTTCATTCTAAAATATTTTAGTGGTTAAACACATATTTAGCAAATAAAAAATTGATGGTTAAAGTTGATAACTTCTACTCAAATATAAAGGGTGGTCCAACCATGATGCACGATGTTGATTGTGAGTCACACCTACACGTCAAGTTTCTTGCCCAACATCAGTTGACATTTCTTTGTTTCAGTGTTTGACAATTTCAACCATGGAGAGGTGCACAATTGAGCAGTGCGTTAAGATTGTTCAAGACTTTTAGGAAAATGGGCGTTTAAATCATAATGCAATTCGTTCACTTCGTAATTTTTTTGGACAGCATAATCAACCAAATGTATCCACAATCGGGAGAATTTTACGCAAATTCCAGCAAACCGGGTCTGTAGGAAATGTGAAAACATCTGTGCATACTCGGCGAATTCGTTCTGCGGAAAACATTGCTTGGTTTCGCGGTAGTGTGGCAGAAGAGTCGTCAACCTCGACTGTAGTCGTGCCGAATAATTGAACATCTCACGAACATCACTGAAGAGAATTTTGAATAAGGATTTGAATTAACATGCCTACAATTTTTAATTGACTCTAAAGCTGAAGCCAAATTTTTTTTTTATAATTTGCGCGCACTCAAGGGTTTAGGAATACCCTTTATATGTTTTAGCACAGTGCGGGCGTTAAGGAAATTAGGGATAAGAAGAAAGGAGATACCGATGCACATTGGTTTTAAATGTCTGTAAGTTATAATGGAAAGGAAAACAGAGTTTGGTAGAGCATTCCAAATTCGTGTTGTTCGGTTTATGTACGAATCTCTATATTTCAGCGTACGTCCGAAGATATGCTTGAGGGTAAACTGATTTGCATTCATTGCGTAACGAGTATTGCGGCTGAATTGTTGAATGGGAGAAGTGCAGCTGGCTATTTCATTTGAACATTGGTTGTTAAAATAGCGATAAAACAAGGTAAGGCAGGAGATGTTTCGACGGTGTTCGAGCGAAACTAAGGAGTTCGCTATTCTCATGTCTCCTATAAGTTTTTTCGCACGTGTTTGAATCCTATCTAGTAGGTGCAATGTTGATTTTGGTGCACCCGACCAGATGTAGGCGTTGAATTCAAGTTTTGGGCGTATAAACGCTTTATATATTGTGGCCAGATCAGAGGGGGTGAAATATTTCTTACATCGATTTAGGAAACCTAGACATATCGCTGCGTTTTTAGCGACTTCGAATATGTGGTCGTTCCAACGTAAGTCATTACTAACACACATACCTAGCATGAAAAGCTTTTCGGTTTCTTTGACGTAAGTGCCATTCATGGATAGTGGCTCTAGATTTTGGTTTCGCTTTAATGACAGAAGACAGCATTGTGTTTTGGAAGCATTGATTTCCACTCTATTAGATTTACCCCATTTGATAATGCTGTCAAGGTCGGAATTCAATGAGCTTAACATATTTTGGCATTTAGAGTCCTCGTTCGAAGGTGAGGGACGAGGACCTGTAAACGAATATGAGAAGCTGAGGGTACTGTCATCAGCGAAGGAATGAGTTGGATTAGAAGTTGCAGACAGGAGATCATTTATAAAAATGAGAAAGAGAGTCGGAGACAAAACTGAGCCTTGAGGGACACCAGCATTTATTTTGTGAGTTACAGACTTGAAACCATCCAAAACAACTTGAATTGAACGTTTCGAAAGATAATGTCTAATCCATAGAAGAAGTTTTTCGTCGATTCCAAATGCACGCATTTTCGACAAAAGGGCTTGATGCCAAACCCTGTCAAATGTCTTTGAAATATCAAGCGCAACAATCGCCACCATGGTGGATTGATTGGTTCCACTTTTCGGAGAGATATGTCATCAAATCACCAGTAGACCTGTTGCTGCGAAAACCATACTGCCGGTCATTGAGAAGTTTTCGTGTTTCGAGATATTTCATAAGCTGACGATTTATCAGCGTTTCCATGACCTTGGAAAGAAGGTCAATACGCCGAATGGTTAGTTGAACAGATCGAAGTGAATGGTGACTTTACAAATAAAATGATCTTCAGCGACGAGGCACACTTTCACCTCAGTAGATTCGGTAACTAGCATAATTGCAACATTTGTGCGTATAAGATTCCACGAGTGATTATTTAAAAGCCGATGCATCTACAAAGAGTGATTGTTTAGTGCGAATTATGGGCTCGCGACCGACGTCATCGGGACGTACTTCTATGAAAATGAGGTCGGCCCAGCAGTTACCGTGAATGGTGTTCGCTCTAGCGAGATGATAACGGACTTCTTGTGGCCAGAAATTGAGGATATGGACCTGGAAGATATGTGATTTCAACAGGATGGTACCACTTGCCATGGCTTTTTTTGAGCGAGAAATTTAATGACCGCCTTTTCTTCAATCATGGTGATGTTAATTTGCCGCCACGATCATGTAATTTGACACCGTTGGACTTTTTTTTCTTTGGAGATATTTAAAAGTTGAGTTTACGCTAATAACCCAAGGGATTAGATAGTTCAACACATTAATGACATTGAATCTCAATTATGTCTCAGCTTCATTGGACCATCGGATAGAGGTATGCCACAGAAGCTGTGGCGAGCTTTTGGCAGATATTTTGTTTCACAGAAAATTTTCAAAGATCCTATCATAGTAAAAATCTTAAGATAATTCCTTGAAAGCTTGTTGTTTTATTTGCAATTAACATCGAGCGTTTTCGTTTGACCACCCTCTAGTTTTTGCTGTCGTCGCGTCGCCAATATTGAATGGTTCGTTCTACATTATCGGCACCTCCGGTCTCATCTTCCATCATTCTGTGTTCATCACGATTGGATTCTGTTCGCGCCTATTAGACGTTACTTTGACGTTTTCTTTTTGGTAGGACTTACCAACAGCTTTCCCAGAGCGGCAATTCTCTATATCTGTTAATGCGCGCTTTTCTTGTCGCTGCTTTTTTAAATGTCGGTGTTCTTCCCCCCTTCTTTGCCTATAGAGCTCCATGGTAGCTCATGTCTTCACCTGTGATTTTCTTTTGAGCCAGGGACTCCACGTTAAGCAGCCTAACGCACTCCGCAATAGGGCCCAAATCGCAGATGAAGAAATTGAGTTCATTAATGTTTTTTGACGAACGACTAAAAATTAAATGTGGACTCATCCATATACCCTTTTCGGTTTTTTCCATTTGAATTGGTCTTGTAAAACCAAAATCTTAGTCTTGTCAATATAATTGATTTATTGCAGTTCAAGTCATAGCACCTAGTCCGATACCTTTATTCCATCTATAGATAGTACACATAAGGTTCCAAAACGTGTTTGAGAACTGAACTGCTGAACGGATGTCGATGTGGTTTTCACTGTTATGATCTGAATTTATTCAAAAAAGCTCTATCGCTTACAGGAGCTGAGAATACAAAGAGCATTCGAGGTCTGAGTTGCGGAAATCAAAATTTTCGTCGGGCCGGGTTGCTGGTTTGAAATAAAATAAAATCTGTTCTTTAATAAGCTCTTGACTGCTTGGTAGCAAGTGAAATCTTAACTCCTTATATAATTTGATCATCGATGGATGATATCCCGAAATTTCCCTAAATTGACATTTCCAAATACAGCTTTTAAGCAAATATGTATGAATAAAAAGAAAAGATTTTTTGAAAACGAAGCTTTAAAATTGGTGAACTGTAAAGATACAAAGGAGTTCTGGTGTGCAATTAAAAAATTCAACTACAGAGCACCCCAAATTGGCACTCAGCTAGACGCAAGGACACTGATGAACCACTTCCAAACGCTATTGAACCCACAAAGTAGCATACTGCCGTTTCACTACGCAATCCCAATAATTGAAATTGAAATTCTAGATGCACCTATTACACAGGGAGAAATATGTAACGTTCTAAAAAAACTTCAAGATGGAAAGGCACCTGGCGCTGATCGGATACCCGTTGAATTTTTTAAGTATGCGACAAACAATTTTATCGACAAAATAGCGGTGATTTTCAATGGGATGATGGAAACAGGCAACCTACCCCAACAATTCAAACAAGCCATAATATATCCGATTCACAAAAAAGGTAATATCGCTGATCCCGCAAATTATCGTGGAATATCATTCCTAAACTCATCTTATAAGATTTTCACAAAACGTTTAAATGAGCGTATGTCAACTTGGATCGAAAACAACCATTTGATCAAAGAATTCCAAGCAGGTTTTCGGAATGGTTATTCAACCGTAGACAACATTTTTCTACTGCAAAATATAGCTGGGTCATTCATCGAACAAAAAAAGAAACTATTCACCTTTTTCGTCGATTTCAAGGCAGCCTTCGATAATATCGATCGAAAAGCTTTAATATTCAAACTTTGTAACGCTGGGATGAGCCAAAAGTTCGGGAAGGTTATCGAAAATATATACGAAGACAACCAATCGAGTGTCTGGAGCGGGACCGAAACATCAGAATGGTTTGAAACAACTATGGGAGTAAGACAGGGATGTACACTAAGCCCATATCTTTTTGCTTTGTACATCGATGACCTCACCGACTTTTTACCTAGAGGAATAGAGATCGCGGGACATTTAATAAAGGCACTTCTATTTGCAGACGATGTGGTTCTATTTGCATATTCGCCAGAATCCTTACAATTAATGATTAACCGTCTTGATTTGTACTGCCAATTATGGAATCTTACGGTTAACCTTACAAAATCAAAAATTATGATTTTTAAGAAGGGAGCTGGTAGAGAGTGCAGAAATGAAAAATGGCACCTCAACGGACAGCCCATTGAAATTGTGAAAACCTATAAATATCTCGGGGTGACAATAGCTAGTAATCTTAGTATGGAACCACATCTAAAGGAAAGACTAATAAAAGCTAAAAGTGCCATATCGGCTACATGGAAAAAATGTTTTTCAAATCAACTAATTGACCCCAGCGTAAATTACAAGGTCTTTCAAGCTGTATCAGAATCTGTTATGATGTACGCAGCGCAGTCTTGGGGATATTGTCAATATGAAACAGTAGAGAAACTCCTTAGATACTACATAAAACGATGCTTTAACTTACCAAGCACAAAACCAAACTATATGATTAATATCGAAACAGGACTATCACCGCTTTTCATTAAATCATTGAAATTGCATGTAGATTATGTAATTAAAGTTTTAGAACTGTCGGACGATAGACTTCCAAAAATAATTGCCAAGAAGGTAGTAGAAAGAAATACGCTCTGGTATAAAAAACTCGAGGAGCTAGCAACATACTGCAGTTTCGAATGCAATTTAGCTTATGGAAATGAAAAATACCGTAAGGATGTGATTGGCAATCTTATTGCCAAAGTAGATGAACAATACAGAGCGGATTGCGTAAATATGTCTTCATCATCCGTTCACCGAGCTACATACAGCGTTTTAAAACACAATCTGTCTGAAAAAAATTACTTCCACAATGACAACAGCAATGAACTGATTTCGGCTCTCTTTAAGATGAGAGGCGAACTAATACGACTCAATTATATCCCACATCGTCCAGATCTACCAATTTATTGTAGTCTTTGCAACTTATCCGCGAGAGAAGACGTTTTACATTTTATAGGAAGATGCCCCATCCTTGAAGAAATAAGAAGATATTTTCTAGGAAACGACGTAAAATCTCAGGAAGAAATTATAGCCTACCCAAACTGCGAAAGCGATGTAAAACAACTCTTTTATTTCTAAAAAGCTGCAACTAATTACCGTTGTAAAATTATAATTGAGAACTTTTAACTTTTTAGTATGTTTTGCTTTTATATATTTTTTCAATCTTTTTTAATTCAAGAATATAATATACATTACAACAAACTTGTTATTAAATGTTTAATCTCATGTCAATCAGGCAGACGGCAAAGCCATGCTTAATGATTTTTGTAACATAAATTATTTGTATTATAAACAAAAAGATATTTCCAATCAGGTGTCAAAGCTATCATTTCTTGAACCATCCAAAACTGTGAGCACACTTCCCACTATCCAACCAATATACAAACAAATCATAAGCCCACGAAAACACCTTTAGAACCTCCTCAACAAATCCAATCACGATTCGTATAATCCTTGTTAAAATATAAAAATTTTAGAAGGTACAAATTTGCCAAACTTATCAGACTAAATCCTACAGGCTTATTATTATTACGGTCGATATGTAGGCATATCTACGTGTTTGGTCTTTGCAAACATATACAGCGATGTTGATTAAATTGCAACATAGGACCGATAAAAAAAATGCCAACCCGGATCCGGAAACGTATATGTCATTTAGCTTAACGCAAAAATCACGCCTTTTAACAAATTCAATATCCCGAACCAGAGACCCACTTTTTGTATTTGGAGCACGAACTACTGATGGATTTTAAACTATGTAATCATGTGAGGATATCATGGCAACCGTGAGTACCAAGTACCATCCTAGTTTGTAGTATATATGTATGCACTTTTTGTGCGCTGGTGTATCCATTATCTGTTCGCTCTTTTAACGGGTTTCGTTGAGGAAACCGCACCTCAGTTCACCTGAGCTAAATTATGAAACTAGCTTGGATGATGATGTGTTCGCTGGTTAAGGTTTACCGGGTGAAAGTATGTGTGACGTTTGCCTCGCCCTTTGAAGTTTGACTCTGCGCTTGAGGGGTAGAAAAACAGGATTTGCTTATTTCATTTTGTAGAACGTGATATTCGGAATGTGCAATTTAGAAGCTTCTGAAATTGATATGAAGAAATTCTTCGATGAAAAGAAAACAAGAACTTTAAACAAGGAATTCGCAAATCCACACATTGTGCATTTGAGTTTCTGAAAATCAATATAGGCATCCAGTCTTTCAGTTAGGGGAAATCAGTAGTCATACTGGAATTTCATAAATAAAAAGCCAATAACCTCAGGTTGGCACATGATTGTGGGTTTTGAAAATGTTTTTGAATGAATGATTTGGTGCCAAAGTTCGAAATGAACCTAGGATTCAAAAAACATATCTCTCCAATTAGACCGTTTATTAGTTAACTGCCTCCAGTTGTAGGTTGCATACTTTAGGATGGTGGAAGTAAATTTGTGCTTGCGAGCATCACTCGAGACGAGGTCTTTCTTTTATACCTCCGAATTTTGGCTAGGAATCGAAGTATCTGCGAGCCGTAGAAACGGTCTTCATCGCTATACATGTACTAGACATCTTAACCGTTCCACGCGTTTTCTTTTGAGTAGAGTATATCGGTGTACAGCTCGTATAGTTCGTGGTTGAAAATTTGTCTCCATAGTACGTCAATGCAAACGGGACTGAAGTAAACGTCAAAACGACCAAGCGGATCAAGGATTTCTTCATCAGCATTTTGTATAGAAGTTCGTGTGCAGCCTTCTCCACTAAATTGCATTCTTATCCCGAAAACAGCGGTTGGCAAAGTCATTCTTCGTTTGATTTTTGACGAGATTTTGTAGTCGGAATTAATAGCAGATCCAAGACACACAGAGTCCCTTAATAGCTCAGGATATGCCAAAGTATGAATATTTAATCAGTTATGGACTTTCCTGGCCTGAAACAACACGGATAATGGACGGTTGCACTGTCCTGCTGGAATCAAATGTCTTTCAGTTCCCCTGTTCTATGACGACTCCGAACGACTAAGTTGAGATAAGTTTTTCTTGACAATTGATAGTACTCGGATCATCACGAGAGGAGGGCTAGTGGAAAAACATTTACGTGTTGCTAGAGCTGGTAATCGGTCTGAAACAACACGGATAAGTTCCGGTTTCACTGTCCTATCTTTTAGTTCTTGATACAACTCAGATCATCACGAGAGGAGGGCCAGTTTAAAAACGTTTACGCGTTGCTACAGCTGGAAATTTGAAAAAGCTTATCACACTAAGCATTACGCCACTGAGCCCACAGTGGAACAATGAATCTTTCTTGAAAAATTGAAAACACAGCATTTGTTCTTGCTACCAAAAAGGAAGATGCCGCCAGGAGAACCTTCTTTTTGTCGGGCAATATGTTTTATGGATACCTTAGGAATACTCGAGAATATAATCTACAAAAGATTACTAGCAGTACCATATAAGAAAGGAGCCTTCGCAGATCTACTGTTGATTCCATAGGTAAAGGCCTTTGATTGTTGAAAGATGTCTACACATCACATTGAACTACTATGCAATAGTAACGCTTGACATTAAAAACGGCTTTAACTCTGCGAACTGGTTGTTCATTAGAAGATCACTTGCCAGGATAGACACATCATGCTACTACCTCCCTTCTGTGGTTAGTGACGAATTATTTCAATAACAGGCGGCTGTATTACTTTACCGATAAAAGGGTAAAATATTACAACGTCATTGCAGGAGTTCGACAGGGATCAGTATAAGGACTGCTAGTGTGGAACATAATATACGACGGATTTCTACGATTAACGAAACGAAGGGTAGTACCGATTATTGTACATATTTGCCGATGATATTGCCGTCGTGACAGTTGCCAAACAGATCTCTCCTATAGAATCAGCTTCAAATGAAACAATTGAACAGATTAGAGATTGGCTAGTATCCGCAGAGCTAGAACTAGCTGACTAGTAAGAAAACTATTGAATTCCCTTACCATGTTGGTAACCAAACCATAAAGTCTAAAGAAGCAGTCAAATACCTGGGAAGCTCTCTCGTAAATATTCGCTAGACCTAAATACGTCTGAATTAATCTATTTCCCAAAGTCATCACGTCAGTTCTTTTATATGCCGCTTCAATCTGGGCGCATGCAATTAGGACGACAGAGAACATATACAGACTCGGGCTATAGACAATCAGTGGCTTTCGAACCATCCCAGACAAGGTCGCTTTGTCAAACCAGGCTTGGTTCGTATCAACATCATGACAGGCAAGATGTGCAAAGTAAAAGAATTTTGAGCCAAAACGATTCTAATGACATCAAGAGAATCAAACTGGAAGAGCAGACAGCGTCAGAAGCCAGATGGCGAGCTCTTTGGGAGAATGCAAAGAAAGGCAAAAAACACAATCTGATGAAAGCAGAACCATAGCAAATAAGATAACATGGGAAGTATCCGATATTTATACAAATAGCGACCATCAGACCATCATATTCGAGACTACAGAAACGAAAAGATTTCAGTACCAAAGAGAGACAACTAAAGTACAAAAGATGGACTGGAAAACGGAATCCATAGACAAATAAATACTCGCCTACTGCATGGCCAACATGAAGACCATTTATAGAGGTACCGCAGAGAAGAAGGCAAAACAAATAACGAGATACCTAACCAAACCATGTGACGCCTCCATGCCCCGCGAAACCAATGGAAGGTGAAGAACTCCAGTCTATGGGTGAAACGATAGCATTTCGAAGTCCAGAACGGAGTGCCTGAAAATTAGAAGATTACAACAGTGACACAAGTTTAAACTTGCTGATGACCCATTCTGTCGCAATTGTGACGGTAAAGTCAGGTACTGCTGGAATGCTGAAAGTATGAATTTGCAAGTTGCACCAGAAAGCGAAATTGGCAGGACAGTATCCATACTAACCTCATAACGTATTTTCTATCGACAAATAAAGCATGGGAAACTGCAAATAAAATCATTGCAAATAGTTATAATGGAAGACTTGAGGTGATAAAATAAAACGAGACCACAAGAGGGCGAAAACCCGGGTCAATAAGAGGAAAAGATATGATGTCAACACCTGTTCTATCAAGGAATTAGTTGACAGGCGGTACCGCAGAGACTTACAGGACAGAATAAATGGGTTGTTTTAGTCACGGATGCATGCTCTAGCATGGAGTCGCCATAACTCGTAGCATGGGCCACAGAGTAAAAGTATTTCACCTCTTCAGGGCAAAACAAACAAAAAAAAATACCGACAATACCATGCCTGGACAAGTCGAAAGCATAGAGACTGAACTAACATATGTCGCAGTTACTGTTTGGTCACGGTGGTTATCGCAAGTACCTTTCACTGATTTAGACACCAATACCTCACCATTCTATCCAAAGTGTCCAGATGAAGACACAAACGGTAAATTACTTTGCCCAATCAATCGCTACTCCTCGACCATGTGTTGCGGTCTGTGGAGAACTGGATGACAGTATGTTACTTTTAAAAAAAAAACTTTACAAAATGAGCTGCGGGGAATAGAAAAGCTACGAAAAGCAGCAGAAGAAGCTGACACGAGACGTAAAGCATAATTTGCTTACCAACCCACCGAAGTAATACCTGACGGACAGTCCCGCGGGTGAAATGGTCGAAGTCTGTGTGCGGTTATGAGCTTTCGTACGTAGGCATATATCGGCTGACGCTTCATTGCCGGGACCAGTAATATGAATCGTGCATGTCAATATCACGGGATACTGGCATCTAGGGCAAATCCATCACCTTCATGGAGCTATAAAAAAAAATGAGAAGACTACAATCCACTGTATGGATCGTTTTATACCCTATCCCATCCTTAAGAAGTATATCCCTTAAATGTGGGTTTTATAGCAATGAAATGTTAAAATTGAAATTGTAGCAACATATTGTTCAGAGAGTTTATCAAAATCTTGTATGGTTCGACCAAAAACAACGTTTTTCTCCTGCATTTACGGTATGGCGTAGGGTATACAAATGGTTTTTGTATCAAAACGCATCCAAAAAGTGGGCGTGGGTAAAAACGATATATGGAAGAAATGTTTATATTACTAAACCCAATTTTTCTACATCAAACTTTTTTTCCAACTGTTTAAAATTTTACCGAAAAAAGATTTTTTTAACTGAAAACGCCCCAAAAATTGGGCGCAGCAAAAAAACGTTGTATTGACGAAACATAGACACTAGGATTGTCTAGATATGTTGATCAGAAACTTTTTCAAAATTTTTATATCACAATTGCTATGTCATTGAATTGAATTCGTGTAAAAATTCGACCTCGAGATTTTGATAGGTTCTAACATTATAATGATAGCGGAAACCAAAGATTAGGTTTTCGGAATTCCGTTCCATTTCCGTTGGAAGTCCGGTCCGTCTGTCCGTAATGGTCTCTCCAGCCTAAGCAGCTCGACCGATTTTCTTCAAACTTCTTACCAAGTATGTATTTTTAGTCACGATATAACCGGTACCTGCCATATAAAAATTATACATAACCATAATATTCTCGAAAAATACTCAAACCATTTTGAGTAAACTTCCATATTTTATACTTTAAGTATTCTAGTTCCGACAAAATGGATACCAAGTTTTTTTTTGAGAAAAGAAAGAAAATTGTCAATTTCTCGCAAGCTATTTGGCCATATTCAACGAAATTCAATTTATGTATATAACTGTTCCACATAATTTGTTTTGGCTCAATTATCCCTAAATGGAATTTTCAGTTTTGGCCAAAAACGAATAAATTTACATAGACACCGATTTCTTCAAATTCCGAAATAAACGTTCGAATAGTCACATTTCGACATTATTTATATAATTTTTAGCATCATTGTTCAAAACAAATATTATTGTGTTTTTTTTTTTGCTAAATTATAAAAATCGTCAAATTAACTCGCTATGAAAGAGAAAGAATCGTACGACCCAGTCGTGCACCCTCCATTCGTTTTTTAAAGCACGCTTTTGGGTAGAACAAGGTGGTCCAAAAGAGATCATCCTATTGGAAGATGCTCTTATTTTTGCAAATGGCCGCCAATGTCAAATCTGCGGACTAGACAGATGTAGAATACAAGTGAACAAGAATAATCGTTACTATTTTTTGCGTAACAATTCAACTGTAGTGATGGCGCAGCGCGAATTTCGTCGCCGGTTCCCCGGCCGTCTGACATCGACTGCGCAAACACTGCGCCGTTTTACCATCAACCTTGAAGAGTATGGGACCACACGAGACGTTGCCAAGAGTGGCTGTTCACGCTGGAGGAGACATTGGGCTATTTTTTCGAGAACACCGCTGGTCAAACGACAAAAGTGGATGGTGCGCGCTATAGGGTCATGTAAACCGAGTTTTTTTCTGTCGCAATTGGACGAATTAAGACTGGAGGACAAGTGGTTCCAACAGGACGGCACACACTGCCGGAGCCACAACCGATATTCTGATGGCGACGTTACCGGGTCGACTCATCTCTCGTTTTGGCTATTTGTACTGGCCCGGCAAGATCGCCCGATTTAACTGCTCCAGACCTTTTTTGTGGGGTTTTTTGAAGTCCCGTGCTTATGTGAACAAGCCCGAGACCCTAGAAGCCCTCAAGGAAAACATTCGATACGAGTGCGAGAATCTGTTGCCCGAAAAACTCCCAGAAGTGATGAATAAAACGAGCCCGTATGGCAATCAATTGTGACAGCGCCCATTGGGCCGATATCATCTTCTCGACTTGACCAATAAAATTCTAAAAGTTCAAATAAGCATAATCAAAAACTTAGACAAATATCCCCAAAATATCGGATTTATGGCGATGAAATATAAAAAATGTCATTGTCATAACATATTGTGCAGACTGTTTATCAAAATCATTTAAGGTTCGATAAAAAAAACACAGTTTTTCGCCTGAATATGCTATGAGGTAGTGTATAGAAATGGTTTTTGTATGAAAACGCCTCCAAAACGTAGAAGAAATGCTTATATTAACAGAACCAATGATTTTGCATAACCATTTTTTTTCGAAATGTTTAAAATTTTTCCGAAAAACTTTTCTTACTAAAAACGAAAACAAAAAGTGGGTGTGGCAAAAACTTTTTATAAACAAAATATAGACATTATAATTGACTAGATATGATGTTCAGACACTTTTTCAGTATCTCTAACGGTTTGGCTTAAAATTAAGTTTTTTCTGAAAAGGGTGCGTGGCAGTGTGCGGATTTCAAAAATGTATACACTTGTTCTGCTGGGAGGAACAACAAGCACGTGTACCAAATTTCATCATTCTAGCTCAAAATTGAAGGCCCAAGAACTGGTGACGTACGGACGGACGGACGGACAGACATGGCTTAATCGACTCAGTTACTGCCACGCTCCCTTTTCAGAAAAACATAGTTTCAAGCCAAACGGTTAGAGTTTCATAATGTCTACATTTTGTTTACACAAAGTATTTTGCCATGCCCACTTTTTGGGACCGTTTTTAGAAAAAAAACGTTTTCGGAAAAAGTTTTAACATTTCGAAAAAATTGTGAATCATTGGTTTTGTTAATATAAACATTTAATCCATATATCATTTTAAGCCAGCCCACTTTTTGGAGGCGTTTTCATACAAAAACCATTTATATACACTACCTCATAGCATAATCAGGCGAAAAACGGTGCTTTTTGTCGAACAATAAATGATTTTGATAAACAGCCTGAACAATATGTTATGCCAATGAAATTTTCTATATATCATCGCCATAAATCCGACATTTTGGGGATATTTGTCTTAAGGATGGGATGGGATAGGGCATGAAACGATCCACACAGTAGATTGTAACTAACGTTCTCATATGTTTTGATTATTTTGTTAGATCCGGTTCTTTTTTTTTATCTTTTGTACTACATCGACATCGTACAGCTAACGAAGCCGGCGATTTGATATTCTAGTCCTCGCAATCAGGACCAAAAACCCAACCAAGAATTTTTTTGCTTTCAAAGTGCCTACTGAGTACCTTCTGACCATTGGTTATCCACCGTCTATCCAATTTTTATGTAACCAGTGTTATTGAAAGAATCGGCATCTGTCTTAAAAAATTTTATCATCCATAACTTAAGCGGTCAAAAGGGCGGGTACAAAAAAAAAACACACCCAGGACTAAATTAACCCCGAAACTGCACAAACGCAAAGAAATTAAAATTAAATTAGATAACCATCTTGGGTTTGGAGACGTGGACATTAGGAAACACATATTTATATGGAAGGAGAAGGTCCTCCAGTGAGCGTAAAGAACCAGGAAAGGGAAATGTAATTAAAAAATCTTTTTTTGAACTAAGTACATTTTGTGGGTATGGAATTAATCGTGTTAAGGATGGGATGAGGGTGGTACATCATTCACGTGCCATCCATTACACGCTAAATTTTAGTTCAACTCGAGCCCTTTTTGTGCATTTGTTTGGTAACATAAAAAAAAACATATAAGACCGCTTAAATCCGCTGCGAGGGTCGTTCATTACCCTATCCCATTCCA
Organism: Rhingia rostrata; assembly: GCA_949824845.1. Lineage (NCBI taxonomy): Eukaryota > Metazoa > Arthropoda > Insecta > Diptera > Syrphidae > Rhingia > Rhingia rostrata. Next base: position 134,896,771 of record OX463755.1, on the reverse strand, counting down.
TCCTTAAAATTGATATCCCCAAAATGAGATCTTTATGGAGCTGAAACATAGAAATGGCATTGTCACCACATCTTTTTTTTATTTAACTTGGTAAGACCTTTACAGATTATTTAAAATATCAATAACTTAATTTACTTACTTAATATATTACATTCATGCATTAGATAATAAAAATTCAACATAACTGATTTTTTTTTAATTAAATATATTTGTTATGTCATCCTCTTGCATTATTGCTGGCTTATCGACGTACAACTTTTCCCTCAAATAACCCTAAAGAAAGAAGACCAACGGTGTCAAATGACATGATTTTGGTGGCTAATTGACATCGCCACCACGTGTGATAACACGGCCAAAAGAGCCATTGTTTCGTGAGTGTGGCAAGTGGAACCGTCCTGTTAAAACTACATATCGTCCACCTATGCAGTGAATGGCAAAATTGCACATTGCATCGATAGCACTTTCACCAACCTATAAAGCGAGATATCTTTTAAAATAAGAACCAATTTTTTATTAACTTTTCTCATTTCAAATTGTTGCTGAATTCCAGGGGATGTTTCGGCAGTGGAACTCTCTGAAAAATATGGTTGTACCCGCAAAACCATTTAGGATATCGGGTTTTTCAACAGGGACGCTACAAAAGTTGAGCGACAGGGACAGCAAACGACGCCATATTTCCGGCCGCTCTTTTGACATTTCTCTTCAGTAAGGTTTGCGATTTCATGATGGAAAGATATACGATCCAACAACGAGTCGAAATTATTAAAATTTACAACCGAAATTCGGAGTCAGTGGCCTCAACGTTAAGAGTGCTACGTCCAATTTATGGTCGTCATAATCGTCCTAGCAGATCAACAATTGAGCGTCTAGTGGAAATTTTTGAATCCACAGGCACAGTACAAAATGTTCCCGTGCCAGTGAGACAAAGAAGTGCCCGTAGTGTCGAGAATGTTGCTGCAGCTCTCACACGTCGTTTTCAAGCGTTGGGCATCTCTGTGACGTCGGCGTGGCGAATTTTGCGAAGAGATCTTGGCCTACATCCTTACAAGATTAAATTGACGCAAGAACTGAAGCCGCTTGACCACCAGAAGCGTAGTATGTTCGTGAATTGAGCTGAGCAACAACTTGAAAATGCTTCGGATTTTCATCGAAAAATCATCTTCAGCGATGAGGCTCATTTCTGGCTGAATGGCTTCGTCAATAAACAAAATATGCGGTATTGGTCAGGCAGCAATCCACACGTACTCCATGAGTCATCATTGCATCTCGAAAAAATTACGGTTTGGTGTGGTTTTTGGGCCGGCGGCGTCATTGGGCCGTACTTCTTCCGTGATGATCAAGACCGGCACGTTACTGTGAATGGGAATCGCTACCGTTCAATGATAACCGAATATTTTTGGCCCCAATTGGGTGATATGGACTTGGAGGGCATGTGGTTCCAACAGGACGGTGCCACAAGCCACACAGCGAATGCGATAATCAATTTATTGGAAACCAAGTTTGGACATCTCAAGAAATTGTCCAGTCGCTTGGCAGCCTCGGTCGTGCGATTTGACGCCGTTAGACTATTTCCTGTGGGGCTACGTCAAGTCTATGGTCTATGCCAGCAAGCCAGCGACGATTGATGAACTTCGTACGAATATCGAAAGTGAAATTGCAGCAGTATCAGCCGATTTATGCTTGAAAACCGTCGAAAATTGGGTTCAGCGTCTGGACTTCTGCAAGCGTGCCCGTGGTAGCCATGCAAAAGAAATCGAGTTCCATACATAATGGCTTTTTTTTTAACTTTTAAACTCATTTTTTATTTACTTAAAATATTAACTTACTACTAGACAAAAATGCTTAAATCTAACTTATCAATAACTGGTTTACTTAATCTAACTTATCGGCCCTTAGTGGGCGCTGTAAGCTTATATTTAGCTGTTTTATTTTGCCTTTAGGCTTAGATTTGTCGGTTTTTTTGTTTTATATTTAATTTTAATTTACAAAGAAAAAATTGAAAACTTTGTTTAGTGACTTTTTTTTTGTTTTATATAAAAGCTTATTCTAGATTATATATAACTTAAGACTACTTAAACTACTTAAGCCTAACTTAAGACTATTTAAACCTCACTTAAGACTACTTAACTACTTAAACCTAACTTAATTATAATCGGGGTGGCGAGCCCTCGTTGCGCATGCCCCGAGGGGTTGCCATCCTGATTGCGTCTTTCGGTCCCACGGCAGCCTGCGTTCAAACATATTGTACGCCAATATGGTGCACAAGCCCCGCCCCAGACCTTGTTCCTAATTTAAAATCTTACCTATGGAGTTGGACTAAAAGTCCGCAAAGTCCTGAGGAAGTGCAGAATCACCTTCCTCATATAGCCACCAGAAATCAGTGCGCTGTTTTGCAGCATCGATCCTATCGCGATCCGATACCGCCGTGCTAAAGCGGAAGAGCTCCGGAGCATTGTCGACGTACCCGTCGCGATAGTCACGATAGTCCATACATAATGGCATCGAACGTACTTTCACAGGAATAAAGAATTTTATTGATATCTAAAACCGTTTTTCTTTTATTTAAAAAAAAATCTTTAGTAGCGCTCTTATTGAAAAACCCTTTATAACTACTAAGTTTAACGAATGTGGAAGTGTAAAAAATAAAATTGGTAGAGGCAGAAAAAGGGTAACAACAAAAAGGGAAGATGCTAAGATTGTTCGCTCCTTATAAAGTAACCCACGTGAAAGTGTTAAAAGTGTTCTTATGGCCATAAACAAAGATCGCCAAAATAATAATATAAGTGAGAGAACATTGCAACGAAGATTAAAAGAAAACGGAATAAGTGCTCACGTTATCCAGAACAAGATGCATATATCATCCAAAAACAGGAAAGTTAGGATGCAATTTTCAAGGGACCACATCAACAAACCACCAGAGTTTTGGAGGAGCATTCTTTGGACGGACGAAACAGCTTCTTCCTTGGACGGTACATATGGGCGTAAGTTTCATTATTCCACCCCTAAAATGAAGGCCAAGCAAACAGTCACTCAACCAACACGACATTCCAAAGCAAGATAATGATATGGGGTTACATATCAAATAGTGGAGTAGGTCCACTTGTAAGGTGCTCCGATAACATGAAACAATCACATTGTTTAAACATTTTAAATGATGTTGCACTAGTTGCTGGTTCAAGATATATCGGGAACGATTTTATCCTACAACATGATAATGCACCGATACACACCGCCTGAAAAATAAAAAAGTATTTGGCAGAAGTTTGTCAAGAAGTTTGAAAATGGCCCCCGCAAAGTCCTGACCTTAATGTAATAGAGAATCTTTGGCACATTGTAAAATCTAAGATTCCTGAAAACATTGGCAGAACTGCTGACCAAACTTGGAACGATTTTAGAACGGCTTGGAGTTCCATTCCAGTAGATCAAGTTCAAGGCTTAATAGACTCTACGCCCAGATGCCTTGCAGAAGTTATTGCGGTAAAAGGAGGAAGCAAAACCTATTAAGTAGTGCTACTTTAAATAACAGTTAACTTGAAACTTAAAAATATTTTTCTTGTTCGCTTCCAGATACAGTGAAAATGAAAAAAACTGGGTTTGTGTAAATAATGTTGCCGCTGTTTGATGGATGTATAAATAATTGTGAAACTTTGATATTGTATGAATTTAATTGTTACTTGTTGGAATTTTATTTATTTTTTTTTATTTACTGTTTGAATAAAATTGGAAACATTAGAAATGAGAAAAGTTAATAAACAATTGCTTATTATTTCAAAAGATATCTCGCTTTATATGTTGGTTAAAGTGCTATCAATGCAATGTGTAAATAATTTTGCCATTGACTGTAAAGGGTGATCCATTTCGAGGTGTCCTACTTTTTTAAAGAAAAAATCACAGAAAATTCAAATTTAATGGAGAATGTTTATTATCATTTGAAAGAACATTCTTTGGCATTTATTTTTTGAAGATTGACATTGACATTGACATTGACATCACAGTACTTCGCACATGAATGCAACGAACTACAGACACATAACAGCACTGGCGACTGAGGCCATCGGCTGGGACAGATCAAGACATTTATACAACAGAGAGAGACGGATAGATACATAGAAGGAAAGACATATAACGTAAACCTACGTGGCACAGAGGAGGAGACATCGATTTATATAGCGATAACATCGCACAGGTGGCCTCAGATAAGCTGGCAATTTTCGTAGAAAACAAATGCTGCCGAAGCTGGGGCTTGAACCCGCGGCGCTTGGCTTAGCAGTCAACTACGCATTCCTCTGAACCATGGCCACCTGCATTTTTTTTTTTTGAAGATTATGTCTATCAAATGTTGGCCGTTGCTACGTCGCAGATGGTCCATCCGTTGAGTCCAATTTTCGATCACTCCTTCGAGCATTTCGACTGGTAACTGGCGAATGACACGCGTGGTGTTTTCCTCCAAGGCCTGAATCGAAGCGGGTTTGTCGACATAAGCTGTTGACTTTACATATCCCCACAGGAAAATGTCTAACGGTGTGATGTCACATGATCTCTCCTCACAAAACGTGAATTTTCATAATAAAGTTGAACAATTTGTAAACGTTGTTCACGCCTAAGTCTTTCCATTATGAAATGCCAAACAATACTAAACAAAAATAACATGACAGCATGACACGACTCACACGTGATCTGTCAAAAAAGGCTATTGAAAAAAGGATCTCTACTTGGATCACCCGTTGTATCTAACAATTCGGGCCATAAAAAGTTCGTTATCATCTAACTATAGCGAACACCATTCACAATTACTATTTTGGGAAAATTACGAAAAAAAGCGCATTGACGAATGATCTTAACATTTTGTTTTCAAAAGTTTGTAAAATATTTAGATTCGTTTCACTGGTACAACACCATAGTTGTATACCATATATCCAGACCGGCTTTAGCACTTGTTTTTATAATAGCAGCTTGTTTTCAAGGTTAAGCTTCGAATATTTTCCGAGTAACCAGTACAGTTCTCTGTATTTATTTTTAAGTTCTTCGTATTTCTTTTTTACATGCGACTTCCGTATAAATTTTGCATCAAGTGTCATTCCGAGATATTTCGCTTTATTTGCAAAGGGACACGAAGCGTATTGAGAAATACTGGCAAATTGTTTTTCCGTTTATACAAAAAATCCAATTGAATCGTTTTGCACTCGTTAGGTGCAATCCGCCAGGATTTTCTGCATTCATTAACCTCGTTAAGAGCGTTTTGTGATTTCATATGTGTTTCCTCTATTGTTGTGCCAACTGCTAGTATAGCTGTATCGTCAGCAAACGTGGCAACTATTGTATCGTTTGCTTGTGGGATATCACGTGTAAATAGGAGGTACAATAGTGGTCCAAGGACGCTTCCTTGGGGCACTCCTGCCAATATTTCTTTGAACTCCGAATATTCGTTTCCAAGTTTCATACGGAAGAGACTATGCTCACGAGGGTTTTATATAATTTTTCAAGCAGAACTTGTCTTAGTTTGTATTGGAGCCCTCTATGCGAAACCTTGTCAAAAGATTGCGACACGTCAAAATACGGCTGAGCTGATTTTATTTTCTTCGAAAACTTTCTCAATTCCATCAGTAATTCGATGAACTTGGTCCACAGTCGAATGTTTACTTCTAAACCCAAATTGATGGTCAGGTAAAAAGCGTTTCTGATCAACAACGGGGTGTAAGCGACCGAGTAATATCCTTTCAAAAACCTTTGAAATTATTGGAAGAAGTGAATTAGATCTGTAAGATTTTATTTCATTCGGTGATTTTCCTGGTTTGAGAACCATAATAACATCAGCGACCTTCCACTGTCTAGGTATGTATTCTAATCTAATTGCTGCATTTACAATGTGATTGTGAAACAAATAGTGATTCCGTGTATTTTGGAATATTAATTCCGAAACGGAGTTCTCTTTCATGACACTCAAGCTACTTAGCATAAAAATTTATTTTATTTACTCTTTTTCGCAGCATTTGTTCTTCACCTCCGTCCTTTAACTTTTTATGAGGTGTTTTTGGTGCGACCTTTTTCCTCTGAGCATGAGTTTGAACACTCGTCGATGGCTGGTATTAGACTAGCTCTGGGACCTCATTGTTTCTTCCATCGCTTTCGAAAACATCCAGACCATATAATGTCTGTTAAACGAAAGAAACTCAATAAATCATAATTTTTTAAAATTCGAGAATCGCAAGCAGAAGTTTGACGCGTTTGTCCAGGTTTTATTAACAAATTGCAATTTTGAGGTGGACATTGCAGAGTTCAAAAACTTTATTTTAAGAAACTGCAGTGATATTGTAAAAAAAATTATAACTTCTGTGGAAAAATTGTACAATGTAAAGCAAATAATTATATGAACCGTGAATTGTTTATATCATTTTTGTGAGTTTTTTTTTATTTTTCATTAATGTAAATATTGATGACTGTAAAAACGCTGTGATGGTATGAAGTACTATAAAAAACTTTGATGAAAACATCTTGCAACCCAGATATGCCTAAACTTTTTTGAAACTTTAAAAATAATTTTTTTTTGTCATATTCGTAATAAAAACAGTTTTTACACATTTTCAAAAATTTCATACATATATTTCTCAAAATGACCGAAGTCCTATATATAGGACGTTAGGCATATGGCTGAACAATTTTATTTCTTATAAAAGTCTACAAAGCACTTCACATGAACTCCAACATCGCACTTAGAACATCTTGTTGTTGTTTTTGTATGGCAAAAAGCACATCTCGTTTGTTTGTCTTGTGGTGTTACCATATAATCAAAGCGGTCGTATCGTATATTTGCTCCTTCGAAGGCTGATGCACGTCCACGCGCATAAGAAAGCGGGTTTTTATTCTGCATCAACAATCCTAAAGCGATTTGCCTTCTAAAACTTAGTTGGTCTAAGTCGCCTCCATGAATTCGATGTATTTGCCAAGCGTTATGAATGGAAAGATCGATGCAATGATTGATAAGCGAACAGTACCACTTCTCTCCAGGAATTGAAGTTCGGTAAAGGCTGACATTCTGATCGCATCTATCTACACCTCCCATGTTTCCATTGTATAAATGCACTAGATGTGGCTGCTCTACCAAAAGCCAAAGAAAATAAATTATGTTACCAACATTTATATTTCAATAAAACCATACCTGTATGCTATTTTTTTTTTTTTTTTGAGATTATCGCTTCACTGAATGGATAGGAGCTATGCCAGCAAAGCTTGAGCAGATCGATACGATATTATTATCGTTCCATTTGACGGCGATTGTATTTTGATCCTGTATTTTTGTAAAGTCGTAAGAACCTCTTTTTTCCCTCTTGAATGCCTTTGAATCAACCAATGGGTTCTGCGATATTCGGTTTTCGCGAATGGTACCAGTGGCGAAGAAGTTCTTTTGAGATAGAAGTTGTATTAGTTCCACGGATGTAAAGAAATTGTCAAAGAACAGATGGAAGTTGCTTCTTGGCCATTTTTTTCTCAAGGCATTTGCATATTCAGGAACTACTCCAGCACCAACCCCGTATTCTGCATATATGGTGCTAATATTGGTAGATGCGCCTTGGTATGGTTCAAACCAGTTTACATATCCCAACCTTGTTGTACCTAACCACACTTTGTAGCCATATCTAATAGGTTGCCATGTATAAACTACTTACAGCCATGGCGACCGAAATATGGCACCATCGCTACATCCACAGAATGATTCTCTTCCATTGGAGCGTTATCCAAAAATCGTTTGCTTAGGTATTTGATCAAAGGCCTTAGTTTTGAAAACTTGTCAACCTGGTCCAGGTTTTCGTTGTCAGCTAAGTGAATATTTGAAAATATATATTCAAACTTATCCCTTGTAATTGCCTCTGCAACCAAAGCATTGTGACCATCCTTCTCTCGCTCCCAGTAAATTCTCCTTCGTGGCACCTGAATGTATCCACTTAGAACTAAGACTCCAACAAAGGCTTTGAGTTCGCATAATTCTATGTTTCGTTGCCTGTTTTTTTGGGATATATATCTGATGCTTTCGGTGAGAATAAGTTCAAAAAGCTCGCCATCAAAAAATCTATAAAATAACTCCAAGGAGATTGTAATGCACTGAACTCTTCAGAGTTTTCAAACTGAGAACAAGTGGAAGATATTATTGGTAAATCTTCTTTTATCCAATTATAATTTTTTTTTTCTTCTTTTGTGGTTTCTTAGAAGACTGTGTTGAAGTACTCGGTTTCGGCTTTGATAAGTTGGATAAGGGAATGTTATCATCAGACGAATATTCATCATGAATTCCATGGTTCGATGTTTTTTCGGCAGGTGCTTGTAACTGAGAACCTGGTAAGTTACTGACGAAAACCAACTCCTCACCACCGAAATCTTCATCCGTCAACTCCGCGCAGGCATTATTTGGTTTAAATATTGCAATGTCGTCCACTTTTCTTGCGAATTCCTCATCATCTTCAAGATAAGCAAGAGCTTCATTCAATGAAAACCCCCTGAAAAAAATTTGTTTATAGACGTATATTGGCCTATCAACCTACATATAAAGGGTGATCCATTTCGAGGTTCCCTACTTTTTTAAAGAAAAAAACACAGAAAATTCAAATTTAATGGAGAATGTTTATTATCATTTGAAAGAACATTCTTTGGCTTTTATCATTTGAAGATTATGTCTATCAAATGTTGGACGTTGCTTCGTCGCAGATGGTCCATCCGTTGAGTCCAATTTTCGATCACTCGTTCGAGCATTTCGACTGGTAACTGGCAAATGACACGCGTGATGTTTTCCTCCAAGGCCTGAATCGAAGCGGGTTTGTCGGCATAAGCTTTTGACTTTACATATCCCCACAGGAAAAAGTCTAACGGTGTGATATCACACGATCTTGGTGGCCAATCGACCGGCCCAAAACGCGAAATTATGTGCTCACCGAAATGTTCTCTCAATAAGTCCATTGATTGATGCGATGTGTGGGAAGTGGCACCGTCTTGCTGAAACCAAATGTCGCCGAGATCACGAGCTTCAATTTCAGGCATCAAATAGTCGGTTATCATGGCACGATATAGGTCGCCATTGACGGTTACGTTCGCACCGGCATAATTTTTAAAGAAATATGGACCGATGATTCCAACGGTCCACAAACCACACCAAACCGTTGTTTTTTCTGGATGAAGTGGCAGTTCTTCAATCTCTTCAGGTTGCTCTTCGTCCCAAGTGCGGCAATTTTGTTTGTTTACATACCCATTGAGCCAGAAATGGGCCTCATCGCTAAACAAAATTTGCCTCGAAAACGTCGGAGCTTCTTGGAACTTTTCAAGAGCCCATAGAGCGAAGCGATGTCGCTTGGGACGGTCGAGCGGCTTCAGTTGTTGCACAAGCTGTATTTTGTACGCTTTCAATTTAAGATCTTGACGTAAAATGCGCCAAGTCGTTCCATACGTCAGTCCGAGTTGCTGCGAACGGCGCCGAATCGAATCTCTACGGTCTTCGTGTACACTCTCAGCTACGCCCGCTATATTTTCTTCACAGCGTGCTGGACGTGGTCTATTCGGTCGAATATTATCCAATAATGAATGCTGGGTCACATAATGGGTGATGGTGTTGCGAATAGTACGCTCAGTAGGCCGATTATGTTGACCATAAGTTGAGCGAAGTGCACGAAACACATTCCTCACAGAACGTGAATTTTCATAATAAAGTTGAACAATTTGTAAACGTTGTTCACGCGTAAGTCTTTCCATTATGAAATGCCAAAAAATACTAAACAAAAATAACATGACAGCATGACACGACTCATACGTGATCTGTCAAAAAAGGCTATTGAAAAAAGTATCTCTACTTGGATCACCCGTTAGTACACCGTACGGTGTTCACCATAAACACAGTGAAACGTAATAAACACATTAATAAAAAAATCAAACACATTTATACTCCACTTTAGTTCACTAAACGCACTGCAATCACTCCCAGCATTGACGAGTGACTTGTTCTCAATGCACTAAGCCAATACACAAGCAGCAAGTTTGAACATGTTCGACCGACCTACATATAGGCCATCAGGCATATCTGGGTTTTAAACTATTTTCGACTGTAGTTTTACTTACAAAAATATCCTCTTTAATGTGATTGAAAAAATGGTCACCATAATTATTCATTTAATGCTTCGATACTACATATTCTTCAATGCGTACGTTTTGCAGAATTTATTTTGCAACTTTAATTCAAATTCTTCCTGCATGCAGAGGATTTGCGTGTGCACATTGTTCTCCTCATTAATCACACTTTCTACGAGGACGATTTCACTAGTACACTACTGTGCGAGGACGTGCTGACGGTTTGTTTAGCTGTACGTGAGGTTTGAGGAAAGACTATGCTCGGATGTCCATTCTACGGGTGCTTTGCATTTTTTTTCTATTCATTCCTATTTGCATTTGGTAAAAATGCATGGATAACAATGGAAGATAAAATACATATTTGGTAACAATGCATTTTCTTAATGAGAAAAGTATCGATTGTTTGAAGCCGCATTGCATATGGTTGAGTTCAAAGGCCAAGGCAATGGTAATAGAGTGGTGTACTTGTTTAACTTATGAATGGATATTTCGGAAGAGTCCATTAATATATTCAAGTTCCATTTTGTGAACAATAAAATGCGATGATTATTGGAGAGAGCTACACATTTTAAGTGATTTCAGACAAACACTTCTCGTCATTTCATGTTCGATGTAATCCAATGGGATCAATGCATGCTTGGAATCATCGAAATAGTGGTGTAATGTTGAAAATACCTAGATGCCAAATGATCCATTCGCTGACATATTTAAGAAAAAATTATTAGATACCGGTGATATAAAAGTTGATGTCCATGAAAATACTTTATACTGCCCAGGAGCTTTTTTCTCACAGCCATTCGTATGTGCGTGTGTACTTCTTTGCACGATGGCGGGACCTTCTGTTTTATGCCGAATCCAAATGGCTAAATTGATTTAAGATTTTCATGACAATTGATACTACTCGGATGGTTTGTCAGATCATCAAGAGGAGGGCCAGTGAAAAATTATTAAGACGTTGCTACGGCTGGGAATCGAAACCATCGAATCCTGCGCGGCACTTTATCGAACTAACCACTGCGCCATTGAGAAGTTACTGGCTGCATAAAATTACCGACCGATTTCTGCACAACTGGTGATACGCAAAATACTCTCATTGACCGCATATTTCCAGATGTACGCACAGAATACATACATCAGGCGTGCATCGCTGGCAGAAACAGACCTTTTCTCAGAAAAAAAATATGTGGACGTCGACGATTTGAACATAAAGATGCAACAGTCGTTGCTGAGCTCATTAATATTCATATCATACAAATCGGTCGATACAAAATGCGATGCCAACGAAGCTTTAAATAATCCAAGAGAGTATTTGAAATCACTGGATTTGCCACAACACCTTATATGTTTTTTTTTAGCTTTGAAATTTGAGCCCACGCGATTGATCACTAATAAATTACAGAACTTCACATCAATTATGCTTATTTTTTCCTCCAAATGGTAACCATCGGATACTGGGCTAATCCAACCGGGTTTTACATTCTAAACAATATTGGCGAGTTTTGATAACAAGACCAAAAACAGCAATACTGTAAACAGCCTGTTCAGAATGGAATGGAATACCCGGCCTGCTGCCCCTGGCGAACCTACACAAGCTGCTTCGACATATTCGGACAACAGATCGTCTAGGAAATTCAAGGGTAAGTCAGGCCCCTTGAACAGAGATGGTGGCGGATGAACCGAAAGGCCTGCGACTGCGCTCAATCCGGTATTGGATACTGATGACATGCCCTACGGGTATCTAATAAATTATAACTGGATCTCCACGTTGATAGTTGTGCTTTGGGTTAACAACCCATCTACAGAAAAACCCATTGTTACGAAGCAACCGAAAGCCCAGGAAAGGAATTCTTCACTTGACGACACTAATAAATGAGAAAAAGGACAACGACGTTCGTATCTGCACTTAGAAGTGAGAATAATCACCTCCCTTAACCTCTCGATTAACACCATATTAACAGCAGGATAGGAATATCGAAATTTAATTTTAACAAGGCTGCCAGAAATGTTGACGACACAACGACGTTCGTATCTCCACTTAGAAGTGAGACTAATCACCTCCCTTAAGCTTACCATGTCACCAGCAGGATAGGAATATCGAAACTTAATTTTAACAAGGCTGCCGGAAGTGATGGCCTTTCCGCCGAGCTTTATGAAAATAGAAACTCAGCATCGTTTGCATGATCGACAAAAAAGGAGACCCCATGATCTGCGCCAACTATACCTACAAGATCCTATCTGCCGTAATATGTGAAACCCTCAAACCGCTTACCAAGATCCTGATCAGCCACTTTCAGTGTGGTTTTTATCCAGAAAAGTTCACAACTGATCAAATTTTCACAGCTCGGCAGATCCTGAAAAAAACCGAAAAACTTTAAAATCGTTACCCACCACCTATTTATCCATTTCAAGCCCGCATACGACAGCGCTTATAGAGACGAACTATACAGAGTCGTGTATAGTTTCCATACAGTAAACTTTCACCTACATATCGATATCTACGTGAAATTTATCTTCATCGGCGAAAGTTCATAGAACTTAACTTAGCAAAAATTCATGGAATTAATATTTCACTTCCGATTTATACTTACGTTCGATTTCCTTGGGATCGATAAACGATCGTTCTATTTCCTCGATCGCATTGATTAATGTTATCGACCATAGAGCCATTCAAACACACTTACAATACAATCGTTAACCAAAATCACGAGAAATATTTTATATTTCGAAACAACGTTTCCCGGGTCAGCTAGTCCGCCTCTGTCCGCCACCTGTGTAAGCGTCCGATCGGATACTACCAACTCTTGTCATTCTCCATGAGTACTAAAAAGAGGCGACCATTTTCAGATGGTATTTGCAACATAACAGGTTTGTTTTACATAGTTTTTACAAATGGTTGTTATATGCTGATTTAAATTTTGTTAACGTATAATTGATATCCTTTTTGAATTTCATAAGTTGCAACATTTACGTTAGAGTCTGTCGAGTAAATGTTGGGTGTTGTTGACTCTTCTTGACACACACACACAGCTCATTTATGAAGGATTTCGGGCGCTTTTCAATTTTATTATCAATAAGACTTTTTAAGTTATGTTGTCAGTCATATGTTTTTATAATTGACCTGGACCATGTGGTCCTCAATCATGCGGATTGGATTAGTTATACAGAGGTTCCAATAATCAAACAAATCCGACAACCTTTTATGATCAATTTTTGCTGAAGGACATAGACAGTTCATCAATTTGTGATTTAAGCATATCAGAGGGCTACAATCCACTGTGTGGTCACGTGGCCCACGCCCACATTTTGGAGGCCTTTTCTTACAAACCCATTTATGTACCATGAATAATGTTTTGACGAAATATTTGGCTTATCAAACCCAATGATTTTGCATCAAATGTTTTTTTCGAATATTTTAAAATTTTACTGAAAAAAACTTTTTTTTAATGAAAACGCCCTCAAAAAGTGAGCGTGGTAAGAAAAAAACAAAATATATATATTGGTATTGACTATGAATGTTGTTCAGTCAACATTCAGTCAACAATTCCCTCCCGTTTGGCCAAAAAAAAAACGTTTTCCTAAAAAGTGGGCGTGGCAGTGGGTGAATTTTGAAAATAAAGGCGGATTTTAAAAATTCAGTAAAAATTTATCTGCAAAGCCTAACCGCTTTAAAAGAATCAAATTATTCACTTTGGAAAACAATTAGAGTCATAAGACTGCCAAAAAACGCTGTGCCACCAATTATAGTAACTCAAAAAGTTTGGGCAAAAAGCAGACCTTTTCGCCGCCCATCTTGGGGAAACACTATAACCATTTGATGCTCCAGAAAACATTAATTATTATACAACCGATAATTATTAAGGTAGATATGCAAGTATTTCCGACGGGCTCAGTGGTGCGATGGTTAGTGCGATGAACTGCCGCGCAAAAGGTTCGATTCCCAGCCGTAGCAACACCTAAATGATTTTTCACTGGCCCTCCTCTCGTCATGATCTGACAAATCATCCGAGTAGTATTAATTGTCATGAAAAGCTTATCTCAACTTAGCCGTTCGGAGTCGGCATAAAACAGGAGGTCCTGCCATCGTGCTAAGAAGTACACACGCACACATGAATGGTTGTGTGTAGAAAGCTAGGCCCTGGGTACTAACGAGCCTGTTGCGCCATACCGAGCTTAAACGGGAAATACAGAAACTAAAGCCTAATAAAGCTCCGGGTTATGACCTGATTACAGGAGAATTTCTAAAAATGTTACCCGGAATGAATTAACTAAATTCCTCTACATTGTGAATGCAGCAATTAGACTTAGAATACATACCAAGACAGTGGAAATTCGCGGATGTCATTATGGTTCTCAAACCAGGAAAATCACCGAATGAAATAAAATCTTACAGGCCTATTTCACTTCTTCCAATCATTTCGAAAGTTCTTGGAAGGCTATTCCTCTGCCGCTTGCACCCCGTTATTGATCAGCAACGCTTTTTACTTGACCATCAATTTGGGTTTAGAAGTAAACATTGGACCAAGCCATCGAATTACTGATGGAAATGAGAAAGTTTTCGAAGAAAAGAAAATTAGCTCAGCCGTATTTTTTGACGTATCGCAATCTTTTGACAAGGTTTCGCATAGAGGCCTCCCATACAAACTAAGACAAGTTCTGCTTGAAAACTTATATAAAACCCTCGTGAGCATAGTCTCTTCCGTATGAAACTTGGAAACGAATATTCGGAGTTCAAAGAAATATTGGCAGGAGTACCGCAAGGAAGCGTCCTTGGCTCACTCTTGCACCTCCTATTTACACGCTGACGATACAGCTATACTAGCAGTTGGCACAACAATAGAGGAAACACATATGAAATCACAAAACGATCTTAACGAGGTTAATGAATGGAGAAAATCCTGGCGGATTGCACCTAACGAGTGCAAATCGATTCAATTAGATTTTTTGTATAAGCGGACAAACAATTTGCCAGTATTTCTCAATACGGTTCGAGTCCGTTTTGCAAATGAAGCGTAATATCTCGGAATGACACTTGATGCAAAATGTATATGGAAGTCGAATGTAAAAAAGAAATACGAAGAACTTAAAAATAAATACAGAGAACTGTACTGGTTACTCGGAAAATATTCGAAGCTTAACCTTGATAACAAGCTGCTATTGTGCAAGCAAGTGCTAAGGCCGGCCTGGACATATGGTATACAACCATGGGGTTGTACCAGTGAAGCTAATCTTAACATTCTACAAACCTTTGAAACAAAATGTTGAGATCATTCGTCAATACGCCGTGGTATAAAAGGAATGAAGATCTACGCAGAGATCTGGGTATTCCCGCGGTTAAAGATGAAACGAAAAATTTTGCACGCAAACATAAAAAAATGTTTATTGGGACACGTTAACACAACAGTCCTCAAAATTCTTGACGAAACATATTTATGGCGGCGTCTTCAAAGAACTAAGCCCTTAGATTTGGCCCGATAATAACAAACCGCCCTATAAATTTCGGAAAAAAGCACAAACTCTCAAGGGAAAGTTAACTGCCAAACATTCACTCGTGAGGAAAAAAAAATTCTAGATAAATCGCATATTTAGTTGCAATACAAATACAAAAAGGGTGGTGGTTTTATTAGGTTAAAGTCTCACACTACTTTGGGCAAGTGCTCATCGTGTCTATTGATATTTCCACCAGCCCAGGAAAAACAAAAACTTCTTCGCACAGTACGCACAAGGATCGCATGTACAAAATTTCATTATCCTAGCTAAAAATTTAAGGCCCAAAAACCGGTGATTTACAGACGGACGGATGATGGACGGACAGACATGGCTAAATGGACTCAGCTATCGATTCTGAGCTATATCTAGCTAAATGTTACAAACTATATATCAAAACGAATATATTCCTATGGAATAGGATAAAAAAATAAAAAGATATAAAAAGGCCGTCTTGTACTTTAGTCCCTTTAGTGTCGAAAGGTGTTTTTAACTTAACAACCAGATTCTGAACGGGCTCCCTGTTTTGCTAAAGCGGTTCTGTAATATTTTCAGTACCATATGATAATTTACTACGATTGTTCTACTTTCATACCGACAGAACTCGGAGGCTTATAGCAAATGTATGAACGTTTGACATTGATATACCTGTCTTCTGTTTCATCATCGTCTGTAGTAACGTCGAATCAAGGAATTCATTTCGATATGCAGGAGTTCCTGCAGCACCGCGTCGGGTCTTTGACAGATAACGCCGGTAGGAATCATTCCTTTGTTAAGGTAAACATGTTCAGCAAAGGTATGTAGTGATTCTTGTTTTTCATGAATAGAAATCATGCTACCATAGCTCTTCAAACACATCACATTGTCGCTACATAGTCTTAAGTGCGATGAGCAACATCCACTGCATCTTCCTCCAACCACCACCTTCCATTTGATACCATTCAACATCCCTCACTTAAGTTGTCCCTTCCATCAATCCAAATTGTAACTTAAACAGAACGGTCTCCCTGAAAGCATTTAAATCTCACAATTAATGTCAGCGCTCTCACATCATGCACAACATAGGGTTTCATGCTATTGTCGACACGACGTCCTTGATCTTAGCAATAGAACCGTACCAATTTAATGAATATACCGCGAAAGTATAAAATCGCAATTAAAAATTCAAGGATAACAGGGATTGCTAGCGCGCTTATGCATTCGCCCACCTACACCCACACCTTAGTTTTCTCTTGCCGATGACAAGTGCACTCATAAATTTCTTACCTCTCATCGCATCGGGCGAAACATTTCATGCATAGGAATTAGAACGAACTTCCTTCTCCCCATGGTGCATACGCTAGAGATTTATCGCCTAGAAGTGAAGGATGCGCTCTCGCAGTGCAGTCGCACACACACACACACACACACTCAGTCGCAAGCAAATGAAAACTTGTTATGCACATGTTCAACGAGATGCCAGAGATACGAGAGTGTTCACGGCGAACAAAGAGGAAAACGAATCTCGCCTTTTCTAGGACAAACAACAATATATCTGAGATGAAGTGTCGTTAAGTTGACTTAAGGGCATAACATTGAAGATAGATTGTTATGTTATGTTTTTTTTTTTTTGTTATTTCTCCACTGGCATGGTCTTCATTTGGCAAACGGGAAAGAAAACCGAAAACAAAAACGAAAACATAAAAAGGGCAGTTTCCGAGAATGGCATTCATCAAACAGAAGTTGAGATCGCGGGTCTTGAATACAAAATGATAGCCCCAAGGACAATGGGATGTGCATTTACCAGAAATTAACGGCCAAATAACTATTAAAACATTCTCTTATGTTTGTCCTTTCTGGAGGGTCTTGATATCTTCTGTATTTAACTCCTATATTGCCCACGTACAAAGAACTGAGCAATCCAGGAGGGAGTAGTACGGTGGATTTAACTCTACCCAAAGAAATCTCTTCCTGTAATGAAGCTTGCAAATGATTGCAGAATTACGGTTTTTATTGTTAACTGCCATGCACTTGGAATGCACCGACTATTAACAGAATGAGTGCAATCGGATAATAAGTATGAGTCCTTAACTGGTACAAAGTAGACCCGACAGCCACCTGTAAAATGTGATGAATAGCGGTAGGGAAACAGGAAAATGTTATAGGAGGAGGTTACAGCCCTCAGTTACTAGCGGATTTATAATTGTGTCACTTATTATTTGACTCATTTTGACTCATATTGACTCATATTTAGTGGCTTGATGATTAGTGCGATGAACTGTCGCGCAGAAGGTCTGGGTACGATTCCCAGCCGTACCAGAACCTGAAATGATTTTTCACTGGCCCTCCTCTCGTGATGATCTGATAAATCATCGGAGTAGCATCAACTGACAACAATAGATTATCTCAACTTCGCCGTTCGTAGTCGGCATAAAACAGGAAGTCCCGCCATCGGCAAGATGTACACACTAACTTACTTACTTACTTACTTAAGTGGCGCTACAGTCCGGAAGGAACCTGGGCCTCAACCAACATACCTCTCCAATTAGGCCGGTCCTTAGGTAACTGCTTCCAGTTGCGCACTCCAAGTTGGTTGAGGTCGGTTTCTACTTGTGCGCACCACTTAAGGCGAGGTCTTCCTCGACGTCTGGCTGGGAATCGAAGACTGTGCGAGCATAAATATTGGTGTCCATTCGTTCTACATGTCCTAGCCATCTCTAACGTTCAATGCAGAGTTTTTTGTCTAGGGGTATGTCGCTGTACAGTTCGTATAGTTCTTGGTTGAATCTTCGTCTTTATAGCCCGTCAACGCTAACGCGACCGAAATTTTTTCGAAGAATTTTTTTTTTTTTGCGTCAGCGCCGTAGAGCCGGACTGGGATGGTCAGGGTCTTATATAGCCCTTATAAGGCCCTCACTCGAACTACTAAGAAGTAGTTCGAGTGAGGGCCTTACTACTTAGCCCAAGAGTAAATTTCGTTTAATTTCTGACGAGATGTTGTTTTCAGAGTACACATCGGAGCCGAGATAGACAAAGTCCCGTACTACCTCAAAGTTTTAACTGTCAATGGTAACGTTCTGTCCAATTCGTCGATGTTGTGTATCTTTTCGTGTTGACAGCATATACTTCGTCTTGCCGTCATTTACTGCTAAACCCATTTTTGCCACTTCCTTTTCTATACTAGCAAACGTGGGTATGACATCACGTTGGTTGGATCATACCAATTATGTCAATATCGTCGGCGTATCCTCGCAGTTGTACCGATTTTTTGAAAACTGTGCCTTTGGTGTTGACTCGTAAGTTTTGCACAATCCTCTCAGAAGACCAATTATCATAGTCATCTTAAGCTTTCAAGCTCGAACAACCTCAATCTTAAGTCAGTGTAAGCGTCAAGGTAAACGCCATCGCTAGAAACGTAGGTTCGGTGTTCCTAGCCGTTTCCCGGGATTTGAAGATTGATTTTTATTTTCTTGCATTCTGAAGACCTATCTTTTTGTTGCAGCATTCCTAAAGCAATACTCCGCCTTTCTATATTTTGTCAGCTTTTCGCGTTGTGAAATACGATATTCAGGATTAGGATCTAATACATCAACAATTTGGGATTTCGAGTTAAAAGTTTCCAAGGCTCAATCACGTATCATTTATTATCATGCGACACAGCTATATCGATTTCGATTTAATCCCGAACTAAGTAATCACTCTACAGACCACACAGCAGTAGATGGTTTTATAAGCTGCCTTAAAGTCGGTGCAAAAATGATGCTTCCCAACTTAAAAAACGATGGTATTTTTAAGGATATGCCTTAGTACTGAAACCTTGGTCTATAACTCATCTGCCTTATGTCACACTGCTCCAGAAACGTTTCGATGGGATAGAATCTTGTATGCCACATTTTGCAGGGATATGATTCAGTATTTGGGGCATATATGGGATCAATCATATTATGTTGTAGTTAGTATATAAAACATATGAAGCTGATATTCCTGTCAGCCAGGTAGAACGAACCATTCAATATTGGCAACGACAGTGAAAAGTGCCAACCACCCGACCTGAGTGAAGTGAGGATAGCAATATCCAAACTCAAGCTTAATAAGGCTAACGGAAATGATGGCGTTCCCGCCGAGCTTTATAAAGCCAGCGGAGATGACTTGGTAAGAAACATCCACCAACTCATAAGCCAAATCTGGTCGGAAGGAAGTATGCCCTCAAAAAAGGAGACCCTCTAAATTGCGCCAAATACAGAGGCATAAGTCTCCTCAACATCACGTACAAGATCCTATCTGCCGTGATATTTGAACGCCTGAAACCGTTTACCAACAACCTGATCGGCCCTTATCAGTGTGGTTTTAGGCCAGGAAAATCCACAACCGTTGAAATTTTCACACTTCGGCTGATCCTGGAAATGATCCAAGATGTCCAAATCGATACCCACCAACTATTCATTGATTTGGAAGCCGCATACGACAGCATCTCCATCTATATAGACGAACTATACAGAGCCATGTATAGTTTTTATATACCGCCCAAACTAGTCCGTTTGTGTGGGATGATGATGGAGAATTCTCGCTGCTCCATCAGGTTCGGAAACAACTTCACAGACACATTCGATACCAAAAAAGGATTTACGCAAGGCGATGCGCTATCATGTGAATTCTTCAATTTGATTTTTGAGAAGATTGTGCAAAACTCACGAGCCAACAGCAGAGGCACAATTTTCCAAAAACCTATACAACTACTAGCATACGCCGACGATATTGACATCATTGGTCGGACCCAACGTAATGTCATAGCCACGTTTGCTAGTATAGAAAAGGAAGCGGCAAAAATGGGTTTAGCAGTAAATGAGGGCAATACGAAGTATATGCTGCCAACACGAAAGGACACACAACATCGACGAATTTGACAGAACGTCACCATTGACAGATATAACTTTGAGGTAGTACGGGACTTTTCTATCTCGTCTCCGCTATTAACTCTGACGACAACATCTCGTCAGAAATCAAACAAAGATTTACTCTTTCCAACCGCTGTTTCTTCGGGCTAAGAAGGCGATTCCGAAGTATAGCCCTCACTCGAACTACTTAGGAGATCCTATATTAGACCCTGATACTCCCAGTCCTCCTCTACGGCGCTGAAGCATGGACCGTCTCAAAAGCAGATGAAGAAATCCTTGGTCAATTTGAGAGGAAAATTCTTCGGAAAATCTTCGGTCCCGTTTGCGTTGACGGGCTATAAAGACGAAGATTCAACCAAGAAATATACGAGCTGTAAATCGACATGCCCCTGGTCAGAAAACTCCGCATTGGACGTTTAAGATGGCTAGATCATACAGAACGAAAGGACACCAATACTCGCTGAGTCTTCAATTCCCAGCCTTACGTCGTACGCAGTAAACTAAGACCGCGCCTTTAGAGGCGCGCACATGTAGAAACCGACCTCAACCAACCTGGAGTGCGCAACTGGAGGCAGTCAGCTAAGGACCGGGCTAACTGGAGATGCATGTTGGTTGAGGCGCAGGTGCATTCCGGACTGTAGCGCCACTTATGCAAGCAAGCATGAGATTACGTCTATCCAGATTGAATTGATGGTTTGTTCACGTACGCGTTCGTGGCAATACCTTCGAATTTGAAGAGTGCTATAGCTAGTCCATTAGAAATGCCGCCCTTATAGCTTTTCACCTTTCTGTTGCTGTGCTGAAATTTTCTGAAATTTTTGTGAGAGGGTTTCTTGACCTATCACTCCCTTCACATTATGGCAATAATATGAGTTGCGAAAGATGCTTGCTGCATATATCTGGAATCTATGGATATCTTCGGACAACGACGCCTTGCCAAAGAATTACTCTTTCCAGCCGTAGTTTCCTTGGACTATGAATGTAAATGTACCTCCAAGTGAGCAACTACTGGGGAAATCCTATAAAAGAATGTTTTCTGGACTTTATTCAAAGGAAATCATAAAATCTTTAGTTGAACCAACAAATTTTCAGAAAATCATCAAATTTACGAAGTGTACTGTGTATAATGAATGGACACCAATATTGCGAATAGATTCATCGAATTCTATCCAGAGTAGAGTAGACCTGGCTTCAATCATCAAAGTGCGCAACTGGAGATAGTTCGCTAATAATCGGCAATTCTAGACCCATGTTGGTAAAGGCGCAGCTTCACCTAAATTCTAGCTTCAATTAATCAATAATAAAAATTATGGAAACTTCAGCCTTACCCAGCTATCCATTCCAAGAATTTAAGAAACGAAATTCATTCCCAATCGGAACTCATTTTGTCTACGCAAGGCGCTGAGGAGCGAAATAAAAAAGTTAACAAACACGTTCAAAGGACTCATCGTCTTAATTCAACACCTGATCGGACAACTTCGGAAAAAAATTCAACGCGTAGCTTTCGAGGATTGTTGACTTAACTCAATGTGCAGCCGCTGCGCGATCATTTGTGATAAATTTCTTCGGAAGAACTGTGCGAAATGCTAATAGCAACAGATGCCTCGGTAGAGATTTTTTTGTAATTTCAAACAAATCGGAGAAACTTTTCTATCGAACGGAAACCTCCCTTGTCAATATCGACTGACCGTTTTTTTTTTTTTTTAATTCAGTTTTTTATTTACTTAAAATATTAACTTAATACTAGACAAAAATGCTTAAATCTAACTTATCAATAACATATCTGCTTAATTTAACTTATCGGCAAGCACTCGTTGCATATGCCCCGAGGTTTTGCCATCCCGATTGCGTCATTGGGTCCAGCAAGCATTTATGCAACCAAATTAAATAAAATATGGTGCATAAGCCCAGCTCGGACCTTGTACCTAAATTTAATTTACTTAAGAACTAAGGAGTGGATTAAAAGTCCGCAAAGACCTGAGGAACTGCAGAAATACTTTCCTCGTTTAGCCACCAAAACTCGGTGCGCAGCTTTTCAGCGCCGGTCCTATCGCGATCCGATACCGCCGTGCTAAAGCGGAGGAGCTCCGGAGCATTGTCGACGTACCCGTCGCGGATTAGCCGCTTGTCCAGCGCGTCACGGTAGCGATGGTATAAAACCGGGATACCGTTCCTGTGCTGTCGATATAAATGAATGCCTCTGGTGGAATAAAGCCGGACATGAGCGCACTCTCCATGTACATTTCATTGGGGTAATAAGCCCCGAATATCAGGCTGTTGTCGCTACTCATCGCCCTTAAAGCGTGCCTTCGAGTCACCTTAATTAGGAAATTGTCAATTCTATTCAACTGAGCCCGATTGTATAGAACCTCGTTGCGATAATATTTTATGTACTCGGAGTCCGGCGTTCGGTACAATCCTAAGCAGGATCGGAGACAATGCCTCTCAAACAGCCGTATCCTTTCCATGTAGGATGGTGATACATTGAACCACACGGGACAACCGTAAGCGATGATCGGCCTTATGAGGGCAATGTAGCAAATGACTTTCACCATTGAATCAAGTTGACTGCTATGAAACAATCTTCTTGTCAGAGCATAAGCCCCCCTAGCCCTGGCCAGACAAGCATCCACATTTTTGTTAAAATACAGAAACTTGTCAAGCCAGATGCTAAGGTATTTGACTTCACTTCTCACCACCAACGGCCGTCCATGCTGTCCCAGGATACACAATTTTTTCCAGTTTTTTCTGGTATCGTAAGAAGCCCTCTGCACTGGGGTCCTGAACAGAATTGTTTCGGTTTTTTGGAAATTGATCCTCAATTTCCAATCATCGCAATATCCCTTAATGTGATCAAAGTCACGTTGCAAAAGTGTGTTGATGACCTCGATTTTCGGACCTGATCTGTACACTATAGGGTGTCTGAGAGAACCTTCAAGATCACTTGTATAAATATTAAACAATATCGGGGATTTCACCGCCCCCTGTAGTAAACCGTTTTTAATTTCAAAGACTTTACTCGAAGTTACGTTGCCACATTTGACAGCGAACTTCTTTCCCATATATAGGGGTTTACGCATGCCCAGTCTGGTCAGCTTGTAGAAAAGCCCCTCTAACCATACGGTGTCAAAGGTCTTCTCAAAGTCAACCAGACAGGCCCCTGTGCACTGTTTTTTGGACTTATTCCATTGAATGTCGAATAATAGTTTCGACGCGGCATGAATGGTGTCATGCCTCGCTCGAAAACCAAACTGATTTTCCGGAATAATTTTGTTTTCCTCGACCCACTTAAGCAGAGCTCTATTGACTGTCTTCTCGAATACGTTGCTTACATACGGCAGAAGGCTTTTTGACAGAAGATTTGCAGGGTTTTGTACTTGTCCTTTTTGGGGATAGGATGTACCACCGCCGTTTTCCAGTGCACCGAATAATGCGCATTATTCAGTGCAATTTTAAGGTGTCTCACTCAATACGACGTTTGGGACACCGTCCTCTCCCGCCGACTTTTTATTTTTCAGCGATACAAAGATGTCCAGGAGTTCATCTTTTTGCACGAGCAGCATCAGGCTATTGGATATCGACTGACCGTAGCGACGTCGTGGTCGCGCCGTTGAGGTGATTAACGACTCGACTTGGTTGATGTTTCGTAATTGTTCATAAGGTCAACACCACATTTTTATAAACATTTTTATATAACCCTCATGGTAATAAATTGCAAACAGTTACTGTCTGCACACTCCTTTTTAATTTCCTAACAAATGATTCAATTATCCACCAACTTATACTCACATCCATTCTACTCGAAACCACTCGTTGATTGTACCAAACAATTTCCGTTTACAGGAATGCGGTTTTCCCGCCAACATAAAAAGTTTACAATTGTTACGCCAGTCTGCTAACATAAAACAAATCAACACACATTCACCCAGCACGTACTAGAGTCCACGAGTGCCTTGGCACTCGTACTCGTCCTGCCGTAGTCGAATGCGAAGAAGTGCAAACATGCAAGCCAACTTCCGGAAATTAGAAGCAGCAGCAGCGGGCCTGTGAACAAACCGCTAAATGTAATTACCTTGAAGCGCGCGAGGCCGAACTTTCTAAAATCGCTCAACACCATCGCCTTTGCAAATAGTGCGCTCTAGTACAATACACCTATATCCGTATATCCTGTGTTGGTTGC
This sequence comes from Rhingia rostrata, assembly GCA_949824845.1. Classification (NCBI taxonomy): domain Eukaryota; kingdom Metazoa; phylum Arthropoda; class Insecta; order Diptera; family Syrphidae; genus Rhingia; species Rhingia rostrata. The sequence goes on along the minus strand of OX463755.1, from coordinate 134,872,129 downwards.
CATCCATCAAATGCAGTGGAAATTCATGGGCACATATGCCCGAAACAGGATGCTATCCCAGTCTCGAGCTAATTGTTGCTTCATTATGCGCTCGCAGCGGAAGAAGGTTGAAGTTGTGTTGGTTTAAATTTGAATACAAGCCACGTTGGAGGCATGGAGCGGGTTGCTGCGGAGTTCTTGTAATCTGATGAAGTAGGGTTTGCCCCACAGGACAATGGAAAGAAACATGCAAATATACGGCTGCAGAAAGTTTCATCAACTCGATTTTGTTTACTAAATGAGCTTATGTGGAGATAGGAGTCTTCCTATTTAAATTGGAAGATTCGAGTTGTGTTTTGAAAGTTTCTGGGGGAGGCATGTGGTTGTCGAGCAAGAACTTAATTGACATTTCTTTAGAGTAAATCGTTAAAGTAAGTCACCGCATACTCTCGAAACTTTTAGAGTTGAAACCCGCCAGAAATTTCTTAATTACAAGTACAACTATTCTTTGCAACCTTGTTTTGGTCTTTACAGCGCTCGAATGGGCTTCGTGAATGAATGAACTTTGTTTAAAGTTGTCCTTGTTGAAAGAGTATATTTGAACCAAAAGTGGGTCCATTCTGTCATACCCCAAGAAGAAACGGAGGGGGTTACCATAGAAACTGGTTGGCTATGATTACTTCAAAACCAAATATTCCCCAGAAACAAATTCCAGGTAAACCAAAGTCCTTATTTTTATTTGATTATTTGAGTAGCTGCTTGAGGCTAACCGATTGAGACACTTTTCAAAAGGCGGATATTTTGGGGCCTGGGATTTCACACTCTTCTAGTATGTTGGTCTGGTACTCTAATCGTAGGTAATGTAATTTTTTAAACACACAACTGATGCCTACCAACTGCGACACTCAGCCTACACGTGTGGACCATTGGATGTCTGCTACCTTGACGGAAGATTGGACGTCCAATTACTCATGGCAGTCGGATATGAGAGCGGGGGAATGCGTTCAATCGCGCCTTTTGTTTTTTTTTTTTTATGACGGCACTGAATGAAATTGCAATATGGGATCAACCAATGCTCCGGCCTACAGATTCTTTAACTATCATCGCGTCGTATGCAGTAGAGGAAGACCTCACCTTTAGTACCTATGGCTCACAACTTAAATCAGGCCTCAAGCAAACTTGAAGTTCGCAATTGGAGACAGTAAGTTAAGGAGAGGCCAAGCTCCACAAAAATAAGAAAGTCATCGGATTAGCAATGAAATAAGACGAATGCAAAACTTCAGCTTGCATTTTTTTCACTTTTACGAAGTAAAATAAAGCCAAACCTTAACATTTGGCCTTATTTCACATTCACAAAGCTGAATATTTTCGACTGGCCTTTCTAAAGCGGTGACCTGGCAAATACTGAACTCTTCTGGTCGGATTTGAAATAAAACTGTCTGTCCCCACAGCCAACAATTTCACCTCGATAATGCACTATCGAAGCCTTTTCCGTCAAAGTAATACCTAACCTAACCTAGACCTTGTCGGCCATACAATTTGTAAGTCAAATGTCTTCATCTATCTTTGCCACCACAAAAGGTTCTCCTGATGCAATCTATTCCGACGCTCCCAATCAGACACAATCCTGCTGAACCGCAAGCGCTGTCCTCCGCTCTGAACGATCACGTCTCAGTCGCATAGTAACCGCCTATCCACAGTTCGTCGGAAGACGTGGTAGATCAGCGGAACCGCCGATCTATCCTATATCAGCCCTCGACTATCCAAATATAGGAACGATTCGGTCGTAATAAATCCGCTTAAACGCGCACTAAAATATTCATCATTGGGGTAGAAGGCCCCAAAGATGAGTCTATTGTTCGAAGCCATCGCTAAGCCGAATGAATTTCACCAGAAAATTATATGTTCTGTTTATTTGGCCCCGTTTTATAGGACCTGGTTGGAATAATGTTTTGTGTAGTCAGAAGACAGCTTCTTAAACAATGCCTCGCAAACAACCGTATTATTTCCATTTGAGATGGGCAACGTTGAACCACGCCAGACACTCACTACAACATATGTAATCCTCGGCCTGATGAGGGCTATGTAGCGAATCATCTCCAGCCTGCTATCAACACGACTCCTATAAAACAATCGCCTTGTCAGGGCAAACGTTCCCCTAGCTCTCGATAGAGCAGCATCCTAATGTCTTCCGAAATATAGATACTGATCCAGCCAGATGCCAAGATACTTTACTTCACTTTTACTCGCCATTGGCTGTCCGTTTGGTCCGAGGATCACCAGCTTTCTTTAGCCAGTTCTTTCTTGTATCCCTAGAGGCCCCAGATAACGGTGTCCTAAACATGATAGTTTCCGATTTCTGAAAGTTGATTTTCAACTTACAGGCATCACAATATCTCTGGATCTTGTCGAAGTCCAGCTGCAAAAGAGTTCGAATGATCTCGACAGTAGGGGCTGTTCTGTTCGCGATAAGATCGTCCTCATACGTAACTGCCTGAGTAAGACTACCTATCATAGTTACCGCTCCCTGTTGCAGACACTTTTTAATGAAAAATTCTGTGCTAGAAGTTACGTTGCCACTTTTGACAAGAAACGTTCTACCAGTCAGCATACCATGAAGTATTTAAAGCAATGGTTTGCTTATTCCAAGTCTGGTCAGATTTAGATAGAGGCCCTCAAACCATACGATGTCAAAAGCCCTCTCTAAATCACCCAGACATGCACCCTCGGTTTTTTTATTTTTTCCATTGTATATCGGAGACGAGTTTGGAGGCGTCATGAATATAGTCTTGTCCCGCATCGAAACCAAACTGGTTTTCTTGTCACTGTACTCCGCCCTATCGTGGTAACCGTTGGAGCGGAAAATTCTCCGATTTTGTACGATTCGGAGGATTTTAGCTTCGAGGTATCCATACTAAGAGCTGTTCGGAATATTTCTCCGATATTTTGTAACGGACTCCTCCAAATTACGTTGAAGTGTAATTTATAACAGCCAAGTGCAATTTTTTTCCGATTTCCTCCGACACGAATTCTTTGCGGAATTATTTTACGAATCGTAGTGAAGTGATTTTTCTCCGATGATACATACCTCGAATGGAATTTAAACTTCCGCCGAAGTATGCGTTGCGGAAAATTGTCCGCTCAGATGGATACCTCGTTAGGGCGGAATAATATTATCCTCAGACCACTTGAACAGAGCTCGATTGAGAATCTTTTCGAAAACCATGCTGATACTCGGAAGGAGACTTATCGACAGGAAATTGGAGTTGTCCTTCCCCTTTTGCGGGAGAGGATGACCCACCGACGTCTTCCAACGCACTAGATAATATGCATTTGGTACAGCATTTGTTGAACAGCGTGGCGTTAATGTCCACAGCTTCAGGGGGTAAGTGTCGCAGCACAATTTTGGATCCATCGATGATTCCATCGACTCCCGCTGACTTTTTTTTCTTTGAGGAATCGAAGAAGATCTGGAGATCCATCTCCGAGGTTAACAGGGGACTAGACCCCCTTCGCTGGGCGACTATGGCGTTTGAAAAGTTTTCGTCATTGTACCGTGTGTAACCGCGGTTCTCAGCTCGCCATTGCGTAATGTCATTTTGGAGATAGAAATGATGGAGCAGGGCATTGTTTTCCAAGACGCGGTTAGGGCGAATGCTTTCATTCAACTTATACACTTCCTGAAAGACAGCCCTCACTGCCTCCACTTTCTTCTGAGGATCTTCAATTGCGTATAAGACGGCCTCCCCCGCATCAATTCCTGCTGTCAAGGATGTTTGTATTGTCAGTTGTTCTTTGGAGCTTAATACACGGAAGGTCGTTATGACCTTTCCTCCCAAGGATCTTATGAATTTGTGGAAACATACTCAGGTCGCTGGAATTATTAGCCCGAATTCTGTTATCCCAAAACAATTTAATGGACAACCGATAGTTCTCCTTGACAAATATGTTGATGTTTTTTGATCGACGCCTTCAGTGTACAGTCGTCTATACCCCAACCGGCAATGTTCTGACCCCAACATGCCTCGCTAAAAGCAGACCTATAGCTGGATCTTACTTCTTTAAAGGGGTTCCCGATCTAGCGAGAGTCCTTGCCTGAGATAAGGCAGCGCTTATGCTAATTTCATAAGACTGAATAGTCTTAGTGCTCCGCACTTCCCAAAGGCTTCAGTCAGATACAGATACATGGCAGGCTTCCAAAATTCGGAGTTATTTCACTTTATTAAAGCGAAATAACGCCGAATTCCTAGGTTCGGTCTTATTTCACTTTGGTAAAGTAAAACAAAGCCGTGTCGGCCTTATTTCACTTTGCATACATCCCAAATCCAAAAGCGAGCCCAAGTAGGGGGGTTTGTACTTTGCATACATCCGAGTGCGAGTTTGGGTGTATGTTAACTATGTATACGTGCAACCCTCAGGCATAGGCTAAATGTTGGATTTGGGTTATGTGTGAGGTTGAATCTATGGAAATACAAGTCGCCACCAAAAGTGACTTGCATACATATTAAAACTTTGCATACATCCAAAACTAGGCGTTATTTCGCTTGGCGTATTTGAAGGCACCGCCTTCTGTGGTCCTTGCATCTGGATGGTTAGAATCGAGTTTTCTATTAGCTGGATCAATATTGTTGATTCCCGAGTTTTTACTCTTGTTATCTTTTGATATTTTTCTGCATTCACCTCGCATTCAAGACCAAATATTGGACGAAGAATGTTTCGCACAAAAGGGTCTAATATTTGAACCACTTTTCTGCTTACCACCCAGTGCTACACGCCATAAATTTGGATATGTCCAAGGGATAATTTACTTTCTAACTGAATGCTATATATCCTGGCTTCCGCCTATCTTGACCCCAGATGATGGATATTATCATATCTGACCTTGAAGTCAATGGCCAAAATTAGATAGCAGCACGGTATTCAATTAAAAAAAACCCTCAGACGGCAGTGAAAGAATTCATAAGATGGAATCAACATAGGCTTCTACGAAGTAAGAAAACCTACATGAGGTGCTCTAAAATATTCAGGACACATGACATGTAGTCATTTCAATCGTTAGTGAGACTCCTTTAACAGAGATAGTGGCAGATGGCACGAAATTACAAAGGCACCACTCAATTCTGCAGTTGACATTGATGGCCCCAGACAAAGTATCTAATTAATTCAAACGAGCACTCCAGGTCAGGGATTGAGCTTTGGATTAACTACTCAATCAGGGAAAACCCCAATTGTTACCAAGTAACCAAAAGACTTAGAAAGGACGTATTATAAGCTGATAATTATGTTAAACGTAAACAGGGCAACAAAGTTCGTTAAGAATGCAAAATAGGTGCAGCCGAACAACTAGAGGCCCTAAGTAGCTACAAATCAGACATTATATCAAACTGTATTCTGGTTAATATAATAGAAACGCGTTTCATCTCATCCCCTTACAGCCTAAGCCCTGTAAGCACATTTATAGTTTTGGTTTTTTTGTTGTACTTTTCTTTGCATAATCTAATTCACACCGTCCCAAAAAAAGTTCCTTTGAAGATAATTTTAGGCAGTTTATGCATCAAAAACCTAGAGGTGTATGATTTCGGGTAACTCACATCAGCAAGTGGCACTTAGTTCTCAATAACGTAGATTTGTTATAAACTTTAGTTTTCACGCTTACTACCCCTCACAAGCTTTAGCTTTAGCTCGGAATCAGATTCGCAAGTCACGGATGAGGTCCAAACCAATTTTCATGAGTACAAATTTCGCGCGAAAAATCGATTTTTTTTTAAACGTTCTTATCAGTAGAGTTTTGGTTTATTATAAATATTTAATATGTTGGTACCAATAACACACGAGGTGCCATCAAAGTACTAACCGCTCCCGAAGCTGCTTGATTTCGGTGATCAGACGAGAGCCGATATTTTTTATCTCTTTTTCGTTACACTTCTTCGTTTCATAAACCCCAATTCACGTAGTTCCAAAGGAAGTTTTACTCAAAAAATTGAAACAAAAACGTTTTGTCTTACCATCATTCTTATTGATATTTTGAAAATCGAACTGATCGCCGTTTCCCTTATTCGAATAATGAGCAGAACCCATTTGGTTGAAAAGCTCAATGCAAATGGCATAATTAAGGGTCGTCTACAACAAAAAATGGCATATAAGTTCGATTGAATGTTTTGTTATCCTTAACTTACCAAATTGGTCGCTTCTCCAGATTCAACAATTGTACCAAGTCTTGTCAGAAGTCCGTTTTTTTGTCTGTGTAGTTTATCAATGGTTGCGTTCCTGTACGTAGACGTTATGTCAAGTCCTTTGTATTTCGGTATCTTCCTGTTTTGTTTGTTGAATCGGTTCGTTCATTTGTTGTAAGTATTCGTCGATTTCGTTGTTCGTTAGGTTTCTGTTGTTTGGTGGTGAAATGTCCCTCGAACGTAGTTCTCTTGACAAGGCTTCTTACCGTAGTTGTAAGAATTCACAGGCACATACTCCTCCAACGCCACAAGCTTGTTCGGAAGCTGCGTTACAGAGGCGAGTCCGCAGAGGTCACTGTCGTACTCAGTCATCGGTAAACAGTTTCGTGGGTAATGACATACTCTGTCAGTAACTGCCAGTCATGTGTCTCGCAGTTCAGAATCCAGGAAGTCACCGCTTCTCGGAAACGATGGCCTATCTGTGGCGAGAATGTCGATTTTAAAAGTCCAACACGCTATCCACCAGGCTGTACTCTGAAATATAAAAGAACAGTAAGAATCGTGTTGACTCATTTTCCAGTAGGTTCCCGATCTTTTTACATTTTCGCAATCTTTTCAACTTCTTCCCGATCCTTTATTAAGCTTTCATTCGTAAGCTCTATACATGCTTTGCTTCGGATCACCTTCTAGCGAAGTTCATCTTAAGTAACATCCTTACGTATGTTACATGTAAAAAAAAATCCGGAAGCTTAAAAACTACCTTACAGGGATTATACCATCATAACTTCGATAATGCTCGTGAATTTTCCAGCATAATGTCTTGACCCCAAATATGTTCAACCTCCGCGCACAAGAACTATATAAGGTCTACAGAAATAATTGCTTGTGGAAATTAAATTGTATTGCCTTATAGAGAGAGGAATAATTGTTAGTTGGGCCGCCACAGTGCAAAAAGTACATTCGCACAAATAAGAGGGATTTTTAGAAATAGCTGGGTCTTGTCTATTTTGTTTCAGTAAGGGCCAGCACGAGTCACCTTTCTCGATATGTCGTAGTTAATGTATTCCAAACCTCGAATGAGGTTGTTTGTAGTTGTTGTCATGGTTGGTGTTAATGTCAGATATGTTTTTTTTTTTTTTTGAACCAGTTGTTCACCTATGTTTTTACCTACTCTACCACCGAATTTTTTTTACTCACCTATGAATATGCCATGCTGAGTTATTATTCCCAACTGTGTTGGGTTGACCTTTATCTAGGAAGCTCTTCAAATGTCAACTATTTTATGTTTCTACATTAACATAAAAATCTCTTATGCACTAGCCAACTGTATCAACTACACTTGCAAACAAGTATTTCAATTTATTTTATTCCTTGAAAGATAAAACTCACAGATATGGTGAAGGTATGCAGATTTGCACCTATTGGTAGGCTCTCATACAACCTCTGGAAACCTCCTAACATGGTTCCCTTTACATGATTTTTATTGAATGCTTAAAAAAACAAATCCCTGTACCGCTAGTGTCAAAATATTCTAATATGCGTAATAACAAACAGAATACGTACTCAGGATGTGTATGAGTTGAGAGGAAAAGTCACGAATGTGTCAGCATACAGATTGCTGTCATAAAAACCTGTCATCTGCCAACAAATTTTCCATACTTTCTCAGCCTTATAAAACATATGCAAATACCAAGTACTCGAAAAATGCCAGCTCCTTACGCCCGTGCACCTCCTTCAAGACAGTGCCAAAACAAATAGAACCTACGGCGATGGAATAAAATTCATTTCGCTTTCTGTAATAAATAGGCGCTTTCATCTCAAGCATTATGCTGAGGTTTCACTTATGCTGAATACTCCTCAAGATGTGTATGCGAAAGGGCTGGTCGTCTTATCTTTGATGTGTGTAGGCAGCTTAGGCTGCGGTGACAAATTGACATTTTGCGTTGACAGGAGAATGTTTTTGTATACCTATTTGGGATTGTGTTCGGATTCGGGACTGTAGCTATGGGATTGGTTAATTGGGTTTAGTCTGTGCACACAATGAAGGCTAAAACTCCAAAACCAACTTTATTTCGAAAGTGTCCGTCACGATTGTAATGGAAAGATTATTTTGCTCTCTACTTGATGTAAATGGAGTTGAGAAGAGGTAGCACTTATCACCTCTTCGACTTGTTCCTGATTCCCCATCTCTACACGAGCTGCGATAAAAGAACAAAATGACAGACTCAAACAAGCATTAGCACTCACTTCGATGGACTTGTGATAGTGTTAACGAAGGTTCTCTTCCGGGCTCTCCATTCAAGTGGGTTGGTCTTGTAAAACGAAACGACATTTGAACTGATGTTGCAAAAAAAAAGTTACTCCTTCTATAGGGATCCTATATATACTTAAAGAATGTATTTGATAATATTTCGGAGTGGTGAAGAGGAATATTGGATGTACCCTTCATTTGAAATCGATTTCGTATCTTTACGTGCAGTATTTCATTTCACAAGATACCCCTGTGCGACTGACTTGTCTTAATTTTCACAATTCTACTGACTACATACACCATTTTGACAGACGAATTATCAAAATTCGTTTGAAATTCCTGCATTTACTTATTACTTAAGTGGCGCTACAGAATGGAATGAAACTGAGCCTCAACCAAAATGCCTCTCCAATTAGCCCGTTCCTTAACTAACTTTCTCCAGTTGCTCACTTCAGGTTGGTTTCGGTCGGTTTCTACTTGTGGCCGCCACTTAAGGTAAGGTCATCTTTTACTCGTCCGACCGCGACGTCTGGCTGGGAAATTGAAAACTCTGTGAGTCTGAGTACTGGTGTCCATTCCTTCTACATGTATTATCGATGTTAAACGTCCAATGCGTTTTTTTTTTTGACTAGTGGAAAGTCGTTGTATATCTTGTATAGTTCTTGGTTGAACCTTCGTCTCCATAGCTCGTCAACGCTATGGATTTCAAATCGACCAAGTATTTCTTTATCCACTTTTGATACTGTGAAGCTTGTAAGGCAGCGGGTGAATTCGGTGTTATTTTGTACCCTAGTAGCAAGAGGTGGCACGCTTGCAGAAGCCAGGCGAATAGACTCGTCGGAATGGGATGGGTTCTTTTGCTACAAAAACTCGCTTTCAAGGAAAAATCCGTGCCTAATGAGAAATATTGAGGATAATATAACTCCCAATAATAAATTAATCAAAAAAAACATAAATCAAACCTGCCTAGTAGGATAAGGAGGAAGAAGAAGAAATTTAAGAAAGTGAATTTAAGTGAATTGAATACAAGAGTGCAAAAGAGAAAAACAGGATTAGAAGTTGGTCTGTTGTTGATGACCATGCAGTCGTCAACAATTACGTATCGCTACTGCTTTATCGGCTGTACCCACCCAAGTCTCAACATCATGATGAAGAGCTCCATGGCTACTCGGTACCGAAGAAGTTTAATGAGTAACCCCGTAAATGAACTTATGCTATGCTCTATATTTCCATTAAGTTTACCACTCTCATCTCTTAATCGCGCATACTACTTAAAAGTTTATAATAAATAATATTCCATATAACTTCATTTTAGGGAACACAAAATTCATTTTATTAATGGTCTTTAAAAGATATTTGACTGCTTAAAATGCTTTAAGAGCTTTTGACACGATCATTTTTTTTTGTTGGTTATGAACAAAACCGTTAACTTATATAAAAAAATGAGCAAAAGAGAGACAGCTTCCTGCTCTATGAGTAAAACTATAACTTGCGTTTACTACTTAATAGTACTAATGTTTTGCAAAAAAGATCCTTTTTTTTTTTTTTGACTTTTGTTGAATATTTCAGTGAATCTAATAACATATAATATTTGGGTGATCATTTATAGTTTAAAAAAAAAAGTTATTGCCAAAGTTTAAACAAAATAAATTACTTACGGTTAAGCATGTATGAGTTTGAATATTGCGTGATGACTGAATGTTATTGTTTGTGTGTATATGTATGTAGATGATTGTAGTCTAATTTCTATTGTTTTCTCTGTACTCCTCGTTGTGCGCACAATTCAAAGTATGGCTGTAGATGTAATGTATGTAATTGAGTGGCTATTAAAAAAAAATGTTATTAGCAATTTATATAATTTATCTTGTAGGAACGGATGGCATACATTTTAAACTTTGTACCTTAATTTCTTCCCTTATTTGTTCTTTTGTTTTGTTTCTTAAAACTAACTTATACTAACTTACGATAACTTACAATTAACTTAAAATTAACTTAATCTAATTCTCTTGGGCTTTCTGGTTCTGAGGGGCTTTGCAAACTCCGGTAGGTGGTAAGGGGGATCGAAGGTTTCTTCGCCCAATTTCGGGCATGCAGTTTGAACGATAGCCGATTGCGACCTTCGTACGATGCAGCGTAATGGAGTTTGAAATGGGGTAGCCTCGACTGCGATAAGGTGTTAGCTTTGATATCATGGACCTCTTAAGTACGTAGAGGTGAGTCTAGGCAGGTTAGTTGGTTCCTCGAGAAGGCGGCTTGTCGTACCAGAAGACGGGCCGGGTTATACAAATTTGCGTGGCTCGCCGTGTCGCACCGTGTTGGGCTAGGCTTTGTTGGGTATAGGCGTTGTAGACGAGAGATTCTCTGCCAGATGGTCTGAGCGTAAGCCACTCAACACAGGCAACGAATGCATATGGCTTTGCAACGCATATATTTTGTAGGTAATGTATGATCTATCGTCACTGGGAAACACAATTTTGCCTTTTCTAGCTCGTATAATGCAGCTCAGAATACGGAGCGCTGGTGATATATAGATTCTATCACTTTTGATCACGTTGATTCTGGAATCGAATATGCAACAATAGGTTTCGCGTATGATAGCACAGCACAAATATTCTTACACACTGATGGTTAATTAATCACAATAATAATATCGATGAATTCCCTCCTTAATTATAAACACAAGATGATTGGTTCTTTGACCAAGACTCAAAATTAAATGAGGAACGTGAAACAAAAATGATTTCTGATGCTAATGCGCAAATTTTCACTGTCTCGAACCGAAAGAAGGCATGCGGACGATGGTAGGTCTCTTATATTGACACTGTGGGAAAGAAAACTAAAAAAAAAAGTTAACTATTTATAACTCCACCGTTTGAGTATTTGGCGCTTTAGTCAATAAAATGAACACATACGGAAGTATGCGCCATATTTGTATTGTTGTTTAAAATTTTCAGTTTAGGTTTTATATATTGTAAACCAATTGTTGTAGGTACAAATTTTGTTTTTAACTGCATTTTCATTAGTTTATGTGAATTCATAAACGCAATGAAAAATTAAAACACATCAGTGGTACGCTACAAGCTCCGAAAAGCAAGACGGGGATGATCAGGGTCTTACATATGATCTCCTTAGTAGTTCGATTGAAAGCTTTACTACTGAATTGCCTTCTTAGCCCGAAGAAACAGTAGTTGGCAGGAGTCATTCTTCATTTTATTTCTGACGAGATTTTGTTTTCAGAATTAATAGCAGAGCAGTTCGTTGGTGTTGCGTGTCCTCTCATATTGGCTGCATAGCATATACTTAGGCTTATCTTCATTTACTGCTAAACCTATTTTTGCCACTTTTTTCTCTATACTAGCAAACGTGGCTATGACATCACGATGAGTCCACCCAATGATGTCAATATAGCCGGAGAAGCAGTTGCACCGATTTTTGGAAAATTGTGCCTCCGGTGTTGGCTCAGGAGTTTTGCACAATCCTCTCAAGAATCAAATTGATGAAGTCACATGACAGCGCATCGCCTTGCGTGAATCCTTTTTTGGTATCTAATGTTTCGGTGATGTCGTTTCTGACCGTGATGAAACAGCGAGAATTCTTCATCGATCTTGTTGAAGCTGTAACTTCGTAGAAAACGAGGCCACAAAATGGTGTGTTGCGTGGTTTCATATAGAAGTAGTACTGACAATGACTAGATTAAGAAAAGTGAATTTGAAGAGTGCAGTTCATCCGAAAGTAATTTAAAGTGAGCTAAGTGTAAATTTGAAATAAATAAAAATTTTAACAGTGAAGTGGAAGTGGAAGTGGACTTTAGACTACACGTGCAGAATTGAGGGCCATATTATAAGCCAGTCTCTGTGATTTTAACAGGACAAGAAGCTGTGGTTGAAGGTTTTTATCTGAGATACTGGATAGCCGAGGAACAGCGAATTCAACACCAGAAACGACACCAAAGCCATAAATACGACCCCTAAGATCAGATACCACCTAATAGATGAACAAGCAGCAGCGTCGAAATAGATCATCACGTGACGAATAAATATCATCGAAGATGAAATAAAGAATATTTTACAGTCAGAACATATTGTTCAGTCAGTTTATAAAAATCTTGTATGGTTCGACCAAAAACAACGTTTCTCTCCTGCATATCGTATGGCGTAGGGTATACAAATGGTTTTTGTATGAAAACGCCTTCAAAAAGTGGGCGAGGGTTAAAATGATGTATAGACGAAATGTTCATATTATTATAGCCAATGATTTTGCATCAAAAGCTTTTTTTTCGAAATGTTTCTCTCCTGCATATTGTATGGCGTAGGGTATACAAATGGTTTTTGTATGAAAACGCCTCCAAAAAGTGGGCGAGGGTTAAAATGATGTATACGAAATGTTCATGTTATTATAGCCAATGATTTTGCATCAAAATCTTTTTTTTTCGAAATTGTTTTTTTACTGAAAATGCCCCCAAAATATGGGCGTGCAAAAAACGTTGTAAAGAAGAAATATAGACATTAAGATTGTCTAGATCTGTTGTTCAGACTTTTTTTTTTCAAAATTTTAAACCGTTTGAAACAAAATCACGTTTTGCTATAAATGGGGCGTGGCAGTGGGCGGATTTCAAAAAAATGTACACTTGTTTTGCTGGGAGCAACAACATATACGTGTACCGAATTTCATCATTCTAGCTCATAATTTAAGGCCGGAAAACTGTTGACGTACGGACTGACGGACTGACGGACGGACGGACAGACACGGCTAAATCGACTCAGCTATCGATTCTGAGCCGATTCATATACTTTAAGCTATATCTAGATTAATTATTTCACTATGATACACAATGTATCAAAACTATTATACCCCTATGGGATAGGGTATAAAAAAAACGTGTCTACGTGAAATAGTTAAATCCGAATTGACGGAGAATTGCAGGGGCAAAACGTATAGCCTCGATGAAGGGATAGGAAGTCCAAATACAAATAAAGTGTTATTGTTTTTTCTTTATTTTGTTAACGTAGATTTAAGTCAAATTTCGTAACTAGGATTCAGTTAGTATTTAAGAAAACTGAATTAAAATTTATCTAACGAATTTTAACTTTTTGCAAATATTGAAATCTGAAAAAGCAAATCCCACGATTTATTCATGAGTATACGTCCGTTTGTAGTTAAGCGGAAGGGCAATCGTGTGACGCCAAATTTTTTTAATTCATCCAGAACTACACGACCATTCTCCGAAGTTGGTCTGGCACCGTCCCACTTATCGACGCAGAGATGGGAAGGAAGCATCGACGGTAACAATGGTTGTGAGAAAGCTCCGCCCTCTTGCGCTACAAATTTGTATTTTTATATGATTGTCAACAATAAATTCAGTCCGCTTCGAGGCATTCAATTGCTTCGTAACGACATGCAGTGGCAAAGAAAGAGGTGTCATATTGAAAGGACGCATTCATCCCAACTCTAATCTACTGTCGTCGAAGTATTGGGAAGAGCTTAAACCTTATCTATGGTTAATGGCATACCAACGGTTGAATACTGGGAGGTTTGAATCACACATGTTAATCCATCAAACCTAACCTCAACTCATCTTAGTGGAAACTTTGCTGAAGCTGATGCAAATCGCACTCAAGATCTAAAAATTTGTATCTCGATAATATCCAATTGTATATAATGAATATTATTGAAATAATAACAGCACATATCAATTGCAGTAATTATATTATATATTGTATTAAGTATACATGATTTTAAAAAAAAAAAGAATATTATCTCAACAGATACTAAATTGAAGAGGACAGTGAAGCTCGAGGTCTGATCAACTTTCTACATAACATCAACACCAAGCTTCTTTGCTTCCCCACACAAACACATCTTGTACGTTTCAGCAGCCTCGCAACTATTTTTTGGAATGAAAATTAAAAAAAAAATTGAAAAAAAATGTTCTTATCATCTTACTGATCATCAGGAACAGCAATATCCTTGCATGCATCAACGATTGTTTCGACAGTTTGCATTATCGCTGCATCACCTTCCAGATATATTTCTGCCATTTTTAGGGCAACCGTCTTATCGAATTTGCCATTACCGTTCATCTTACCAAACAAAAAAGTCCATTCAGTGAGGGTGTCTTATTAAAAATTGAAGGCTCCTGACTCTTACCACATTGAATTTCTTCATAACACACGCGCGCAAACATTTAGTTTCCTGATTCTGGGCGGGTAATTTTTTTATCATCGTTTCAAAATCGGCTACAATTTCAAGAAGATAGAGTGATCCAAAATGTTTACAAACCCTAACTAGTAACTACCTTCTGAAGCTCCTGTTTCAGCTAAGCATTCAGCAGCTACAGCTTTGAAAGCCTCCATAGCTTCATCTTTTGATGTTCCAGCCTTATAAAAACGAGAATAATGAAAAATTCAATCTAGACTTCAAACTCGTATCTCCGAACCTACCTTGACTGCAACATTGAAGATGCACAAAGCAAAGCAAATAAGGTGATGGATTTCATGTTGTCAAATAGCTCGAATAATTCGCAAACTCAACTGATCCCATATCAATCATCACCAACGTCTTATATACTATTTGCAGGTGTCATCGATAACCTGTCATAGACTGCCACTTAGACCTACGATTTTGATATCACCTGCAGTCAAGTGGAAAATTATAAGTCTACAGGAAAGCATTGTGGGGTTTCGTCACGGTATTTGGAAATTATTGCTTTCAGTTTTTATATGCCCAGCCCTTGTCTAATTTGAAGAGTTGGCAGACGGTAACAAATATCTTAATGTATACTGATTAAGGGGGCGTGGTGTGTGGTTTTTAGATTTCGTGCGTGATCAATCTTAGCCTTGTATGGTAAAATGTTGACAATTGGAGGGCTATTTGCATATAAAGTTCACTCACAATAGACAATCCGATTCAGTTTTTTGTAATGATATGTCAGCCACCAACAATAATGTCATGTGAACTTGAACATTTGTGAAAAAAAATTTCTTAGCTTTGGTTTGGTCATTTTTTTTAACGCTTGGGTTTGGCGTCAAGCTTGAATAGGTCTGCGTGATCATTTAACGAAACCCATTTTTAATTGCACCTAAGAAGAACATTTAAGAATGACAGTAGGTTTCATACAATGACACTTGCATGGGGTTGTTATACTTTTAACTTCTGCAGTATCTATATGTAAAAAAATCGAGGCAGCCTTAATATGTTGTTTTTGTTTTTCGTCGATTCCCGCTTAAACGCATTTACCGAACTTTAACTTTCAAACTCATTTTTTATTTACTTAAAATATTAACTTACTACTAGACAAAAATGCTTAAATCTAACTTATCGGCCCTTAGTGGGCGCTGTAACCTTATATTTAGCTGTTTTATTTTGCCTTTAGGCTTAAATTTGTCGGTTTTTTGGTTTTATAATTAATTTTAATTTACAAAGAAAAAATAGAAAACTTTGTATAGTGACTTTTTTGTTTTATAAAAAAGCTTATTCTAGATTATAACTGACTTAAGACTACTTAAACTACTTAAGCCGAACTTAAGACTACTTAAACTACTTAAAACTAACTTAAGACTACTTAAACTACTTAAAACTAACTTAAGACTTCTTAACTACTTAAACCTAACTTAATTATAATCGGGGTGGCGAGCCCTCGTTGCACATGCCGCGAGGGGTCGCCATCCTGATTGCGTCTTTCGGTCCCACGGCAGCCTGCGTTCAACCATATTGTACGCCAATATGGTGCACAAGCCCCGCCCCAGACCTTGTTCCTAATTTTAAAATCTTATCTATGGTGTTGGACTAAAAATCTGCAAAGTCCTGGGGAAGTGCAGAATCACCTTCCTCATATAGCCACCAGAATTCAGTATTTGTACTAACCCTAACGAATCGATGTAAATGAATGCTCTCCATGTATAAATCATTGGGGTAATAAGCCCCAAAGATCATTCTGTTGTCGGTAGCCATCGCCCTTGCAGCGTGCCTTCGCGTCACCTTAATCAAGAAATTGTCAGTCCTATTCAACTGAGCCCCATTGTAAAGAACCTCGTTGCGAACCTCGTCTGGTCAGATTGTAGAAAAGCCCCTCTAACCATACGGTGTCGAAGGCCTTTTCAAAGTCAACCAGACAGGCCCCTATGCATTGTCCTTTGGATTTATTCCGTTGGATGTCGGACACTAGTTTCGACGAAAACCAAACTGATTATCCGGAATAATTTTGTTTTCCTCAACCCACCTAAGCAGAGCTCTATTGACTATCTTCTCGAATACCTTGCTTACATTCGGCAGAAGGCTTATTGACCGAAGATTTGCAGGGTTTGTTTCGTCCTTGTCCTTTTTGAGGATAGGATGTACCACCGCCGTTTTCAAGTGCACGGGATAATGTGCATTATTAGTGCATTGTTAAACAGGATGGTGAAGATATCGACTGCTTCTATTGGCAGGTGTCTCAATACGATGTTTGGGACACCGTCCTCTCCTGCCGACTTTTTATTTTTCAGTGATACTAAGATGTCCAGGAGTTCATCTTTTTGCACGAACAGCATCAGGCTATTGGCGACTATGCCATTGGAAGGGTTTTCGTCATTGAATACGGAAAAACCGTGATTCTCAGATCGCCAAGCTTGAAGTTCAGTGCGCAGATAAAAGTGATTCAGAAAGGCTCTTTCCTCAATATCGCGATTTGGGCGAACAGGATTGTTCACCGCATACACGGTCTCGAAAATAGCGTCTATCGAAGTCGCCTTCTCCTGAGGATCTTCGGTCGTGAAAAAACCGTCGTTCGAGTCAACGTTTTCCGGACTTATACGAACCTCCGGGTCTTGTCTGTCAGTGAATTGTCTACGCAGCCGTTTAAGCCTCGAGACCAGTCTGCTTTTGTGTCGTTAGAGTGCATCGATTGTTGGCGTTCGATATTTCTCCGTCTGGTCGTCAGAACTAGTTATCTTAGGGATAGCTAGATCCATTGACCTTGTGAGGACCTCATTCATTTTTAGTAAATTTTGGTCTATTTCGTCGTTTGTAAGGTTTCTGTTTGTCGGTGGATCAATTTCGCTCAAACGTGATTCTCGCTTTAAAATTCTGGTGAAACGCGGCCAGTTCGTCTTTCGGTAGTCGAAAGAACGCGCTTAGTCGAACTCCACCAGTTGAGTTTGCCCGTTTGGGATACTAAATACGGCATCAAGTCCGAGGTGGTCACTATCGTAATCGAATGCTCGCACACAGTTCCGCGCGTGTTCGTTATTTGTTAGTTCTAATCTATTATCCATAAGCGCTAAGTCCAGAAAAGAGTTTCCTCTCGGGAAGGACGGGATATCCGTCGCGTACAAACTAAGTTTGTACTCAATCATATTTTGCTCCCGCCAATTCTGAAGCAGTCGACCTCTAGTGTTCGCGATTGTATTTCCCCAAGCAGCGTGCTTAGCGTTAAGATCTCCGGCCAAAAATTAATAATTTTCAGCCGATTCAAGCTGTAGGCAACGAAAAAGTGTCTCGAGCTCTGCTATAAATTGAGTTTGTTGAGTTGCTTCAAGTGCATAAAGCGACAACACATACATTCTCCTCCGACTATGGAGAGGAATGCATACGATGCATGCTTCCAGCACCTGGAACCATGCCTTTGCGTAATAAGACAGCGACCCCACCCCCTTGGGAGGAGTGGGGTCGGTCTCTTCTTCCTACGTGGTAGTTGCTGTATCCCAATTTGTGTCTCTGGTTTAGCTTAGTTTCGCTGACCAAAAGTACATCCGGGAGTTGGTTTTTCAACAGATTTGAAAGGACGGTTCTTCTCTCGACCATGACTAATGAATTAACATTCACAGCTAGGATCCTAAAGTTTGCCTCATCCAACGTACATATCATGTTCATGGCGTGCTAGACTGGACAAACATCGAATAGATATAATCTATTCGTGCTGCTTGGTCGTTCAATTGTTTTTGGAACTGTTCGACCTTGCTATTCAATGACAGCAAGAACTTTTTCAGATCCAAATCTGCTTCAGGTGCTTTCTCAGCAACCGTAGGCATTTTTGATGTCTGGGGTTTACCCGGTCCAGCTGCCATTTGAGCAAAGGACACGTTGGAATCTACCCTTAACGCATTTACCGATTTTAAACAAACTTTCACAATTCTTTGGTATTGGTCTACATATAGCTTTTGTAAAGTTTCATTGAAAAAAAAATTGTATGTGCGTAGTGAATACTTTTCCCAAAAGCGTTATTTCTGGTAAAACCGTAAATAATTTTGAGAAAGTGTCTGAGCAAGATAATTAGACATTTTGAATATCTTTGTTTCATCATAACAACGTTTTTTGCCGCGTTCACTTTTTGAGGCCGTTTTTCGTAAAAAAAAACTGTCTTTGGTACAAAGAAACATTCGCTTGAAATAAAAACGGGTGGTGGGTTCACGACTGCGTGGTGCAAATTTCTCTTTCACAGCGAGTTGGGCGTTAGATCTTGGGATTTGATCATGAGCATGAGAGAATTTGGCGATATTTATAATTTGGCCAAAATACACAATAGGTAGACATTTCTATTATTGCTGCTAAAAAATATAAACAATGTCGAAATAAGGTTATTCGAACGGTTATTCCGTAATTGAAATGAATTGATGTCCATGTGAATAATAATAATTTTCCGTAACATCGAAACTGAAAATTCCGTTTCATGATAACAGTTATAGTAGTTTACAAATTAGATTTCATTGAATTTGGCGAAAAGTTTGCGAGAAATTTTCTTTTTTTTTTGTCTAAATGCAAAAATCTGTTATATGGATTTTCTCGAGAAACTGTGTATGCAGTTTATTTGGAATAAATATGCTTATAACTGATGATTTTTTAAAAGTTAAGTTTTCTTTAGGTTGGCAGCACTGGTTAGTAATGGCGTGCAAACGTCATCTGTCAAAGTGAAAAGTTTTCAGTATACTCTGCCATTTAATCATGGAAAGACTTACAAACGAGCAACGATTGCAAGTTATTGAAATTTATTATCAAAATTCGTGCTCTGTGAAAATGTGCACCGGTGAATGAAATGTGGACCAATTCGTGCTGTTATCACCAAATTTAATTTGTTGGATATTAAACCATCGACTGGAATTTTTTCCCCGTCGGCTGGTAAAAATCTCAAAAGACACGATGAGTACGTGCCCAAAGTAGTGTGGGACTTTAACCCACTAAAACCACCACCCTTTTTTTATTTGTATTGCAACTACATAAGCTTGCGACTTATCTAGCAATTTTTTTTATCATGAATGTTTGGCAGGTAACTTTTCTTTGAGAGTTCCTGCTTTTTCCGCAATTTATAGAGCGGTTTGTTATTATTGGGCCAAATCTAAGCCCGCAGAAAGACGCGGGCTTCGATTTGTTTCGTCAAGAATTTGGAGAACCGTTGTGTTAACGTGTCCCAATAAACGTTTTTAATGTTTGCAAGCAACATTTTTCGTTTCATCCCCAGATCTCTGCGTAGATCTTCATTCCTTATAAAAAGGGTTTTCCAGTAAGAGCGCTACAAAAGTTTTTTTTTAAATAAAACAAAAACGGTTTTGGATATCAATGGAATTCTTTAATACAGTGCAAGTACGTTTGATGCCATTATGTATGGAACTCGATTTCTTTTGCAGGACTACCACGGCCACGCTTGCAGAAGTCCAGACGCTGAACTCAATTTGCGACGGTTTTTAAGCATGATTCGGCCGATACTGCTGCAATTATACCCTCGATATTCGTACAAAGTCCATCAATCGTCGCTGGCTTGTTGGCATAGACCATAGACTTGACGTAGCCCCACAGGAAATAGTCTAACGGCGTCAAATCGCGCGACCGAGGCGGCCAAGCGACTGCACCATTTCGTGAGATAACACGTTCTCCAAACTTGGTTTCCAATAAATTGATTGTGGCATTCGCTGTGTGGCTTGTGGCGCCGTCCTGTTGGAACCACATATCCTCCAAGTCCATATCAACCAATTGGGGCCAAAAATATTCGGTTATGCCGGGCTTGATCATCACGGAAGAAGTACGGCCCAATGGCTCCGCCGGCCCATAAACTGCATCAAACCGTAATTTTATCGGGATGCAATGATGACTCATGGAGTACGTGTGGATTGCTGCCTGACCAATACCGCATATTTTGTTTATTGACGAAGCCATTCAGCCAGAAATGAGCATCATCGCTGAAGATGTTTTTTCGATGGAAATCCGAATCATTTTCAAGTTGTTGCTCAGCCCAATTCACGAACATACGACGCTTCTGGTGGTCAAGCGGCTTCAGTTCTTGCGTCAATTTAATCTTGTAAGGATTTAGGTCACGATCTTTTCGTAAAATTCGCCACAATGACGTCACAGAGATGCCCAACGCTTGAGAACGACGTGTGAGAGACACATTCGGGCTTTCTTCAACTGAAGTCTCAGCGGCAGCAATATTCCCGACACTACGGGCACTTCTTTGTCTCACTGGCACGGGAACATTTTGTACTGTGCCTGTGTACTCAAATTTTTCCACTATACGCTCAATTATTGATCTGCTAGGACGATTATGACGACCATAAATTGGACGTAGCACTCTTAACGTTGAGGCCACTGACTCCGAATTTAGATGGTAAATTTTAATAATTTGCACTCGTTGTTGGATCGTATATCCATCATGAAATGGCAAACCTTACTGAGGAGAAATGTGAAAAGAGCGGTAATATGGCGTCGTTTGCTGTCCCTGTCGCTCAAATTTTGTAGCGTCCCTGTTGAAAATCCCGACACCAGGGCGCATTGACGAATGATCTTAACATTTTTTTTTTCAAAAGTTTGTAAAATATTTAGATTCGTTTCACTGGTACAACCCCATAGTTGTATACCATATGTCCATACCGGCATTAGCAGCTTTTTATCAAGGTTAAGCTTCAAATATTTTCTGAGTAACCGTTGTCTGTATTTATTTTTAAGTTCTTCGCATTTCTTTTTACATGCGAGTTCGATTTTAATTTTGCATCGAGTGTCGTTCTGAGATAGTTCGCTTCATTTGCAAAAAGGGACTCCAACCGTATTGAGAAATACTAGCAAATTGTTTGTCCGTTTATAAGAAATGAGTCGTAACGTCGAATGTTAATGAAAATGGTGAAATGTCAGTTCGTCGCCGTTCTCAGCAATTGGGCATGTGTTACACAACCACATGGAAAATTGTACCTACTTGCCGATTTCGGTTTGAAAGCCTATAAAATTCAACATGTGCAAGACTTAAAGCCGCATGACCTACCACAACGTCTAATTTTTGGTGAATGGGCCTTAGAACAGCTCTACAAAAATCCGCTGTTTTATCGAAAAATTGTGTTCAGCGATGAGGTCTATTCCTGGCTCAACAGATACGTAAATAAGCAAAACTGTCGCATCTGGAGGGATGAACAGCCACATGCCATAGGAGAATTACCGATGCATCCTGAAAAAATGACAGTTTGGTGTAAGGATGGTGGCACCATCGGTCCTTTTTTTTTCAAATACGTCCATGCAAGAAACGTTACCGTCAACGGCGAATGATATCGAGCCATTATTCTTCTTCGAAATCAGAAATGGGAGTTAAGCATTAGCATTAAGTTTTCATGAGAATTGAAAAAATCGATCTTAATGCCAATGAAAAAAAAATTCATTGGCATTGACTTTTTCTGCCAATGAAAGAGAGTAATTATAAAAAGGAAACTATTTCCATTAAGGCATATTTTTATTAATTTTTTTTTAACTCATTGCCTACGTTTTTCAAAATAAGGAAAACCGCATGCAATGATAGAAGAATCACAAAATTTGTTCAGTTAATAAACGGTGCGAACCTAGTGGTAAAAAATAGAATGTGCATGGAGCAGAAGCTTAAATATTTTCTCCCAACTAAAAGTTCCCCATAGAGCTAGGAAAACAAATTTATTTTTCAAACAGTGGTCTATGAACGGTCGGGGTCATAATCCCAAAGACCCAAAATGCCAGGAAAATTTCAGGATTTTGGTGTTAAGGATTTTACATTTTTGGAATTATTGGCATTTTACATTTGCGGGGCTTTGGGTTTAAGGGATTTTCGGTTTTACGGATTTTGGGTTTTAGATATTTTTGGCATTTTAGGTCTTGGAGATTTTACATTTTCGGAGTTTTGGGCTTCAGGGACTTTCTGTTTTGCGGATTTTAGGAAGTTTAGGGATTTTAGTTTAAGGAAGGCAGTTAATTATAGACCGAGCTAGTTGGAGAGGCATGTTGGTTAACAGGTTCATTCCGTACGGTAGCGAAACTTAAGTAAGTAAGTAAATAAGGTGGAATGTTGAGCGTTTCTAGAGAGTAAAGTTAAGAAAAAAGGTTAAAGGTTACGAATTTACGTGGTAATCATGTCAATTTTGTCTTTATCGTCCCTTGCACATTCATTTTGATTCATTCTTACAGCGCCTTATCGTCAAACCCAAAACTCTTCTTCTGTCAAAAATTCGTCAGCACACAAAGGTCAGCTTTAAGTCTATTGAGATACCACATGTATTTCGTTAATTCTCCTTGTTACATGTGAGAAAACCAAACTGAGCTTCTAATGAAACGGAGGAGACTTTTCGTTTACGTTTTTCTCAAATCTCTGGTTATTTGACAGGTCATGTCAAGACTCCATCTGATTTGCTGTTAGTATTTATACCCGTATCGGGTATGATTGGTAATTTATTCCAATGTCCTGCGAGTTCATCAGCCTTACAGTTCCAATCTAGGGTTGTCTTTGAATTTCTTGGGGCTGATTACATGGATTAAATGTCCGCTTGGCTGTCCGAGAAGATTATTATATCCAGTCAAGATGATCCGAATGACGGAAGACGGAAAGATAGGCCCTTTCCGTTTTTTTGTTTTGGAGCCATCAATATAAAAATGGATGGAGTTCTTTTGCCCAGGTTCGTTACTTTAACATGACGATCTGTCTGGGATTGTGACCTGGAAACTGCTGTCAAAGTTTAACAAGTTATTGATGCAATCTATGTTTTCACGAAAATTTGTATGACTTTTGAGTGTCCAGTTTGTATTATGAACCAATGCTGCTATTTGTTTACCAAAAATGTCAAGAGGTAGAAGGTGCTGAGTGTGTTGTACGAGATGAACCATCGATACACAGTTTATTGCTGTTTATAGCTATCTCTAGCGCTGTCTACCATACAATTGGTCTTATAATCGAGAGGTTTAATTTCCTTTTTCATGCCTATAGCTTCCTTGTAAGAATAAAGTGCGACTGTCGCTTTATTTACTTTTTCTGTTATGTTCAGCTTCCAGTTTTAAGCTTCCTCTATAAAATAAGTCTCAGGTATTTAGCTTTGTCTGAGAAGACTAGTTCGATTGCGTTTAATGACGGGGTTTATGGTGAGTAATTATATGCTTGCTAGTGAACAGCAGCAGTTCATTCATGTGGGGGTTGACTCCTAGACCACAACTGACTGCTCATTTGAATTTTTTTGTATTGCGGTTTGGAGAAGTTCTTTGGGGAATTCTTTCCTGAGACTGCGATTGCAATTTCATCCGCGTATGCAATCAGATGGCTTCCTTCAGAAAGAGTATAAGTTTCAGAAAAAGGGGAGTAAGACTGCACCTTTAGAACCTTTCTACTGATATGTCTTCTGGCCGATGCAACACCCAGTTTTGTGTTGATAATCCGACTGATTATTAACAAATTAATCAACATTCCAATTGAGTGGTCGACTTAAAGACATGTTAGCAATTTAATGATCCCGAATCCACGTTGTTAAAACTCTTCTAAGTATCTGGGGAATTGTGTTTGCGTCATATCGGATATTTTATTTGAATATAAAACCAACCATGCAGATATTTACCAAAAAAATGAGCGCCGCACCAAATGCTAGAGTTATTTTCAACTGATCAAATCTAAACCCCACCATTATATAAACATTTCTCAGAGGAGCCCTTACGCAGTTAGATCCAGCTCTGTTCTGAAAGCTAATAAATTAACGTATCTGGTTCTTTAATTTGAATGCTTAAATGCCACGACTTTAAACACGAAGATACATCTAACGAACGAATGTTCCTTTAGCTACTGTTCCCCACATACTCGCATATTATAACACTTAACGGTAAATTTCCCCATAATTTACTTGAGTTTAATTTCTTGTTGATTTAGTTAATGCGCATCCATTCCCAGGATGAAATTCCTAGCAAGCAGATAGTGTGAGACCGATTATAACCAGATCAAGGTGCTATCTTCTTAAATGGGCATCATTCCGTTAAGCGGCACCGGTGCGCGAGGATACAAGGAAATAAAACTCCAGGAAACTCCCTCCCGAGCACAACTTGCAACTGCAACTGCAATTCCAGATTCAAGGATAACTTTCACCCGTAGGTGCTACGTGCGAAAAACAATTGAACGCATAAATTATCCTCTCTCCATGCCCACATTTCGTGAATGAGAATTAGAATGTTTGCACGTCGCGTCGGTCGGTCCGCCCCAGGATGTGCAGAGGCAGACCTCCTGCTTCTTCAGAGAATGCAATTTCGTTCCGGCATTATTATTATTTTTTTTATTGTTGTTGTTGTTAGTCCGTCCTACCTTCACGAGGATTGTAAGAAATTGTTATTCAAGGTAGCAAACCAGGAGGTAACCCAAGCAAAACAAATGTAAAATATTCTCGTGCAACTGCACAACATCCGGATGCAATGGCGTAAATGTGACCGAGAACAAAAAAACGCAGAACTTGCGAAGATGTACGTTCAGTTGGAGGAGTTGTTGGTGTTAGCAGTGGGTAACATTGCTGCGGCTCACAGGTGATGATGGTGCAATGTTGATGTTGATGGTCCGGAGTGGAAATGTGTACTTGTGTTTGGTTTTTTGTTTGTTTCCTTGCGATCCTTAATGCGATTTCGTATGGAATTGGTATCTCTGGTTTTTTTTTGTCTCCCCTCCATCTACGCTCGATTTAGATTGTTTTTGCTGTTCGAGTCATAATAGAAGGAAAGCAAACGTAGAGCACGCCCTAAGAACTTTAAATGGGGTCTTAATTAAGTTGAATTTTGTGTGCAATTTGTTGAATGTCTTTGCTGCATGTGTAAAGGTTTTTTGTCCGGATTTCGGGACAGGTCTTTTGGGAAAGAAAATTTAATTAAAATTTTCACAATTACTGACGTTTTTGGTGAGGTTTTAAAGTCTCTCGTAGTTAAGCTGGAATTTTGTGAATCATATTCCTATTGATTTGGATTTTTTTTTTTGTTACAGTTACTGAATATACCCAGCTGTAGGAGCGGTGACGGGGACTTACAACAATGCCGAATATCTATGGAACGTTGTGTAAAATAGTCATGATTTCACAACTTGTAAGGAAGTGCAGATATTTGTCCAATATAAAGGATAGGTACTCCATCTTTTATGAGTTCATCCTTTCAGACTTATTTTTGCGGATTTAATTGAAAAACAAAGTGTACACCAGCAAGCCTTAGAACATGGACGAGCTCAGGTTGAAAATTCGTGCCGAAATCATGGTGATAACTCCCGATGTGCTCGAAAATTTGTTGGAAAACGCCGTAACGCTTTGGTCAATAAGGGCCTTATTTACTTACTTACTTACTTAGGTGGAGCTACAGTCCGGAATGAACCTGGGCCTCAACCAACATGATTCTCCAATTGGCCCGGTCATTAGATAAATGTCTCCAGTTGAGTACTCTAAGTTGGTTGAGGTCAGTTTCTACTTGTGCGCGCCACTTAAGGCGAAGTCTTCCTCTACTGCGTTCGACGTCTGGCTGGGAACCAAAGACTCTGCGAGCCGGAGTATTGGTGTCCATTCGTTCTACATGTGCTAGCCATCTTAAACGTCCAATGCGGAGTCTATTAACCAGGGTATGTCGCTGTACCGCTCGTAAAGTTCTTGGTTGAATCTTCGTCTCCATAGCCCGTCAACGTAAACGGGACCGAAGATTTTTCGAAGAATTTTCCTCTCAAATCGACCAAGGATTTCTTCATCCGCTTTTGAGACGGTCCATGCTTCAGCGCCGTAGAGCAGGACTAGGATGATCAGGGTCGTATATAAGATCTCCTTAGTAATTCGAGTGAGGGCTTTACTACTGAATTGCTTTCTTAGCCCGAAGAAACAGCGTTTGGCAAGAGTAATTCTTCGTTTAATTCCAGACGAGATGTCGTTGTCAGAGTTAATAGCGGAGCCGAGATAGACCAAGTCCCGTACTACCTCAAAGTTATATCTGTCAATGGTGACGTTCTGTCTAATTCATCGATGTTGTGTGTCCTTTCGTGTTGACAGCGTATACTTCGTCTTGCCGTCATTTACTGCTAATCCCATTTTTGCTGCTTGCCTCGCTATACTACCAAACTTGGCTATGACATCAGGTTGGGTCCGACCAATGATGTCAATATCGTCGGCGTATGCTAGTAGTTTTACCGATTTTTGGAGAATCGTACCCCTGGCATTGGATCGTGAGTTTTGCACAATCCTCTCAAAGATCATATTGAAGAACTCACATGACAGCGCATCGCCTTGCCTAAATCCGTTTTTTTTTTTATCGAATGTGTCGTCGAGGTCGTATCCAACATTGATGGAGCAGCGGGAATTCTCCATCGTCGTCCTACACAAATGGACGAGTTTTGGCGGTGTACCTAAACTAGACATGGTTCTGTCTCTATAAATGCTGTCGTATGCGGCTTTGAAATCGATGAATTGGGGGGATGGTTTCGATTTGGACTTCTTGGGTTTTTGTTTCAGGATCTGCCGAATTATGAAAATTTGATCGCTTAAGGACTTTCCTGACCTAAAACCACACTAATAAGGGCCGATCATGTTGAAGTAAAACGGTTTCAGGCGTTCACATGTTACGGCAGGATATTACAGGATCTTGTAGGCGATGTTGAGAAGACATTTGTTTCTGTAGTTGGCGCAGTTTAGAGGGTCTCCTTTTTGGTGGATCGGGCAAACGGTGCTGAGGTTCCATTCATCAGGCATACTTTCTTCCGACCAGATTTTTCTTATAAGTTGTTGGATGCTTCTTAGCAAGTCATTTCCGACGGCTTTACAAAGCTCGGCGGGAACGCCATCATTTCCGGCAGCCTTATTAAGCTTGAGTTTGGATATTGCTACCCTTACTTCACTCAGGTCGGGTGGTTGGCAGTTTTCGCTGTCGTTTCAAATATTGAATGGTTGGTTCTGCCTGACAGCGGAATTCTGTTCGTCATCGCCGCTTAACAGTCTGCAGAAGTGGTTCTTAGATATCCTCAGCATCGACTGTGTCTCAACTACGATATTTCCTTGTTCATTTCAACAGGATTCTGTTCGAGCCTTGTATCATTGGCTTTGACGTTTCACACTTTGGTAAAACTTGCGAACATCGTTCCTGGAGGGGCACCTCTCTTTATCCTCGATCGCGCGCTTTTCTTGCTATTTTTTCTACTTTCTGAAAAGCCGGTGTTCTTCAATTCTTCTCTGCCTATAGAGCACAACGGCAGCTCGCAATGTGATCAATTTGGTTGACCGTTCGTTGATTTGGATACCGCCATGTCCCTTATGAATATCGATGTGAGGAAACCGTGTGCTGGCTATAGTGGCATTCCATTCCTTAGCGAAGTCAATTAGCTTAAGTCCGTTACCAGACGTGTTGTCGTGTAGGCTATGTTTTCCAACAAAACTGCTTAAGATGTCTTCTCTTCCTATCTTTGCATTAAAATCTCCCAACACGATTTTAATATCTTACTTCGGTAGTCGCTCATAGTTTTGGTCAAGGAGCTCATAGGAGCTCCGTTGGGCCGTGAGCGCATATGAGGCTAATGCTGCGAATTTGGCCTTGATGCGGATTGTTACAATGCGTTCGCTAATGTCTTGGAAACATTAGACTTCTTGCATAAGTCTAGCACTTTTAACAAATCCGCATCCAAATAGCCACTGTTTCTGCTCACTATAAGACGGTCCGTAGTAGATGTGACAGTTTTTCTTCCTCTTTTTGCCTGGCCTATCCCATCGTATTTCCTGGATGGCAGTAAGTGCTTTGTAGCAGTTTGGGGTTAGATGTTCGCATGCACCTCTTCTGTTTAATGTTCTCACATTCCAGGTGCAGTACGAACGTCGTTGTCCTTTTTTCATTTACTTGGGTTGTTCAACAATAAAATCAGTCCTTTCCGAGGCTATTGGTTGCTTCGTAATATTTAAATTTTGTCATGGTTGGGTAGTTAACCCAAAGCACAACCCCCAACATGAAGGGCCAGTTTCAATTTATTAGATACCCCTAGGACACGGGGCCATCAGTATCCACTACGGGATTGAGTGCTGCCATAGTCATTTCGGCTCATCGGCCACCATCTCTGTTCAAGTGGCCTGACTCACCCTTGAAATTTCTATACAACCTGTTGCCCGAATATGTCGAAGCAGCTTGTCTAGGTTCGCCTGGGACAGCATGCCGGGTATTCATTCCGTGCCATTCCGACCTGGCTGTTTATAGTGTTGCTGTTTTTCGTTGTGTTATCTTCACCAGCGCTTATCATTTAGCAAGTCAAATCCGGTTGGATGAGACCAGTACCCGATGGTTACCACTAGGAGGTTAAAAAAAAAACACTTGATGTGTAGTCAGAGTTACGACCACAGTTAAAGCCAATCACAGTCTACCCTCGTTCAACAACACCCGACCATCCCTTACTTACTTACGTACACTTTAGTTTTCGGAACGAGCATGGGCCCCAACCAACATGCCTCTCCAATTAGGCCGGTCCTGACCTAACTACCTCCAATTGCGCACTCCAAGTTGGTGGAGGTCGATTTGTACTTGTTTCCATGGTCTTGGAAAAAAGCATTTTAATGCAGTTGAAGTGGGAAGAGGATTCGGTAGTGGCTGGACAACTGAAGTTTCCGATCTACTCGAAAAGGGTCATGATGAGTAGGATAGATTGCATAAAAAAACGCTTCTTTATAAAAATGGAGGTATACCATCTGGACAACCGGATTTGTGAATGCCAAGATTGAATAACACTCTGGAACTGTACGATTATTAAAGTGATTTGCCAAAAATGTTCTCTGTTCTTAAGAACAAGAGAAGGCTGGGCAGACTCTGGATAGCATGGAATTAGTTGCGAAATAAACAGCAAGAAGATTGGCTTTGTTGAAAGTGTAAATGGCGTTAAAAACGAGCGTCTAAATTGACAAATAGCCTGCGTTTTGAATATGTACCTTCTGCGAATGTTGCTCCATGTTCTCAACCCCTACTGTGCCTCCACTATGGCATTCAAATTTGTATCTCAGCAAGAATTTCTTTTGGCCCGTGCTTTTCGAAAATTTGGTAAGACTTCCTACCATCATTCCTGGAGCTGCTGAAGTAGCATGATTGAGGATTGAGTGCAATTTTAAAAGTTACGATTATTTTGCACATAAAGTCTGTTGACGTTCGGTGTAAAATAAAAGCCTGCTTATTCGAAACGACATTCTCTGCTGATGGCAGTAAACACCCATTTCAAAGTCAAATGATGCTCTTGTGGTAGGTACACAATTTCCAGCAAACATAAATCCTCTCTGAAAGTGTCACCTCACCTGCAAGGGTTTTTAGAATGTAAAATACATCAACCCTATCGGCCTTATTTTAAATTTCAATAATAACTCTTCGCTGTCGCTGGGTAAACATCGTCGAAATAACACAGATTTCGCGAAGTCATCGAACGAGCCAAGGACCCGCACAATGTATCCAAGTATCGCTGGATGTGTGCACTGCACACATATGGGGACTTTTCGGTCTCTCCTTCGTGCACAGAACAGGAACGAAAGGAAACAATTTTCGCATGTACAATGGACTGGTGATTGACAGACCCCTGCGAAGCCTACAATTCGATATAAATTTGCCTGTAATATGTTAAGAAAGTGACAAGGCATGCAATGATGCATGAAATGGAATTCTTTCTTCAGCCCCCTTCAATTTCCATGCGACACTTTCGTTTCCTTTGTCACAACTTATTGAATATTGGATGTGCCAGACCGGGTCTGAGGACGTCTGTTCAAGATATTCCATTCCTTCACTTCGAAAAACAAACATAGAAGGGAGGGCGTCGGTCGGGTTTTGCCTTTCTAGCGAAATTGAAATGGAAAAGGACTCTTCTATATGTTACCTGGGGGTGGTTACATTTCAAGTCGTTAAATTTAATCAATTTCGAGGTGAGGTGCCGACCGGGTAACACATGAAACAAAGTGTCAGTGGTGTTAGAGTTCTTCGAGTTAGCTACTGACGTTTGTGTGTGATAACACGTTTTATCGATGGCTAACCGAATGCTATCTGCGTGTTAGCCAGATACTTTGCAAAGTGATAAATCATTGGTTACCATACATGAGTAGCCTTAAACCTCCTGATTCTAAGCTCTTATGGGTTGATGGTTTCACGCATTGAATTATCCTTTGAACTAAGTGTGTGATATGTAAATGTATGCATGTGCGTGGATGTAAGTTGGCAGGGTTTTCCTCACAGATTTTAGCTTTCAAAAGTTTGTGATTTATCCCTGTATGCCCACTTATGTATTTATGTAGATTCGGGGGATATAGGTGGCTAGGGTGCCTAGAAAGGAGTTCTCTTGCATATCAATGGTGCTCAATGGAATTGAAAAGTAGCATATGGTATAGACTGTGAGTGTTGGTCGATTTTATCGAAAGACAACTGAGAAGAGAAGTTTCGAATTGCTTTGTTCCGTTTGTGTTATTTTCTGAAGTATCACAGTTGCGTTTACTATGGAGAGCCTGTAAAGCTCTAGCAAAGTCTCAACAAAAACCCAGATTATTTGAAATGCAAACAAAGCAACTTGTAGAAAGTAATACTGCAAGCAAGTGATGCTCAATAGTTTGCGATGCAGGAGGCGGTATTGACTCTGAATTTCATGAACAGCAGTCGAGGAAGAAGTCGTCGTACAGAAAGCCACTAGGCTGATGCATCCATGGATGTAGGGTGGTATTGTTTGAGGAATAGTGAAACTTTAACTGAGAGGCTTTCTTCTTCGTCGATATGGTTCTCATAGATGAAATAAAACTCTTCTACGTAATAAGCTTTAATTCATTTCATGTATTTGCTTTAAGTGGTTCGACGTGCTATATGTACTGTGTTTTCACTACCCAACCTCTTGTGGAACTTTTACAAAAATCCAAATGTAACACCTGTCATGAGAAGTTTCTCAAATTCGCAGTTCGGATTCGGCGTTAAACAGGAGGTCTTCCTTGCGGCATAGTTATGAATGCAGAAGGTATGTTTG
Organism: Rhingia rostrata; assembly: GCA_949824845.1. Classification (NCBI taxonomy): domain Eukaryota; kingdom Metazoa; phylum Arthropoda; class Insecta; order Diptera; family Syrphidae; genus Rhingia; species Rhingia rostrata. The sequence continues at coordinate 134,840,550 of OX463755.1, read as the reverse complement.
AGGCCCTAAATTGGCCGTAAATGCCAGATATTTCTTCTTTTTTTCCTTGACAATACTCGGATGAAGTGTCAGATGATCCCATATAACCGGTGAAACAAATGTTTACCGAAGTTTAAAAGCGCTGAAATCTAGAGCGAATGGATAGCAATACTCCGGCCATGTTGGTTGTGGCCCGGAATGTAGTGACGCATAAGCAAGCAAGTAAGTGATTTTGACAAGAAAGTGTAAGGACTTTCCTCACAAGCTCAAGATATTTGAATTATTCGATACAATCGATTGCTATCAAGCATTTGTTATTGCAATCCAAGGAACGAGGTAGTGGCTGGCCTAAATGGATGACAGCAACATACATATATTTGGGTGCAAGTTTTAAATAAAGAGAAGGTTAACAAAAAAGTTATGAACTTCGTTCATGTTACCAATCTCCCGATGATAAGGTTATCGAGGAAGACGTAGATTTACCAATAAAAGGAACATCCGTTCCCAACATACATATGTGGGTGCAAATTTTGGCTTAAGAGAAGGTTAACAAAAAAGTTATGAACTTCGTTCATATTACCAATCTTCTTCGTTCATATTACCAATCTCCTTCTGATAAGGTTATCGAGGAAGACGTAGATTTGCCAATAAAAGGAACATCCGTCCCCACTATTAGCAAGCCATTTGAAAGTGTATCTATGTGTATCTATGATGTATGCGGCTATCATAAGATATTTAGCCATCTGATAGTAATGCAACCATCGTCAGTCTGAAATAAAATGTATAAAGGATCATCTGTGCTTAGTGGAACAAGAACCTGCAACTGAACGTGCAGCGGTTATATAAACCATTCTAAAGCGGTTACACTTAGGCAATAAAATTCAAGATAGTTAAAGAGAACGGGCTAAAATTCTAAACAGTAACAGATGCTAATAGATGATGAAGCAGAGATGAGCGACAGAGGAACAAATTCGGCTATCAATCCTCTAAGATTGGTTCAAAGACGTTTTAGGATATTGAAGCGAGAGTGTTTTCCACAGTAGTGTCCTTTAATTAATTAAGCTGCGATATTGTCAGTACGGATAAAGCCACATCAACATTGGAGACATATGCACTTAGTTGGCGATACCAGATATGACAATTAGTTTGGCTGCAAGTAAACGAACATATCGATAACATCCCGGAAAAATGTTCTTAGCGACAATTTTTTCAGGAAATAACTTTTTGACTTGCCCTTATAATTTAAGCAAGTGCCACGTATTGGTCTTGGTTTGAGGCTTCTACCAATAATACAAAATCAACTATAGAAAAATAAAATTTACAGTACTCTACAAAATACACAAATAATTACCTACATAGGAAGTTTTTTTTTGTCTCCTGTAAAATTTAGAAAAAAGTGGCATAACACATTTTTCCGTGAATATATCGATATACTCAATGAAAAAACTTCAAACTGCTAAACATATAGATTACGTTGCACGAAAATTGATTCAGGTCGTCTCGGCACAGCGGTACAACAAAAACTAGCTGCAATAAACTGCTAGAAGTCTCCATATCCTGTCAACGCACGCAGACCATACAAATATTTTCAAGAACTTTTCGCCCAAAAATAAACAGATTTCTTCACGCGCTTGCCGTACGGTCCATGCCTTGGCACTACTGATCAAGACTAGGATCAGGATTAGTGAAAGGTTTAAGACGTTCATGTTCTATGACCCGTTCATATTCTTGAGATGATGTTAAGGGGAACTATGCCTCTGTACCTTGAACAGTTAAGTGGTCTCTATTTTGGTGGAACGAAAAATCGATCCTGGGGGATAATAAAAAAATCTAATTTTTGTCACAACAGGATAGTTAGTACCCAGAGCCGAGTTTTCTCAAAACCATTCATGTTTACATGTGTACTTCTTGCACGATAGAGGGAGCTCCTGTTTTATGCCGAGCCTGAATGGCTAAGTTGAGCATAGTTTTTCTTAACAATTGACTCAGATGATTTCTCAGATCATCATAAAAGGAGGGCCAGTGAAAAATCATTAAATTTATATGTTTTCTATTTTTTTACAGTTTAAATATTTTACCACAGTACGAGCGTTAGAGAAGGAGACGAAAGGGAGTGATAGGCAAGATTTTCGATGTAGTGGAGACTTAAGAGAAGTCGGGGAATCACAGTTTTTTGTGTTCGTTAAATTCGAAGAACTCTCAAGGATGGTATATACCTTTACGAGTAACTACCGCCATCTAAATTTTTCTGGATTTTGGTTGAGATTAAACGCGCAACCTTCCACACAACAGGCGAGCACATTACCACTACACTGCGGGTAGCTACGGCTGGGTATCACAGCCAGATCTTCTGCGTGGATGTTCATCGCACTAACCACCATGCCACTGAGCCCGTTGGAACGGATATATGTTCGAAATCGTTAAACTTACTTACTTACTTAAGTGGCGCTTAAGTCCGGAATTAGCCCGGTCCTTAGCTAACTGCCTTCAGTTGCGCACTCAAAGTTGGTTGAGGTTGATTTCTAGTACTGCTTTTGATGTCTGGCTAGGAATCGATGCCTCTGCGAGCCGGAGTATTGATGTCCATTCGTTCTACATGTCCCAGCCATCTTAAACGTACAATGCGGAAATTTTTGACCAGGGGCATGTCGCTGTAGAGCTCGTATAGTTCTTGGTTGAACTTTCCTCTCTATAGCCCATAAACGCAAACGTGACCGAAGATTTTTCGAAGAATTTTCCTCTCGAAGCGACCAATGATTTCTTCATCTGCTTTTGAGATGGTCCATGCTTCAGCGCGTAGAGCAGGACTGGGATGTTAAGGATCTTATATAGGATCTCCTTGGTATTTCGAGTGAGGGCTTTACTACTGAATTTGCTTCCTTGCCCGAAGAAACAGCGGTTGGCAAGAGCAATTCTTCGTTTAATTTCTGACGACATGTTGTTGTCAGAGCTAATAGCGGAGCCGAGATAGACAAAGTCCCGTACTTCCTCAAAGTAATATCTGTCAATGGTGACGTTTTGTCCAAATCGTCGATGTTGTGTGTCTTTTCGTGTTGACATCATATACTTCGTCTTGCCCTCATTTACTACTAAACCCATTTTGCCACTTCCTTCTCTGTATTAGCAAGCGTGGCTATGACATCACGTTGAGTCCTACCAATGATGTCAATATCGTCGGCGTATGCTAGTAGTAGCACTGATTTTTGGAAAACTGTGCCTCTGGTGTTGGCTCGAGTTTTGCACAATCCACAAGAATCAAATTTAGGAAGTAAAATGACAGCGCGTCACCTTGCCTAAATCCTTTTTTGGTATCGAATGTGGTTGGGTGTTGTAGAACGAGGTTAGTCAATTCACTGGCAATTCCCAGTGGTTGTTACAACACATCAAGTGCTTATTTTTAACTTCCAAGTGGTAGCCATCGGGTGCTGGTCTCGTCATTCGTAATCGTTAAAAACGCAGCGAAATTTCCAAGATTATTTAATCGATTGAAGAAATATTTCACCCCTTCTGATCTGGCCTTAATATATAAAGCGTTTATATGCCCCAAACTTAAGTTCAACGAACACAGCTGGTAAGGTTCAGTAAAAACATCAAAGCGTGCGATAACATCGTAGTCTTACACTTTTCCTAATATCATAGAAAATGAGAAACGAAGTAGCCAGCTACATTCCGCCCCTTCAAATATTCGACCTTAATAGTCACAATGCCATAAATGCTTATCGATTTTCCCTCAAGCCAAAACCTGTCAAATGCCTTTGAAATATCAAATTGATCAACGATCGTTTTTTTTTTCGCCACCAAGGTGATATATTAATTCCACGTTAATTGGATTGCTATGTGTCTCTTCTGTTAGTAGGTTCCTATTCCTATATCTCTGATCACCCCAATCCACATTTAAGAAAAGTTGTCATGACTTTGTGGGATTGATAGACATCTATTTTGAGCTGGAAGGATGCTTGTTGTTTATTTTTCATCGCAGGATTTTCATCTTCTCAATTCTTGTTGCTAGGTACCCTATCCAAGTTGCCTTGGTACTGTACCACATTTATAAGTTTGAGACAGCTGTCAACCCATAGCGATGATACAATATTAGCATACCCCTAAAAGTTTCAAATTGAATGTCACCACAAATTCCCAGATTGCAGCCAGTTTCTGACATTCTACCTTCATAATTAAATAAGTATACCTCTAGCTTAAAAGCGATCTTTCAAATTATACTAGCGAAAATACAAACCGAAAGTATCTGCGAATGAACTGCCAAGTTTGGCGAACATTATCTATTCGCGACTTCAGCTTAAAAGCAAATTCATGTAACATTTATGTAAATTTTGTCTAAAAAAAAAACTTTTCGTGTTCAATCAACCAACTTAATGCACACTGATACCAACTCACCTAAGGTTTCACCTTAAAATGAATCTCTAAACTCGTTCCGTTAGTGCGAATGTCCTTCAGCTGAAATAAATCTCAATTATTGCTAAGTGTAGCCCTGCGCTATGATAAAAGCAACCCATTAGTAAAAATGCTTACAATAGGACAAACCATAAAGTGCTCCTCATCTATCATAATACCATCAAATTTAGTCCTTTCTGCTATATTATCTGACAACAGGGGTACAAAATAAAAAATAAGCACACACACAACTTTATTATTTCACTACTTGTCCCTGACTTCTAAAGAGTTCCAAGGCCAAAGTTAACGCAAAGTTAATGATGAATTCCCTTCCCCTCAACATTGTGTTGTTGAAATGTTACTTAGACTCGGAGACACTCCTGTTAATTATATTACAGTCTTGCAAATGCGCATTTGTCAACCTTCCGGAAGTTCATTCATATCCTTTTGCAATGGGATCGTGAGAATGTGATTTTTTTTCTTCAAATATTCAAATGAACATTTCGAAAAGCTGAAAATAAGGCCGGTTAAGGCCCCGTTGGTGAAATCATTCATACAGCTTTTAGGGGGGATATCATGCGCAGTAGGGTGTTGAAATTCATCGAAGCTTTATCACCAATGAACACTGTACGCCACACACATAGCCGATGGTTCCACCAAGGACCTACCTTACACCAATTTCCTAAGTCAGTCACTGAACGACGGTTCACTAGCGGTGTTAGGCGATAGGTTTTCACGACAAATACCCGCCATCAAATTTGGTTCTAGTCCTTGTGTGTATTTTCTAGCGAAACGTGTGTGTTTGAAATTCAAAAAAAAAAATCTCTACTTGATTTATCCCCAGCTATTCTCTACAAAGGATTAATTCTGTGTGAATAAAACAAGAAGTGTGTTCTATCGGTTAAAGGATACGAAAAAAAGTATCTTATGGCATTTAAATGATTGTGTACCGCTTTGCATTTTTTGTCTTCGTGCTTAATAGTGTGTGAATTGTCTTGGAAACAGGACGAAAGCAAGAAAAGAAAATAGGAAATGCGAAAAATGATATCAGACGAGTTTTAAAATAACACCCCCCCCCCCCCAGTACACCCACAAGAAACCGCCTATTGCGCCACCTCCCTCTCATAACTACTCGTACTCGCATTCGTATCTGCAAGCCAGCAGTTGACCCGGTGTTAAGTCATGTGTGGCACCGTTGGTGGTAGCGGAATTACGGTCTAAATTATTCACCGTGAAAAGAGGATTTCATTTTTTGTTTGCTCTTCTGTTCCTGATTTAAAGGATCCACCGTCTCGTAATGGTGTGAAACAAAAATTTCATGAGGATAATAGAAACGGAAAACTCTCCAAATGACATAGTACGTTACATATATCCTTCGCAGTAATCTATCGTCCGTGTTAACAGTGTCTGCCGATGACAATCGTGAGTGAATAAATAAATATAAAATTTTCACAGCAAGCCATCATCATCGCCACAAGGAAAACACCGAAATAAGGGGGGCGAGCGTCAACAAAATGAAAGAAAGAAAGGAAAATGTCCTTACCTAAGTGATATGAAACTAGGAATAGTCTGCTGCGTGTTTGTGTGTTACGTGTGTGCGAATAGATTGATTGCAACAGCAATGTGATATGAATAATTTATTGGACCAAGGATATACGCATATATAGATATTTATCTAAATATATGTCAAACACACATCTACCTACCGTAATGTGGTTGTTTAGCTAAAAATCAGCTAAAGTATACCTGTCCGAATGCGAAGTGAATTATGTGACACCGAGTGTGTTGGTATTGTGTATCTTACGTGTGATTTATCGACGATGGTAGCTTGATTGGCTAAAACAACAACAAGAGTGCAAGTTTCTTTCTTTGTGTCGATCATCTACTTTCAGGCTGATTATGATAGTGATTTGATTTTTATCCTTGAGCCAAGTGTGTCAGTCGATCAATTTAGTGTGTACGTGTGTGTTTGTTCAGTGTTGAGGTGAAATTCGAGTGAAGTGATGGATTAAAAGTCGATAAACGTTTAATGGATATGAAGATACGTTTTTATTTGGATTTTGCAAACGCCATTAAGTTTGGGTAAGTTTGGTTGTGTGTCCTGTTTTTTTTTTTTTTTTAAACAAAAATATTATGTACCCTAGAATAGTTGTGTGTCCTTTGGTCTTAGTATAGCACTGGCTCACCTACCCCCTTCACTTTGCTTTTATGGTTGAGGGTAAATATTTGATGTTTGGTTTGGTTTGGTTCTTTTTTCCAAGGACGAAGACGACGACTCCGATGACTTGCTTAGCAATGATTTTCAACCGCATTTGCATACATATCCCTGCGAGAGTAGACCAGAGACTCGTTTCGAATTCAGCGTGTTATTTGTTTTGGGGATTGAGTATTTTCAAAGGAGTTTGAGGGTTTTTTTTCGGCTGCATCTAGTCGAGGTTGTTTGCTCAATAGCTATCTGAAATGGATTTTCAAGTTTTTTTTCTTGTTGATAGAATGGCTGTGGGTAGTTGCCAGTTGGGAAGTTTAATTTGAAGTTATTTTTTTGTAAGCACAGTATAACAGGATAAGTTGCCATATGGACATTTCACAAATGATCCGTTTTTGTGTACTCGAGTTTTAAGGGCTGTGGAACGTCAACAAATGCGATTTTTATTTTCATTTGTCTTTATGGCGATTTTGTTTTAGTTTTATACAAGGGGACTAAATAGCTTTTCAAAACCGCTTTATAATAACATTTTGATTGATTATTTGCAATCCTTCTTGTACGTTTACAAAGAGCAAGATGATTGTAAAGATGCAAACGCGTTTATATTACTGAAATCCCTGTGGGGCTTGTGGCGGACGGAATTCAATACGTGAATGCTACGATCGGGAACGCGCATCATACCAACAGCAATCTGGAACGCACTCTAGCCCAAGAAGATTTTATTCCCGCGCAGCTATTGGGAGACTGATTTTTTTGCTTCTGAGGCAGTATGCACACAGTATTATAATTTAATCCCTAGTTTTATTTGTGGCACGACATTCAACCTCCCAAAGGCTCACTACTTTGACACAACGAATAGTTGATAACTTCTTCACTAAACTCAATCATATGTTGATGTCGTCTAATGTGGTTTGAAGGTCTTTATAGTTCCAAGATTGTAGGAAAACTTTGATTGATAACGACTTATTTACCGGATTCGTGATTTGTATCCTTTACAGATTAATCAAATGCAAAAGTCGCTGCATCTATGTGGTCTCATAAGTTTGCAGGTTCAGACACCAATCAAATGCTAATGTCGTTACCTTTATGTGGTCTCATGAGTTTGCAGGTCTGTTTAGTTGCGTTTTGTTGGGTAGACCCTCTGTGACTGTTGTGTCGGTGCTGGCATGCTTGTTTCCTCTTAGCTCGTCGGCGGGTGTGGGACTTGACCCTTGGCATAGCACAACAAAAAAATCCTGCCAGTCTTGTCGTTTAGTTGGTATGACGAATGCGAGACATTTTCTCAAAACCCTCCCTACCATGGTCCCTACTTTGATTGATAACGACTTTCTTACCGCATTCGTAATTTGTATCCTTCACAGATTAATCAAATGCATAAGTCGTTGCATCTATGTGGTCTCATAAGTTTGCAGATCTGTATAGTTCCAAGATTGGAAGAAAACTTTGACTTCTTTTACCTGATTTCGTGAGTTAATTCCTTCAAAAACAACAAATCCGGTCAATCCCTATAAGTTACAAAAAAGTTTTAAAATTTAAAAGATGAAGATGCGACTTTCTCAATAAAAAAAAACTATCAAGCATCACTTCAAGGCGATCCAGCAGCGTTATAAGTTCGTCTCACCTTACAAAGGTTTGTAAAAAAAAAAACTTAATGTCAAAACTAATATACCCCTATGGGATAAGGTATACAAATTCTATAAGGGGAAGCTGGGTCTTTGAACTTCTTATTCGATAAACCTAATGACATCCGCATTAGAAGCATCTTCATCTTAGCTGCTTTAAATTTCACATAAAGTGGAATATAGTGGCAACTGCACTGTGGGTGCATTGGCCTAGAGGTTTGTGTTTGGAACAACACGGGCGAGGTCCCGAATCTAACAACGACGATATTTGTTTTTTTCACGGCCTCATCTGTTGCGAAAATCTAAAAAAAAATCCAAGAGTAAGAAACAGTCATGGAAAAATTCTCAAACTGACCTTCGAAATTGGCGTGGCATAAGAAAACATCGCACACACAAATTAATGGAGAAGATAGGTTTGAGGCCCCTGATGGGCCGTTATTGCCTGTATTTCATTAAAATTTTATCGATAACACCGGTCGCTTTGCAGTAGGCACACAAATTTCGAATAAGCAAACCTTTAAGGCAGCTGAGAGAAAGACGAATCTTTTTGTTTGATCAAACTTTGCTACTCCTGCTGGAGTCTGGTGTCTGTAGTCTGGAGTCTGTGATCTGGAGTCTGTTATTGATACTGGAGCATAAATTACTCGGCCAATTTGATTGAAATTTCATGCGCTGTTGGTATCTCTAAAGCGATATTTTCGGAATTTGAGTTCTAGCTCAAAAATGAATTGTACACCACACATAAAGGTTTTCATTGAATACGATTATCTAAATAATGGTTCTGACGATTTTGATAAAAAAAAACTAAGCTTTTCCATGTATTTACAATACGCTGGCATAAGCAGTTTTTTTTGCCAAAAAGTCAGATTCAAAAATGACTGATTCCATCAACTTGTTTGCAAATGCATTTAGCAGAAAAAGCCAAAACGTTCAACATGTTGTTGTGGGTTGATAATTAATTTGATCCTTCGTTTGCATTATAAAATAAATTGCCTTCGAGTTTTATTACTTTGCTTTTGTATAATGTACGCACGTTTGTTATTTTTTGGAAAGCTCTGCATATTGCGACCAAATCTACGTGAAATCCAAAAAGTTATGAAAAACAACAGGATGAGAGCGATGTTTCTCATTTCTCCAGGGATACGTATTTCATAGGACCAAATGGTGCTTTAACAAGTTCTGCACATTGCGACCAAATCTTTGTGAATTCCAAACATTTATGAAAAAACAGGATGGAAGGGATGTTTCCCCATTTCTTCGGGAACACGTTATTTATTGGACCAAATGGTACTTTGGCAAGCTCTGCCTATCGCGACCAAATCCTTATATCCTTATAATTATATCCTTATAATTATGAAGGAACAGGGTGAGAGGGATGTTTCCTCATTTCTTCGGTGGCACGTATTTTATTGGAATAAATAGTACCATCGAATGCAAGACCAAGATTGGTCGAACGCTTAGCTAGGTTTAATGTTTTAAAAAAATTACCAGCGAAAATTGTACGAACGTTAATAGTGTCCGGCCTTTCGAGTTATAGCTTAACATTTTCATCTTGATTTACATCACGCTCTTCGGATTGTTGTCGGTCTGTATACAATTTTCCCTGCAGTGGATATTTTTGGTTTTAGAAACGCAAACCCACCAAACTTTTGTATTGGATTTTGCTGGTGTCGATGGTACATATTGCGTAAATTTAGTTTTTCCAACATATGGAAATAGTTGCTCGTCAATTGTTGGTTTGGTTTGCTGTGGTTTTTTACCCGTAAGGGTTTCTGTATCATTTGCCCTCAATTAAGAATGTGGTCAACATTTGAAGTGTGAAATTTGTATGGGAACAATCATTTTTGGAGCGATTTTAATTCAAAAATTCCTTATATCTCGGATTGGTACTGCTTCGTGATCGCGGAATAAATGTAAGCGTGTTCGACCATCATCAAAACAAATATATCATGTCAGTACAACGAATCGAATATAAGTCATCGCAGCTCTAGATTTGGGTGGGCTATCAAAATGCCAAAAAAACTGGATGACGTAAAAATTCCATCGAATGCATCTAATTCACTTTCAGTCACATCTTAACAAAGTTTTTAACTTTCTCTCAAAAGAGAAAGACATAAAGAGCAGGTATTCACTTAAACTTGTAAAACCCTAGTTATCCTAGAAAACCGTATAAATTTACCAATGATCTGTCCAATTGCATATGAAAAATTATTTACGTAAGCCATGCAAATTTCTACCACGATTTTGGCTCGGAAATCACCCTCCGAAAATTACACACGTTGTTTTGCTTTGATGGAAATTATCTCAGAGGTGGGAATACAAATGTATGAAATCGATTATATTCACATATGGATTAAACAAAAAACGTTTACCTTCGTCAAATATCTCCAAAATTAATAAATCTTATATGGCAGTCTTTAAAAATCTTATACGTTTTTTTTTCCACTAATTTTTGATATGTTTGCCGACCGATACGACGCACGGTTTGATGACAATTGCAGAACAGCTAATGCAATTACGCAACTGGTTTCCGAGGGATGTTCACTTGAAGCACCTCGTAAATTTACAAAAGTCCGAAATTCGTACGAAACTCGTAATTTTATCAGTTTAAGTAAATACCCTTACTGTTTTCGTGAAACTTTTCGACCTCGAGACTTTGACTGATTCTAGCATTACAATGATAGCGGTAGTATTGTTTTTTTTGGAATTCCATCCTTCTGTGCTTAATAGTCTATTCAGCCTAAACGGCTTAGTCAATTTTAGGATAAATATAACTTTTGGTCACAATTTACTGCATTTTTGTTTCGTAAATTCCCATATAAAAAATAATCATAATGTAAGTTTTCTCGAAGACGGTTGTTTCAACTTTATAGATATTGTGAATCTAGTACTTTCAACAAAACTGCATACCCAGCTTATTTCATGAGAAAATCCATATTACAAATTTTTGGATTTAGACCAGGTCATGAAAATCGTCAATTTATCGCATTTGTTGTGGTTAAAACTTAATGGCCGATGTTGAATGTGAACCACACCTAAGAGTCAAGTTTTTTTCTGCATTTCATTTGCCATTTCTCAATTTCAGACTTACTCATAGAAAGATACACAATTTAGCAACGAGTTGAAGTTATTCAGGCTTATTATGAAGATGATCGTTCAAATCAAAATGCATATCGTGCACTTCGTGATTTTTTCGTTCAATTTAATCGCCCAAATGTGCGTGAAATCGGAAAAGTCATGCAAAAAAATCGGGTCTGTATGAGATGTGAAAACACCTGTGCATGCTCGTACAACTCATACTGCAGAAAATATTGCTACTGTTCGCAATGTTGTGGGTGAAGAGCCGTCCACCTCAACTCGTCGTCGTGCTTAATTATTGCACCTCTCACGCTCGTCGTTGCATAAAGACTTGCATTTACACGCTAACAAGGTGCAATTGACTCAAGAACTAAAGCCTCTTGACCATTTCAAGGGTCGTCAATGGTCAGAATGGTGGCAAGAAATGGCAAATGGTGGATGGATTTCGAAGAAAATCATCTTCAGTGATGAGGCATATTTTCATCTCAATGGATTCGAAAATAAGCAGAATTGCCGCATTTGGGCGAACGATAATCCAAGAGTAGTTGTCGGAAAACCAATGACCCAATAAAGAGTGACTGTTTGGTGCGGTTTATGGGCTTACCGCATCATCGGGCCGTATTTTTTCCAACATGAGGCCGGTCAGGCAGTTACTGTGAATGGGGTTCGCTATCGTGAGATGATAACGAAATTTTTATGACCCGAATCGAATATATCGATGTGGACGATATGTGGTTTCAATAGGACGGTGCTGCTTGCCACACAGCTAACAAAACAATTGGTCTTTTGCGCGACAAATTCAATGGCCGTGTTATCTCACGTGGTGGCGATGTCAATTGGCCGCCAAGATCATGTGATTTGACACCGTTCGACTTCTTTCTTTGGGGTTATTTGAAAGAAAAGGTGTACGTCGATAAGCCAGTAACAATTCAAGAGCTAAAGGATGAGATATTTGTGCACATTAGCGGCATAGAACCTCAATTATGCCTCAGAGTCATCGAAAATTTGGAGCATCGGATGGAGATGTGCCGACGAGGTCGCGTCGGCTATTTGGCTAAAATTTTTGTTTCATTTATAATCGAATGATACCAGTACATATTTTCATAATAAAAAAAAATGACAAAAATATTTTTAATAATTTGTGGTTTATTCAAAATCAACATCGGCCCTTAAGATTTAACCACCCTTTACTTGGTCAAATTGAATAAAATTTGATATCGTGGTTACTATTACCGTTAGTAACAAAACCACACAATTATATTTAGCTCAAACAGCTCTTAACAAATTTGTCATGCAGGTGGCCATGGCTCAGAGGAATGCGTAGTTGACTGCTAAGCCAAGCGCTGCGGGTTCAAGCCCCAGCTTCGGCAGCATTTGTTTTCTACGAAAATTGCCAGCTTATCTGAGGCCACCTGTGCGATAACATGAGACAATATAAATCGATGTCTCCTCCTCTGTGCCACGTAGGTTTATGTTATATGTCTTTCCTTCTATGTATCTATCCGTCTCTCTCTGTTGCATAAATGTCTTGATCTGTCCCATCCGATGGCCTCAGTCGCCAGTGCTGTTAGGTGTCTGTAGTTCGTTGCATTCATGTGCGAAGTACTGTGATGTCCTTTAAATTCGGGAATAAAAGTTCTTACAATGGCAGTTTTAATTTTTTTTATATTTTCGACACCAAATACCAAAATGCAAATCGTCAGATTCTCGCATGGTTGGTATTAGATATTCCAGTGAAATAGAAAGGTGCGTACAACCCAGCCCTCTAACCATCTAACCGGCCGAATTTTTTTTTTCCATGAAAAAATTCTGGCTGACAAATTTTATGCTACAAAGCCGTATTTGAAGTCAGATTTTCAAAAAAATCGATAGTTTACCTTTTAGCGCCCAAAAATACTGCCCGCCTTTAGACTGGCATGGAAACGGGAACTGAAACGAGAAAAACGCATTGAAATTTTTTTTAATTTCTCTTATAAAGAGAAAGATATTGTTTTCGTGAAAATGTTCGACCTCGAGATTTTGATTGATTCTAACGTTACGATGATAGCGGAACTCAAAAAAGTGGTTTTTGGAATTCCGTCCTCCTGTCCGTAAAAGCCTCTCGACTAAACGACTTGACCGATTTTTTTTTATAATTTTAATTTATTACTTACATCAAAATTAACACTTTTATTGTGTATGGAAAAGCTGGAAGCATTTATTTTTAGTTGATAAACACAAATTAAGATTGCGCTTAGCGCAAAACATTTGCTTTTCTGACTGACAACCAGGCATTTTACACAACCTTTACTTGCTTCGATCCAAAATGTCAGGCATATGGCCAACACCATCGTAGCGAATGTCAGCAGGTGGAACGTAAGTTTTTCTGCTGGCCTTTGATTGTGTACTCGGGGAAACGTGACTTCGATTCTTTTGGGTGTTGCAAAGCTAATCAGCTAGTTCAGCGCGAAAATCAGGAAAATTCAAATGTGTACCGTATTCGTGATCCGTTTAATGAACTCGCCGATAAAGCATATATGAGCTCACCATAGCCATATCCACGAAATGATGAAACATACGCAATGGCCGCTTCTTTGTTTTCATGCGAATATTATAACGGCCCAATAAACCATTTATGGGATCAACACCTCCCATGTGGTGGTTGTATTCTTTCATGATGTTGGTTCAATCGAATTCAATATATTTCTTGGTTTTTCTGTCATACCTGGTTGTTTTGTTTGGTGGAGCATCAACAGCGGCGGTTCTCAATGGTTTTACACCTGCGTATGTCGAAGCTAAGCGCACAGCCTTCGTATCTTCCCACAACACCGTAGAAATATCTATTCCGAAAGCAGTTCCCACAAACTCTTCCGAATAGCCTCTATTTTTAGTGGTAAAATCTTTGTCGTTTGGTAACTAACTATTCGGAACACAATTGGGACGAATTGTTCCAAGCGACTGAATACCTTTACTACCCAAATATACCAAAACTGGGAGCGACGTATAAAAATTATCAAAGTCTAAGATGTGGTTTTTGAACTCAGGAATCGTCTTGTTGAACGGCGTACTTGATACTTGAATTTTTTTTCAATCAAGTCCTCAGTAAAATGTGCTTGAAACATTGATATGGTTTTTCAAATCATTACCTGTGCGCGTAAGATTCTTTCACCATGAAAAGCAATTTCATTGTGGTCTAGTTCCAAGTGTTTCTTTCTCCACATAATGTTTTTGATATCAGAAGATTGTGGATCGATGTCTGTTGCGGTTCCAGTGAACCCACCAGCGCTAGGTACTTGATATGCGCAACTTTCATCAAACTCTGGTAAAGGAGAGTGATTTCATTTTGGTCATCTTGGTTTTGTTTTTGGTGTATTAGTCGACGGTTGTATACTGGACACTTGTTTGTTGCTCTGCTAACAGGATAAGCTAGTGGATAAAAGTGATAAAAAGCACTTTAAAATATCTCATACGAGCATAGAAGATCCCTTTTTAAACATCCTGTCATAAATCCGTCATAAAAATCTTATCTTCAAACAATGACCCATTTTTTCAAGGAGTGATCAGATTGCATTCTTTTATCATTAATGACTTCAATATTCAAATATAATTTCTATTTCTAAAAAAAAAACATGTTCTGTGTGTAATAGGATAAATTCACTTAAAATTTTACGCTACAACAGGCAAGTCCGCCCTTAGGCAGGGTGCGGTCTGCGCCTGCTAAGAGTTTTGACTGAATCGGAATTCTAAAATTATTTCATAGATTCTATTTTTCAATAATAAATCTACCTGCCGATAATTTTTTCTCTTGAATGAGAACACGAGAAAACACTTTTTTGAAGCTTAGAAATATTACTTGCTGGAATAATAACTTTTGCGTCCAATGCCCGCTAATTTTTCACACAGAATACTGATAGTGGCATACTGCTATCATTGACAGCTGTAAACTAACCATAGTTGCATAGAACAAATATTTGACAACATAATAATATTAAAATTTGAAAAGAAAAATTTGGCACTATAGCTTTTATAGCGATTTACCTTAACCCCACCTAAAGGTGGTTCTGCCGGTTAGATGTTTAAACCTATATAGACTAAAAAAAAAATTCAAAGCCTAATATCCATTTTTGGGTCAGGAGAAATCAATATGATTTTCTGAGATAACCACTGGCCGCTGTTTTAATTTATTTAGAAAATTTACTTCAGTTTTCAATATAGGAAATCGATACTTGAAATATTTTATTTTACTGAAAATGATTTATTCTAAGATATCCTATACAAAAGTTTTGGAGAAGAAATTTTATGTTTTTACATATTTTAAAAATTGTTGGTGGTGACTAGAAAAATCACAGTTATGTCTCACCATTTCTATTCTCAGCATCAGGCGCCAGCTTGACAGTTGTTGATATGGCCTCAGCTGTGCAACGAAGTCGCGCCAAATCCAAGTCAAATCGAAAATTTCCAAAGATGTTTAAAAAGAAAATAAAACACAAATTTTCTCATAAAAACATTTAGACAGTGAAACGTAGAATAGTATTAATAATTTACTCCGAAATCTCCTCGCGTGATAAAGTGCTCGGCTGATGTTATTTATTTGGGTGACACGTTATCCTGATTCATTAAGCACCTTTTCCATTTTTTTTTTTTTTTTGAAGTGACACTTTTTTTTGTGTGAATTGGACTTTATGAAACATAATAACATCACGATGACGGTGTTCTTCGGACGGTTGTGTTGTGGTTGTTTGATCTTGTGAATTGAACGGATGGAATTGTAACTCAGACAACATATTATGGGTGGTTAAATATTAAGGGCCGATGATGATTTTAAATAAAACACAAATTGTTTAGGAAATTACTTTCATTTCTTTTTATTATGATTACATTGGTATGGTTCATTTACGCATGGAATAAAATATCGGTCGAATGGCTCCGCGACCTCGGCGGCTCACCTCAATCCGTTGGTCCAAGTTTTCGAAGACGCTGAGGCATAGCTGCCGAATTATCTCATCCTTTAGCTCTTGAATTGTTCCTGGCTTATCGACATACACCTTTTCATTCATATAACCCCAAAGAAAGAGGTCCCAACGGTGTCAAATCACATGATCTTGGCGGCCAATTGACATTGTCACCACGTGAGATAACACGGCCATTGAATTTGTCGCTCAAAAGACCAATTGTTTCGTTAGCTGTGTGGCAAGTGGCACCGTCCTATTGAAACCACATATCGTCCACATCCATATCTTCCAATTCGTGCCATAAAAAGTTCGTTATCATCTCACGATAGTGAACACCATTCACAGAAACTGCGTGACCTTTATTCATTTTGAAAATCACTCTTGGATTATCATTCGCCTAAATGCGGCAATTCCGCTTATTCACGAGTCCACTGAGGTGAAAATGTGCCTCATCACTGAAGATGATTTCGAAAAAAATTATCATCCACTGTTGCAATTTCTTGCCACCATTCTGACCATTGACGACGCTTGAAATGGTCAAGAGGCTTTAGTTCTTGAGTCAATTGCATCTTGTAAACGTGTAAATGCAGGTCTTCATGCATAATGTTCATCAACGACGAGCGTGAGAGGTGCAATTGTTGGGCACGACGACGAGTTGAGGTGGACCGCTCTTCAGCCACACTATCGCGAACAGCAGCAATATTTTCTGCAGTACGAGCTGTACGAGAAAAAAAGACAAAATATTTTAAATTGGAGCAAATGGAACAGCTGCGCAACTGGTTTCCTAGGGATGTTCATTTAAAGCACCTCGTGAATTTATAAAATTACGAAATGCGTAAATTAATCAGTTTAAATGAATATCCCTAATTTGTTTTGCTGATTTCCTTTATTGGGAACCCGCTCCTACTCATTTTCTTAACTATTTTCAGAATAGCTGAAAACAGAAGAGTCCTTTTTGCTCCCTAAATAGATCTGACAGCATTTTTCCAGAATGACACTTTCAGAAACTTGCCAATTATGCTCTTTATAAATAGCTTCATAGAGAAAGAGCCAACGTGAGTTGCATAATATTCTAAGACGTCTTTTCACCCTAATTCAGATTGAAAATTACTTCATACTTACTTCTACGTAGTGCGCTCTATCTAAACTAATTAAAGTCATCTTGGAAATATAAAAAAATGACCCGTAAATCCCTTTATTGACATGTAATAACGGTAGTGATCTGTAATTTCAAAAGTGTTAATGAAAGCAGTCACTTCGGTTGAAGTAATCCTTTTCTGCAAAAACTGCTTCGCCCCTGAGTGATTGCGAGATCATCCTAGTATCGGGATTAAACACAAGTTAACTTGAGAAAGCAGTTTTTCAGTGAATTAAAATCCAGAGTTTACATGGTGTATTAACCCTAGGATTTTGACAGATGATTTATTAGGATTTTGACAGATGATTTAATACCAAGCAGTTAATTATTTTTAATGCCGTAATTCAGTTAAGAATCGTACTGGTACGATTTATTCAGATTCAGACCTTTGGCGAAATTCAGATCTCAACATTTTTTTGAAATATTGAGTTTTGTTGGCGCAAATTTATAGTCGCTTAAAGTAGACTTTAAAACTATTTTATCACGTACTAACACGTTTTGATAATTATAGTCGTCAAAAAGTGTACTTTAGCGTTATCACTCTGCATTAAAGTTAAAGCAACCGAAACCTCACTTTAAATATTTAATGCAGAGTTAGCCTAACGTCATCTGTAATTTTCAAATCGGGCAAGGAGCACAGGCACAAACAGCTGAAATATTTTTCACTGTCACTTTTAGGTGTGTTTGAGAGTGTTCACTGGAATTGCGTTTGTTTGATTGTCAGAACTGAGTTTAGAGGTTCTTAGAGGTACGTTCGTTAGAATATACGAATTAGCACCACGTAAAAATGTGTCTATTGATGAAAATAAGTTAAAGCTAGCTTTTAATTTGAAGTAGATGTTAACTATGGCGGAGCTAAGCCCTTAAACATCGATTGACTATGAATTTGCGCCATTGATTCTTAATTGAGTTTTAAGAAGAAAAATACTTGGAGGATCACGATAAAATCATTTTTATTTGCTTGGGGAAAGGAAACAGCTGATAACTGAGCAGTTGAAGATTCTATAATTTCTATAACTTTTTGACAGCAATATTGATAAATTGTGAGTGCTGCCAAATTATATCACAACACACAAAGTCAATTAAATTTTGCACTGAAAAACTGCCTAATGAGTCAACTCTAAGTTAAATTTATTCAGGAGTTAACGCTGAGGTAGCCTAGAGCTAGCTACTCCAGCGTTAACTCCGCACTGCAAATTTGGGACTTAGTGTCTTGTTTAGCAAAAATACTTCAAAAAACTTTAATTTTATTATTATTGCACAATTTTATTATTATGCTGTTCATTACAATATCAATTAACAGAAGTGAATAGCGCTAGTTGCGAGGGCTTTCATATAGTCTTCAGTTTCAACAAGTTCAAGGACCCAAAAACAACGTTTTAACTAAATTAATAAATTATTTATGAAGAAAATGAATTTTTTTAAGTCACGTTATTCACCGATTTGCCAAAAAAACTTGGTATACAGAAAATTGATAAAATTTGGGTAAATTTCTATAACATGGAGAAATTTAGAGAAATTTAGAGAAATTTTGTATTTTTTTGTTTAATTTGTCTCTTTTTTTATTTATTTTTTCAAATAATTTACAAATAAATTTAGCAACAAGACCATAAGCGATGCGAATTTCTTAGAACGTATTACATTGACATAAAGAAAATATTATTCAATGACAATACTAATTTATTAAAATTTAAGTTTAAAATAAAATTTAATATATTTAATTGTATAGCAAAAAAAACTAGAGTTTCTTAAATTCATTGTGGGTACCCAGTAATTTTCATACCATATTCCATAGGGGTATATTAGTCTTGATACATAGTTTGTCACATAGAAAAATAATTTAGCAAGATATACCTTAAGGTAGATGATGGATCGACTCAAGATCGCTAGCTAAGTCGGCAAGGACTTTGCTGGATAAGTTTATACATTTTGCCGAAGTTTTGAAAAGAGACTTACCCAGTTTCTAGTCTACAAGTCACGATTCTAGTTAACCTTAGTGCTCTTAGAAATAATTTAGCAAGATATACCTTAAGGTAGATGATGGATCGACTCAAGATCGCTGGCTAAGTCGGCAAGGGCTTTGCTGGATAAGTTTATACATTTTGCCGAAGTTTTGAAAAGAGACTTACCCAGTTTCTAGTCTAAAATTCACGATTCTAGTCAACCTTAGTGCTCTTAGAAATAATTTAGCAAGATATACCTTAAGGTAGATGATGGATCGACTCAAGATCGCTGGCTAAGTCGGCAAGGGCTTTGCTGGATAAGTTTATACATTTTGCCGAAGTTTTGAAAAGAGACTTACCCAGTTTCTAGTCTAAAAGTCACGATTCTAGTTAACCTTAGTGCTCTTAGAAATAATTTAGCAAGATATACCTTAAGGTAGATGATGGATCGACTCAAGATCGCTGGCTAAGTCGGCAAGGGTTTTGCTGGATAAGTTTATACATTTTGCCGAAGTTTTGAAAAGAGACTTACCCAGCTTCTAGTCTAAAAGTCGCGATTCTAGTTAACCTGAGTGCTCTTAAAAATAATTTAGCAAGATATACCTTAGGGTAGATGATGGATCGACTCAAGATCGCTAGCTAAGACGGCAAGGGCTTTGCTGGATAAGTTCATACATTTTGCCGAAGTTTAGAAAAGAGACTTACCCAGTTTCTAGTCTAAAAGTCACGATTCTAGTTAACCTTAGTGCTCTTAGAAATAATTTAGCAAGATATACCTTAGGGTAGATGATGGATCGACTCAAGATCGCTGGCTAAGTCGGCAAGGGCTTTGCTGGATAAGTTTATACATTTTGCCGAAGTTTTGAAAAGAGACTTACCCAGTTTCTAGTCTAAAAGTCACGATTCTAGTTAACCTTAGTGCTCTTAGAAATAATTTAGCAGGATATACCTTAAGGAAGATGATGGATCGACTCAAGATCGCTAGCTAAGTCGGCAAGGGCTTTGCTGGATAAGTTTATATATTTTGCCGAAGTTTTGAAAAGAGACTTACCCAGTTTCTAGTCTACAAGTCACGATTCTAGTTAACCTTAGTGCTCTTAGAAATAATTTAGCAAGATATACCTTAAGGTAGATGATGGATCGACTCAAGATCGCTGGCTAAGTCGGCAAGGGCTTTGCTGGATAAGTTTATACATTTTGCCGAAGTTTTGAAAAGAGACTTACCCAGTTTCTAGTCTAAAAGTCACGATTCTAGTTAACCTTAGTGCTCTTAGAAATAATTTAGCAAGATATACCTTAAGGTAGATGATGGATCGACTCAAGATCGCTGGCTAAGTCGGCAAGGGTTTTGCTGGATAAGTTTATACATTTTGCCGAAGTTTTGAAAAGAGACTTACCCAGCTTCTAGTCTAAAAGTCGCGATTCTAGTTAACCTGAGTGCTCTTAAAAATAATTTAGCAAGATATACCTTAGGGTAGATGATGGATCGACTCAAGATCGCTAGCTAAGACGGCAAGGGCTTTGCTGGATAAGTTCATACATTTTGCCGAAGTTTAGAAAAGAGACTTACCCAGTTTCTAGTCTAAAAGTCACGATTCTAGTTAACCTTAGTGCTCTTAGAAATAATTTAGCAAGATATACCTTAGGGTAGATGATGGATCGACTCAAGATCGCTGGCTAAGTCGGCAAGGGCTTTGCTGGATAAGTTTATACATTTTGCCGAAGTTTTGAAAAGAGACTTACCCAGTTTCTAGTCTAAAAGTCACGATTCTAGTTAACCTTAGTGCTCTTAGAAATAATTTAGCAGGATATACCTTAAGGAAGATGATGGATCGACTCAAGATCGCTAGCTAAGTCGGCAAGGGCTTTGCTGGATAAGTTTATATATTTTGCCGAAGTTTTGAAAAGAGACTTACCCAGTTTCTAGTCTACAAGTCACGATTCTAGTTAACCTTAGTGCTCTTAGAAATAATTTAGCAAGATATACCTTAAGGTAGATGATGGATCGACTCAAGATCGCTAGCTAAGCGATTAAGCCATGTCCGTCTGTCCGTCCACCTGTCTGTGGGCCACCGGTTTTTAGGCTTTAAATTTTGAGCTAGGATAATGAATTTTGGTTTGGTTCGAACAAATGTAAAAATTCTCAATATCCGCTCACTACAACGCCCACATTTAAAAAAGAAGGTATTTTTGGTCAAACGGTTGAAAACTAAAAAAAAATCGTATCTGAACGAGATATTTAGGCAATCTCAATATCACCCACTTTTTAGGGCGTTTTAAGCAAAAAAAAAGTTTCCTGTCAAATTTTAAAATATTCGAAAAAAACTTTTGATGCAAAATCATCTGGCATAAATGAAGACCACTCTGAAAATATGTGATAAATTGAAAGAATTTCTTGTAAAAGTTCACACACTTCTGGGTGGTAAAAATTGTTTTTCCAACTTTGTATCCTTATAAAGGGTGGTTAAATTTTAAGGGACGTTGTTGATTTTAAATAAAACACAAATTATTAAGGAAATTATTGTCATTTTTTTTTATTATAATAATGTTGGTATCGTTCAATTATGTATGGAACTCGGCCAAATGGCTGCAACCTCGGCGGCACACCTCCATCCGATGGCCCAAATTTTCGACGACGCTGAGGCATAATTGAGATTCTATTCCGGTAATGTGCCCAAATGTCTCATCCTTTAGCTCTTGAATTGCTGCTGCCTTATCGACGTACACCTTTTCTTTCAAATAACCCCAAAGAAAGAAGTCGAACGGTGTCAAATTTCATGATCTTGGCGGCCAATTGACATTGTCACCACGTGAGATAACACGGCCATTAAATTTGTCGCGTAGAAGAGCCATTGTTTCGTTAGCTGTGTGGCAAGTGGCACCGTCCTATTGAAACCACATATCGTCCACATCCATATCTTCCAATTCGGGCCATAAAAAGCTCGTTATCATCCCACGATAGCGAACACCATTCACAGTAACTGCCTGGCCGATCTCATTTTTGAAAAAAAAAAACGGCCCGTTGATGCCGCTAGCTCATAAACCGCACCAAACAGTCGCTCTTTGTGTATCTTTTCATGGTTCAAATTGAGTTAGTCTGAAATTGTGAAATGTCAAATGAAATGCTATAAAAATTTTGACGTTTTATGGTCGTCATAATCGTCCTAGCAGAAAAATTTGAATCCACAGGCACAATACAAAATGTTCCCGTGCCAGTAAGACAAAGAAGTTGAAGAAAGCCCAAACGTGTCTCTCACACGTCGTTCCCAAGCGTTGGCCATCTCTGTGACGTCGTTGTGGCGAATTTGCCGAAAAGATCTTGGCCTACATCCTTACAAGATTAAATTGACGCAAGAACTGAAAACGATTGACCACCAGAAGCGTCGTATATTCGTGAATTGGGCTGAGCAACAACTTGAAAATTATTCGGATTTTCATCGAAAAGTCATCTTCAGCGATGAGGCTCATTTCTGGCTGAATGGCTTCGTCAATAAACAAAATATGCTGTATTGGTCAGGCAGAAATCCACACGTAATCCATGAGTCATCATTGCATCCCGACAAAATCACGGTTTGATGGGGTTTATGGGCCGGCGGCGCCATTGGGCCGTACTTCTTCCGTGATGATCAAGACCGGCACGTTTCTGTGAATGGGAATCGCTACCGTTCAATGATAACTGAATATTTTTGGCCCCAATTGGATGATATGGACTTGGAGGACATGTGGTTCCAACAGGACGGCGCCACAAGCCACACAACGAATGCCACAATCAATTTATTGGAAACCAAGTTTGGAGAACGTGTTATCTCATGAAATGGTCCAGTCGCTTGGTCGCCTCGGTCGTGCGATTTGACGCCGTTAGACTATTTCCTGGTGGGGCTACGTTAAGTCTTCGGTCTATGCCAACAAGCCAGCGACGATTGATGAACTTCGGACGAATATCGAACGTGAAATTGCAGCAGTATCGGCCGATTTATGCTTGAAAACCGTCGAAAATTGGGTAAAGCGTCTGGACTTCTGCAAGCGTGCCCATGGTAGTCATGCAAAATAAATCGAGATTCATACATAGTGGCATCGAACGTTCTTTCATACGAATAAAGACTTTTATTGATATCCAGAACCGTTTTTTATGTTTAAAAAAAACTTTTGTAGCGCTCTTATTGAAAAACCCTCTAAAAAATTTATCTCAAACACAACCAGTGGCTTTCAAACTTCTATTTTATATTTTTTGTTTATTTTTATTTGTTTTTTTTTTTTAAATTACCCTACTATCCCAACATTTTTCGAAGCGATATGTGAAAATCACATCTGCAAAGTTTTGCAGGATTTCTTATGTTTTTTTAACGAGTAAGTACGAGGAAGTTGTCTTACGGAACCCTATTTCGGGTTAAAGCCAATTAATAATTTATTTTTTGGGTTCTAAAAATTAATGATAACCAATATTGAGTAGGTGTGGGTAGGCTTACCAAATTCCACCCTTCAATACCAATTTACCCCTGGCGTAAAGAATAAAGTAATTAAAAGTGAGTAGAAACGCGGTACTCTGGATAAATATGTATTTAGGATCAAATGGCATATCTAGCTGCAGGGGTTACAAAGTGAACATCATCCGTTTAATATTTAATATTTTAGTTTGAATTATGTTTTAATTGCTTCAAGTATTCACCATCAATGTGAAGTAATAAGACTAGAGTCGTGGGGTTGTTAAATAGGAAGTATACCGTTAAACAGAATGAAATATATTAATATGCTGGGTCTGTATACACGCAAAAAGTAAACAAAAGTTTTTAAAAATTCAGGCAAGCAAGCAAAGAAAACATTTTTTTTTTTCAAATATATTTTATGTTTATTTGGAAGATGCGTGTTATATTCGTCTCAATTCTAATTAAATAAATTAATCAGGTAAAAGACTCGCAAGTATTGTGTTACAAAAGGCCTAAAGTAAAAGGCGACATATACACTGAAAAGTTTTTAGAAATTCCCAAATTGAACACGCAGGTTGCGGATGTAAAATCTCAACGTCAGTGAATTTTTTAAAACACTTCTGTCAGCTGAGACATACCTGTAACGCTGAAGAAGCTCGCAAGTGTTTGTTATTTGATATTCTTGGAAACCGTGGAAATATTCCTTCAGGTAGTCTATTACATTATTTGCTTTTTATCCTCATCCTAAGAGTTTTGGAACCTAAGAAAGCTGATGAAATTCATATTCCTTAAAAAAAAACAATGTATCCGAGCGAGTAGCGCTTGTCGTTTGCAAATAATTCTCTTCTAATATGGTAAATAGCTTTTTTGAGTTTCCTGGAAATTACTCGAAGCCAACCGAAAAAAATGCTAGTGATCCAAAGAACTTATATCTCATCAAACCAATCGAGAGACCACTTTAAGAAGGTAAACTTAAAGGCATATTCACTGCAATAGTATCGTAGACAATATTGAATCTACAAGACTGAGAAAGATACTATTAAGTTGCCAAGTTACCTAGACTTTTTAAAAATTTCAGAAGAATCTTCGACAGAATCAGCGGCTGAAATTATTAAAGAACGATTTAGCAGGCAAAGAAAACTGTTATCTATGATAATCCAGCCCTATAAGTCAGCAGGCCCAGTCGGATTAGGCCTAATACGCTTGATGAAAAATGAAAAGATAGCGATACAAAACATAAAAAATCGATCATATTAGTTGGCATTAACCAGGGTCTGGCAAAATCCACCATTCAATATTGGCGACGACAGCGAACATTACAAACCACCCGACCTAAGAGAACTGAGGATAGCAACATCCAAACTCAAGCTTAACAAGGCTGCCGGATATAACGGCCTTTCCGCCGAGCTTTTTAAAGGCGGCGGGGATGACTTGGTAAGTAACATTTACCAACTCATAAGCCAAATCTGGTCGGATAAACGTATCCATAGGAGACCCTCTTAGCTGCGACAAATACATAAGTATCCTCAATATGTGAACGCCTGAAACCATTTCCAAAAATTTGGTCAGCCCTTATCAGTCTGATTTTAGGCCAGGAAAGTCCACAACCGATCAAATCTTCACACCTCGGCAAATCCTGGAAAAACTTAAGAAGTTCATATCGAAACTCACTACATATTCAACAATTTCAAGCCGGCCGGCGTTTCTATAAATGGTCGTAAATTTATAGAGACGAACATATACAGAGCCATGTCTAGTTTTGGTATACCGCCCAAATTCGCCCGTCTGTGCTTATGACGATGGTGAATTTTCGCTGCTCCATCAGGAAATTACCTCACCGACACATTCTATACCAAAAAAGGATTTCGGCTTTTTAGGATGCACTGTCAGTGCAACTTCTATCATACGCCGACGATATTGACGTCATTTGTCAAACGCAACGTGATGTCATAGCCATGTTTACTACTTACTTACTTAAGTGGCGCTACAGTCCGGAATGAACATGGGCCTCAACCAACATTCCACTCCAATTCGCCCGATCCTTAGCTAACTGCCTCCAGTTGATCACTCCAAGTTGGTTGAGGTCGGTTTCTACTTTATCGCGCCACTTAGGGCGACGTCTTCCTCTACTGCGTCCGACGTCTAGCTGGGAATCGAAGATTCTGCAAGCCGGAGTATTGGTGTCCATTCGTTCTACATGTCCTAACCATCTTAAACGTCCAATGCAGAGTTTCTTTTGACCAGGGGCATGTCGCTGTACAGCTCGTATAGTTCTTGGTTGAATCTTCGTCTCCATTGCCCGTCAACGCAAACGGGACCGAAGATTTTTCGAAGAATTTTCCACTCAATGTCACGTTTGCTAGTATAAAAAAGGAAGCGGCAAGAATGGGTCTAGCAGTAAATGAGGTCAAGACTAAGTATATTTTGTAAACACGAAAAGACGCACAACATACGAACTGGACAGAACGTCACGATTGATAGATGTAACTTTGAGGATGTACGGAACTCTGTCTACCTCGGCTCATCTATTTTCTTTGACGAGCGACATCTCTTACAAACCACTGCTTCTGCACGCTAAGATGGCAATTCAGTAGTAAAGCCCTCACCGTTACTACAAAGGAGGTCCTATATAAGACTCTGATCAACCCAGTCCTGCTCTACGATGGTGAAGAAAAAGCGGATTACGAAATCGTTGGTCGATTCGACGGAAAAATTCTTCGAAAAATCTTCAGTCCCGTTTGCGAGACGTAGATTCAACCAATAACTATGCGAGCAGTACAGAGACATTCCCAAAAAACTCCGCATTGGACGAGTAATATATCTAGGACTGCAGATCGAATGGACATCAATACTTCGGAACGCAGATTCTCCGATTCCCAGCCAGACGTTTGTCGCAGTAGAGGAAGATCGCGCCTTATGTGGCGCGTACGAGTGATGCGTTTGGTTTTAAATTGGTAGCGCTGACGCCTGTCAAACTCAACTATCATTTGAAGTGACTTAACCTTAGTTGAGCGTTTACCATTTGCGATAATGGACCGCCTAACAATGGAACAACGCGTTAAATTTCAAACGATTATTCAAACCTAGTCATACGCAGTGATTATGGTCTTCATAATCGACCGACTACTCCAGTTAAGAAATTCGAGAAGGGGGAATGATTACTGTTTTCATAGGGCCTGTGCATAATCGTTATGTACGCTCAGTCGAAAATATTGCTGGCATTGACTTATATGGACTGCTAGTAGCCAACTTCACGTATTTTCCAAAACTACAAACACGGCACTGTTTCACTGCGGAAATCTAAGGAAGCAAAAAAATCGTTTGCTTCATCACATTGCGAAAAAAATTGATGTAAATGATCATAAAATATTAGCAGGAAATAAATTTACAAAACTTGTTCAGTTTATGGATCAATAAGTGAAGAAATTTGTTGTTATTGAAGAAGTTGTTTGAAATCACTTTTTGCAGCTTTCCAACTTTTGAATGGATGACGCTACATCTCGCTGGGGAAATTGATCTCTTGACACAAGATGTCGCTTTTTTGTTAGCATGGTCCTATGGAAATGCGAACTTGAATTTCTTTGCTAATCCGCAGTGAAACAACGGCATCTGTGCTGTTTTGGAATTTATTTTGTCGCAGAAGCGTATGAAATTGACATTTCACTAGCAGTCCATATAAAGTCAATGATTGCTGCTACAAGAGCAAGTGCTGCTGATGATCCGAATTTATCGATTTCCCGACGTTGATTGAATGCAAAGCAATTGAATGTGTCGTACCGATTTTTAATATTCTCTTGGAAAGAGAAAAATAATGTTTTCGTGAAAATTTTCGACATCGAGATTTCGATTGATTTGATTTGAACATTACGATGATAGCGGAACTCAAAGAAGTGGTTTTTGGAACTCCGTCCGTCGGTTATTCTGTCCGTAATGGTCTCTCCAGCCTGTCTACTTGACCGATTTCCTTCGTCTCCTGCGTTTTTTTGCTCATAATTCTAGCCATTTTGTTTGTTTGCTAAACACATGTTATTACTGCGTTTCTATAAAAATTATAGAAAACCCCAATTTTCTCGAAAACGGCATTCACGATTTTGATTATTATTCACATGTTATAATAAGCATATTAGTCTCAACGAAACTGCATACCCAGTTTTTTCGAGAAAATTCATATAACGAATTTTTGCATAGGGGCCATATAGAGAAAATTGTCAATTCCTTGCAAAATATTTGGCCAAATTGAATAAAATTTAATTTGTATGCTACTATTACTGTTTTCTAGAGTTTCACATAATTGGTTTTTACCCAATTACCCCTAAACGGAATTTTCAGTTTTGGCCAAGAACGGAAAATCATTATTATTCACAAGGACACTGATTACTTTCAAGGAAGGAAGAAACGTTCGTATAATCACAATTCCACATTATTTATATCATTTTTGCATCAATAATCGAAATTTTTATTACCTATTGTGTATTTTGGCCAAATTATAAGTATCGCCAAATTCTCTCATGCTTGATCTAACGCCCAATTCGCTGTAAAAAAGAAAGTTGCGTACGACTCAGGCGTGCACCCACCACACACAAAACGAAGCAACAAGCAACCAATTAAAGGGTTATTGCGTGAGAAGTTTTCTGATCGCGTAATTTCACATTCTGGCGACGCCGGCTACCATGTTCGATTTCACATCGTTCGATTTTTTCTGTATGACTGGCTACACAAAAAACTGTGTTTACGCATATAATCCCCATACTATAGTTAAGGCAGAGATACATCCCGAAATCTGGAAAAAAGTGGTTAAAAATTACCACAAAAGAATAGCATGCTGCGAATTTTCCCGAGGCGGCCATTTGAAAGATTGTTTACTCACACTTAATGGAAAAACCCAAACTTTGTAATGAAATAAAATTTTTATCAAAAATGAATCGCTTTGAGTTTTTTAATTACTTTTACTTTCGAGATTAAAATAAATGACCATTTAGAAATCGACCTTAACCAACTCGGAATGAGCAACTGAAGGCATGATGGTTGAGTTGGTTCCATACTGTGGCGACACTTAAGTATGTAACGGGTGAGTTTTTTAACGTATTTTCTTAAAAAATCAAAGAAAACACTCAAATTTGCATAAAATATTCAAAAATCTTTTTGTATTCGATAAATAGGCCTTAAAGACAACTTCATGTAAATGTTGTCCGCGGCTCCGTTTCAAATGGTGCATTCGGAAGGTCCAATTTTGCGTCACTTTTTCGAGCGTTACGGCCTGTATTCCACGAACTACGCGTTCTATGTTATTCTGTTAGTCTTCAATCGTGTTCGGCTTGTCTACATAGACTAACTTAACATAACCCCCCAAAAAATAATCAAGAGGCGTTGAATCGCATGATCTTGGCAACCTACTCACAGAGCCATATCGAGAGATAAGCTACTCACCAAACTCATCCTTCAACATTTCCATTGTTTCACGAGCTGTGTGGCATGTGACACCGTCTTGATGAAACCAAGTTCAAAAAAAAGTCGCGTATCATGGCTTGATATCGATCACCGTTGACGGTGACGTTTCTGCAATGGTCGTCTATGAAGAAAAATGGACCGATTATGCCACCAGCCCATAAACCACACCAACATGTCGTTTTTCGGGATGCATCGGTAATTCTTGTATGTCCTGTGGCTGTTCAACACTTCATATGCAACAGTTTTGCTTATTTATGTATCCGTTGAGCCGGAAATGAGCCTCATCGCTGAACACAATTTTTCAATAAAACAGCGGATTTTCGTAGAGCTGTTCTAAGGCCCATTCAACAAAAATTAGACATTGTGGTAGGTCATTCGGCGTCAATTCTTTCACAAGTCGAGTTTTATAGGCTTTCAAGCCCAAATCGACACGTAAAAATTTCCATGTGGCTGAGTAACACATGCACAATTGCTGAGAACAGTGACGAATTGACATTTCACGCTACGACTTCAATATTCTCTTCGGTACGCACTGTGCGAATCGATGGTGTAATGTCCAACAAAGTTTATTTGGTGCGAAATTTGGTGATAACAGCACGAATTGTTGATTCACCAGGTCGATTACGACGACCATAATTTAGTCGAAACATATGGTGCACATTTTTCACAGAGCATGAATTTTGATAATAAATTTCAATAATTTGCAATAGTTGCTCGTTTGTTAGTCTTTCCGTGATTAAATGGCAGAGTATACTGACTGAAAACTTTTCACTTTGACAGATGACGTTTGGACGCCATCTTTTTTATTTTTTTTTTTATAATTTACACGTACTCAAGGGGTTATGAATACCCTTTATATGTTACCATAGTACGAGCGTTAGAGAAGGGGAAGAAAGAGAGGATAGGAAAGATTTTGGATGTAGTGGAGACTTAAACTCCATGGGTGGTGTCCGAACTATCTTCGGGGAGTCACTTTTGCTTGTATTCGTTAAATTTGAAGAAATTCAAGATGGTGTGCATACTTTTGGTAGTACACCGACCTTTTATTTCTTTTAAATAAAAGTGAAATGGATTTTGGTTGGGATTGAACACGCAACCTTCCACTCAACAGACGAACACATTACCACTACACCGCGGCCACCAATTACTAATAAGTGCTGCCAACCTGAAAAACCTACCTTTTAAAGAATCACTCGTTAGTACGGTTACTCAAAATTGGTCATCAATCGTCGAATAGTGTTCACCTTGTAGCCTTTTATGGTGATTTTCTAAAAACTACTGACCAATTCCATAACAAATTTGAGAAATTTTGCTTCAACAGCATGGTTGCTATAACCTAAGAACCATCGGACATCCTTATGGATATTTCACTTCATTGCATATAAGGTTGCGTGTTCGTGGTCTATGGGTTATTGTGAAGGACTAATAAGTGTGGTTCCTTGGATCAAATCCTATTTTATTCCACTGACCCGGTCCTTGCTAAATTTGAAAAACAGCCAAAAGCATAGAAATAACTGTTAGGAGAAGCTTCTCAAATTTGCCGTTCGGAATTGGCATTAAACAGGACGTCCCGTTCCTTCAATATCCGTTTCTGGTCCATTTTTTTCTAAGCAGCATTTAAAAACGCTCTCCTGAAAAGTGTACAAAATTGACAAAAGCTGGCTGTTGTACCTTTTATGCACAGAAATAATCGAAAAGCTATGTTTGGGGCTATATGTTTATGACAGATATTTATAATTTACTCATCGTTACCTGGAGACAGTTTATTAAAAAATATATTGCAAATTCTCCGAATCCCTTTGAAGTTTCTTTCACCTGAATAAAGGACCTCTAAAATATTGCATTTGATTACTGGCTTTGATTTATAAGTTAAAAGCAAACAAAAAAGAATCCCATAGCTACAAAAGCAAACCAAAGGCAAAACAAAAGTGCTTGAGCACATTCAGACATACTCCATAACCTATTAACCTACCTTGCTGAACAAAAAAAAAAGACTTTTGTTAAAAACTTCCTTCGGGCACTACTTCAGGCAAATCCACACAGACACTTTGAATTTGAATAACGTGCGTACATTCATGTAAAAATTCTGCCGGTTTAATTAGTTTTACGAAATTCCTTACCTAAATCAATATACTTGATCCTTGAAAGAATATTTTTTGTTTTAGATTGTCCGATATAGCGATTGTATATGTATGAGAGAACAGTCCTCATGCATAATGATTTTTTTTTTCAATTGAAATTCAAACAAATTGGGATCTGTTTTGATAATTTACCAACATCAAAGCCTTCATCCATAATGTCCTATGGAAACAAAAAAAAAATTGTTCGTAATTAGATTCAATACCTTTGGATCTCAAGCTCCCCTAAATTAAGTTGTTTATCGGGATTTGTTGACTCCCTCTGTAGTATTAGTCTAAGTAAACTTTATTCGAGTGTATTTCGCTAAATAATGCGCTCGTGCGTAAATATCAGCAAATCGGGAGTTTTTTTTGCCGTTGCTGTTCATCTAATTAAAATAAGTTTCATTATTGCGTACACGGTTCTTTTATGCAAATTTTAATCCAATAAAGGGAGCCCATGTAAAACGTGATTTGAATTGTTGTTGTTGTGGAGTTTTTTTTTTGTTGTGTGCTAAGTGATTTTTCCTCAGATTTCGTTTTCATGGCACTTAATTTCATGAAACACCGCTAGGGTAACGTCAATTTGTTGAATCTAACAAGGGCAGTTCCTCTAAAGGACAATACCCGGTAGCCAATTAAATGGTAGCTGTACTAACGATATTGAACGATATCGCCATTATCCAACGACTTCCATTTTGTGTAGAATTTGTTTTGGTGAAAATGGCGATAACCATGGTGTTAATTAATTCAATTTGAAAATTCGTGTTGTTTTATGGTAATTGGATAATTAAACATCCCGCTAGGTGGAGCGAGTGTGGACGAAAAAACACAAACCCCTGCACATGATTCGAGAAAGGTGGGTTTGAAGGCTGTTGTTGGTGTTAACCAATTTTAATAATGCAGGTAATTTCAATAGAAATGTTTAGAAAAGATTTAACAAAAGTGGGATATTTGATAAATGACGCTGGTTAGATATCTACCTACACTTCATCTACACCATCCCATACATTGAATACTCAATCAGAGTACCACGTAGAGACGAACGGAAGTCAAACAATTCGGTATCTAGCACTGATATAGCAATCTGTACTGAAGGGACTAAAAGGGAAATAAAAGAGGGCTCTGGGCTCTCTTCCGATGATATCGCGTTAGCCACATACTTCGACTAGCAACCTGATGCAGTGTACTCCAAGCAGAGCTTTGATCCTAGCCATACAACAATATTCGGCTAGCTAGAGTATTGAACAAATACAAATCTTTGGCACAACAGGCTCGTTAGTACCCAGGGCCGAGCTTTCTCACAACCATTCATGTTGGCGTGTGTACTTCAGTACGATGGCGGGACATCCTGTTTTATGCGGAATCAGAATGGCTAAGTTGATCTAAGCTGTTCTTGACAATTTATACTTCTCGGATGATAATCAGACCATCACGAGAGAAGGGTCAGTGAAAAATA
This sequence comes from Rhingia rostrata, assembly GCA_949824845.1. NCBI lineage: Eukaryota > Metazoa > Arthropoda > Insecta > Diptera > Syrphidae > Rhingia > Rhingia rostrata. The sequence goes on along the minus strand of OX463755.1, from coordinate 134,807,816 downwards.
ATTTAGGTGTTGCTACAGCTGGGGATCGAAACCCAGACCTTCCAAAGGGATTGTTTGGTTTTGCGCCACACGTGTTTTTAGGTACTTCCATCGCACCAACCGTCGCGCCACTGAACCCATCTGTATTGAACATTTCACATGAGGATATTTCTATCTACTTAGTTAGCCAAGCGGCCATAAAAGCTCTGACACTCAACATGGTGAAATCAGGAGTAGATGGGCTGCCGCAAGATCGGTGTAAGATGGTAAGCCACACGTTTTGCGCCACAGGTGTTTTTAGGTACTTCCATCGCTCTAACCATCGCTCCACTGAACCCATCTGAATTGAACATTTGACATGAGGATATTTCTATCTACTTAGTTAGCCAAGCGGCCATAAAAGCTCTGACACCCAACATGGTAAAGTCAGGAGTAGATGGGCTGCCGCAAGATCGGTGTAAGATGGTAAGCCACACGTTTTGCGCCACAGGTGTTTTTAGGTACTTCCATCGCTCTAACCATCGCTCCACTGAACCCATCTGAATTGAACATTTGACATGAGGATATTTCTATCTACTTAGTTAGCCAAGCGGCCATAAAAGCTCTGACACCCAACATGGTAAAGTCAGGAGTAGATGGGCTGCCGCAAGATCGGTGTAAGGTGGTAAGCCACACGTTTTGCGTCACACGTGTTTTTAGGTACTTCCATCGCACCAACCATCGCGCCACTGAACCCATCTGTATTGAACATTTCACATAAGGATATTTCTATCTATTTAGTTAGCCAAGCGGCCATAAAAGCTCTGACACCCAACATGGTGAAATCAGGAGTAGATGGGCTGACGCAAGATCGGTTTTAGAGAACATTTTGCAGCTTGTTAAGCTCATTGAAAAGTTTTGTATGTGTGGTATGGGGTATACTTCAGGTACCGTGTTTTCTTACGGACTAAATGGAGTGGTGAACATCGGATAAAGTAGATGTTTGATATATCGTCCCACATGTGCTTAAATTCTGTCTGTCGAATTGTGTCAAGTCTTGTTGGTCTAGCAAACGGTAGCTGGCCTGTTGTTTTTTATGTGATATACATACTTCTGAATGATTGACCTGTTTGAAACAGTTTGCTGGTTTTACTAACGAGGAAACATTTTCCGAATTTGGTATCCAAAACAAAATGGAGAGGGGTGAGAGTGTTTTATGTTTTTGTTGCTGCTTTGGTGCATAATTGCATTTTTGGATCGACATGGAAATTTATTTAAGAATTTTGCACCAAGGTTTGGGCGACCTAGTGCTGCTATTGTAAAGGGATGAATGAAATCGCGTCCTAGACCAATGTTTCAGTAAATTCGAACCAACTTTTTGTGCAGAACCACCGCTTGCTGACGAAAGAAGGAAAGGAGCAAGGCTGTGCGCATTCCCTTGACTCCCCCAAACTGATTACTATACGAACAGATGGTTTATTTTTTACTCGATCTATTGTTTATACAATTCCTGTTGAAGGACAAGACAGACCTATGTCTGCTGCTTGAGTGCGAGTAAAAATTCAACGATGCTATCATTGACTCTATCTTGCTAAGCTGTGCATCTAAATCGTCAGAGGAAGTTGAAATGCTGTACAAACTTAAACTTGGCGACGACTCATATATTTTATCCGTAAGCGCCGTCAGTTCGTCTACTCTTCTCTCACCTACCGATAGGAAAACGATGTTATTTGGTTGTGGAAAGCGGCGCATCCATTTTTACTAAGGTTTGATCGAAAGCACTGCCAGAAAGCTGTTTCATTGACCTGTAAACTTCAGAGGGTTTGCGATCATCTAAGTCGGCTTTTTCAACTACCTGTTAGAGACATTTAGTCTTTGATATTGAATGTCGCTTGATTAAAGCTGCTTTTAAGGAGAATCCGAAAGGATATCTATAACTGTGTCACACATGTCAAATGCAAGTGCCACTAGGTACTATGAAACAGTACACACTTCGTTTCCAGGCTTGTGATCTTGAATACTGAGAACTGGGCTTCTACCTCAATGAACCAGGTCGTAGGATTTGCATTCCAAAAAGGAGGAAGACGCATGCATAATGATTCCACGTGTCCCGGATCTTGGTTGCACACTTTGAGGCTTAGAAGGGTTGATGCTAATAATGGGTCGCTAGTGTGGGTCGTAAACCCTGCTTTTCCGTGGTCCCACAGTGAAGTCCTTACGCGAGCGTATGTTCGGAACAATCCACTTAATTTTAAATATGCAAAAGGACTAATTCAATTTATTTCGATTGACATTCTTTGCGATTTGTAGAAATAAACGGTCAAATTTGGTTGCATATGCGTTTTTTTAAGCAAAATGTTATCAAAAATGCGCTCACAAAAATAATTGATTTATATTCCATAAAATAAAAAAACACGTGCGGCGCAAAACCAAGCAATTCCCTTTTTTTATAGTTTAGAAGCACTTTTCTGATTAAAATTCTAAAGAAAACCCTCGCTCTTACCTTCACAAAAATTCTGCTATTTTATGTATTAGCTGCTGTGGATGTCTGGGGTCGAATTACCACATCAGTTAACGAGTGAGTTAAATGCATACGTTATCGAATGATCGAGTAACTACATGGGGAACAGTCACGTATCGAGTATACATTGAAATCGGCTGTTTTATTAGAGGTATAAAACTTCGAATTGGAATAAAACACAAGAAAATCGTTTAAATGTCCATCAATTTTGGCCTTATTTGAAGGAACAATTTTAGGCATTTGATGTTTAGATATGATTTTGCGCACTTGGCCTTCGAATAAATCCAAGTCTAGAGGTCCAATTTTCAGCCATTTTTTCGAGCATTTTTGGCCGTATGTCGGCAATAACACCACGACTGATGGCTTCCAGGTCCACTAAAGTTTATGGTTTGCTGCCATAGACGAGCGACTTCACATATCCCCAAGAAAATAATCCAATGATGTCAAATCACACGATCTTGGCCAATTTACAGGTCCATTCAGCGAAATTATGCGCTCATCGAATGTTTCCTTCAATAAATCGATTGTGACGTGCGCTGTGTGGCATGTAGCTCAAGCGCCGTCAGTTGGAACCACATCTCACACATTCATGCCATCCAATTCGGGAACAAAATAGTAGGTTATAATGGCACTATGCCTGTCCCCATTAACTGACTCTCCAGCATCATTTCGGAAGAAGTATGGCCCAATTATTCCACCAGCCCCTACAGCACACCAAACAGTCAGTTTTTGTGGATGTAATGGCGTTTCAAGGGTCTCATGTGGATTCTCGTTAGTCAAAATGCGTCAATTTTGCTTGTTGACGTAGCCGTTCAATCAAAAATGAGCCTCGTCCCGGAACAAGCTTTCGCGATGAAAATCAGCATCGAGATCAATCTCATTTTCGGCCAATACACCAAAATCAAGACGCATTGCATGGTCTCGCGGCTTTAAATCTTGCAAAGCTGAATCTTGCAAGGTCGTAAGCCAAGATCTTTGCGCAAAATCTTCCATAAAGTTGATGAACAAAGCTCCAACTGCTGTGCACGGTGGCGAATCGATTCATTCGTGTCCCCTTAAACACTTTGCTCTACAGCGGTGCGTACTGTTCGATGTTTCTGCGGATGCGTATTATCACATAGAGTAAACGTGGTGAGAAAACGATCCATGGTTGGTAACATAACCATAAACCATAGACCATAAAATAGACGGAGGATGTGAACCATTATTTCGAAATAAATTTGCACATTTTTCAAGCGTTGTACATATGTATGTCAACCTGTTCATGGTGAAATGGCAATCCAAACTGAACATAAATGACATTAGAGTTGCCCGAATTGTCCAACCAATCTCTAAAAATACACCAGTTACCTAAATTATTTCTCTATGTTACAAATTATGTATCAAACCTAATATACCCCTATGGGATATGGTAAAGGGTGATCCATTTCGAGGTTCCCTACTTTTTTAAAGAAAAAAACACAGAAAATTCAAATTTAATGGAGAATGTTTATTATCATTTGAAAGAACATTCTTTGGCATTTATTTTTTGAAGATTATGTCTATCAAATGTTGGCCGTTGCTACGTCGCAGATGGTCCATCCGTTGAGTCCAATTTTCGATCACTCGTTCGAGCATTTCGACTGGTAACTGGCGAATGACACGCGTGATGTTTTCCTCCAAGGCCTGAATCGAAGCGGGTTTGTCGGCATATGCTTTTGACTTTACATATCCCCACAGGAAAAAGTCTAACGGTGTGATATCACACGATCTTGGTGGCCAATCGACCGGCACAAAACGTGAAATTATGTGCTCACCGACATGTTCTCTCAATAAGTCCATTGATTGATGCGATGTGTGGGAAGTGGCGCCGTCTTGCTGAAACTAAATGTCGCCGAGATCACGAGCTTCAATTTCAGGCATCAAATAGTCGGTTATCATGTCACGATAACGGTCGCCATTGACGGTTACGTTCGCACCGGCATAATTTTTAAAGAAATATGGACCGATGATTCCACCGGCCCATAAACCACACCAAACCGTTGTTTTTTCTGGATGAAGTGGCAGTTCTTCAATCTCTTCAGGTTGCTCTTCGTCCCAAATGCGGCAATTTTGTTTGTTTACATACCCATTGAGCCAGAAATGGGCCTCATCGCTAAACAAAATTTGCCTCGAAAACGTCGGATCTTTTTGGAACTTTTCGACTCTCTACGGTCTTCGTGTACACTCTCAGCTACGGCCGCTATGTTTTCTTCACAGCGTGCTGGACGTGGTCTATTCGGTCGAATATTATCCAATAATGAATGCTGGGTCACATAATGGGTGATGGTGCTGCGAATAGTATGCTCAGTAGGCCGATTATGTTGACCATAAGTTGAGCGAAGTGCACGAAACACATTCCTCACAGAACGTGAATTTTCATAATAAAGTTGAACAATTTGTAAACGTTGTTCACGCGTAAGTCTTTCCATTATGAAATGCCAAACAATACTAAAAAAAATAACATGACAGCATGACACGACTCACACGTGATCTGTGAACAAAGGCTATTGAAAAAAGTATCTCCACTTGGATCACCCGGTACAATAAATTGGTGATGGATAGCTTCGTATACTGCTTGGAGCAAAAAAAAAAAGTTATAAAACTGGTGGGCCAAAAGAAGTCATCCGATGTTATTTGGCTCTCATGTATATCGGTTTTGGCTCGCGCAGTGTGTCCTCCAGTTCTAATTTATCCAATTGCGGCAGAAAAAGCTCGGTTAACATGGCCCTATAGCGTGCACCTTCCACTATTATCGTTTGAACAGCGGCGTTCTTGAAAAAAAATGACCCAATGACTCCTCCAGCCATGAACAGCACACCATGCAGTAACTTTGAGGGGATGTAGTGGCTCCTCGTACAGTACTCGTGGATTTTCGGTGCCCCAGAAGCGATAATTTTGCTTGTTCACGTACGCGCTGAGGTGGAAATGAGCCCCATCGCTCATTATGATTTTGGTCGAAAAATCGTCCACTTCGTCCTCGAGATGATGGTTTTGACGTAGGTTACACGCGTTTGGCTGTTGACAGGCGGCAGCTGATGCACGGACTGACTTTGTACGGGAACATGCGCAAGTCTTTGATTCAAATTCGCTTTAGGGACGACCGGCTGATGGCTAATTACAAGCACGGGGTCTGGTCGAAGTTTCCGGCGACAGCTCGACAGCCTCAGCAACAGCGGCAATATGCTCCGCACAACGGGCGCTCCGGGGCCAGCCACACTTGGCAACGTCTCGTGTTGTCCCATACTCTTCAAAGTTGGTGGCCAAACGGCGTAGTGTTTGCGCAGTCGGTGTCGGATGGCCGACGGAATTCGCGCTGCGCCAACACTACACACGATTTGTTACGCAAAAAAAGGACCCGATTATTCCGCGTTCTTGGGGAGTTAGTTCACTTGTATTATACATCTGTCTAGTCCACAAATGTCAAAACAGATTGCAAAAATTCGATCAAAAAATACCGACACAAAATATCGATTGGTGCGCCCGCACTTGTTTACATCACTCGCTTAACTATAGTCGACCTTTTTAAAATTTGTGTTTTTAAAAAAATCGTCATATTCACAATCGTTTTCTTGATCAGTCAATATTTTTACCACTTGATTTTCTTTTTTTTATCGATTTTATGCGTATTTTTAGAAGCGGCCAATCGAACCCAATCCTCGAAATGATTACCGTTTTTTTAAATCGACATTTAATTGGTCTGCATTTTATATTTAAGTGGTCTGCATTTTAAACTGTCAACTCCTTTTTTTTGTCGATCAAACTTCGATATTTTAACAGTCGAAGAAATTTGTATTTGTCCAGTCGACCCTGTTTTGTCGACGATTCCAGGATAAAAAATTATGTCATCATGATGACAGATGTTGTCATTTTTGTTATAAACAGATAGGGATAATCAATAGACCGATACACATATCCATATTTTGATATTTTCATATGCATGACTCTTGTAAAAAAAATTCCAAACAACAATAATCCTTCAAATGACGATGATAAGCCAATGATTTGTTTCATCATCTGATTTAGAACCCAAAAATTTAGACTTGCTTGCGTCATATAATACACAGTCCTTTTGAAAAATGCATGTGACGCACTGCTTCTATTTGTTGTCACTCAATTTTAGTCAGGATAATTAAAATGTCAATCAATAAGACTTTGACTTTGTTGATGTGTCAAGTTCAGAACAAATTTACACCACAACCAGGTCACGGTAGCGATTTTCTATCGATATCGACCACGACCCCTAATGCACTGATAAATGTGTATATGCCTACAAGAAATTATTAATGTGTGTGTGGAAAATTTTTAGTTTTGAGACTACAGACCGAAACGAACATGAATCTACATTTGGCACAGTCATAACCTAACTGCCTCCAGTTGAGCACTCCAAGTTGGTTGAGGTCGGTTTCTACTTGTGCTCGCCACTAAGGGCGAGGTCTTCCTCTACTGCGTCCGTCGTCTGGTTGGATATCGTAGACTTTACGAGCCTTTGTCTATTCGTTCTGCGTGTCCTAGCCATCTTAAACGTCCAATACGTGTTTTTTTTTAACTAGGCGCATGCCGCTATGAAGCTCGTTAAGTTATTCATTGAATATTCGTCTCCCTAGCCTGTCAACGCAAACGGGACGAAGGTTTTCCGAAGGTTTTCCATTCTTCAACGTTGTTGACCAGGACTGAATGATGAGGGTCTTGTATAGGGTCTTCTTTGTCTTCGTTGTCATCGTTAGCCTGCACAGGCGGACAAATTTGGGCGGTATACCAAACCTATACATCGCACTGTTTACTCTATATGCTGTCGTATTCGGCTTTGAAATCGATAAACTTGTGGTGGGCACACTAATAAGGGCCGATAAGGTTTTTGGTAAACGGTTTTACATATTTCGGCAGATAGAAGATGTTGAGGTGACTTATCTCTCTGAAGTTGGCGCTGTTCAGATGGTCTCATTTTTTGTGGATTGGGCAATCGCTTCCGATGTTTCATTCTCCAGACATACTTTTATCCGACGGAATGCTGCTTATGAGTTGGAGAGTGTAACCGCTGGCTTCATATACTTGCCAGGAAGGCCATCATTCCCATCAGCTTTCTGAGGTTTATAAATACATTGCTCACTTTATTTAGGTCTGTTGCCTTGAAGTTCTCAATGTCGTCGAAAATATTTGATGGTTCCTTATGTCTGACTGTGGAAGATTGTTCGCCATAGCCGTTTAAAAGCCTGCAAATGATTCTTCCATATTCTCAGCATCGACTGTGCACGATATTTCTTATGTTCACACAGTACCTTGGATAACATATTATATCCGATATTTACCAGGGTATGCCTCTGTAGTTGGTGAAAGACATGGGATCGTCTTTATTTGTAGATGGGACTTATGAAGCACTAGGTTTCCAAGGCTAAGGATGCACCAGGCGCTCTCCAGACGGTCGAACCGTCAACCAAATCGACCATGTGCAAATCGATGCGATGCACGCATCCAATATCTTCGACTTGCACGCATTTCTAGTTACAAACGTTGACTCTGAACATTTTCTGGCCGCGAATTAATTCAGAACCGCAGAAGAAGAAATTCGACGTTGGACGCCTTAGAGCACACCTGGAGTAACCAGAGCCCACAGCGTGCTCCTGAGTATGAAACACTCCTCTGTGCACTCACCTGCCACACCCGCCAACAATCAGTGGTACCAGTATCGTGGCATCAACCTGGAGGTAGCGGAAACCACTGTATGGAACTAGTCATCCCAGAGAAAGATCCCGTGGTGTAATGATAAATGCGTGTACAGGAAAAAGGTGACAGAGGATGCACACAGCAAAGTGCTGCAGCGCAATACAATGCCATCTTGAGAAGAGTATCGAGCAAGAAGAAGGGACAAAAACAAGATCCAGCGTAGAAAGAAGAAGGCTTAGGCAGCTTCCCAGCTTAAGGAGATCGAAGAGTCACGCGATCGTAATAACATCTTGAGGTTTTTAAAAAAAAAAGTAACTGGCTGCTGGCTGCAAAACTGGAACCCAGACTTTTTGAGACAGCAAAGGAATCCTAGTCACCGAAGCGCAGGGTATAGTAGATGTGTTTCCAGCAGCTGCTTAGTGGGCATCATGTAAAGGGAGTGATAGGACAAGAAGAGAGCCTATGTGTAATCAATGAAGAACTAGTTCCACCACCTAATATAGAAGAAGTTGGTCTTACTATCAAAAAACCTTAAGAACAACACCGAATGGCTAAGACGTTCTTCACTAATCGGCACGTACCAGTGTGGCTTCCGGAGCGGCAGATCAACTATAGACCAACGAATTTCAAAAGACCACCGAATTTAAAAAAAAAAACTCACCACCTATTCATCGTAGCGTTACGCTGGAAAACACGCGCTACAACGTGCATTTTGGAAGTAGCTCCTCCGAACTATTCCAAACATGCACCGGACATTCAGCAAGGAGACGCGCTATCTTCAATCTCGTACTGTAGCAGATAGTTCACAGGACAGCTATCAACACGGAAGGCACTATCTTCAACAGGTCCGTCCAGCTGCTGAGCTATGTGGACGATATTGACATCAACGGCCACTTCCGGTCGTGATAAAAACGTTCTCGGGGATTGAAGAACAGGAAATCCGTTGGCCTTGAAGTAAATGAGGGCAAAACTAAGTTAATGCTATCAATAAACAAACAAACATCTGTCCACAGCCTAGTTAAGGAGTTTACCTGCCTCGGAGTTAACATAACCATTCTACGAATGACACCCTAGTGAAGATCTGGCGAAGAATTACCCTAGAATACCGTAGCAACGGTTTTTCAGAATTCCTATTTCGATTGTGTTCAGAACTCCTATCTCTTAGAACTAAATGTGTGCTCTACAAAACTTTTATCCGGCAAGTTCTGCTTTACGGCACCGAGTGCTGGAGGATAAGCTAGAAGGGAGAGTTGTTACTGGGCTCCTTCGAAAGAAAAAATACTTTGGCGGATTTTTCGGTTTTGTGTGCGAGGATGGTGAATTGAGGAGAAGATACAAGAAGATACAGAATTGTAGCAAGATGTGGATGTAGTCCAAAAATCAAAAACAGGTTGACTTCATTGGCTCGGCCGAATCGACCGAATGGACAATTATGCTCTAGCTTAGAGGATCTTAGGATATTTTCAAACCCCCAGGTTTGAGAAGACAAGGAAGACCGAACCTCCGTTTCAAAGACCAAGGCATTGCGGATGGCGGAGTGCTTGGTCTGGACAACTAAATGCAGCGTGCGTGGTATCTTAGAGAATGCAAAGCTGCAGTATATTAGGAAGAGACTCTTCAAGGGTCGGGATCCCGATAAGTAAATAAGAGGAAATCTGTTTAACATCGAATCCGACCGACAAATTAGAGAAGCTTTTCATGACAATGTTAGTCTTGGATGTCTGTTAGATTTTCGCAAGGGTTTAAGCAGAGAAAAAAACGTATATGTTGTTATTTTCAGGATTTGAACTAAACCCTGGTAATTCTGGATGAATCTAAGACGACCAGGACACATTGACATTCGTACCAAAAACAAAAGAACACGTCACCCAATTTATATTTTTCAGTCTCTACTATCTACCTTTATGGTTATGCCATGCGACAGTCTAAGGTCCCTGTTAGACCGACAACATAAAACACCATTTACCTCAAAATGCACAGCGTAAAACCTACCCAGACTCAAAAGACCAAATAAATTACGAAAATAGGTTAATGTGAGAGCGTACTTGGCACTATACCCCGTTAACCATGCGACAAGCCATATAGTCTAAAAGCATGCCTGCTTGGTGATACTCATACACACAATTTTCTCTTAATAAATAGCAACACAATTATCCTTTTAGCTTTAGCAAACCTAACATCTGAGCTGGTACCCATAGGTAATCTGTTCACCTACCAACATCTATGGGTCCATCTGAGTACCATGTCCATTAAAAAGTTAAATCAAATTAAGTGAAATACTTTTCGACTGCAGATAAACCATCATGCTCCCATTTACATATTTACCAAAGTCCTGCACACGTCCTGTCATTGTGCCAATTTGAATTTAGCTTCAGAAAAAAAAAAGGAATATGTCGAACTACAGAAAATGTAGGACACTCCTGCTAAACTATGAAAAAAAAAACGCCCTTCCGGTGAAATGGGTCACACCTCAAGGCACGGCTGGACCATCATTAATGCAAAGACCTACCCACCTACATACCCCACGTCCCTATACCTCATGTTGGAGTAACCTCTTTTCTATTCCATTCATTCAAAGGCAAGCCGTTTATAGGCATCCATACGCTTCAGAGCACAGTGTGAGTAAGCAAATAGGTTCTCAGGTTTCGTAATGCTCTGTGCTATGCTACACCCCAACCGTGAAAGGACAGTTGCTAATGTTGGGAATGCTTCATCCGCATTAATGAGGCAACAATTAAGTTGTTGGTAGCCATATAAGAGGCAAATGGAGGTGGCACGACTACGTGCGAAAAACGTAATTAAAATGTGTGGAAGCGGGAGATATATTTTTTTTCTCAATGCGGCACAAGATACGAATTGAAGTCCTGTACAAAAAAGTGTCCCCCACAAAAGGTACAAAAAAAAAGTGGGACCTGAATTTTATGTGGGAAAGAATTGCGAGTGAAAAATCATACTAGGTACAGGGTACTCGGTGCTGGTTGTTGGGACTTTACCACTTTTATCCGAGTGCCATCTGTTATTCAGGTTAACGTGTGCGGAAACCCATTCCAGAGCTATCTTCATAATTAGAGAGAATGCATCTCGAATAATTAGAATTGTGAAATGGTTTTGTGCGATTACGCTGGGATATGTTGCCTAAAATAATTAAATTAGATGAACGGATCTGATAGTGTGTGTGTGAGTGAGTGAGTGGATGTGCTGTTGGTTACCTGAGGAGTGTTTTTCGCTAAATATAAGTCACTTCAGGATAATCATTTCATAAAAATTCCCTCGACACGATAAAAAGCGAGATAAAAGCTATACAGAGGTGTAGTTTTAAATGCCCCTAAGCGATTGGAGGTGGACGAACTCAGATAAGGAGAATGGAATTCTAATTAGCTCTGCGAATGTAGGTGGCTTTTGTATGGCTTAGTAATTGATTTAAAAAGCGATTCATGACAACCAAAGGTAAGGATCTATGGAACATTTAATATTTTGTTTTCACTAGGCCGAAGATTAGAGGGTGTTTGACCCACGAACACAATGGAAGAGGTCCCTTAACATCGATTAATGCGATTGATATGCAAAAGTAAGTGACTGTGGGAAAAACTGGCAAGTAATTGGGCTGATTGGGGTGATGTTGGAATGTTCTCTTATTTTTGGAATTTGTTTGGGGATAACACAGAGCCAGTGACTTGGAAATTCACATTGACTTTTTCATTATCCTTGGCGCGCACAAGTAGAAACCGACCTCCACCAACTCGGAGTGCGGAACTGGAGGCAGTTATCTGAGGACCGGGCTAATTGGAGAGGCATGTTGAAGCCCAGGTTCATTCCGGACTGTAGCACCTCTTTAGTTATCCTATGTGTAATGAACAACGATGCCAAAGGGAATATGCGTCATTCATCTGGTTATGGACAATGGACATGCTAAACGGAAAAGGACAACAACGTTCGAATCTGCATCTGTAACATGAGAACATAAAACCAATGAGGTTCATAGCGGAAGCCGCTACGAAGCAGACATTACTGCCATCCCGGACATATTATGGGATGGGCGCTGCAGGGCAAAAAAAAACGGAGTTTATAGTGTGCAGAAACAGGGGCTATTTGGATAAGTTGTTGTTATCAGTGATAGTCTTAGGCATGAAGTCTTATACTTTCAAGACATCAGCGAACGCATTGCAGGAATCCGCATCAATGCCAAATTCGACAGCAGGAATTTCGAGGAAAATTGTGGTATTGTGATATACTGTCTGTATGAACACCTGGACAAAGCTTACGAAAGACTACTAAGCTATGATGTTAAAATCATGGGTGAAGATTTTAACGCAAATGTAGAACTTATGCCCTATCCCATAGGGGCATATTAGTTTTGATACATAGTTTGTAACATAGAGAAATAATTTAGCTAGGTATAGCTTAAAGCATATGGATCGACTAAGAATCGATAGCTGAGTCGATTTAACCATGTCTGTCCGTACATCACCAGCTTTTGGGCCTAAAATTTTACTCTACAAATTTGACACACGAGTTTGTTGTTGCCTCTAGCAGAACAAGTGTAAACATTTTTGAAATCCATGCACTGCCACGCCCACTTTTTAGAAAAAAAATATTATTTTCCCAACCGTTATAGATTTTGAAAAACTCTCTGAACAACATATGTATCTAGACAATCTAATGTCTACATTTCGTCTGTGCAAACTTTTGGGGCGTGACAAGCCCACAATCCTAATGTCTACATTTCGTTTATACAAAGTTTTGGGGCGTGGCAATCCCACTTTTTGGGGGTGTTTTTAGTAAAAAACTTTTTTGGTAACATTTTAAGCATTTCCAAAACAATGTTGATCCAAAATCATTGGTTATGGTGATATAAACATTTCTTCCAACTATAATTTAACCCACACCCACTTTTTGGAGGTGTTTTCACACAAAAACCATTTGGATACAGTACCGCATAGCATAATCAGACGAAAAACGTTGTTTTTTGTCGAACCATAAGAGGTTTTGATAAACTGTCTGAACAAAGTGTTGTGGCAACGACAATTTCTATATTTTATCGACATAAATCCTACATTTTGGGAATATAAATTTTAAGTATGGGATGACATAGGGTATTAAACGATCCGCACAAACGATCATTGTAGCCTTCTCATATATTTTTGTTTATCCCAATCGAAAACGCTATTACATACAATTTTTGAAGCAATTGAGGAAAAGGACACAAAAAGCAGAGAGTGGCTGGTGCTACCATATAAAACGAAATGATTAGAATGAAATGAGAATAAACTTAGTAGGTAGCTGAGTTCAGAACTTATCCTGAAAATTTAAATGATTTCACCCGGATGCGTATTCAAACGTTTTATTATTTGCTGGGAAAAATTCGTAAATTCGATCAGAAAATAAAATACGAACTATCGTGTCAAAATTTTGTTTTGAAAAATGATAACAAAATCAGCTATCGGCAACGAGACATGTTTTTCTGTTTTTCTGTTTGGTTTTTATGTTTCGTTTCATTTGGTGTGTGTTGCGCCATAAGAAAGTACAAAAATATCGTCAACAAAGCTGGTTCGCAACAGTTTTGTTGGCATGTTATTTTGACAATCACCACCGAAACACAACACAACAAAAACGTATGTTTTGAATCGTTTTCTCGTGTTTTCTCGTTTCACGAAACATAAAAATACACATTTCGCCTTAGCCGGTGTGTTTTCAGCCTAAGTAATGACAATTTAGCTATAAATAGAGAGAACAATTTTTCCAATACCTTAGAAGTTTGTTGCCCAGGTATAACGTATACAGGCACGTGGACTTAAATGATGTGTTACAATGTTGTATTTACCTTGTACTAACTATCTCCTTGCGGTAGATAAATTGCCATTATTCTGTGGCCAAAGGGACATGGTTTTAGCGATTTATGGTACCTCAGTTTGTAATACCTACACAATTAGTTATATTCTTACTCTTCTCCGGTCGGAAATAAACAAGAAAATGGTCTTTCAAGTGTAAATGGGAAAAAATTCGTAAGAGAAAACGTCCTTCCTAACCTATTTCCTAAAAATGTTGGTGTGCTGCAGGAGACTCGTGTTTCATCTGTTTCTTTGACTTATTCTTAAGGCGCAGACGATTCGTGTATGTAAAGATTGCAATGGTTGCTGATGTTACCAATTTAAAACGTTCATATGGAATTTCATGCGACATTTACAAAACATCGTTGTTCAGTGTATTCGTAAGTTTAAAGGTCATCTTATGCTTCCTAGGCGAACTTATTTCCGAATAGGAACAAAAATATTAGCTCTCTTCTGTTTCACCATCTGAGGTGATAAGACCTATCCTCTTAAATGTCAGAACTGATAAATATGAAAACTAAGTTAAAATTGAAAACTATGTCCTTACAAATTAATTATTATTTAATCAAAAGTGCTTAAGACTAACTATATTAAGCTGATAAATATTGAAACACCTAAATAACAAGAAGAAATAATTTTAAATCATATAAACTGCACCACCCCAATACGACGAGCTGAGCAAGAGCATCGCTTGTAATGCAACCCGCAGTGTCCGTCCTGGTAATACATGGTCTTTAAAAGATCCATGAACGTCAGATCTAGAATCGCCTCCCACCCCACGCTTACGGTCTATCATAATATTTCCGGCATTTGTCTGAAACGCAATATCTGTGGCATGCTAGCTAACTTCGATACTGAAGTATTGGTTTCAGGATAACCTTATTCTTCAATCGAGTTATAATAGATCATATTGCTACAACTTTTCCCACGTTACGAATCTGTCACCAACCACAAATCTAACTCACGATAGAAGTTAGCTTGGTACGAGAGCCTAGTTCACTCAGCGTGTGGGGTGGGCTCGTGTTTGTACTAGACTCACAGAAGACCTTTGGACGCCACGTTATGACTGTCTAAATTACGTAACCCTTTTGACAGATTGAAATCCGCCAAAATAGAAAACGTAAGGTGCACCAAGTGAAGGGCGTATCGTCGACTGGATTTTATTATTCGAGTTTATTTTATCGCACAATTATGGAAACTAAAATGGAGAAACACCAGGATGGCTCTTGAATGGATTTTCTGCTGAAATCACGGAACGATTTTTATTCAGGCGTGTGTCCCAAATTTTCTTGAGAAATTACTTCCTCGTCCTCTACTTGTTCTCCACAATATCCTTCAAGACTTGTTCCGAGTTCCAAATCAGATCGCTACGAATATTCAAATTCAAAAGAACCAAAATTAAAGGGTTTTTCAATAAGAGCGCTACAAAAGTTTTTTTTTATAAAAAAAAAAGGTTTTGGATATCAATGCAATTCTTTATTCCTATGAAAGAACGTTTGATGCTATTATGTATGAATCTCGACTTGTTTTGCATGACCACCACGGGCACGCTTGCAGAAGTCCAGACGCTGAACTCAATTTTCGACGGTTTTCAAGCATAAATCGGCCGATACTGCTGCAATTTCACGTTCGATATTCGTCCGAAGTTCATCAATCGTCGCTGGCTTGTTGGCATAGACCATAGACTTGACTCACCAGGAAAAGTCTAACGGCGTCAAATTGCACGACCGAGGCCGCCAAGCGACTGGACCATTTCGTGAGATAACACGTTCTCCAAACTTGCTTTCCAATAAATTGATTGTGGCATTCGCTGTGTGGCTTGTGGCGCCGTCCTGTTGGAACCACATGTCCTCCAAGTCCATATCATCCAATTGGGGCCAAAAATATTCGGTTATCATTGAACGGTAGCGATTCCCATTCACAGTACCGTGCCGGTCTTGATCATCACGGAAGAAGTACGGCCCAATGAAGCCGCCGGCCAATAAACCATACCAAACCGTAATTTTTTCGGGATGCAATGATGACTCATGGACTACGTGTGGATTGCTGCCTGGCCAATATCGCACATTTCGTTTATTGACGAAGCCATTCAGCCAGAAATGAGCCTCATCGCTGAAGATGATTTTTCGATGAAAATCCGAATCATTTTCAAGTTGTTGCTCAGCCCAATTCACGAACATACGACGCTTCTGGTGGTCAAGCGGCTTCAGTTCTTGCGTCAATTTAATCTTGTAAGGATGTTGGCCAAGATCTTTTCGCAAAATTCGCCACAACGACGTCACAGAGATGCCCAACGCTTGAGAACGACGTGTGATAGACACATTTGGTCTTTCTTCAACTGAAGCCTCAGCGGCAGCAATGTTCTCGACTATACGGGAACTTCTTTGTCTCACTGGTACGGGAACATTTTATACTGTTCCTGTGGATTCAAATTTTTCCACTTGACGCTCAATTCTTGATCTGCTAGGACGATTATGACGACCATAAATTGGACGTAGCGCTCTTAACGTTGAGGCCACTGACTCCGAATTTCGGTTGTAAATTTTAATAATTTTGACTCGTTGTTGGATCGTATATCTTTCCATCATGAATTGGCAAACCTTATCGAAGAGAAATGTCAAAAGAGCGGCAAGAAATATGGCGTCTTTTGCTGTCCCTGTCGCTCAACTCTTGTAGCGTCCCTGTTGAAAAACCCGATACAACAAAAAAATCATTTCGTATCCCAAAAAAGATAACCAAGAAGTGGTTTCAATTGT
This sequence comes from Rhingia rostrata, assembly GCA_949824845.1. Classification (NCBI taxonomy): domain Eukaryota; kingdom Metazoa; phylum Arthropoda; class Insecta; order Diptera; family Syrphidae; genus Rhingia; species Rhingia rostrata. Next base: position 134,791,071 of record OX463755.1, on the reverse strand, counting down.
TCAAAAACGTTTACTTTGTCCAGGATTGATCCCGTTCATTAGCTCTCACATTCGCTCATGGAATTCAACACTAATAAGCTTAACTGCGATTTCCAACTTCTCCTCGCTTTCCAGAGTGTGTTTCCCGTTTTCTAGTGTGTTACTCTCGTTAACACGTGACTTTACGATTTTCCACGCATCGCGTCGTGTTATTTCCTGACACGTGCTATTGCCATCCAAATTCATGCATTCGTCCAATAAGTTATTACGAGTTAAACATGCGTTTTCATCGTTACTAAGTCCATTAACGACCATTAACGGCGAGTGGAAATGCTACTCAACATAACATTTTGGATCTATCCGATCCTGCCAGTTTTCCTTTGGACACTTATCAGGGTCCTAGGACAACTCGGTGTCAATCGTGGACAACTATTTGTGTCAATCAAACATGTGCTCCGGATGCCAATGTTTGGCTGACGTATTGTTGAACTACTATTTGATTCGCTTTGGAGCAAGGTGAGGGCGTCAACATCTAAAAGGAGATAGTTGCCGACGCCTTTTGTAGAAATTTGTAGAAATTAGTGAGCTTGGACTGGAAGGCGAAGAGTGAAAATAATAACAAAACCAAACATTCGCAAACTTAGTTGGTGAGAGGTGTGTCATTCGATTGCCATCCCTTAAATTATCGATTGTTCATGTTGGGATCAAGGCCATTCCACAGCATGTCCTTATGTTTATGTCTTCTTATTTTTTCTTACTGTGCCTTCGGTCTTGCTTATTGCCACAGATTTTTCTATGTGTCTCAGTTGTTGATATGTCAATTATTTTTCTTAGACATCTGCATGTGTCTTATGTGTTGCAGACATGCTTGGTAATATCTCATGTTTGGTGTTGAGGCGAGGATGTTTATGTCTGGCCGTCCGCCCTAACACCTAGGTCGTTCCTCCGTTGCTTCATCGGTGGGGGAAAGAGAGCGTCATCACTTGGCCATAGATCCTGACTTTTCGTGTTCTAGCTTTGTTGGAGGGATGTCCTTTGAGCTGTCCCCCTCAAGCCTCTGGTGCCTAGCTCGCTCATCCGTTGCTCCATCGGTGGGAGAAAAAGATCGTCATCTCTTGGCCATTGCTCCTGACTTTTCGTGTTGCGGCTTTTTTTGGAGGAGTGTCTTTTGGGTTGTCCGCCTCACGCCTCAGCGGCCCCTCCATTGCCTCAACGTTGGGCGAAAAGAGAACGTCTTATCTTTTGCCAAAGAACATGTATGTTTGGCCTTAACACCCATAAAATGGTTAAGCAAACGCTTATAATACAGACCGCTCCTGTCTGACACTACCTGTCGCAAGTCTCCCACGTCCTTTGGGCTTCGAAGGCGGCGTTTTGCCATGGACTTCTATAGCACGCCTTGTGTGGCAGTTGCTCTGTGAGTGAGTGAGTCTTCCACTTCTCCCTATGGCTACACCGAACAGAGTAACGACCTCTTCACTATTAGTGGAGTCATCTGTCGTACTCGTTAGACGTGTTTTAGGTTGCCTTCTCAGGATTTGAATGTAGTGGACCATTGGCTGATGGACCTATGACTGTCCACCACTTCCTACAGATTCTTGGACCAAACGGATATTAGGAATAGACCGTGAGACTTGTTATGGTAAATTTGACCGCAACAATATTGCCAAACTTAAATATTACTTAAAACTGCTTACCTTAAGAGTGCCAAAGTTTCGAGAACCGGGCTCATTAAAAATTGATCATTAGTCCAAACCTCCGCCATACTTATCTCAAGCACATAGAAACCATACAATTACAGTCCACAGCATATTTATCGTCCTCTTTTAATTCATCATTATAATTACGACGCTTCAGCGAATTTCCCAATTCTGGTGATTTCTACCATCTCCTTCTGTGACAACCTGTTCACATTTTTCATGCAAAAAAAAAAAATTGCAAAGTCAGCGGGCCACATTAAAACACTGCACTGGCATTCAGAAAACTTTTTAACTATTCAGGTCAAAAGTCCGCAACCTCCACTGTCGGTCGCTACATTCTCTTTTGAATTTGGGCCTCAAGCAATATGGTATAGGTAGCTCTAGCTCTAACCCCATCAACTATGCTCTGCTCAGCATAGCTGGCATGGCAGCTGATTGCTGCTTTTTTCCCCCTAAACTCATTATCCGCTTTGAGTGAATTTTGCCTTTTCGGATACCAATATTTTTTTTTTCGGGGGTTGGTGGTTTCGCCACCCAATTTACGGACCTTTGTGCATTCGGTGCTCTCCAGGATGAAAGAAAGCAATACACGGGTATACAATGGCTAGGAGTCGGTCTCCGGGGAAATGTCTGTGTGCAATCATAATACGACCGCCCTGGCCTTCATTTATTTTTTAGCTGGCAATATGCCTTCGACAAATTACCATTAATACTAATGAATGGGTTCGCCTAATGGCTTTTGCTGCTTCGTCTTCTTCTTATTCTAATGGCTGCTCCGAAGTCGGCTGGATGGATGGAAATGTACAAGGACGCTTGTTGATGCTTGATTTTGGGCGTTTTATTTTTTTTCGTTTCTGTGCCCAGACTTGAAAGTTGTAATTTGATGGGAGGTTGGGTGCAAGAAGGATTCTGGTCCTTTTTTGGAACTGGAAATGTCAAAAAAGGCGAATGGGTGGGACAATAGTTCGTCCACTTAATTCTTGGCAAAAGTCATGAGATTAATTTTAATCGATTCAAAGTGACTTCGTCGTATCTGTGTAGGGATACCCGACGACAATGGGCCGGTGGTGTTTGGTGTCCTCATAATTTATAGATTTCATGTCACGAAAGGGGTAATTTTGGTTTCAGCTTAGATGGTTTGATGAGCCCTAGAAGCGTCATTTCCAATTAATTTCAGTCGATTAATCTCTCTAGTCGATCCTTCTATCATCAATTTATACTTACGTATCGGGATGTGTGTGCATATGTAGATGATTAGCTACTGCATGAGTGAATTTCGGGTCTAATGAAAATTGTTGCTGCCGGGGAGTTGGCAACCATTACATTAAACCTCTATGGTTTACACTGGAGCAAGTTTAATATAATTTTCCCATTATCTGCCTAGGGATACCTTGGTTATAACCATGGTTGTAGCTTAATTAGTTATTCAATAGCTTGCTATCATTATTTTGTGTTCGTTGATAGGTATTTGATAACACGTCTGAAGACTGGTTTTATGTGAATCGGTGGGAGTTATACCATCCGGAACTAATTGTTATTTGATGGTACGTCATCGTTACCTCGTTTTTTTTTGTTAAATTTCGACAGCTCAGGTGAATCTATTGGTAGGATACTGAGGGTGTGCTACACATTATTTTTAAATTAAGAAAAATGGAGTTAATCAGTATGAAGCCTTTTGATTCTCGGCACTTGGAATAGAAGTATTTAGTCTCAGACAATCAGTATATTCGCCAAGTGTCACTTTTTTCATGGTGAGGCTGATCCATATTCCATTGTTGGGGCGTTTATTTTGAACAATGTAGACGTTTTTTAAGGTTTGCCAGCACTGGTTAGTAATGACGTCCAAAAGTCATCTGTCAAAGTGGAAAGTTTTCAGTACACTCTGCCATTTAATAATGGAAAGGCTTACAAACGAGCAACGAATGCAAATAATTGAAATTTATCATCAAATCTCGTGCTAGAACAGCTCCATGACAATTCGCTGTTTAATCGAAAAATTGTAGTCAGCGATGAGGCTCATTTCTGGCTCAACGGACACGTAAACAAGCAAAACTGTCGCATCTGGAGTGATGAACAGCCACATGCCAAACAAGAATTACCGATGCATTCCGAAAAAAAACGACCATTTGGTGTAGTTTATGGGCTGGGCCACATCCTTCCATTTGTCTTCAAAGACGACCGTGGAAGAAACGTTACCGTCAACGGTGAACGATATCGAGCCATGATATGCGATTTTTTTTGCCCAGTTGGCTGAGTTGAACTTGGTTGACATGTGGTTTCATCAAGATGGTGCCACATGCCACACAGCTCGTGAAACAATGGAAATGTTGAAGGATGCATTTGGTGAGCAGCTTATCTCTCGAAATGGCCCTTTGAGTTGGTCCCAAAGATCATGCGATTTAACGCCTCTCGATTATTTCTTGTGGGGTTATGTAAACTCGTTAGTCTATGTAGACAAGCCGTACACGTTTGAGGATTTACAGGATAACAAAGCACGCGTATAACATAATTCGTGGAATACAGGTCCAATTGCTCGAAAAAGCGATCCAAAATTGGACCTTCCGAATGGACCATTCGAAACGGAGCCGCGGACAACATTTACATAAAGTTGTCTTTAAACCGTAAGTGGCAAAGGCCTATTTATCGATTACAATAAAAATTTTGAATATTTGATGACATACGACGAGATGGGCCCGGCAAAAAGAAGAGGTTACACTAAGCAGAAAATGTTATAAGTTCCAGAACTAGACAAGAAGTCTTATGCTTACCTATATACAACATCAGCGAACGCAATCTAGCCTTACCTATGCGCTTAGGCTCCGACGGAGAGAGATGATGATATTGCGAAAGTCTACTTCTATGACAAAACTAATCAATGACTACCAAAAAATGATGTTAAGAAGCGAAGACACCGTTAGCAGATTGTCGGAAAACACAGTCTTCACGCTTGTCAACGTGACACCTGCTGAACAAAATACATAAAATCTCGCAACGTTTAGTTGGTGGGGGCAGTTTTATAAACAAATTACAACAACAGACTCATACAATGAAGTACTATGGCTTTTTCGAACACAATTCTGTATTTTACTAAGGAAGATGATTAATAATCCTCGAAGGTGAACATTAAACCTCCAAAAAAAAATCATACAAAAATAGTTTAAGAAATTTTCAATTTTTTCAAAAACTAGAAGACATAAAATCATTTTATCATCTAAAATAAATTATAATTTTAAAGTTGTAAGAATTACACTTACAACCTTTCTTTCCTAAATTTTGAATTTAAAACCCGTTTTTTTTTCAAAAACTATTCAGAGATTTATTTTAATTTACAAATTGGATATTAGTACTGGCTTTTAAAAAAATGTATTACTTATGAAATTTCCCCTTCCATCAAAAACGGTTGAGATAGAAACCTTTCCCGGCCCAAAACAGTGCTTTTTTTTGAACTCTCTACTGAAAAACAATTTTTGGCGCCAGATACTCGTGCCGAATGCGGATATCCCTCACCCCACAAAAAAGCAGACATACTGTAAAAAAAATGTAATGTCGACACTTTACCATGTCTATACCGCCCAAACAAGTCCATTTGTGCGGTATGACGATGGAGAACTCTCGCTGCTCCAACGAAGTCTGAAACGACCTCACCGAAACAAACGATACCAAAAATGGATTTAGGCAAGGAACACTGTCACATGACCCCTTTAATCTCATTCTTGATAAAATGGCACAAAACTCCAGAGCCAACATCAGAGGCACAATCTTCCATAAATCGGTGGAAATGCTATATAACGCCGACGATATAACCATCATTGGTCGAAGGCAACGTGATGTCATAGCCACGTTTGCTGGTATAGGGAAAGAAGCGACAAAAATGTCCTTAGCAGTGCTATCAACTCTAAAGGACACATAACATCGACGAATTGGACAGAACGTCACCATTTACAGACATAACATTAAGGTAGTACAGGACTTTGCTTATCACGGTTTCACTATTAACTCTGACTCGTCAAAAATTTGACGAAGAATGACTCTTGACAACCCCTGTGGCTTCGGGCTAAGAAGGAAATTTAGTAGTAAAGCACTCACTCGGTCTATTAAAGAGGTCTTATCCAAGACGCAGATCATTCCAGTCCTGCTGTACGGCTTAGCATTGGACGACTCTGCGAACCTGCGCATTGGTGTCCCTTCGATGTAGATGTCCTAGCCTTTCTTAATTTAATGGACACCAATACGGTTCGCAGTCTCCCATTTCTACCCACAATTCTGACGTAGTAGAAGAAGACCTCGCCTTAACTAGCACAAGTAGAAACCGACCTCAACCAACTTGAAGTGTGAAACTGGAGGCAGATAGATAAGGACCGGGCTTCATGACGACCCAAGTTGGTATGGTCGGTAGGTAGAGGTGGGGGTTCAGGATGTACCTTAGTAGCACCAAAGATTATAAGGCCATTCAAATGACAGATTAAAAACAAAAAACAGAAACTTTTGCCCACCAGCTTCATGGTACGGGCGTGCGGTGTGCACGTGCACACATGAGAAACGAGATCCAATCCGAGACAGGCTGTGCCAGTCCTACCCGCCATAGAACAATTTTTCTTGTATGCAGTACGTCATCTGTATGGCTTTATAATCTTTGGTAGCATTAATGTGCCTTTTTGTTGCCACGACTTGTGTCAACTTTTTTATGATGTTTGTTGAGGGTGTGATACATTCCGCATCTAGATCCTGCCGGTGGAGTTTAGAAAACGGATAAGACCTTGTGTCTTTTAGCCCGAGATGCAGCTAAGGTCGTCAAAGAGTTAGGGTAGTATGGGATCTCTAGTTTGGTCTCCAATTGGCCAGTGCACCACAGGGTTAGATTAGCTACCGCTGAGTGAGTGTCCATAAAAATTTCAATGGTGTCCATACTGAAGAATGCCCACCGACCGTCTGGTTTAGGTAAGAGCAATATATTGGTGAATTAATGGAAAGGACTTCTCGGAGTCTAGGAGCCTCTGATATTTCTTCTATGCCACCACATAAGGTGCCCCAGGATGGTCTATTTTTAATCCTCAACAGGATTCTGAAAGTTTTGATAGACGACTAAGTTGGATAGACGACGAGGTTGGAATTCAAGTTCATTTAGGGCGATTGAGAGGGTTGTCACCAATTCAGTACAAACGTGTGATTTTTTAAGCGAAGTTTTTTTTTTTAAATCGAACACTCAAATTTGCATCATATATTAAAAATTTGTATTGTAATCGATACGTTGGCCTTTGCCATTTACGTTTTAAAGACCACCTCATGTAAATTTATTCCGCGGCTACGTTTCAAATGGTTCATTCCAATGGTCCAATTTTGCGGAACTATTTCGTGCATTTCGAAATGGATTCCACGATCCTCTTTGAAGAAAAATGGATCGATGATGCCCTCAACCTATAAGCAACACCATATTGGCGTTTTTTCGTGATCCATCGATAATTCTTGTATGGCATGTGGCTGTTCATCACTCCAGATGCGACAGTTTTGCTCATTTACCATGTCGATTATGACGACCATAATATGGTAACAAACGGAGCACATTTTTCACAGCACGAATTTTGATACTAAATTTCAATAATTTTCAATCGTTGCTCGTTTGCAAGTCTTTCCAAGATTAAATGGCAGAGTATACTGAAAATTTTTCACTTTGATAGATGACGCTTGGACGCCATTCCTAACCAGTGCTGCCAACCTGAAAAACTTAACTCTTAAAAAATCAACCGTTATTTTGATTGTCTGCTATTTTGTAGGAACTTTTTCAGAAGTTTGGCGGCGTTCCTGTCCGTCCAGTCGTCCAAATAGAACGGCGACTACTCAAGAGCTATAGCAACAGGACCTTTTCAAACTGATTATCTATAAATTGTGCTCGAGTAGTTAGGGATAAGATTTTTAGATAGGTCCGGAATTTCAAAAAAAAAATTCATATCGTATAAACCTCTCTGCTTGAAGTTACTTCTAAGCCTAACATGACACAGGTGTGCTCTAGAGCTCTCTACTCCTTGATTGGTATGATGGATAGTTTCACTTCTGCAAAAATGTTTGCAAATACGAACACATCTGAATTCCTGTTCGCGCCCTCAAGACTAAAAATTTTCCTTTTGGTTTAAAATACTTCTCAATCGTCTGGTCCTTATTTTAGGGCTTCGTTTCATAAAAGAAGACCACAAAACACCATTTCAATACATTACCATAGAAATGGTAAAGTTTTATTTTTTTATCAGTAAAACAAGAAAACACTAGCATGTTGCATAACTGCAAGTCGTTGCTACCACTTGATGCCGTTTTTCGTGTTCTTATACTTTGGGCAGGTTGTATTCACCAGTGGATTGCTCTCGAGGAGTTCTCTTAAATGAAGTTTTAAATTCACCCAGTGGCAGGTGGCTTTCAGGCCAAGTTGGCGTTTGACTAACCACTTGCTTTTGCTTTTAGAAATTCGTGCCAAAGTACGTACACTTGGGCCACTGCAATTGCATCTTCTGTTCTTTAAGAAGTCTGCCATAAGCGATTTGTTTTCCTTAAAAATTTGTTTTGCTTTCCACCTACTTTAACCAACCCTTCACAAAGAGCTAGTATTGCTCCTTTTAAAAGGCGGCGCATTTCATTCTCCTCTCTACCTAGGTTTTCTATTCGTGTTCCGGAATGCCTTTATTTATTTTTTTTAAATGTTAGCTATGGTGGTACCTGAGTAATGACTCAGGCGAATGCTTTTACGGGTTCCTTGAGAAAAACAACACACCCAGCCTTAAGTGTGATACTTACCCAGCTATTAAAGTCCCCAGTGTAATTGGCAGACCGTAAAAAGGTGAACAAACAGGTGCAAGGGAGGTTTATGAACCATATGATGCATCTTAGTGAGGTTAATCTGTAGTCTTACACTTTCCCCGGTAGATAAACGTATTCTACGTCGAAGGTGATAAAGATTGAGGAAAAGTTTGTCAAAGCAACCCCAACAATTGATACAAATTGAACAAGTAGTTGTTCTTTTTTTTTGCCAAAGTTAATCCTCTCAAACTCATCATTCATCACTGACATTGTGCCTTAGTCCCGGTGAAGATATAAAATTCTTTTTTATTGGAAAACTTTCCCTCACAGTGGCATAGGGTGTGCCATTTTAAGTAAAGCAGTTTATGGCAGCTTCGTGCATGGAAGGAATGATTTAATTCGATGCTCCATGTCGATGTTAAGTCACATATCGGAGGGTGTTTTTTTTTTTATTCTCCCCTGAGGGAAGGTGGTATATACGGGGTTACATAACTCAAGCTTAGATGGAAGTAAAGCACTGAGTTTTGGGAAACGATAGCGAAAGCATAAGTTATTTCAGGACGACACATTTGGGCCAATACCACTCATAGGAAAGAGGTGCCAATGCTTTTGGCAGGAGACTTACACAATACAAAGAGAAATCGTTCGATTTATGAACAAAAAATTCCCTTCATCCCTGAAGGCATTCATGGTGGTTGCCTTTGTTCCCGAATTTTTTTTTGTAAATATTACGTTGCGGACTGTAAGGAGTGTAATCAATGGCGGAAAGTTGCCATTATTTTATCCTTTCATTTTGAAGGTTGTGCTTGGCTATTATGGGTAAGATGGGGGTTTTGTTTGGATGGTCATTATGCGGTTGCTCCAGTAAATCTGAGTCATTGAAGGGTCTAAAGGATAAAGTTGAAATAATTATTTTAAAATACTTTTGGCAATTGTTGTTGAACCCAATTGGTGAGATTTTTATAGCAATCCATCATAATGGAGGCATTTTAACGAAAAACACTTTTTGAATAAAGCAGTGGTAGGTACATAAACCCGTTCTGTCATGACTTTCATAAACCATTCGCTGAGGTAAGACAGAAACAAAAATACAACCTATCAGCGCAATACTTACTTTACTTAACGGACTCCCGACCCGTCATTCGTGAAGGGTCTCTGCCTGAGACAAGGCAGCGTCCTATCCTCTTCGATCCTGGGCACGTTGCTGCCAGGTATTTAGTCTTACCGCTTTCGCATTCGTGATCGCTTGATCCTTAAGCCCAGAGGTTCGATACTTTTCATCGCCTCGAACTTGAGAACTGGGATTAGAAGATTCTTTTGGCTGGAGCATAAATGTTCATTCGCTCGATTTGGCCGAGCTAATGTAGTCTTAGTGTTTTTGTCTTTTGTACTGCATCCACATCTTGGTAAAAAAAAAAAAATTATGGCGCAACAGGCTCGTTAGTACCCAGGGCCTAGCTTCTTTCTCACAACCAATCATGCGTGCGTGTGTACTTCTTAGCACGATGGCGGGACCTCCTGTTTTATGCCGAATCCGAACGGCTAAGTTGAGATAAGCTTTTCACGACAATTGATACTTCTCGGATGATTTGCCAGATCATCACGAGAGGATGGCCATTTAGGTGTCGCTACGGCTGGGAATCGAACCCAGACCTTCTACACGGCAGTTCATCGCACTAACCATCGCGCCACTGAGCCCGTCATCCACATCTTGGTACAGCTCATAAAGTTCACGGTTGTATCTTATCCTCTATTTGCCTTCTACGCATATAGGACGAAAAATTCAACAAAGAATTATCCTTTCGAATATGGCTAGTGCTTGCTCCGCTTTTCTGCGTATTTTCCAGCACTCGTCGCCGTAGAATAAGACGGGTAGGATTAGGGTCCGGTAGAGTAAACATTTGGACTTTCGGATTAAGAGTTTTGAATCCATTTGTCTTGCTAAACCGCAATATTTTCGGTTTCCTAGGGTCAGTCTTCTTCGAATCTCCACAAAGTTGTCATTCGTGGGGTTGATGTTGACTCCAAGCTAGATGAACTATTGAACCACCTAAATCTTATTACTATCAACAGTTACAAGATAAAAGCCTCAACGGTAGTAAATGCTTCTTTTACAATGGGTATTTGGGAGCAAGCTGGACCGATTTGTGGAAGACAGTGCCTTCAGTATTTATTCCTGACGATCGCAATATTGCTTTTCCAACACGAGATTGAAGAAATTCGGTGTAAGCATGGAAAAGCTCAGGTGACCTGTTTCCAAACTGAACGTTGCATCTTGTGTCACCCAGTGTTAGGCGACACAACTATATCAGTTTTGATCACGAATTCTTTCATTGCTCTAGGCCATGGATACGCGGCCTTGAAGTCGATGATAAGATGGCATGATTTGACTTGAAATTCTATTTTCTTTCCAGGATTTGCCTTTGTGTAAAAATTTGGTATATAGTCGATCTGTCGGACCGGAAGCCAGATAGCTGTGTATAGGTGGCTACTCGTGTGACCTTTATTATGATTATTGTGAATGTGATACAGGCGGTCCCCAGATCCAGCCTGTGAGGTTTAAAAAACGGATAAGATCTTGCATCGCTAAGGTTATCGAAGAATGATTGGTTTAATGCACGCAATCTGGCTCTTGCTAGTGGGGGACATTTGCAGATGAAATGGGAGCGAGTTTCTCTCTCATTTGTGTTCCCGCAACTGCGGCATTGGGAGTTGTGTGACATCCCTAGTTTGGAAACTGCCTCGTGACTATCGCCGTAGTTCTTGCGCAAACCTGGGCGGGTTATATTTATTAGGTCGTTTGTTCTATTCTTTTCGTAAGAAGGCCATATCTTCCTCGATATGACGCAATTTATTAGCCTTGTCCATTTGGAGTCGGCCCTCTTTAGGAAATATGAGTGAATTTGTCCCCTAACCGCACTTAGCACAAGTTACCCGTGTTGAGTTGAGCCTTGCCTGGCCAGTTCATCTGCACGGTCGCTTCCTTCAATGTCAGTGTGCCCTGTCCCTCAGAGAAGTGGAACCCTAAAGCGTTTGCAAGTTCGTTCATGCTTTTCTGTAACAACTTGGAGGATATGGTAGCCGAGTTGATGGCCTAAATGGCCGATTGACTAAGCCACATTGGTACGGTCGATAGAGGTGTTGCAGAAAGTCTTAAAAAGTTCACACAGTACGGTGGTTAGGATATATGCGACACGTAGCACGAATAAGCCTCGGTGGTTGGTGCTAGACATGAGTTCGCCGTTTTTGTAGATGAGACATATCGAGCTGATATTCCAGTCATCGGACGTGCTCTCATCCATCCAGACTTTGTCGGTGTTGCCTTGTATGCTGGCAATTCATCAGAACCGGCTGTCTTGCTGTTCTTCCTTTTTTTTATGGCTGCTCTCACTTCTTCTATGTTGGGAAGGATCTTTACCTCTTCATTGACTGGAGGTGCACTGATATCTTGCCATGTTCGCTTTCACGACAGTATACCCATCATTCAGGTGCTGGAACTGCTGCCTGAATAAATTTTCAATTCCCTGTGCGAGTTGTCATTGCAATTTCGTAGGCCTTTCGTTCCTTCTTTGAAGCCAACTGACAGTTTTTTGGTTTTCTTGCAGAATTGCCTATTTTTCTTGTAGAGACTCTTCGATTTTCCTGAGCTGGGAGACTGAGTGATCCATTTTTTTCCGTTAACCAGGATTTACTTCTCTTCCCTTATCCTGGTTCGGTATTCTTGCCGAGCGCTGCGTGTTTTGCGATGTACTGCCTTGACACGTGCTTCTTCGTCAGCTCCTTTAGGTGTTTGGGTGGTTCGAGGAACTGCTAGCCTATGATAAATGCTTTGGTTGGCCCTTTGACCATCTGGAGATCGTCCGGTTACTTTGTGGATTCGACGTCGTAGGAACCTAGGATTACTCAAAGCCGCAATCTGTCAATCTCCGGCACACTAAGGCGTGGAACGTCTCTTTATTTTTACCATTCGGAGGTTCTACCTTTGACAGTCGGGCTCTGAATTTGGTTGTGACGAGAAAATAGTCAGAGTCGATGTTGGTCCCTCAAAATGTGTTTATATCCGCGATGTTGGATGCGTGCCTCGCAGCTATGACCACGTCGTCGATTTGGTTGGCCGTTTGACCATCGGAGATCGTCCAGTTGCTTTGTGGATTCGAAGTCGTAGGAACCTAGTATTACTCAAAGCAGTATTACATGCTGCGGCAAAGTCTGTAAGTCAGAAGCCATTATTTGCTGTCTTTCCGTTGAGAGTTTTTTTTCTTACTAAATTTTCGAAGATGTCCCCTAGTACGATCATCACATTCCGTACAGATTTCGTAGGCTCCAGGTGGTCGTGAAATTTCTCCTTAATTGGGACTTCAGTCTTAGCGGTGGAGGCGTGTGCACATATAAGGCTAATGTTGCAAAACTTTGCGGTAATGCGGTAAACCAGGGAGTCACTAACCGGCATTAAGTCGTTTGTTCTTGACTTAAGTCGGCTCACTACAACGAATCCGCATCATGGTAAACACAGCGTTGACTGGCAAATAAAAAAAAAAAATTTATGGCGCAACAGGCAACAACCATTCATGCGTGCGTGTGTACTTCTTTGCACTATGGCCGGACCTCCTGTTTTATGCCGAATTCGAATGGCTAAGTTCAGATAAGCTATTCATGACAATTGATACTACTCGGATGATTTGTCAGATAATTACGAGAGGAGGGCCAGTGAAAAATCATTTAGGTGTTGCTACGGCTGGGAATCGAACTCAGACCTTCTGCGCGGCAGTTCAACGCACTAACCATCGCGCCACTGAGCTTAGCGTTGACTGGCAGCTGTAATAAATTTGTGTGTTTTTCGTTTTTGCTCTCCTGATCCTGTCCAACGTATTCTCTGAATCGCGGTAATGTCTGACCTCTACTGCGGGAAGACAGATTCAAGTTTTTGGGTAGCACCCAGGTGAACAGCGTTTTTTCGCCCCAGGTCTGGTTGATATATTAGGTGATATGTTATCTAAGGATGTTATCTCTCTCATGACTAGGTATGGACGCAGTTTCTTTCATTGCCCATTCTCAGGCAAATGAAGTTGGCCGTTCGTAAATGAGATCGGATATAACAACAGTCATCCCAGATTTGAATGCTGGTTGTCCGTCTTTGATGTCCCATATCAAACAGTACATCAAAACTTTTAAGAGCCGAGGAATTGGGTATCGATTCAGAATACACAGTGGCAGTTTAGAGAGTATGTCACGGTGCGTTCAGTTCATACCCTAAGGGCTATAGGCCACCAAGTGAGGAACCGTCCGGGTATATATAAATTTAATAAAATAAAATAAAAGATTTCGGTTCATTGAAAGCTCGAGATGAGCTATTTCAAATCTGCCCTAGATAGAAAGTTACTCAACTACTTGTTGACCAAATATTCGGTATACACCCTGGATAGCTCAGGTCTGCTGATAAACAAAGAGTACGCCTCAGGTCAGATAATTGACGCTTCGTACATGTGAGAAAAAAAACGAGAATAGTCTGTGAAGACGGCCGTTTGTCCTAATAGAAGCTTGATGCCTTCGTATACCGAGTTGGGGCGTGGATATCGTAATCTTAGGGCATGTCTTGCCAAGCAAAAATTGAAATAAATTTATGATACAATAACCAGGCTAAGTACCAATTACTGTCGACTTAGTGGCATGGTGGTAGTTTTAATCTCAACAACGAGGTGCAGTCAGTAAAGTCCACTGAGATTTTCCCCAGAGTCAAATCCACGTTGCGCGTCCCAGGATAATGCAATTTGGGTTTCATATGACCACAAAAAAGTTCCTTTGATTATATCAGATTATTGTCATCCTCTCGGGGTAGGGATATTTAAATAAGCCGAAGAATTACAGCAACAAGTTGACGAATTGGCACTACCCTTATCAATATTAACAAACAAAATTATACATCTCCTGGCAAAAATGAAAACCTACGCCCCCTATTCCATCATCCTCTTTCTTATCTACGTATTCCAATTTATTTATATCAGCGTCAATGACCTCATACACAAAGCCTATCTCCATCTGACAGCCATCATTTTTATTTCGCCAGAATAAATACCTTGTTCCTCATATCGACACATTTCCAGAATTGATCATCTTGCGAGTACCAAAAGAAAACTCATTAGTCTCACAAACAGCCTTCATAAGGCGTACATTCATCTTCAAAAAAAAAAACTTTATCTCCCCCGTATAATCAAACGCAATCACCCCCAACAAATTAAGTTAATCTCACCCGGTGGAAATTACCTTCAAATATCCCTCGGGGACACCGCAATTCATCTCGGAACTGCAACAATCAAAAATCACACACAAAGACCGAAGACCGACTGAAGTTGGTCCCATAAGTTCGAAACCATATAAAAACTTTGAGATCATATTTCACTCCGACCATCTCCCAGGGATGTAATTTACAGCTATAATACCGCCCATTAGGATAAGGTATACCTCCGAAATTGTCGAACGCATCACTGCTCGCACAAGGGATGTCTAAGATAGCGGAAACTTTGTCTTTACAGGGAAAAAATTCGACAGCATCTACGGTGAAAGAACTTGACCGAAAATGAGATCTCCCTGTGGCTTGCAATCCAAGCCCACCTTTACGAAGACCATTTTTAATAATTGAAATCCTCTTTCGCAGGGGGCGCTAAGAAAATCCCCACAGTGTGGAACAAATGCAAAAGTTTTCCCCAAAGTTAATAAGGATAATTTTCATTCACACCATTCCTCGATTTGCGCTGTCGTTGTTGTCCACTTCGTCGGTGGAAGTATGGTCTGCCAATCTGCCTTCCTTGGTAGTCTAATTAAAACTCCGGAGGAAAAAAAATATTGAAATTGAAAGGATTTCAGCGCACAGCTGTTTGGGATTCATAAAGCACCACCATCTCAGGACAGCAATTGTCAAATAATGGGGACGCCCGCTGACAATTTTTGGTTTGCGGGGTGACTTTTCGGTTTGTCTGCTTTGGCTTTTATTCGGTCTTTGATTTTTCCACTCTCGACGACATGCAGAGATTAACAACCTGAAGTGGAGAAAAGACGTCGCTGGAGGCAAAATATTTGCCCTGCTTATGCTGCTAGAGAGAGAGAGAGAGCGGTTTGGTGATGATGATACTTCTTTGTTCATACTCAGCCAACCTAGAGGCTTTGATATGGATTTTTGAAATACGGCTTTCACATTTTTCCCTTTGAACGAGAGAAAATGAGTTGCTATGGGGCCAATTCCTTCACAGTTACGAGATACCCCGTCTAGACTGCCGCATTTAATGTGGGGAGAACAAGACCAGCAATTTCGAAGATGCAATTACAGCCCACTTAGCTTTGACACATTGCGGGGGGTATTAGTATGTACACAATAGCCTCTGGTGTAGGCCTTTCATGGGCGGAGAAGGTAAAAATTGTGCCATTTGTATGCACACTGGGGTATAGGTGATGAGAAACAAAAAAAAAAAAACGAAAGTGGGACGCATTTAAAATTCTTGCTTGGAGACGGTCCTTTTTTGTTCGAATGCATGTCATTATGAGAGTTGGAGAGTATGGAAATCGACAAGCTGGAAAAAGCTTTCTTTGAAGTCGAGTTGACTAAAAAAAATTGGGGATCGTGATTTACAGAGTGTGGGCAAAGAACTTTTTTTAAAAACGTATAACGAATAACTTTGTAGTTTTGAAATTCGTACCAGGCCTCCAGTTCCAATTAATCACGTTTTTATGACCCTTACCAGCTGCTATGCTGGTTTCGAATTTCGAAAATCACATCAGGTATGTGAGGACCCCATTTCCCATTTCTGACGTTTTTCATGACCCCTATAAGCATAGCACCGGGTACGATTGCAATTTCTGCCCCTTTGTTGAATTCCAAGTCTAGTAGATTCCTGGAAAGTTAACATAACTGAGGACATGGAAAAATTGTAAATGAAAACATCGGATGAGCAATTTTGCCAATTCGAATCACACGTTGTTGAGATATCTTCTTCGAAATATGTTCTCTCAAAATAGCCAACCATGCACTTCAATTTTGGTCCCTTACTCCGTTCTGTTGGAACCAAATGCATCCAATTCGTCAAGGAATGCGACAGTACCCAGGGCATAACTTTTTTGCGGTTGGTACCGCGGTTGTCAGATCATCGTGAGAAAAGCCGAGGGCCAGTGATTTTCCAAAATGATAAGGAACTGCTTCGCCTGAATATCGAACTTAGAACTTTTGCGCAGTGGCTTTAGCACTAGAAAGCTCGTCACACTGTCACATACTGGCCTAAATTCATAGTCACTGTCGCCACATTTTCTTAACAAAAAAAAAACAGGAAACAACAATTCCAGGTAAGAAAACTGCGCAGGATACTGTAAATTTAGGTGAAATCCAAATCCTTTGATGGAATTCTCGGGATTTGATGTCAGGCTAGTGGTGAATGTTCTTATTGTTGACGCATCGACTCAAGTGAAAATGGGATTCATTACTGAAAAAAAAACAATGCGTTCCAGGACAGATTTCAGGGAAGCGCCTCACATGCGTGCATTAGAGAACTGAAATCGCATCGGGAGAATTCCTACATAATCCCTAATACGCAGGGATCGCACGGAATATCCCCCGTATAAACTTCGTCTCCCCAAACGATCGGAAAGTCTTAAGGCAGTCCCATGAACGTGTGCAGATCACCGCGTCGCGCCGCGCCGTCGGGATAGCAAGATTGGATTTCTCACTGCCTCAATGCGTCCACGTGATCCGATATGCCGAGGTTCTATAGTTCTTCGTTTTTTTCGCACTCGCGGTTTGTCTGAACATTACGACCAAATGTAACAATTAACTAACACTTGGGACAGGTCCCCGCTAGGCTACATTAAAGCGATTTTGGAAGGCCTGCCGGGTTGCGATCACAGAACATCTGTTCAAAAAGAAATTCTCGATGGTTAACTCATTACACTTAAATACCAAATCCAATGGACTGAATTTGGATAACCATTCCTTAAGAGTTCAAGTCGCCAGAAAAAAAAATTGTTGTTGCTATTGCTTAGACTCAGACTCAGACCTTCTGCGCGGTAGTCCACCGCACTAACCGTCACGTCATTTAGCCCGTCAGTGCTGACGAGAATGCTAAAGAGCATCGCCATTCCCAGAGTTATGTAGATTGTTATGACCATTACGTTAGGTTACAAGGGATCTCTATGTGATAATACGCATCCGCAGTGACGTCGAACATTGCGCACCGAAGAATCAATTGTCGCTGTAGAGCAAAGTGAAGAGGACCCGAATGAAGTGATTCGCCACCGTGCACAGCAATTGGAGCTTTGTCCATCAACTTTATGGAAGACTTGCAAGATCCAGCTTGACTAAGAATTAAAGCCGCGGACCATGTGCAATGCGTCGTGATTTTCGTGTATGGGTCGAAAATGTTTGTTCAGTGATGAGGCTCATTTTTGGTTGAAAGGCTACGTCAACAAGCAAAATTGCCGCATTTGGAGTGAAGAGAGAGAGAGACGCCATTACATCCATAAAAACTGACTGTTTGGTGTGATCCATGGGCTGGTGGAGTTCCTACTGTGGGCCATACTTCTTCCCAAATGATGCTGGAGAGTCAGTTACCGTCAACGGAGACCGGTATAGAGCCTTGATAACTGACTATTTTGCTCCCGAATTGGATGGCATGAATGTGGGTGAGATGTGGTTCCAACAAGACGGCACTGCATGCCACACAGCGCACGTCAGAATCGATTTATTGAAGGAAACGTTCGATGAGCGCATAATTTCGTGGAAGGGACCTGTCAATTGGCCATCAAGATCGTGTGATTTGACACCGTTGGATTATTTTCCTTGGGGATATGTGAACGCGCGTCTACGCCAACAAACCAGAAACGTTAGGAGACTTGAAAGCCAATATTCGTGGCGTTGTTGCCAACACACGGCCGCAAATGCTCGAAAAAGTGGTTGAAAATTGGACCTCTAGACTCGGCTTTATTCGAAACAGCCGCAACATTCACATGCCCAAAGTTATATTTACCCATTAATGGCATAAAATTATCCTTTCAATAAAGCCAAATTGATGGGCATTAAAACCACTTTTTTCTGTTTTATTTCCATTCAATGTTCTATATTTCTAAAAAAAAACACTCTTTAGTTCCAGCGATGCCTTCTTAAAAGCTTACATCTCGTCTTCAAAGGCTGGTTGATACCGAGTGCCTTAATTAATGGCATTACTGCGTCATTACATTTGGAAGGAAGACTTAAAAGTTTTAATTTTATTAGGTGTTCTGGGTTGTTAGCGCTCAGATGAGGCGTCAAATTCTCACGTAGATGCGGATTTCTCGTAAAGTTGGTATCCTTGAAAGAACCGGGTATAGTAATAATATTCTCTCGTAGCCTGAAACCACCATTGACTGACCTTTTTTATTTAAATGTAAACATTTGAACGTGTTGTAGGCTGTAGGTTGAAGGCCTATATCATCAATAACTTTTGTGATCAGTTCAACATTTTGGTATTAGTAAGAAGGCAATGCGATTATATGAAACCTTGAGTTTTCACCTAGATGATTTTTACCAACTCCAACTCTCATTAACAAGATGGAGTTACCGGTGGCGTATACAATCCCAGTAAGGTTGCGTATGCAATCCCAGTAAGGTGGCGTATACAATCCCAGTAAGGAATGACAAAGTTAATAACCTAAATGAGCTGCTTAGTCATAGTCATATTCGAAAAATAGGTCATCTGGGAATCTCTCACCCCGTGATAGCCCCGTGTCATAGGAGCATCTAATAAATTGGAACTGGCCTTCCATGTTGGGGATTATTCCGTCAGGGTAACATCCTTAATACGTAAAAAGTTGCAAGTTTTGAGATAGGCAACAGCTTCGGATAACAGATACCCTCAAATATCAACCAGACCAGGAACGTCCTCGGACAACGAATTAGGAGTATGCACCCGAAACGTACATACTCCGGTGTGTTACTCCGAAAATTCAATCTCTTGCTGTGGTCCAGGAAATAATTTGGACTGGATCAGGAATACACAAATGAAAAACATGAGATGCATATTACAGCTGCCACCCAAGGATGCACCCATTAGGATCTGGGAGGCCAAATATATTCAAAAATAATCCATTTTAAGCCGGTTAGTGTTCGCCTGGCTGTAATCCACATCAGAGCATCATTTTGGAACATCAGCCTTGTATGTGCGGAAGACCCCATTAAAAAGGAATTTTACGACCTCCTGGACAGAGCCTACGGATCATGTCCTCAATACGATGTGAAAATCGTCCTAGGGGACCTCAATGCGAAAATCGGACAGCACAGTTTGAACGAAACTACAACAGATAATGGCTTCCAACATTAGAATTTGCAGCAGCATTAGGTTGATACGACTCCGAATCCACAAAGCTACCAGGCAATATCCATATGGTCCAATCGCCAACCAATTCCACCAAGTGCTCATAGATACAGAGGAGAAAATTTCGTCTCTGGGCATTTTCTCGTCGTAGCCGAAATCAAAGCCCGACTGTCCAGCGAAAAGAAGCTACGAACGGTAAAAAATAGACTTCAAGTTGGACGTCTTAGTAATCCGGATATTGCCATAGACCACAACAAGCAACTGGGTGAGAGACTCCCCGCTGTATTATTACTCGAAAGTCTAAATGCTTGGTCCACCGAACCCTAATCCTAAGCAGGAAATCGGGGCAAATAGTATTACGCACCTTCGAAAAGAAATTTCTTCGTCAAATTCTTGGCGCTACATAAAGGGGATGTCGAATGGAGGAGATGATTTAACCTCGAGTTTTGTGAACTGTACCACATTAACTCGGCCACATCGAATGAATGAACATTAATGCAAAATAATCATCAAATCCCAGCCTTCAAGTTTGAGGCGACAAGGGAGACCGAACCTCCGCTTTATAGATCAAGAGATCACGGATGCCGCAGCGCTTGGAATGAATAACTGGCTGCCTTGTATCAGACAGAGACCCACAAGTCACAAAGGGTTGGGAGTCGGTATTTGGAGCATGAAATTGTTAATTATCACACCCCAAATCGATCCCTTCGTCGATTATTTTTAACGCTACGCTATACAACAACCGACTTACAATTAATCAGAATCTAACTGATAGACCTCACGTTAGCTATATCGGAGGTGTCATCGCGGGATAATGACTGAAATAAAGCTGAATTTGAAAGATCTGATTTATTTGACGTTATTTCACGGCGTCGTTTTGGAGCAAAAAAGTCAACATCAGCCTTTCACTAGACAGTTCTGCGAACAGTCATATTTCCAGGCCAAATGGTTCCTTCATCTATAAGCCTTTCCGTCCTTACTTACTTACTTAAGTGGCGCCACAGTCCGGAATGAACCTGGGCCTCAACCAACATGCCTCTCCAATTAGCCCGGTCCTTAGCTAACTGCCTCAAGTTACGCACTCCAAGTTGGTTGAGGTCGGTTTCTACTTGTGCGCGCCACTTATGGCGAGGTCTTCCTCTACGGCCTCCGACGTCTGGCTGGGAATCGAAGACTCTGCGAGCCGGAGTATTGGTGTCCATTCGTTCTACTTGTCCTAGCCATCTTAAACGTCCAATGCGGAGTTTTTTGACCAGGGGCATGTCGCTGTACAGCTCGTATAGTTCTTGTTGAATCTTCGTCTCCTTAGCCCGTCAACGCAAACGGGACCGAAGATTTTTCGAAGAATTTTCCTCTAAAACCAACCAAGCATTTCTTCATCCGCTTTTGAGACGGTCCATGCTTCAGCGCCGTAGAGCAGGACTGGGATGATCAGGATCTTATATAAGATCTCCTTAGTAGTTCGAGTGAGGGCTTTACTACTGAATTGCCTTCTTAGCCCGAAGAAACAGCGGTTGGCAAGAGTAATTCTTCTTTTAATTTCTGACGAGATGTTGTTGTCAGAGTTAATAGCGGAACCGAGATAGACAAAGTCCCGTACTACATCAAAGTTATATCTGTCAATGGTGGCATTCTGTCCAATTCGTCGATGTTGTGTGTCCTTTCGTGTTGACAGCATATACTTCGTCTTGCCCTCATTTACTGCTAAACCCATTCTATACAAACAAACGTGGCTATCACATCACGTTGGCTCCTACCAATGATGTCAATATCGTCGGAGTATGCTGGTAGTTGTACAGATTTTTGGAAAATTGTGTCTCTGGTGTTGGCTAGTGAGTTTTGCAAAATCCTCTCAAGAATCAGATTGAAGAAGCCACATGACAGCGCATCGCCTTGCCTAAATCCTTTTTGGAATCGAATGTGTCGGTGACGTCGTTTCCGACCCTGATGGAGTAGCGGGAATTCTTCATCCTCATCCTACACAAACGGACGAGTTTGGGCGGTATACCAAAACTTGACATGGCTCTGTATAGTTCGTCTCTTTAAATGCTGTCGTATGCGGCTTTGAAGTCGATGAATAGGTGGAGGGTACCGATTTTAACTTCTTGGGTTTTTTCCAGGATCTGCCGAAGTGTGCAGATTTGATCGGTTTTCCTGGCCTAAAACCACACTGATAAGGGCCGATCAGGTTGTTGGTAACGGTTTCAAGTGTTCGCTTATTAAGGGATAGGATCTTGTAATCGATGTTGAGGAGACTTATGCCTCTGTAGTTTGCGCAGTTCAGAAGGTCTCCTTTTTTGTGGATCGGGCAAACGATGCTAAGGTTCCATTTTTCAGGCATACTTTCTTCCGATCAGATTCGGCTTATGAGTTGGTGGATGTTACTTACCAAGTCATCTCCGCTGGCTTTATAAAGCTCGGCGGGAAGGCCGAGCTTTCCGGCAGCCTTATTAAGCTTCAGTTTAGATATTGCTATCCTCACTTCACTCAGGTCGGGTGGTTGGCTGCTTTCTCCGTCGTCGTTGCCAATATTGAATGGTTCGTTCTGCCTGACAGCGGAATGTGCTTCGTCGTCTCCGTTTAACAGTCTGCAGAAGTAGTTCTTTCATATCCTCAGCATCGACTGTGTCTCAACTACGATATTTCCTTGTTCATCTCGACAGGATTCTGTTCGAGCCTTGTCTCGTTGGCTTTGACGTTTTACACTTTGGTAAAACTTGCGAACATCTTTCCTGGAGTGGCACCTCTCTATATCCCCGATCGCGCGCTCTTCTTGCTCCTTTTTCTTCTTTCTAAAAAGCCGGTGTTCTTCCCTTCTTCTCTGCCTATAGAGCTCAATGGCAGCTCTCGTCTTCACCTGCAGCTTAGCCTTGTAGGCCTCGTACTTGGCTGCGAGCATCTGTCGGCATTTGCCTTTCCGTCCGTCATGACTTTAATACATCGAACTACAATTCAAATCGCAGTCAGAGTTTAACGTCCTCATTGTGCATATCCACAGGAAAAGGTAACACGCATGCAGGACCCTTTATGCCTCCACAACTGACACTAATGAAAGGCTTCCCATGAACCACAGTCCTGTATACAATACAAATCGCCTTGTAAAAGGGAATAACGATTTCCACATGTTATCAGTGCACGCAAGGATAAATAAATCAAAGAGAGCTCGACAAAAAAAAAAAAACGGTTTGCCATTATCATCAGCGTTATCCCAGATTTCCGAGGGAAAATTAATGTTAAATTCCCCTTATCATGCGTCCGTTTTTTTATTATTCATCAACTGTGCATTGGTATTGGGAATTCTTCTCAATTGCATTCCATCTGCATCGCGAGCAAACAGAACATCATCCCAATCCCGAGTTACTTTAAACGAGATGAACGATTGTATCTGCGGGGTGTTGCATTGCAATCCGTCGATTGATAGCGCTTCTCAGTTCATAGGCGCATAGCACAGTTATTGGCAAACATTTGCAAGCACTACATTAAATCACCATTAATGACACAAGGACCATGTAAAGTGCAAACCGTTGAAAAAAAAATGGAGTACTCGTATTTATATACAGGACATGTGTGTGTGTGTAACAACTTATACGTCACGCGTAAGCTGTTTTGAACAGCCTTCACCCAATCGCCAGCACTCAGTGGCACACCACCCACTGCTGTAGCCCTACCACGGAACGGATATCCTGCGGATGCAATTTCTGAAATTAGTTCGCATTCACTTTGGCTTTATGCCGAGCGAGCTGAGAGCCGAGGTGGTTTCGGTTCGGTTTGGGTTTTTGTGTGCTGGGTTTGTCGGTTTCACATAGGTCCACCGCCTCGCTTAGAATGGCGCACGAGTAAGTAACGACCGTGTTGTGTATACCCGTCTGTTGGGCTGGGTAATACGTTAAATATGCATTGAGGCTTAATGGTTGGATTAAGCTATCCCTGTCAGTGTTGGTGAATGTGTTTGTGTGCTTTCTCAAGAAACTTGGACTCAACTTAACGATTCACCTTAAAAGCTGCATAAGATATGAAACAAAGTACACACACTCGCTCTGTCTCTTTCTCTCTTTCTTTCTGACTCTTATCCTGGCAGGATAACAATATATTTATTACTGTGGAACAAAAGAGGAAAACTTTTCGTAACGTATTTGCATTTTTAATGAGTTAAGTCGTCTCCTTCTTGTACTCGCTCCATTCTCTGGACTATTTTTCGTTCCATTCAGCCTCCACCAACCACTCGGTCGGTAAAGGTCATTTGTATAGGAGATGTAAGCATAAGGTTTTTGTATACATACTTAATAGGATTATGGTATTTTTTTTTGTTCTGTTCCTGTTGTTTGGAGGTTTCATAATGATATCATTAACCTTGTTCCTTTGTCCTTTTCCACAAAATTCGAGAGAGATCCAGAGCGGAACGCTGGAGTCCTGTGACGGTGGTAGACGATGTAATGTCATTAAAATTTACTTTAATTTGCATCTCTCGACCGAAAAACACTCAGCTAATGTTTCTTTTATCTTTCTGTTTGCAGAACCAGCGGAAGGCATCATCATTTGTGAATATTGAAGCTAAGGGGCGGCTGCAGATAAATCAACTGTAAGTATCTTATTAGTTAGGATTAAATGATATTATAGGGTTTTTGGCAGCGGCACCCATGTTAATGGCAACTCATCTCAAAGCGATATTCGTATAAGCCTTTCTTTTTTTTTTGCTTTTGGGTAAGGGATGGACATAAATAGGGTCCGGGAATGGATGCTGAATTAGGGTTCGCAGTGGGACAGGCCGAAGATTAAAGGTATTAAAATGTTGAAATACGACATTTAAAGTTCAACAATTATGAAATCATTGTCACCATAGAAATGGTTGGGTTCTAGGCCCATAAAGCAAGGATTTGATTAATTTGAATGAATAGACAAAATTGTGTGCTAGGTAGGTGGGTGGGTATTATATTAGCTGGAGAAGTTGTTGTTGGTGTTAGAGTGTGTGCGTTGTTTTTTTGGATGGATTTTTCAACGTTTTTGAGTTGAAGTGATTCTATCACAACTAATAAGCGTATAATATGGTTACACTTGTGGAAATTGCATTGTATGTCTGTATACAGCGACTAATTGTGTAAAGCTGACATACTGGAGTCCAAATAAATTGATCATTTTTGGCAAGCAAGCTCGATAGAACCCAAGCCTTAATTTATCCATAACAATTCATTTGTTGGTGAATTATTTTAACGATGGCGACAACTCCTGTTTTATGTCAACTCCTGACGGTGTAGATAAGCTTTTCATGATAACTGTACAGTACTCTTCTTTCTTGATGGTTTCTTTTTTTCATGCCAATATGCTTGCAGTTTTTTAACCCTCGAATACTAATGTTCGCCTGTCAAGCCGAACGTATTCCGTTCTCACTTTGTATTTCATGATCCCTTGTTAATATTAACACACGGGTTCGTGCCAAGTCAGTGTTCCGGTGTGCGAGCTAGTATGTGGTCGGACGTAAAATTTCTCTTTATAATTTCTAAGTAAAGGACCATCATGACGCCTGGGAGGCGAACATTTGTATTAAAGGTAATAAATGACGCGCTCAATCCAGCAAAAAACGAAAGGAAAAGATCATTATGAAACTTTGGAATTCGAAAAAAAGGGTATAAAAGTTAACAACTGCAAAAAATGCAAAAACAAACATACTGCCTAGATTATAGATCACCAAATTCCTTTCAATTGGACAAATAAATTGGGCTAACCTAATTTTACGAAGCCATAATTGAAAGATAGGGTTTTGAGATTTTTTTCCCTTGGGTGGTGGAAATCTCAAAAGACACGATAAACACGTGCCCAAAGTAAGTGTGGGACATTAACACCACTAAAACCACCACCCTTTTTGGATTTTTTTTATTGCAACTAAGTATGCGACTTGATGGTTGGCTGTTGTAGAACGAGTGTAGACTCTGATTGGCTTTAACTTGGCAATGCCCAGTGTTGTAACTCTGACTACACATCAAGTGCTTATTTTTTACCTCCAAGTGGAAACTATCGGGTACTGGTCTCATCCAACCGGATTTGACTTGCTAAACGATAAGCACGAGTGCTGATAACACGACGAAAAACAGCAACACCATAAACAGCCAGGTCAGAATGGCCCAGGCGAACCTGGACAAGCTGCTTCGACATATTCGGACAACAGGTTGTCTAGGAATTTCAAGAGTTATTCAGGCCCCTTGAACAGAGCTGGTGGCGATGAACCGAAAGGCCAACGGCAGCGCTCAATCACGTAGTGGATTCTGATGGTCCCGAGTAATAGGGGTATCTAATAAATTGGAACTGGCCCTCCAGGTTGGGGGTGGGGGGTGCTTTGGGTTAACTACCTAACCATGGAAAAATCTAACATTTACGAAGCAACCAATAGCCTCGAAAAGGACTGATTTTATTGTTGACGACACGGCTAAGCGAAAAAAGGACAACGACGTTCGTATCTGCACCTGGAATGTGAAAAAATTAATCAGGAGTGCAAGCGAACAACGATCGGAAGCCCTAAACGGCTACAAAGCAGACATTACTGCCATCCAGGAAATACGATGGGATGGGCCGGGCAAAACGAGGATGAAAAACTGTGACATCTACTACGGACCGTGTTATAGTGAGCAGAAACAGCGACTATTCGGATGCGGATTTGTTGTAAGTGCCAGACTTAGGCAAGAAGTATTATGTTTACAAGACATTAGCGAACGCAATGTAACGATCCGCATCAAGGCCGAATTTGCCAACATAAGCCTCATATGCGCTTACGCCCCAACGGAGGAAAAAGATGATATTGCTAAGGACTGCTTCTATGAGCTCCTTGACAAAACTTATGAGCGACTACCGAAGAACGATGATAAAATCGTGCTGGGAGATTTTAACGCAAAGGTAGGAAGAGAAGACAACTTTAGCAGTATTGTCGGAAAACATAGCCTACACGACAACACGTCTGGTAACGGACTTAGGCTAATTGACTTCGCTACGGAACGAAATGCCACTATAGCCAGCACACGGTTTCCTCACCTCGATATCCATAAGGAGACATGGCGCTCTCCAGATCAACGAACCGCAGATGCTCGCAGCCAAGAACGAGACCTACAAGGCTAAGCTGCAGGTGAAGACGAGAGCTGCCGTTGAGCTCTATAGGCAGAGAAGAAGGGAAGAACACCGGCTTTTTAGAAAAAAGAAAAAAGATCAAGAAAAGCGCGCGATAGAGGATATAGAGAGGTGCCACTCCAGGAAAGATTTTCGCAAGTTTTACCAAAGTGTAAAACGTCAAAGCCAAGGATACAAGGCTCGAACAGAATCCTGTCGAGATAAACAAGGAAATATCGTAGTTGAGACACAGTCGATGCTGAGGATATGGAAGAACCAATTCTGCAGACTTTTAAACGGCGATGACGAACAACATTCCGCTGTCAGGCAGAACGACCGATTCAAAATTGGCAACGACAGCGAAAACTGCCAACTACCCGGCCTGAGTGAAGTGAGGATAGCAAGATCTAAACTCAAGCTTAATAAGGATGCCAGAAATGACGGCCTTCCCGCCGAGCATTATAAAGCCGGCGGAGATGACTTGGTAAGTAACATCCACCAACTCATAAGCCGAATCTGGTCGGAAGAAAGTATGCCTGAAGAATGGAACCTAAGCATCGTTTGCCCGATCCACAAAAAGGAGACCTTCTGAACTGCGCCAACTACAGAGGCATAAGTCTCCTCAACATCGCCTACAAAATTCTATCTGCCGTAATATGGGAATTCTTGAAACCGTTTACCAACAACCTGACCGGCCGTTATCAGTGTGGTTTTAGGCCAGGAAGTCCACAATCGATCAAATCTTCACACTTCGGCAGATCCTGGAAAAAAAACCCTAGAAGTTAAAATCGATACCCTCCACCTATTCATCGACTTCAAAGCCGCATACGACAGCATTTAAAGAGACGAACTATACAGAGCCATGTATAGTTTTGGTATACCGCCCAAGCTCGTCCGTTTGTGTAGGATGACGATGGAGAATTCTCGCTGCTCCTTCAGGTCGGAAACGACCTCACTGACACATTCGATACCAAAAAAGGATTTAGGTAAGGCGATGCGCTGTCATGTGACTTCTTCAATCTGATCCTTGGAGGATTGTGCAAAACTCACTAGCCAACACCAGAGGCACAATTTTCCAAAAATCTGTACAACTACTAGCATACGCCGACGATATTGACATCATTGGTCGGACCCAACTTGATGTCATAGCCACGTTTGCTTGCATAGAGAAGGAAGCGGCAAAAATGGATTTAGCGGTAAATGTGGGCAAGACGAAGTATATGCTGTCAACACGAAATGACACACAACATCGGAGAATTGGACAGAACGTCACCATTGACAGATATAACTTTGAGGTAGTACGGGACTTTATCTATCTCGGCTCCGCTATTAACTCTGACAACAACATCTCGTCAGAAATTAAACGAAGAATTACTCTTGCCAACCGCTGTTTCTTCGGACTAAGAAGGCAATTCAGTAGTAAAGCCCTCACTCGAACTACTAAGGAGATCTTATATAAGACCCTGATCATCCCAGTTCTGCTCTACGGCGCTGAAGCATAGACCGTCTCAAAAGCGGATGAAGAAATCCTTGGTCGATTTGAGAGGAAAATTCTTCGAAAAATCTTCGGTCCCGTTTGCGTTGACGAGCTATGGAGACGAAGATTAAACAAGAACTATACGAGCTGTACAGCGATAAGCGCCTGGTCAATAAACTCCGCATTGGACGTTTAAGATGTCTAGGCCATGTAGAACGAATGGACACCAATACTCCGGCTCGCAGAGTCTTCGATTCTTAGCCAGACGTCGGACGCAGTAGTGGAAGACCTCGCCTTAAGTGACGCGCACAAGTAGACACCGACCTCAACCAACTTGGAGTGCGCAACTGGAGGCACTTAGCTAAGGACCGGGCTAATTGGAGAGGCATGTTGGTTGAGGCCCAGGTTCATTCCAGACTGTAGCGCCACTTAAGTAAATAAGAAAGTAAGTTTGCGACTTATCTAGAAATTTTTTTTATCACGAGTAATCAACGTTTGGCTGGAAACTTTCCTGTGAGAGTTCCTGCTTTTTCCGCAATTTATACGGTGGTTTGTTATTACCGGGCCAAATCTAAGGGCTTAGTTCTTTGAAGACGCCGCAATAAATTTGTTTCGTCAAAAATTTGAAGGATAGTTGTGTTAACGTGTCCCAATAAAAGTTTTTTTTATGTTTGC
Organism: Rhingia rostrata; assembly: GCA_949824845.1. Classification (NCBI taxonomy): domain Eukaryota; kingdom Metazoa; phylum Arthropoda; class Insecta; order Diptera; family Syrphidae; genus Rhingia; species Rhingia rostrata. Next base: position 134,762,041 of record OX463755.1, on the reverse strand, counting down.
GTGCAAAATTTTTCGTTTCATCTCTAACCGCGGGAATACCCAGATCTCTGCGTTGATCTGCATTCCCTATATACCACGGCGCATTGACGAATGATCTTAACATTTTGTTTTCAAAAGTTTGTAAAATATTTAGATTCGTTTCACTGGTACAACGCTATAGTTGTATACCATATGTCCAGACCGGCTTTAGCACTTGTTTGTATCATAGCAGCTTGTTATCAAGGTTAAGCTTAGAATATTTTCCGAGTAACCAGTACAGTTCTCTGTATTTATTTTTGAATTCTTCGCATTTCTTTTTTACATGCGACTTCCATATAAATTTTGCATCAAGTGTCATTCCGAGATATTACGCTTCATTTGCAAAACGGACTCGAACCGTATTGAGAAATACTGGCAAATTGTTTGTCCGTTTATACAAAAAATCCAATTGAATCGATTTGCACTTGTTAGGTGCAATCCGCCAGGATTTTCTCCATTCATTAACCTCTTTCGTTGTGCCAACTGCTTTATCGTCAGCAAACGTGGCAACTATTGTATCGTTTGCTTGTGGGATATCACGTGTAAATAGGAGGTACAAGAGTGGTTCAAGGACACTTCCTTGGGGTACTCCTGCAAATATTTCTTTGAAATCCGAATATTCGTTTCCACGTTTAACACGGAAGAGTCTTTGCTCAAGATAAGATACGAGGGTTTTATATAATTTTTCAAGCAGAACTTGTCTGAGCTTGCAGTGAAGGCCTTTATGCCAAACTTTGTCAAAAGCTTGCGACCCGTCAAGAAATACGGCTGAGGAAATTTCTTTTCTTCGAAAGCTTTCTCAATTACATCAGTAATTCGATGAACTTGGTCCACAGTCGAATGTTTACTTCTAAACCCAAATTGATGGTCAGGTAAAAGGCGTTTTTGATCAATAATGGGGTGTAAGCGACCGAGTAATATCCTTTCAAAAACTTTTGAAATTATTGGAAGAAGTGAATTAGGTCTGTAAGATTTTATTTCATTCGGTGATTTTCCTGGTTTGAGAACCGTAATCACTTCCGCGACTTTTGACTGTCTTGGAATGTATTCTTATCTAATTGCTGCATTTACAATGTAGAGGAGTTTAGATAACACTTTTCGGGGCAACATTTTAAAATGTTCTCCTGTAATTAAGTCATAACCCGGAGCTTTTTTAGGCTTTAATTTCTGTATTTTCCGTAAAAACTATTCAATACTTGCATATCTAACTAGATAACTATCGGTTGTAGTTTCGAATAAATTAATGTTTTCTGGACCATCGAATGGTTTAAATGTTTCCTCAAGATGTGCGGCAAAAACGTCTGCTTTTTCTATATCGCTTTTTGCCCAAACGTCTTGAGTTACCCTAATTGGTGGAACAGCGTTTGTTTTGGCCGTTTTATGATTTTAATTGCTTTCCAAAGTGAGTACTTCGATTCTTTTCCAGCGGTTAGGCTTTGCAGATAATTTTCTACGATATGGTTTTCAAAGTTCTTAATCGAATTTGATAGCATATTACTCAACCGATTGAGATGTGTTTAATCTTGCGGGGCACGACTTTGGTGCCATCTTTTTCGAGCTTTTCTTTTTGTCTAGCCAAATTTTTCATTTCCCATGGGTACTTGATATTACTATAGCTCTCTATTTTGCTTTGTTGAGGAGTATTATTCCATGCTGATTTTTGAACGGTATCGATAAAGGAGTCAACCGCGACTTCAAGTTCCAATGGGGATCTAAGCGATTAACCCAATCGAATATTATTTTCAATATCGTTTTTGAACCCTTCCCAGTTGGTTTTGCCGTTTGTTAGTCTGGGTGGGTTTTCATTTCTAATGATTGACTCGCTCGTTGTTAGAATGACCGAAGAATGATCAGGGCAAGGATCAAAGCATTCGTCAACTTTGATTCGATTGGAAGACACACCTTTTGCTATGAAAAAATCGATCAACTCCGGGATTTTTATAACATCATTTGGCCAGTAAGTTGGTTACCCGTAGAATGAAATTCGATATTGTACTTTCTACCCACTTCGTAAATCTTACTACCTTTCTGTGATATGCATCTAGATCGCCAGAATTTATGTTTTGCATTAAAGTGCCCCCCGATGACAAAACGCTATCCAGGGGAAGCAAGTTTTCAAATTTTTTCTCAATATTGCATCGCGGCGGGTAGTAATCAGAAGATATCTTCAGAAAGGATTGCCTGCTTCTGACTTGTATAGAGCTAACTTGCATTGTTTCGATTTGTAATTTAAGATCAATCAAATATTCGACACATTCTTATATAGTGAGGCTCCACCTCTAGCCTTATTCGATGGATGTAGAGCATGGTATCCGAGGTAACCTTTAATCTTTAAGTTCGAATTACTGTTTGCGTGAGCTTCGGATATTAAACATATGTCGATATCTTTTTCTTGCATATGCAATTCAAGTTCTCCAAGTTTTTGCCAAAGGCAATTGGCATTCCACGTAACAATTTTAAGAAATCTATTCATGTCGAAGGCGGGGTACGTTTGTTGCGATATTTCTTTTATCTTTATCGGATACTATGGCTTGGGCATACGTTTGTACATTTGGTTTTGGATGTACAGGATCCGAACGGATTTCTGATGGCCGGTTTTGTGAAAATGTGGGTTTTTCAATTATAGCCTGCTTTGGCTTCGACACATTTTTAATCGGAGTTTTAGGCATTTTCTTCTTTAAATTCAATTTCTGTGAATTAGAACTCATAAAATTCGCCCGTCTTTTTTGCAGCTCCTTAGCTACTTCGCAGCCATGATGATTGCCTTTTCAGTTGATGCAGATAGGAGGACTTTTCCTTACTGACCTACAATCTACTGTCATATGATTTCCGGCACATTTTACACATCTCGGTTCTTTTTGACAACAGGTTTGCGTATGATTATATCCTTGGCAGCACTAGCACTGAGGAACTAATTTGGAATACTTACGCATGGGTTATTGTTTTTATTTCATTAATTTTATTCAAAATGTAAACTTTATAGAAAATGAGTATATATATAGGAAGACCTGGTCTTATAACATTTTCTTCGCCATCTTTTTGCTGTTTTTCTCGCTTGACAATGTTAACGGCATCTATAACTTACTATTGCCTGCTTTTCAGGTCGTTAATAATGTCATCCTTTAAGCACGACGCATGTAACCTTCTAGCTACAACGCGTAAAGGCCTTTCAGATTTATTTTCAAATGAATACCATTCAATTTTATCGGTATTTAGCTTCCGATATAACAGACGGTAGCTTTCCGGGTCTTTTAAGAAGACCTTCCATGTATTTTTTTTTGAGCGCAGTTACTTGGTAGTCCGACAATGCCAACAATTTTATCAAGGTATGTAACTTGTGAAAGTCGTCAATACGAATCACATTAATTGGCGGTGGGGGCGGTTGTTTCAGCCGTTTTACTTTTTCAACAATCCCTTTGTCTCAGATTTTAATTTCAGGAGATGATACAGCTTTCCTTTATTTAGCCGGTATTTTCTTAAGAATCCAGTCGATTTCGTGACTTCTTCATCCTTATGGTTAACGGAATTCACGGGACAGTTTATACATGGTTTTGGCTCATTAAATGTTTTCAATGTACTCCTTAGAGTCACATTTTCTTCCTTAAGATGGGGAATTTCTTTACGAAGCTCTTCGCAGAGCAGTTCGACATTGTTAAGCCTTGTTCGAAGAACGTCGTTTTCGTGCTTAAGGCTCTTATTTTTCACTGAATCTCGCTTTTCTTGGGCTGACACTTCTGGTGTTGTCGATCTCCTTGAGACACATATATTTTTTTCGAGATCGAGATGAAGGTCACCTCGTTACCCCTGAGTTTTTCCCGAAAGGGTTACATAATTGCGAAATTGGCTCTCCCCAGAATCCGTAGAGCCGACCTCCGAAGAGGGTGGATTTCCCAGTGATACTAAATCGCCACCTGGGGTATTAATTTTTTTTGTTTTAATCATTGCAATTTTTTTTTGTATACTCTTTACACTCGGTATACGGACGGGGAGTGGATTTTAGTCGCCTTCTACGACAGGAATGCCTTACATCGGGTATATTCTGACCCCTAACCCGAAGGGGCATTTAAAAGAACTTAAAAATAACTTTGACTGTTAAGTTTTATTTTGTTTTTTGTTGTGTAAAATCCTATAAATGAAAACTATGTTCCTTTTTGAAATCAATTATTTATAGCTATGCAATTTCATTCTTCATATTTTCAACTTTCTCTTACAGAGGAAAAAAATGTTCGACTTCGAGATTTTGATTGATTCTAACATTAGTATTATAGCGGAACCCAACAAAAAGTTTTTTTTTTGGAATTCCGTCCGTCCGGTTCGTCGTCCCGTCTGTTCGTACACGTCTCTCCAGCCTAAACGACTTCATATCCAGCTGTTTTTGGGTCATAATTCTAGGCCATTTTTTTGTTTTTAGCCATGTTCACCGGCACCTGCCATATAAAAATCATACGTAACCTTAATTTTCTCGAAAAGATCTCTAACGATTTTGATTAAACTTCATATATAATATAAGCATATAAGTACCAACAAAACTGCATACACTGTTTTTTTCGAAAAAATCCATATAACGGATTTTTGCATTTAGGACCTATAGAGAAAATTGCTTTTGGCCCAACTATCCCTAAACGGAATTTTCAATTTTGGCCAAAAACGACACCGATTACTTTCAATTACGGAATAAGCGTTCATCACATTTCGACATTATTTACATCATTTTTAGCATCATTAATCAAAAAAAATTTTACTGTAAATTTTGGCCAAATTGTGAAAAACGTCAAATTAACTCGCTGTGAAAGAGAAAGTTGCGTACGACCTAACCGTGCACCCACCACTGGTTTTCTTTTTTCATACCAATATTATTGTAGTTTTTTTTAAAAAAGCTTTATACAGGGTGTCCGCCGGGAAGGTATACTGATTCGTTTTGCCGCCATTTTGGTAAACATTCGCCTTGACAGTTCATAATTGGCAGTCGTGAAGTAGACACGTGGCAAATTTATTATGGAAAAATATTCGATAAACCAACGCATTTTAATTGTTGAAACATTTTATCAAAATCAATCATCGATTACTGTGACGATGAGAAAGTTACGTGAAATTGTTGGGACAACGTATCAAAATCAATCATCGGTTACTGTGAGAAAGTTACGTTAAATGTTTGGGAAAAACAACGTGAGAACAAAACGCACTATTTATCGTATAGTGAATGATTTGGAAGAAAGAGGGTCTCTAGGTTTTAGGCCCAAGCATGGACCACAACGTACTGCAAGATCGGCTGAAAACATTACTGCTGCTCAAGGAAGTGTTCAAAACAAATCCATCAACGTCAATTCGACGCCGTGCTCAGGAGATTGGTCTTCAAAGAACAACTTTGGCCACAATTTCGAACAAGGATTTGCATTTGTTTCCATTTACGATTCAGTTGACACAAGAGCTTCTTCCACGAGACCAAATACGCCGCCGTACATATGCCATTAAGATGTTACAGCTAGCCCAGGACAACCCCGATTTTCATGAAAAAATCATAATGAGTGACGAGGCACATTTTCAATTGGATGGAAATGTGAATAAACAGAATAGTCGGTTCTAGAAAAAATAAATTTATGGCGCAACAGGCTCGTTAGTACCCAGGGCCAAGCTTTTTTCTCACAACCATTCATGCGTGCGTGTGTACTTCTTTGCACGATGGCGGGACTTCCTGTTTTATGCCGAATCCGAACGGCTAAGTTGAGATAAGCTATTCATGACAATTGATACTACTCGGATGATTTGTCAGACCATTACGAGAGGAGGGCCAGTGAAAAATCATTCAGGTGTTGCTACGGCTGGGAATCGAACCCATACCTTGTGCGCGGCAGTTCAACGCACTAACCATCGCGCCACTGAGCTCGTCAGAATAGTCAGTTCTGGGCAATGGAAAACTTTCAAATTACTCAAATTACAGCCACCTTTACATCCATTAAAAGTTACAGTCTGGTGTGCAATTCGGTCAGGAGGAATCATTGCATCATAAGTTCGTAACAGGGAGGTTTTCTAAGGCTTTCGTTTCTGTATTTTTCGTTTATCTAAGTATGTTATTGTCGGTTCTACTTTCGAACTAAATAATAATTTCATGCTTGAATATCAAATGGTTTGAATGTTTCCTCAAGATGTGCGGCTAAAACGTCAGCTTTTTCTTTATAACGGGTGATCCAAGTAGAGATACTTTTTTCAATAGCCTTTTTTGACTGATCACGTGTGAGTCGTGTCATGCTGTCATGTTATTTTTGTTTAGTATTGTTTGGCATTTCATAATGGAAAGACTTACGCGTGAACAACGTTTACAAATTGTTCAACTTTATTATGAAAATTCACGTTCTGTGAGGAATGTGTTTCGTGCTTCGCTTAACTTATGGTCAACATAATCTTCAAAAAAAATGCCAAAGAATGTTCTTTCAAACGATAATAAACATTCTCCATTAAATTTGAATTTTCTTTGTTTTTTTCTTTAAAAAAGTAGGGAACCTCGAAATGGATCACCCTTTAGCTTTTTTCCCAAACGTTTTTAGTTACCCTTATTGGTGGTCACGCGTTTTTTTTTGCCGTTTTATGACTTTAATTGGTTTCCAAAGTGAATAACTCAAATTTTTCTAAGGTTTTTAAAATGTTTAATCGAATTCGATAGCGCTAGTTACTCAACCGATTGTGATATTTATACCATAGTAAGTAAAAGCTTAGTTGAAAAATAAGGCAGGTAAATATTTATAAATCGTGTTATAATGTTTATATTTATAATCAGCATTTACCCCATCCATAACATCTCGCTTTAAAAGCTTCAACCCCTAAATTAACCTATTCCATGAATCTCGCATGTTAAAGGTCAGACTGTGTAGACGAGACCCTGTTAAATAAAACACCTCTGCTTTTAATTTTAAAAAACATTTTTCATTGAAAATTTTATTCATTGCTTACTTTCGCAATAAAGTACATCAAAGGCTGCTAACTAAGTTATGAATTGTTGTTTTAAGCACGCATTCCGTAGGCATGATAATTCAAAGGAACTTGGTGCTTGTCTTGAAGCTCACCATCTTGCTATTCACATTAAAAAAATCTATCCATACCACGGTATACCTTGGATACTCCGATCTAAGTGATGAATTCTTGGAAGAGCTCAATGATACCCCCACCGACGTCTTCCATCACCTGCGAGCAGTGTCTAATAACTTAACTTTTTATAAAATTAGTCTGAATTTGTATTTTGAAACATAAAATATGAAATTTACTTCGCTTAAGGATGAGTAATTTGATGTTCACTTCTCAAGTAATTTCGAGGTTGAAGAAACATTTTCATTTCAAAGAGACATAAGTCTATGTAGCTAGACACAAATGAAAACTTTGTATCGGGTTTTTCAATAAGAGCGCTACAAAAGTTTTTTTTAATAAAACAAAAACGGTTTTGGATATCAATAAAATTCTTTATTCCTGTGGAAGTACGTTCGATGCCATTATATATGGAACTCGATTTTTTTTTGCATGGCCACCACGGGCACGCTTGCAGAAGTCCAGACGCTGAACCCAATTTTCGACGGTTTTCAAGCATAAATCGGCCGATACTGCTGCAATTTCACGTTCGATATTCATACGAAGTTCATCAATCGTCGCTGGCTTGTTGGCATAGACCATAGACTTGACGTAGCCCCACAGGAAAGAGTCTAACGGCGTCAAATCGCACGACCGAGGCGGCCAAGCGACTGGACCATTTCGTGAGATAACACGTTCTCCAAGCTTGGTTTCCAATAAATTAATTGTGGCATTCGCTGTGTGGCTTGTGGCGCCTTCCGGTTGGAACCACATGTCCTCCAAGTATATATCATCCAATTGGGGCCAAAAATATTCGGTTATCATTGAACGGTAGAGATTCCCATTCACAGTAACGTGCCGGTCTTGATCATCACGGAAGAAGTACGGGCCATTGACGCCGCCGGCCCATAAACCACACCAAACCGTAATTTTTTCGGGATGCAATGATGACTCATAGAGTACGTGTGGATTGCTGCCTGGCCAATACCGCACATTTCGTTTATTGACGAAGCCATTCAGCCAGAAATGAGCCTGATCGCTGAAGATGATTTTTCGATGAAAATCCGAATCATTTTCACGTTGTTGCTCAGCCCAATTCACGAACATACGACGCTTCTGGTGGTCAAGCGGCTTCAGTTCTTGCGTCAATTTAATCTTGTAAGGATGTAGGCCAAGATCTTTTCGCGAAATTCGCCACAACGACGTCACAGAGATGCCCATTTGGGCTTTCTTCAACTGAAGCCTCAGCGGCAGCAATATTCTCGACACTACGGGCACTTCTTTGTCTCACTGGTACGGGGACATTTTGTACTGTGCCTGTGGACTCAAATTTTTCCACTAGACGCTTCATTGTTGATCTGCTAGGACGATTATGACGACCATAAATTGGACGTAGCCTCTTAACGTTGAGGCCAGTGACTCCGAATTTCGGTTGTAAATTTTTATAATTTCGACTCTTTGTTGGATCGTATATCTTTCCATCATGAAATGGCAAACCTTACTGAAGAGAAATGTCAAAAGAGCGGCAAGAAATATGGCGTCGTTTGCTGCACCTGTCGTTCAACTTTTGTAGCGTCCCTGTTGAAAATCCCGATATTATAAGTCACATGGTTTTCCCTTTTTAGACTTCTGGTCCTAGATCGCATCTTGTAGATAACTGCCCTGCACCACTTGAGGGTGGATTCAAGTTTTGGAGTAGCACCCTGGGTAAACAGCTTGACTGCATTCCGAGTGCGTATTCTTAAGTCGTTGCCCGTGGTCATTCCGGGTCTGGCCGGTATATTAGGGGATCCGTTATCCTAAGCTGTTGGCTCCTTTATAACATTTTAACTTGATCCCAGTAGAGCAATCGTGAAAACAATCGAACTTGAGAATTTAATTAAACCTTACATGACGATGATGTAGAAGTCCGTAAAAGCGGGTATATCGGTCTTTCAGTTTGTGTAGTATACCCAGTCGTGCACCCCACCACTCGTTACACGTAGAATGATAGTTACACTGACCAACCCTTTAAATTCCTAGTTGATATGATTTTCCGATATGTTGAAGCATCTCAGAAATAGCCACCAAACTCCATTTTCGAAATTCTTGAACATCTGTTTTGGAAAAAGGAAAAGTTGCCTCAAGGAAAGGACTCATTCCCACACACTCTCATGTGTTTCCATTAATGATTTACAAAGGTAAGGTAGTCCTGTCATCCATTATATGTGATCTCCTGAAATCGCCCACCATCCCACCCGAGTTGTCTGAACATTTAAATTATACCAATTGCAAGCTTTAAGTTGATAAACTACTCTCAGCCGGTCCATTGATCCATGGTTACGGTGGTTATTCCCTGTTTACGATCCAACATTTCTCTTATCTGCTCTAACAACTCCATTACACTTACATAGAAGCCATTTTCGAAAACGAACCAAATCGTTACAATTCGGTATCTCATGGATATATGGAGAATTTCCTGAAAATCAGTCACACTTCCGTTCACATACTCATGCCAGACGAGCGGCCACCAAACTGAGGGAATCGTATACATATCTAGGAATCACCGTAGCTTCATGTGGATATCCAAACCCTGCTGAGATGAAACCACACAATATCCTGGTTGTCCACCGTTTCGCCATTTAAGCACGAGGATAAACAAAAACAAGCACAATATGCATTCATGTGAAATTATTTCCGGAAAGTTTAGAGAATCGACTACAAATGTAAAAGTATCTACACCCAAAAAACAATAACAACAACAACTGGAATACCAACATCAAAAACAGATGCTCCTGCTCCTGCTGCTGCTGTTAGTGGCGCTGGGTCCTGCTCTGACTGTTTTCGTATTGTGGTGCTACTGTTTTGTCGCAAATTTAGTCAGTGGCATTTCATAGATAGGAATAATTGTTAACATACCGTGACCGGAGAGGAAAAGTATCTATTACATGGAGATGGCTTGGTGCATAATGCCCGCCATAACTATACGGGTGAAGAACAAAACGAAAACTTTTCCCATGAATGCTGTCGATGGGTTTAGTTGACCCCATTTCTGATAGGCTTGGTTAGTTTGGAGCGGCATATATCTTTATGAATGTTGTCACGGAAATGCCTCTGTTGGGAGGCATTTATTTCGATTTGTAGTCCAGGTTAATCAATGCGATGTCAAACAAAAGGAAATGAATTTTAATCTCGAGAGGTAAATAGTTTCTTTGCATAAAAAAAAAAAATTTATACAACTAGGTCTGGAAACGTGAAACATGTGCACCTTTGTGGCGCTTAATTAGGGTTGAAATATTCTTTCTTTTCATCCTGTTTACGTATGCAGTACATATAGGACTACCTGGTGCACCTGGGGTGTTTTTAAAGCGAAAAAGTCAGGATTCAGGAGGATAAGAGGATAAGTTCAAGCTCAAGTCTTCTTTCCAAACAAAAATATTGGTGATGATTAGAAAAGTGAGGAAGGTAAATTAGATAGAAGGGCATAGCTAACACTTATACGGTTGTTTTTAAAGTTATTTACGATAACATTTTAAGATCTCATAACCTCACCCACCACGTCATGTTATGTCGTGTATAATACAGTGTGTCCACCGGGAAGGTATACTCCTTTGTTTTGCCGCCATTTTGGTAGACATTAGTCTTGACAGTTCATATTTGGCAGTCGTGAAGTAGACACGTGGCAAATTTATTATGGAAAAATATTCGATAAACCAACGTGTTTTAATCGTCAAAACATTTTATCAAAACGCACTATTTATCGTGTAGTGAATGATTTCGAAGAAAGAGGTTCTGTAGGTGACAGGTCCAACAACGTACTGCAAGATCGGCTGAAAACATTACTGCTGCTCATGGAAGTGCTCAAAACAATCCGTCAACCTCAATTCGACGACGTGCTCAGGAGATTGGTCTTCAAAAAACAACTTCGGCCACAATTTTGCACAAGGATTTGCATTTGTTTCCATTTGAGATTCAGTTGACACAATAGCTTCTTCCACAAGACCATTTACGCCGCCATACATATGCCAATAGGATGTTACAGCTAGCCCAGGGCAACCCCGATTTTCATGAAAAAATCATAATGAGTGACGAGGCACATTTTCATTTGAATAGACAGAATAGTCGGTTCTGGGCATAGGAATACCCTCAAAGTATTCAGCAGTCACCTTTGCATCCATTAAAAGTTTCAGTCTGGCGTGCAATTTGGTCAGGAGGAATCATTGGACCATACTTCTTTGAAAATGAAAACGGCGTAACGGTAACTGTGGATGGGGAGCTGTTATACTTTTACGCGAGGGGGGGACGAGTCTATTTCGGGAAGGAATTTCCCCCCGTGAGAGTATAACACGCAGCTGGTTAGATGCTGCCGGCTCGACCGCTCAGCTGAGGGTGGGTTCGCGGGTATTCAACTAGATTGAATTCAAAAGGGCGCCACACAATCTTTTTTTTTGAGGAATTGTGAAACCTGGATAATTATCTGACGGTGTTTCTGAAAAAGCAAGAAGGTTCCGAACGTAATTATACACGGGGTTAGGTGACGTTTTAAGAAAATAATTTATTGCTGCACAAAAGCAAACAGCTGAACATAAAATAAAATTATTTGGGAGATATTTGAAGATGGAAAGTCTGGAATATAAAATGGCCCACTATCGCGTCTATTCCCGGAATTTACCAAAATGGCGTCGAACAAGGGGGTCGCGTGTCCCGTATATTTTATTTCCGGGATTTTCGTAGCGGAATGCCAACGGATCTATTTCAACAATTCTCAATTCGGGTTCACTAACTTTAATAACTTTATCACAAGCACTATACTTATCTTCTCTTCCTTTCCGCTATATCTCCTACGCCCTACCTGGCATTCTCCAATTTCTCCTAGTCACTCAGGGGCCTAGCCTGCCGCTAACTCCTTATGACTCTCCCTGTCTGTTCGTCCTTTTTCCAACTTTTCTGTTTTCCCGACAACTACGGGAATTCACACTTGTAATCAAAAAAAAAACTACAAAAAAACTCCTCGATCCGACTTTTTTTCTTAAACCCTTCACACTCTCCGTTCGTATCGCTGGTCAACGAAGAAGTGGTTTTTCTTTGACCACCTTCTTTGTTTCCAACAAAACGGTCACACTCTCTCTCATTCAGCCAAAGCGGGCCCAACTTACGGCTTAATTTCTACCCCGCTCCGCTACTTTGCTGGAGTGGGTTGCCGTTTCCCGCTATTCTCTCTTTCTCAGTCTGGCGTTCAATTGTGAATTCGCTTGTAACCTGGGAAATTTCCTCGGGCCAAACGTCCCACTGAATGCATTCAGACCACACACACAATTTCCCTCGTTTGTTCGTTGCACCCTGCAACAATCAACGAGAGCGCAGACACAATATTTGTGTGTGTGGTCTGAATGCATTCAGTGGGACGTTTGGCCCGAGGAAATTTCCCAGGTTACAAGCGAATTCACAATTGAACGCCAGACTGAGAAAGAGAGAATAGCGGGAAACGGCAACCCACTCCAGCAAAGTAGCGGAGCGGGGTAGAAATATTTATATTTAAAATTCGATCGAGGATCTGTTTCGCGGCATTTGTCCCCACGAATTTAACAACGAAATTAAATCGAAACCCCAAGGTTGGAAAAAGGAACCCGCAGACATGGATTAATGCTTAGGATTTACGCTTAGGGCAATTTCCGCCTAAGTGCCCATTGTGGAAGGAAGGAAGGGGTATAATAATATCGCGGATAATTACCGTCCGTTGGTAATTCGTGCAGATTTGGGGGTTGGGGAAATTTCGATAGTGTGCCATTTTTTTATTTCATGATTATTTAGGGTGGGCTCTTGGCCATAGATCTCGTTAAATCCAATCGTCGGGGTGTTTATTCTACCCATTGTTGGCTGCTAGGGTTCTCGTTTGCAGCTTGAGACCGCCTGTCTCTTTCGCGTCCCTCAGACCATCCGTCTGGCTCCATACCTGCTTTATTGCCTTCAAGAATGGGTGGTCGAGCAAGAGCGCTGGGTCGTAAACAACTCAGTACACTATTCCTTAACCGTTCTTCAAGAAGGGCAACGGGAGGAAGAAACGTGAAGGGGCGAAGAAGTGAAGGGGTTGGATATGGGGTGTGGCGGGGAAATCTTTTTGCCGCGTTATTTTAACGCGACAGAGCGATATCGTGATATGATTGTAACGTCACAACTGCATGCTTTCGGGTTGATAAACATGTGTTATCAACAAGACGGTGCAACATCGCGTACAGCCAGGATTACAATGGAATTACTGCGAGACCTCTTTCCACAACAAGTTATTTCAAGAAATGGTAATGTGGATTTGCCTCCACGGTAGCCTTATTTGACTGCTCCGGACTTACTTTAGTAGGGATATCTGAAAAGCAAGGCTTATGCAAACAAACCATAATTGCTTGAGCAACTTAAATAAAATATTCGTCATGAAATTAGTGAAATACCGCGTAAAATGTTTGAGAATTTAATGAAAAATTAGCTCAATAGGGCTCGCATTTGTGAGACTTACAGAGGCGGAAATTTACTGATATTGTATTCCAAACATAATTGCCGACATTACATAAAACCTTTATTAATGTAAGATCCATTCTTTTTCATTTAATCGAAAATTATAACGAAACAAAGTAGTAAACCTTCACGGCGGACAACGAAAAAATACAAATTAATGGCGCAACAGGCTCGTTAGTACCCAGAACCAAGCTTTCTCACCACCATTCATGTGTGCGTGTGTAATTCTTGCACTATGGCGGGACCTCCTGTTTTATGCCGACTCAGAACGGCGAATTTGAGACAAGCTTCTCTTGACAATTAATACTACTCGGTTGAATTAAAAAATCATCACTAGGAGCGATAGTGAAAAATCATTTAGGTGTTGCTACGGCTGGGAATCGAACCCAGATCTTCTGCGCGGCAGTTCATCGCACTAACCATCGCCCCACTGAGCCCGTCCCGGCGGACACCCTGTATTAAAATAACTTAGGGGGACTTGCAACAGGACGTTCATTCAAATATCCAGGCTTTTCTTGACAATTTAAGTCAACTTACCGCTGGTTAGTTCAGGTCAGACAAAAGGCACGAATACAGTATTATTGATGTATGAATATTCCGAGGGGCTAACAACGTTTCGGACGACTACCTTTTTGCAGCAAAAGTTAAAATGCGTATATCCACTACGCAACAACAATACAGCAATACTGTGAAAAAAATGTAATATCGAAAGACTGAAATCGTCAGAGACCACCAAGACCTTCGCGCAACAGCTAATTCTTAAACCCTCGATTCATACCATATCACCTATATCGAATGTTGAAGTCCAATGGCAAAGATACCAACAAAGCCATTAGATCAACCGCAACTGATGTGCTAAGTTCCTTGCGCCCACCAGCAATAAGCCCCTGGTTTGATTTGGAAGGCTCGCAGCCACGAACGAGCTGCAGGTGAAGACGATAGCTGCCGTTGAACTCTATAGGCAGAGAAGAAGGGAAGAACACCGGCTTTTTAGAAAAAAGAAAAAAGATCAAGAAAAGCGCGCGATCGAGGATATAGAGAGGTGGCACTCCAGGAAAGATGTTCGCAAGTTTTACCAAAGTGTAAAACGTCAAAGCCAAGGATACAAGGCTCGAACATAATCCTGTCTAGATGGAATCAACAATTCGTGCTGTTATCACCAAATTTCGCACCAAATCAACTTTGTTGGACATTAAACCATCGACTCGCACAGTGCGTACCGAAGAGAATATTGCAGTCGTAGCGTGAAATGTCAATTCGTCACCGTTCTCAGCAATTGTGCATGTGTAACTCAGCCACATGGAAATTTTTACGTGTCGATTTGGGCTTGAAAGCCTATAAAATTCGACTTGTGAAAGAATTGACGCCGAATGAACTACCACAACGTCCAATTTATGGTGAATGGGCCTAAGAACAGCTCTACGAAAATCCGCTGTTTTATCGAAAAATTGTGTTCAGCGATGAGGCTCATTTCTGTGTCAAGGGATAAGTAAACAAGCAAAACTGTCGCATCTGCAGTAATGAACAGCCACTTGCCATACAAGAATTACCGATGCATCCCGAAAAAACGCCATTTTGGTGTGGTTTATGGGCTGGTGGCATAATCGGTCCATTTTTCTTTATAGACGACCATTGCAGAAACGTAACCGTCAACGGCGATCGATATCGAGCCATGATACGTGACTTTTTTTGTCCCAATTGGCTGAGTTGAACTTGGTTGACATGTGGTTTCATCAAGACGGTGTCACATGCCACACAGCATTTGGTGAGCAGCTTATCTCTTGATATGACCCTGTGAGTAGACCGCCAAGATCATGCGATTTAACGCCATTTGATTGTTTCTTTTGGGGTTATGTAAGGTCGTTAATCTATGTGGACAAGCCGAACACGATTAAAGCCATACAAGATAACATAACACGCGTTATTCGTGGAAAACAGGCAGAAATGCTCAGAAAAGTGACGCAAAATTAGACCTTCCGCATGGACCATTTGAAACGGAGCCGCGGACAACATTTAGATGGCAAAGGAGTATTTATCGATTGCAATAAAAATTTGGAATATTTGTTACAAATTTGAGTATTTAAATCGATTCAAACATAAATCTAAGCTTAAAAAAATTTTATATGGATCGACTGTCTCCGACTATCTGTCGGTCCGCCCTTTCATTCGTCTATGTGCCAGCAATTGTTCGGCCTTAAATTTTGAGCTATAATGATGAAATTTGGTATAAATGCTCTCTGTTTAACAAAGCAGAACCATTCTAATCATCATCATTTTTAAAATCCAGGCTCTGCCACGCCCACTTTTCAGTAAAACGATGCTTTTGTCCAAACGGTTCAAATGTTTGAAAAAGTGTCTTAAAAACATATTTAGAAAATCTCAATATCTATATCGTCCATGTTAAATAATTAAATTGCATCGAAAACGCCCCGAAAAAGTGGGCGTGGCCTCGTTACATTTTTGAAAAATTGAAGTGAAATTACTCCAAGAATATTGCTTTGACGTTTTACAAATTGGTAAAACTGACTTACATCATTGCTGGGCCCGATTGGAAGCTTTGAAAATATTTAGCCCGTTGCCTTACTTGCAGACATACAAAAAAATGCTTTTTAATATTTGGCAGCTACTCTCCTTTTCCCATGAGCTCTATACATAAGACACTTCCATCCTAGATCAAAAAGATTTGCATGCACGGAGTAATATTTTAACCGCCATCACTGAATAAAGTGTAAATTCCCCTTATCAACATTAAAGTGCAAACACGTGCCTCAACTTCAATACTCACAACCTTGAGTGGCAAGCGGCAAAAGGACGTAGGTATATGCCAAAGTGATCCCAAAGGACCACAACAAAAAATAACTTTTGCTTTAACTGTTATGTCGTTTCTCTATTCCACTTACATCAGAAGCTTTTCGCAAAACTATCTAACAAGGAAAACAACTTTAATCCTTTTTGACACACAACTAACATCCGGACGTAATGACATAAACAAAATGTCTTCTGTCCCATGTCGCATTACTGTCACAAAGTTGCACACATTCGTCTTGTTGGTGGTATCTATCTACACCGACATGTGTTTACATTATTATATGAATAATTTGTGTTCAAAAGAATCCTTATGAAAAAAAAGGACAACCGTGCATGTAAATATATTGTTTATGTTTTTTTTTTTTTATGAATAATTGCCCAGACATGATGAAAATTATTTATTGGCATGAGGCAGATGGGTGTTTATGGGATAAACATGAGCACGTGTTTTGCAGGATAATAGGCAAGTTATATAAACAGAATGAAATGTGGTCCATGGAAACGTTTCCAAAACCTCCTTAATGTTATTTTAATCAAATTGCGTAGGCAGTTTTTGTTTAACAATAAGTCATGTTTGTGACTTTCGGAAGGCAGTACGACTCTGAATGAGGAAACATATAATCAAGTCACGAAGCATTTACTTTTCATAACAAGTCAAGTAGAAAAAAAAACACAGAAGACAAAAGGGATACTCTCTAGCATTTAAGTGTATTGAAACTGTTGAATCGATGTCGATTAAGACATAAATTCGAGTGGTTCTTAAATTTTTAAATTTTTTCTTAGTAAATGAGAATTACCTTGACTGGGTCTTTCCTTTATTTTCAAGAACTTGCACAAGTCTTTCATTCATCAGCCGAAATAGGCAATTTTCTATAGACGCGGTCTTTTATGTTTTGAGCTTAAGTAAGGCGGTCCTCTTAAAATAAACCCTTTTCTATAGACATAGACAAGGAAAATAAAAGTGGTCCAATTTTATAATAAAATGTAACCTTCCTGCCACCGCTGATTCACAAGGAGTTCCTTTTTTAAGAGGCTGTTGTTTCTCGATGTTGTTGATGGTTGGGTGTTGTAGAACGAGGGTAGACTCTGATTGACATTAACTTGACAATGTCCAGTGTTGTTACTCTGACTAAGCATCAAGTGCTTATTTTTTACCTTCAAGTGGTAACTATCGGGTACTGTTCTCATCCAACCGGATTTGACTTGCTCAACGATAAGCGCGAGTGTTGATAACACGATGAAAAACAGCAACACTATAAACAGCCAGGTCAGAATGGCAAGTAATGAATACCCGGCCGGCTGTCCCTGGATACATACCTGAATACCTGAATACCTGGACAAGCTGCTTCGACATATTCGGACAACAGGTTGTCTAGGAATTTCAAGGGTTAGTCAGGCCCATTGAACAGAGATGGTGGCGGATGAACCGAAAGGCCAACGGCAGCGCTCAATCCCGTTGTGGATAATGATGGCTCCGTGTCCAAGGGGTATCTTATAAATTGGAACTGGCCCGCCAGGTTGGGGGTTGTGCTTTGGGGTAACTACCCAACCATGAAAATATTTAAATATTACGAAGCAACCAATAGCCTCAGAATGGACTGATTCTATTGTTGACGACACGGCTAAACGAAAAAAGGGCAACGACGCTCGTATCTGCACCTTGAATGTGAGAATATTCAACAGGAGAGGTGCAAGCGAACAACTAGCGGAATCCCTAAACTGCTACAAAGCAGACATTACCGCCATCCAGAAAATACGATGGGATGGGCCAGGCAAAAAGAGGATGAAAAACTGTGACATCTGCTACGGACCATGTCATAGCGAGCAGAAACAGCGACTATTCGGATGCGGATTTGTTATAAGTGCCAGAATTAGGCAAGAAGTCTTATGTTTCCAAGACAT
The DNA here is from genome assembly GCA_949824845.1 of Rhingia rostrata. Classification (NCBI taxonomy): domain Eukaryota; kingdom Metazoa; phylum Arthropoda; class Insecta; order Diptera; family Syrphidae; genus Rhingia; species Rhingia rostrata. The sequence goes on along the minus strand of OX463755.1, from coordinate 134,743,774 downwards.
TAGCGAACGCATTGTAACGATCCGCATCAAGGCAAAATTCGCCAACATTAGCCTCATATGCGCTCACGCCCCATCGGAGGAAGAATATAATATTGCTAAGGACTGCTTCTATGAGCTCCTTGACAAAACCTATGAGCGACTATCGAAGTACGATGTTAAAATCGTGCTGGGAGATTTTAACGCAGAGGTAGGAAGAGAAGACATCTTTAGCAGTATTGTCGGAAACCATAGCCTACACGACAACACGTCTGGTAACGGACTAAGGCTAATTGACTTCGCTACGGAACGAAATGACACTATAGCCAGCACACGGTTTCCTCACCTCGATATGGGGCTCTCCAGATCAATGAACGGTCAACCAAATTGATCACATTGCGATAGACAAGAGGCACGCATCCAGTATTTGGATCCTTATCCTTCCTTCCTTCCTTCCCTATCCTTTGTAATGTCAGTATTTTCCTCCTTCGAAGCGTAACTGGTTTATGGTGGTGAATCCGGCTTGATGATACAATGCGTTCGTCGACGACTTTTTGCCTAATTCTGGCACTAAAAACAGATCCATATCCGAATTGTCGCTGTTTTCGCTGACTCTGAAATAGATGGGTTTTCCTTCTTTTTTTACCCTGTCCAGCTTAATACCTGTATTTCAGCAACGTCTGTTTTTAAGTAAGGCGTCCGATAGTTGTTCGGCTGCACTTCTACTGTTTAATGTTCACTCGTTCCAGGTGGTAATACGACCGTTGCTGTCCTTCATACCTTATCCCATAGGGGTATATTAGTTTTGATGCATATTTTGTAACAGATATAATTTAGGTAGCTATACCTCAAAGTATATGGATCGACTCATCGCTAGCTGAGTCGATGCATGTCTGTCATGTCTGTCTGTCATGTCTGTCTGTCCGTCCATCCGTCTGTCTGTATGTCATCGACTGCTAGAGAGGATTCTTGTCCTTTGCTACAAAAGAAATGTCAACATTTTTATAAACCGCCCACTTTTTATAGAATCGTTGTTTTTGAACAAACTGGGTGAAAATTTTGAAAAAGTGTCGGAAGAACAAATTTAATAAATCCCACTACCTTTATTTGTTCGTACAAATTTTTCTACCACGCCCACTTTTGGGTACGTTTTCCCACCAAAGCAATTTGTATAACCCACCCCAATGCATAGTATATCATAGAAAACCATGTGGAACCACAAAAAGGCTTAGATAATATCTGAACAAGGTGAGCGTTACGAAAAACACTTTTCCCGGTAACATTTTCCCAAACTTTTTGCCCGAATTTTCAAAGACTTAGTGAGGTCCAGCCGTGATTGTTACCGTTGATCGATACTGGGACACGAAAACCGATCTAATACTGTTTAAGTTGGATGTTATTGTGGAAGGCATGTGGTTTCCTCAATTCAATGCCACATTTGATGAAGCGCATGAAACAATTTTATTTCCCCTGGAGACATGTCCTCGCCATGTACTGTCTCGTTTCGATGATTAGAATTGGCATGGATCATGTGATTTAACACAAAAATAAAAAAACGAATTGGCGTAGCAGGCTTGATAGTACCGTCTCTTTCCCACAACCATTAATGTGTGCGTGTGTACTTCTTGCATGAAGCCGGGATCTCCGAACAGCGAACATGATATAAGCTTTCCTTGAAAATTGTTACTACTCGGATAATTTGTCAGATCATCACGAGAGGAGGGCCAGTGAAAAATCATTTGGGTATTGCTACGTCTGGAAATCGAACCTTGACGACGAAGGATATTTAACGCTGGATCGACCATGATTTCGAAAAATTTGTGCATTTGTGAGAGCGAAACCTTGAATTTGCCTAATGTGCTCTGCCATACAAAACAGTATCTCCTGTTTATTGTATATAAAGAAACTGAAACTTAACAAAATGGTGTCCGCCGGGAAGGTACACTTCGTTGTTTGTTTATAATTTTTGATTAATTGAAAGAGAATGGATCTTATATTGATAAATGTATTCAATTATGTATGGAATACACTATCAGGTAAAATTCCGCCTCTGTTTGTCTCACAAATGCGAGCCATTTTGAGCCCATTTTTCATTAAATTCTCAAACATTTCACGAGGTATTTCATTAATATCATCACGAATATTTTGTTTGAGTTGCTCAAGCGTTTCTGATTTGTTTATCATAAACCTTGCTTTTCAGATATCTTCACAAAAAGAAGTCCGGAGCAATCAAATTAGGCGTGGAGGCCAATCAACATCACAATTTCTTGAAATAACTTGTTGTGTGAAGAGATCTAGCAGTAATTCCATTGTTGTCCTGGCTGTATGCGTTTTGGCACCGTCTTGTTGATACCACATATTAATCCAGCCCAAAGCATGCAGTTGTGGCGTTAAAAAGTTTTCAATCATATCACGATATCGCTCCTTATTCACAATTACCGTTACGCCGTTTTAATTTTCAAAGAAGTAGGTCCAATGATCCCTCCTGACCAAATTGCACACCAGACTGTAACTTTTAATGGATGCATTGCCCAGAACCGACTATTCCGTTTATTCACATATCCATTCAAATGAAAATGTGCCTCTTCACTCATTATGATTTTTTCATGAAAATCGGTGTTGTCCTGAGCTAGCTGTAACATCCTTTTGGCATATGTACGGCGGCGTAAATGATCTTGTGGAAGAAGCTCTTATGTCAACTGAATCTTAAATGGAAACAAATGCAAATCCTTATGCAAAATTGTGGCCAAAGTAGTTCTTTAAAGACCAAGCTCCTGAGCACGTCGTCGAATTGAGGTTGGCGGATTGTTTTGAACACTTCCATGAGTAGCAGTAATGTTTTCAGCTGATCTTGCAGTACGTTGTGGTCCATGCTTGGGCCTATCACCTACAGACCCTCTTTCTCCGAAATCATTCACTACAGGACAAATAGTGCGTTTTGTTCTCACTTTTGCTTCTCCCAAAAATTTCACGTTACTTTCTCATCGTCACAGTAATCGATGATTGATTTTGATAAAATGTTTCAACAATTAAAACGCGTTGGTTAATCGAATATTTTTCCATAATAAATTTGCCACTTCACGACTATCAAATATGAATTGTCAAGACTAATGTTTACCAAAATGGCGGCGAAGCAAAGTAGTACACTTTCCCGGCGGACACCCTGTAGTTTCTTTTTAATTTAAGTCTGGCATATATTTTACAACATCCTTCATAACTTCGCATAGATATTTATTTAGTTTAAGAACTTATATGAGCCTGCAGTACATTAATAATAATTTATTTTTAATCTTCCATACATCTGCCTAAAATTATAAACGATTGACTTTTATAACACCTCCCAGGTCCTAACTTCGTCCCTATAGCAACATTATCCACCGCAAAAGCCTATATTTTGTCCAAAATATCCCCCTAGTTTATGTTACAAATCCCTGAAGTCATTCTGGTGAAAATTTTATTTTTATAGGTTCTATCGGTTTCGACAACTTCGATTAATTCAGCGCACTACTGGGCCTTAACTGTAATTAAATATTTATGCAATCAAATACGCCGGAACGAGTAAATCGATTTACTAACATCATTCCACCGGGTAGGTATCTATAGGGTGAACCATTTGCTCACTTTCCCCCCCACTTCGTCAATTCCGACATGACACTAACACCAATGTGACTAACGTAACCCAAGATAACAGCTTATATGTGAATTGGCCATGACACCACGAGCATGAAACGATACTTTCGGGAGCACCTTAAACGCCTCATTTTGGGCGTGTGCGCTTCGCTAACCCTAAAAAAAAGGGAAAAATAGCAAACTAAACTACTTTTGGTAGCGTGTCAAGCGGTAAATTATCCACTTGGAACAATCTACCAACCAATAAGCAGGAACCGAAAAACCACATCAATTCTCATGCATTTTCAATAACCCAGTGACATCGTTTTCGGGTTTGTTTGGTTTTAAAATCCCTATTCCGTGCCAACTAAGGCAATGGAGGATATGGGCGTCAGCGGCGGTAAAAATCCCCGAAGTACCTGAGTGTACCTGAGTATGGAGACATGAATATTAAACGCGGGCAAGCCAACAGAAGACAACAAGGCCCTCGTTTTTGGCTGTGGCTTACCATGGGAAAGGAGCACACGCTGTGTGCTCCGGATTAACCACACTTTTGTTGTTGTTGTAAATAAATGTTTGTTTTTTTTTTTTCGAAATCATGTATGTGTGTGTGGCTGTAAAATGAAATAGAAAATCAATACATATCGAGTTTGCACACACGACCATCGGAAGCTTAGCTGGGTTAACTTGCGTCAGGTTATTATGACGTATTTTATGATTAAAAAGTTCTCGTTTCTAATGTTTGATATCCGTTTAGCTAGAAAGCCTTTCCATCCACCCAATAGCCCAAAGGGATGATGGTAAGGTTGTGTACACCATGTGTGCATTTATGCGACCCCGGCGGATGTGATTAACGTGCGTTTGTCCTGCCAAACTTCATTTTTGTGGTTAATTTGAAGCACCTCGGGTCAGGACATAATCGCATTTGTGGTGGAGTTGTGAAGCATTCCATATGTCAAGGATTAATCAAATTTCACCGACACGAGTGATGAGGGTGTGGTGTCTTTAATTATAATTTTTAATTAAACATCAAAAAAAAAATGGAAAACTGTATTTATATGGTTAATTGGTTTGGAAAATTCTTGGTCGATGCTCGATAGAGATTATGTGGTGACGTGACCAGGGATTTTAATTACCGCCTTAATAGGACGCGCGATTGTGTCTGTTTGCTCAATTAATTAATGATTAATGGAAATGAGTTATTATTTTGCAGAGAACGCAGTTCTGCTCAGCACGTAGTTGACTTTGCGACTAAACTTTAATATTTTCCTAAGCCAGATACAAATTGAGTGTGCGGTTAAGGTCGACAGTTTGTGGTTTGAATCTATTAGGGACATTGTTTCTATTCATGGTTTGCATCTAAAGGGGGTAGGTAAATATTTTCACAATGAAATATGAATTATGGAGTGGCTTATGAAAGTAATGCCAAATGGAAATATTCCGTCATTTATTTTGCATTACTGCCATGAAAAGTATTTAAAACTTTTGAGGAGGCTACCCAAGGCTTCTAAGAAGTGGACATGGTATGACTGTTTTTAAGTTTTGTGTAAAATTTTATTCCTCCAGAAGTGTAAAGTAAAGGAGTGAACTGAGAAGCTTCTTAAAACTGCCGATTGGAATCGGATAAACGCGGTAGATCCCACTTTTGGTGGAAAAAGTATAATTTCCCAGACACAAGTTATATTTGGACAGTTCACACCAGATGTTTGATCCAGTGACTAATTTCTGAAGTCTTTTTATGATGGAAAACGAGGGTCATGCTCTTAACCCCTTAAATCTATTCGTTCCATTACCTCATTGTGCTCGCGAAACAGAATTTCAGGAAGTCATGATCCCATCAGGCACTGGTTGCCTACCTTCAGATCCTGAGAATTCAAACAAAAATATGGACAGCCCAATGTAGTGAAGTCCTCGGGTGGCTGGGGAGACTAACAACACGAAAGAGCAAAATAAAACGTGCGACAAGTCGTCGAAACTCACGTGAGAGACAGTCAACATCATACAGAATGACCTAAATAGATCGATGGTGGAGGGAGGAAGAACCCAACACGCTGATGACGGGTTTGGGATCGACGAAACTTAAACCACAACGAAGCGTTTGCGCAACGATTATATGGCGAATGGTAGTCGTTCTATTTTTTCATCCTATAAAGGAGCAATGGAGGAGCTTCATAGGCGTGGGATGAACGTCTCAAAAGACAATTTAGGTTGTCGCAATTTCAAAAACCATAAGAACAATGGTCAAGAGAACCCGACGCTGAGGCAACGGTGCAGCAACCGAGATGCTCAGGCCAAGTTTAAACTCTCTCGCTCCAACACAAACGCTGATACCAAACAAGGACGAGAAACACACGGGGCATCAGCAGAACGTGACTGTAACGTGCACAAGTTGATGTCCCTGAGGTGATTTTGACTGTGTGTCCAATAGCTTTCAAACCGGATAACAACGGCCAGAGGGGACAATAACAAAGTCCCAAGTATCAACGGCGCCAACGGCAAAAGTCCCAGGCCCAATGTATGAATTATTTTATGGAATGCTACCTGTATGGTATCGTATTCCTCTTCATCAAATTTCACAGGATCCGAGATGCTCAGAATTTTCCATCAAAATAGTTCGTGCAGTCGGGTTAGCTTTTTTATATGAACTCCCTGGCAGAAGATTCGTTCTGCGTGATAGCGGGAGATTGTTCTTGAATGCCTTTAAGCAGTCTGCAGCAGTGGTTCTTCCATATCCTCAGCATCGTTTGTGTCTCAACTACAACATTCCTGGTTCTTCTCAACAACATGATTCTGTTCGCGCCTTATATACTTCGCTTTGATGTTTTTCACTTTTATAGAACATGCGATTATCATTCCTGGAATGGCACCTATTTATAACCTCGTTAGTGAGCTTTTCTTGCTCTTTTTTATTCATTCTGAAAAGCCGGTGTTATTTCCTTCTTCTTTGCCTATACAGTTGTTATGCTCTAGTATACAAGGTGGGCCAACAAAAAAAATCATCCGATGTTGTTTGGCCTTCCTAACATCGGTTGTGGCTAGCGCAGTGTGTGCCGTTGCTCCGTCCTGTTGGAACCGCATGTCCTTCAGTCCTAATTCATCGAATTGCGGCAGAAAAAACTCGATTAACATGGCCTTATAGCGCGCACCGTCCAATGTTGTCATTTGACCATCGGCGTTATCGAAAAAAAATGGCCCGATGACTCCTCGCGCATTACTCGCGAATTTTCAGTGCCCCACAAGCTATAGTTTTGCTTGCTCACGGACCCGCTGAGGCGGAAATGAGGCTTTAAGATTATTTGCATTTCTTTTCGTATAAAATGCAATTTACTCAAAGACTATTGCCAACAGACCGTCCAGGTCGCTTGGATTACGCTGCAATATTTGCTCGATTGGTTGACACTAAACTTTATTTTTGGAAGCAAATTTTTAAGACCAATGAGGCCCAATTGACGCTATCTGGCCGCATTTGGGTATAGGACAATCCATTGGAGATCCGTGAAACACCAATTGACCAAAAAAGTGGCAACTTGCACCAAAACCATAATTGGGCCATTTTCTTCAGAAAAGGTGAAAAAGTCTATGGGAATCGATATCGGTGGATGTAGGCTTATTATGGTCGGTGCTGGGAAATAACTGCAGAGGCAATAACTTCGCATGGGAATTAACTTCACCCCGAGTGGGCGATAACATCGCTTTTTTGTGAAGTAATTACCCACCATAGATAAGCAATATCTTCACTTTTTTGTGGGCAATAATTTCACATTTTATGATAATTCAAGAACCTTCATAATGGGTGATTCACTCTGGCACTATTAACGTTAACAAAGTAGCGTGATATGCAATTCTGTAGACATGTGCTAGTTTGGGTGTTTGCAAAGTTTGAATACCTTTGGGGGCATGCTGTACCCCTGCAACCCCTCCTCTATGGGCTCACTGTTACATAAGGTTTGCGTGCGAACTTGGATGTACGCAAAGTTTGAATGTGTATGCAACTCCATCGTTTGGGATCGCAACTGTTTCCATATACCTCGCACACAACCCAAATCCACTAGTGAGCCCAAGCAAGAGGGTAGCATGCCCCCTACACGCATTCAAAGTGTGTAAACAACCAAATGCCGCGGTTTTCTCAAATAAAAGTTTGAATATAACTTCACAAAATTTACAGTGGTGTAATTGCTGGGCAATTGCTTCAACCAAAAAAATTAAGTTATTGCCCACCTATGAAGTTATTTCCCTGCACCGCTTACTACGTCTGCCCGCAAATGTGCAAAAAAGTCTGGATGGTTTGAACCAGATTTTGAGTCATCCACACTCCAAGTCAAAATATCCGCTTGATGGAACAAAAATTTCCTGGACATGTGCTGTTAAAGTAGTCGGCATTAACTGCCCAACCAGATCTTCAGATATGAGCTCTCTTGACTCCATTTCGTGTAATTGAAAAGCAAATTTTAGTCAATCCTCAGAACATCGACGAGCTAAAAGCAGACAGCCCGCGATGCTCGAAAAAGTATTGGGAAATGCAGAAAAATTATTTAGTAAGCAGATGAGTCCACTCGAATGATGGTGTACCTATTCAACAACAATGCAAACAGATTGTAAAGGGCCAAATAAAATAACGAAATAAAAGATGGCGCACCCTACATACCCAAGAAACCTAAAAGATCCTATCTGCCAGTTTTATGTCAATAAAACCTAGTGCTGCTATTCACAGATTTCACGCTGATACAATGTGGGCCAAAAGGAGTCATCCGATGTTGTTTGGCCTTCAGAATATCGGGTTTGGCTGGCGCAGTGTGTGCCTTTGCTCCGTTCTGTTGGAACCACATGTCCTTCAGTCCTAATTCGTCGAATTGCGTCCAGGTTAACCTGGCCCTATAGCGCGCACCGTCCACTGTTGTCCACTCCTCCAGCGTCAACAGTAACTTTGAGCGGGTATAACCGCTCCTCGTGCATTAATCGTGAATTATCGGTGCCCCAGAAGCAATAGTTTAGCTTGTTCACGTACTTGCTGATTTTGGTCGAAAAATCGTCCACTTCGATTATTCCGCGTTCTTGTGGGTGTATCGCTCCATGGCTTGTTCACTTGTATTCTACATCTGCCTAGTCCATAAATGTCAAAACAGATTTGACATTGGCGGCCATTTGCTAAAATTAGTGCATCTTCCAATAGGGCGATCTCTTTTGGACCACCTTTTATAATTTTTTCACATTAAAGGTTAAGTTACGAACGTCGTTGTCCTTTTTTCGTTTAGCATGATCGTCAAAAATAAAAACAGTCTCTTCTGAGTACCTTGGTTTTTCGTAACAATCGTTTTTCCCTGAGTGAGTTTTTACCTCAAAGCACAACCCGCAAGCTGGAGGTCCACCTCGAATTTATTAGATGATCCACTCCGGGATTGAGCGGTGTCGATGGCTCCTCAGAACTTCCGCACCCGTGTCAGTTCATTGGGCTGAGAGATGCTTGAGATTACTTGATGATCTGTTGTCCGAATATGTTGGAGCGGCTCAAAAAGCTTGGTTACTTTGACCATCTTACTGGGACTATAGACGCTATCGTTGATTCCATCATGGGAATTGTTCCGCTGCCCTCTGGGGAGGTTTTATGATAGGCGACTTTATCCCTAGCTAGTTTGGTTTCACTAGTGGTATTTTATTTTCCCACCTACCCCGCATATCTGCAGAGGATTAGCAGCCGACCGTCCGCTGGGAGACTAGCAACTCCACACCGACATATTGGAAGATGAATGTGTGTTGATTAGTGTGGGAATACGTGTTCCCCTTTGCTATCATCTCCTGCTGCCAATACTTTACACAATGATTGAGGCCCTATCAACGTTCAGACGCTAAGTGCTTAGTACTTAGCGTTCGCTACGTGAAGGCTTAGATTCGGAGCTAGTAAGCATCGGCAAAGTTGAGACTCAAGATTTACAAAATTCGCATTACCTGCCATTTGACCACCGATGGTTACCACTTGAAGATATGTTAGGTTAGATTACCATGGCTGTACCCGATGCGCTTAGACCATAAAGGTTCTTAGTGGTACCACATGGATCTCTCAACTTTCCCTATAATCGTTCACTTAATTGAACTCACCACCACAACCCACAACCTGGAGGGCCAATTGAACCATTTAGAGCTGACTATATATATATACCGTAGGAGGCTTCTGACATCGTTATTAGCCATCTCACTTAGATTATCAAAGAAGTTATTTAACAGATGGAGTTTCCTTTTGTCGAAGAGAGCTGGACAAGAGCACAGGAGGTGAGGAATACTTTCCTCCTCTCCTTCATCGAAGCAGCTTCTACAGAAGTCATTGCTGAAGAGGCCTTTTTTTGCGTGTCTGCGTCCTGTAAGAACTCCAATTTTGGTGGCGAAGTTTGATCTGTTCACACTGTTGTGCTTCTGGTTGTGAGTTGGAAAGAGTTGCCTGGACATTTGAAACGTTGTGCCGTTTGACCATCTGCACATTTTTGCCATTCTGACCATTCTGGATCACATTCAGCATGATCTGTAATTTACATATAGCGAAAGGCAGATATCTACTGGGGGTAGGATATCAAGGGTACTTCCCTATCTGGCAAGCGGTAACAGATGATAGCGAGGGGGAACACGAGTCCTCATACTGAGGAACAAATTCGTTTCAAAAACAGCAACGGAAAAATTCTCAAGATGGAATCCACGGTGAGGTATCCAGTACAAGTTAGGATGCACCAAGGGAAAAACCTAAACGAGCTGCTTCGAAATATTCGAACTACAGCTCAACTCCATAGTAGATACTAATCGAACGCGTCATCGGGTGACAGAATGAGTAATACTTCGCAGTTATGCAGATCTAAACCAAAAGTACTCCTAAGAATTACTCAGACAGCAGCGGAAAAATTCTCAAGATGACGTCAGTAGTGTCGTCTACAGTCCTAGTTAGGATGGACAAAGTGGATAACCCAAATGAGGTGTCTCGACATGTTCCTACAACAGGTTATCTAAGAATCTCAAGACATTCCAGGGAAGTGCAAGGCGGATGATATAGCCAGATAGGGCATTGATCTGGCAAGCTCATCCGCATTGCAGCTCCCTGGTATGTCTCTCTCTATGCTTAAATTTTTTTTTCAATTATTATGAGCTTAATGCTTAGTATTACAGTACTGGAATGCTAAATGTATGGAAGCCATTTTCAAATATTTATAAAAAAAAAGGAAATAAACAGAAATTTACATTAGTCCTTCGCAAGTTTCGAGACTTGTAAATCATTATTAAGTGCTCTCTTTCCAAACTTTGCCAAAATTGAATAATGGAAGACTTCTTAAGAGATCTTAAGTATTCATACTCGAGGCGAATTTTATTAATGACTTCATGCAAATCTGTAGAATTTCCATCTTCGAAAATTTAATAATTAACCGAAAATATCTGTTCCTGTGTGTGTGTGTTTGTGCTTTCTATAAACTCATTACCAAATGCAAAGTAAGTTTTTTCTTCCAACAAAAGAAATCCTTTTGCAATGAGTAAGCGCAACCCTCTGGAAAACCCTGCTCAATGAGCCGATTCAACATCTCAATTAGGAAAATGTTCACTCTTCTTGGAAGTTTTTCAGCTTACCTGTTCCTCAAAACAATTATTGGACGTTAACATATTTTACAAAACATTAAGATTCCATCAAGAAGTAGATAGGTACTCGGATATATTGTTACCCCGTGGGAGGAGTACCAGGCATGCTCTTATAAATAATTCTCCACCATTTTAACTCGCAAAAGGAACTCATAGTCCTTTAAAAAAAAAAGAAAATATTTTTTTATAAAACAAAATTCAATTAGGAAATAGGAAAACATCTCCTTAATGCGTTTTCTTTGTCGCAAAACAATTCCTTGTAGAGTCCTCTAACGAACCATACTTCATACTCAGCCGCAGACAATGCGCTGAATTCTAACCGTGATTCATCATGCAATTTGCGATATTTTCCTCGAAATTATCTCGAGACAAAAGGAGTCCTGGTAGTTGTAGTCCGTCCCCGTCGTCGTCGTCGTCGTTGGCTTAGTTGTTGCCATGCATACTGAGTGTGTTGCTCTGGAAATAAAAACAGATTAGGTGGCGCCAGGGTACATGTTTGCATGCTCATGCAACGTACACTTTTAACATTTACTGGCATGCTACCCCAGTTTCATGCAATAGGGACGTTGTGTTATTTTATTTGTTGTTGGTCCTTTTTCTGAGCATACAAGATTCATTGCTTTCCTGGGAGAGGGATTCGTTTTATAATACAAAATTGATGCTTCTCACGCAGGCATCGATTTTCTTTTGGGAGCAATTGTTTGAGTTTTTTTTTTCACCCCCTGTTATCTACTTCAAACGAAAAGTGTCAGATTATTGTTGCGTGTGTGTGTTTATCAAGTTTCCTGGAAAAAAAAATATTTGCAAAATAATTCCTGCCAAAGAAAACTGCGATGTTTTTGTGAAATGTAGGGCATCCATCCATAGTCGGCATTGTTTTTCAGAAAATTTGTTCCGTTTTCAGGTGATTACTTCGTTGTTCATAAAAATCCTTTTGAGAGGATCGTATGGCGATGTGAACATTTAAGACAAGAGTTGCAACAAAATTGCTTCCCTTCGAAGTAGGGAATAAATGGAAGGATGCTCTCAACTATTGACTTTTGAGGAGAGTTAGAGGAAGAAGGAAAAGTTGGGAGCGGGGTAAATGAAAAGCTTCTTGGAATGGTAAGGTAAAGAATATATTTTCTGTTCGATAGGGCAAGTATAAGTTTCGTGAAAAAATTCAAATATGACGGTGTTATCAAACCTTGCATTAGGTCAGCTGAGAAATATTTACGTCTATCGGTCTATTGGTGGTCAAATGGCAGGAATACGATTAAATCAAACTACTTGAGCATTCACCAAACGACTCCGACTCTCTGCATTATCGCGGTGACAACTGAGTGCCTATAGTACCTTGACCGTAAATAGGGCTTGAATCCCTGAAAAGTCTTTGCGACAGAAGATATTAGCGTGGGGGAACACGTGTCCTCATAGTAAGGTACATATTCCTATTCCAATACGGCAACGTAAAAATTCTCAAAATGGTATCAACGGTGAAGTTTCCAGTCCAAGTAAGGATCGACAAAGTGGAAAACCTAACTAAGCAGCTTCGACATAATCGGACTACAGGTCGTTTTGGAATATTAAATTTTAGTTAGGCCCCTTGTAGAGAGAAAATAGCGGGAGAGCTAAAAAGCCAATGACAGCACTCAACCCATTGTAGATACTGATCGAACGCTTCATGGTTTAGCGGATAAAGGAATACTCTGCAGTTATGCAGATAAAGACGTTATGCAGATAAAACAGTTATGTAGATAAAACAGTTACGCTTTAATAAAAAAGTTCACATGAAGTCGCGAGTTGGTCGGGATTAGGCTTCAGACTTTTCACTTCAGTTAGCTGTTCCGTGGTAGTACTTATTGTTCAAAACACATTAACTACTTAGTATCGCATATAAGCCAAAAGACCCCCTAAAAACTACTTAGACAGCAGCGAAAAAACTTTCAAGATGTTCTGTTAGGATGGACAAAGTGAATAACCCAAATGAGGTGTCCCAACATATTTGGACAACAGGTCACCTAGGAATCTCAAGGGTCAGTCAACCCCTTGAACAGAGATGGTGGCGGATGAGCCGAAAGGCCCCGTGCCCTAGGAGTTTCTTATAAATTGGAGCTGGCCCTCCAAGCTATAGGTTGTGTTTTGTGTAAACTGCTCACACATTGAAAACAAATTTCGTTATGAAGCAAGCAGGGTGGGAAAGGCCTGATTTTATTGTTGAAACCATGCTAAGCAAAAAAAAAGGACTACGACGTTCGTATCTGCACCTGTAATGTTAAAACATTAAACAGGAGAGGTGCAGCCGCGCAACGAGCGGAAGCCTTAAGCTGCTACAAAGTAGACACTACAGCCATCCAGGAAATACGATGAGATTGGAAATTCATGAAGAAAATGAAAATCAGCTTGTGTTATAGCGATCATGAAACTGACATTAATGCCATCCAGGAAATACGATGCAATGTGACATCTTCTGTGGTCCGTATTATAGTGAGCAGAAGTAGTGGCGCATCCGAATGGGCCTTTGTAAAAAACTGCATGCTGAGGCAAGAAGTCTTATGCTTTAAGGAAATAAGCTAAAGCAACGTACAACCCGATCAATATGCCTTATATGAGCTCACGTTCCGACGGCAGAATGCGAAGCACCCTTTCTTCAAAATTCTGCAAAAATATTATAAGAGACTGCTAAAAACGATGTAAAGTTCATCCTGGGAGATTTTCACTCAAGCATAAGAAGAGGGGTGCATTCAACAGTATTACCGGAAATCATGTCGGGCAACGGAATTCGTTGCGGAACGAAATGTCACTATAGCCAGCAAGCAGTTTCCTTACCTCGATATTCAGAAGAAGACATTGCGGTCCAGATCAACAAAAAAGAAGCCCTCATCCAATATTTTGGGTATGCGAACCTTTCGATGGGCTTAATTGACATGGCCAACTACCTTGTTGCAGCCAAGCTGAAAATACAAATATCTAAAACGACACAGCAAATGCGAAATATGTCCTGCAAAAAAAATTAATTTAATGTTGAAGGCTAAAATCGGAAGTGGCCGACAAGTCCTTTGCATATCCCTTGACTTATCCCGCATCTAATGTCAAAGTACTGTGAAAACAACGTCAAGAAGCCATTAGATCAGCCGCAACTAATGTGCTCGAATTATCGCACTCTCGATCCAGGGGCGACGAAGATTGTCGACAGATGCTCAGAGCTGAGAAGGAGGCTTATAAGGCTTAGAAGAAGGGAAAACCACTGGATTTTCAAAAAGAACAAAAAAAAAGGTTAAGAAAAGTGCGCGCTCCTGGATGTTTGCAAGTTTTCCAAAGTGTAAAACGTCAAAGAAAAAGCTCGAAAAGAATCCTGTAGAGATGAACAAGGAAAAATCAGAGTTAAGACACAGTAGACGCGGAGGATATGGAAGAACCACTTCTGCAGACTGTTAAACGGCTATGACGAACAACATCTCGCTGTCAAGCAGAACGAACCATTCAATATTGGAAATGACAGTGAAAACAGCCAACCACTCGACCTGAGTGAAGTGAGGATAGCAATATCCAAATTCAAGCCTAATAAAGCTGCCGGAAATGACGGCCTTCCCGTTGAGCTTTATAAAGGCGGAGCGCATAAGATGACTCATAAGACAAATCTGGTCGGATGAAAGTATGCCTGCAAAATGGAATCTCAGCATCGTTTTCCCGATTCGAAAAAAACGACCCTTTGAACTGACCCAACTACAGATGGAAAAGTCTCCTCAACATCGCCTTCCCTATTATCTTATCAGAGTGGTTTGATACCATGAAAGTCCACAACTGATCAAATTTGCACATTTTGTCAGATCCTGGAAAAAACTCAAGAAGTCCATATGGAAACCCACAACATATCAGTCGATTTCAAAAGCCACAAGAGACAGTGGTTATAGAGACGATCTACAAAGAGCCATTTCTCGATTTGGTATACCAACCCAAACTCGTCCGTCTGTGCAGGATGACGATGGAGAATTCTCGCTGCTCCATAAGGATTGGCATCACAGTACATCGCACATGAATGCAACGAACTACAGACACATAACAGCACTGGCGACGGAGGCCATCGGCTGGTCTATAAGGATTGTAAACGACCTGACCGACATATTCGATACTAAAAATAAAGGTTTCAGCAATTCGACGCAGTCACGTGAATTCTCTAATTTTGTTCTTGAGAGGATCGTGCAAAATTCATTCGCACAGTATTTCATAGACTAATGCAACTCCTAGCATAATTCGACGATATTGACGTAATTTGTTGGACTCAACGTGATGTCATAACCACGTTTGTCAGTTTAGTAGTAAAGAAGAGCATTACCACGTATATAAAGGGTTTTCCAATAAGAACGCTACAAAAGTTTTTTTTTAAATAAAACAAAAACGGTTTTGGATATCAATGAAATTCTTTACTCCTGTGAAAGTACGTTCGATGCCATTATGTATGGAACTCGATATCTTTAACATGGCCATCACGGGCACGCTTGCAGAAGTCCAGACGCTGAACCCAATTTTCGACGGTTTTCAAGCATAAATCGGCCGATACTGCTGCAATTTCACGTTCGATATTCGTACGAAGTTCATCAATCGTCGATGGCTTGTTGGCATAGACCATAGACTTGACGTAGCCCCACAGGAAATAGTCTAACGGCGACAAATCGCACGACCGAGGCGGCCAAGCGACTGGACCATTTCGTGCGATAACACGTTCTCCAAACTTGGTTTCCAATAAATTGATTGTGGCATTCGCTGTGTGGCTTGAGGCGCCGTCCTGTTGGAACCACATGTCTTCCAAGTATATATCATCCAATTGGGGCCAAAAATATTCGGTTATCATTGAACGATAGCGATTCCCATTCACAGTAACGTGCCGGTCTTGATCATCACGGAAGAAGTACGGCCCAATGACACCGCCGGCCCAAAAACCATACCAAACCGTAATTTTTTCGGGATGCAATGATGACTCATGGAGTACGTGTGGATTGCTGCCTGACCAATACCGCATATTTTGTTTATTGACGTAGCCATTCAGCCAGAAAAGAGCCGCATCGCTGAAGATGATTTTTCGATGAAAATCCGAATCAATCAATTCACGAACATACGACGCTTCTGGTGGTCAAGCGGCTTCAGTTCTTGCGTCAATTTAATCTTGTAAGGATGTAGGCCAAGATCTTTTTGCAAAATTTGCCACAAGTGACAGATATGCCCATTTGGGCTTTCTTCAACTGAAGCCTCAGCGGCAGCAATATTCTCGACACTACGGGCACTTCTTCGTCTCACTGGCACGGGAACATTTTGTACTGTGCCTGTGGATTCAAATTTTTTCACTAGACGCTCAATTGTTGATCTGCTAGGACGATTATGACGACCATAAATTGGACGTAGCGCTCTTAACGTTGAGGCCACTGACTTCGAATTTCGGTTGTAAATTTTAATGATTTCGACTCGTTGTTGGATCGTTTATCTTTCCATGACAAACCTTACTGAAGGAAATGTCAAAGGAGCGGCAAGAAATATGGCGCCGTTTGCTGTCCCTGTCGCTCAACTTCTGTAGCGTCCCTGTTGAAAAACCCGATACTTGTAAGGACACACAACATCGACGAATTGGACAGAACGTCACCATTGACAGACTAAACTTCGAAAAAAGTTTTCGCGTGCTGCCTGCCCCCTATGGACATTCAATATTCTAATGTGCATGCTTTGGATTCACATCAGAGGGTTGAAACAAGTTTTGCTCGTTGTTTGTCCGCCGTTGTCGCATCCCACTATGCTTCCCCATAGCTATGACTTTTCCTGTTAAAATTTCGTTTCATGTGAGCTTGAATTTACCCCGACGAGCCCAAAGAAGTTTCACTTTTAAAGATATAAAGCTTCCGTCTCGTCATGTGTGCATTGAGCTATAGTTATGTGCGTTGGACTACCAAGCCTGGGGTACCTGATTCAAACCCTGATAATTGACGACACCTAAGGCTTTTCACTACTACATTTCATACGAAGGTCTGACAACCATCCAAGGGTATCACTGTCATAGGAAGTTTCTTTGCCGTCCGGATTAGACGTTAAACAGAATGTTTGGATTTACCCCGACGATCCCAAAGAA
The DNA here is from genome assembly GCA_949824845.1 of Rhingia rostrata. Taxonomy (NCBI): domain Eukaryota; kingdom Metazoa; phylum Arthropoda; class Insecta; order Diptera; family Syrphidae; genus Rhingia; species Rhingia rostrata. The sequence goes on along the minus strand of OX463755.1, from coordinate 134,726,490 downwards.
GTCTCACTTCAATACTTTTAAAGATATAAAGCTTACGTCTCGTCATGGGTGCAGCTGCTGTTAAGTGCGTTGGACTTCCAAGCATGGGGCACCTGATTCAAATCCCAAAAAGTGAAGAAACCTAAATTTTTTCACTGCTGTACATTTTACAAAGGTCTGACAAACATCCAAGAGTATCACGGTCATAAGAAGATTCTTAACTTTCACGTCCGGATTCGACGTTAAACAGAAGATCATTTTCATTGTGGCAGGGATAATAACTTAGCACACATATATGAAGGGAGAAGCTAGGTCTCAGGCCTTTTATGGGTTGTATTTCATTTTATTTCATGGTTCAAAATATTAGCTACGCCTTTAGGCATTACAAGGACTGTGTCAATTTTTTTTAAACAATTGCATGACTAGCTGACGTAGCCAAATGACAGCTAAAAAAGCGACGGAACTATTATTGAGTGAGGGGTGTGTTAATTTGAATTCATCCCGCAGAGTTTTTGAATCGTAACTATATAGATCGTCAGCGCAGCTTAAATGGTCATGGCATAAAGTGACCTCGATAAGTCAAAGTTGAAATCAACCTTAACGATGGAAAATAAAAAGCTACTAAGCTATATTAGGGTTATAAGTGCAGGCCTGTTATTTAAGATCCACGTTGACGACTATGTCGTCACTCAAGCAACGAAAGGATTAAATCACTGCTGACATACTTACAAAATTATTTTAAGGATGTAAAGCTTAAGTCTTATCATTGTCAACCAATTGAAAAGTCATCACAAGTCAAAAATTTAAACTTCACATACCTAAAGTTCCACCTCCATTATAAAAATGCTTGTCTGTTATAATTACAGCCTGATATCCTTAGCAAATGTCTGCCATGTCACTTTGGATGGCATTCCGCGAACGCATAAAAAACTTCGCACGAAATGCCTTCTAAAATACTTTTGACATTGACGGTTACAAATTGATGGAAGACCCGCCTTAAACAAAAAAAAAATCAAACCATTAACTTAACTGAAATAAACTGTGCAACCATGCCTTTAGTTTATTTTTTTGCTGTCAAATTAGAGCTAATTTCCATATAGACGAGGGCCTGTCAAGGTTAACTGAAAAATTTACAGAAGGTACATCTATAAAATGATGCCAACCGTCCGTTTATTCAGCAGAAAACCGATAGCTTATCCGACAAGGTCAGATTGTGATGGACAGAGTTAATGAGTCCGACAGTTATAGGTGAGGTTTTTTTGAGATTTTTATTTTCAACAGGGGTTTGCATAGTAGCCTTGATACGCCCTTGTTTACAAGGATCGTTTTGATTTAGTTATGGAACAGACATCAACAACCATGTTAGGGCGTAGCAGAAACATCATGACCAAAAAAAAAAACAGCCATAAAAATAAATCCAAGGCCTGTGTATAAACAAGCCTTGTGGGAGAAGAAGTCCTTATAGTGAGGTATGTATCTTCTTGTTTTATGACTCATGCAGATGGCTCACTTGATTAGGAGTGAGTCCGTGAATCCTAGTGGTTCAAGTCAGCGGCCTATTAACGATCTGATAGGCCTTTTAAAGCCTTGCAAATAAACATCGTTTCATTAAACAAACCTCCCTGCCGGCTATAGCTTTGTTATCATTCCATTGACACGTTCTTTGCCTCGTAACTGGACACTTATATTTACAGCTTCAATAATCTAAACGGAAATAATGAAAAGCAACGGAAATTAAATCTCCAGCCTCCTCTGGAGGGCATTCTACATTACACAATCGGTTTACCCTCTCTGCCAGAGTTGTCTGGCAATTAGAGTAAACGCAACCAGTACCCTTGTCAATAAATCTTTTAGTGACCTAAAGATGAATAAAACCTGCAAATCTAAGCCAGATCATTCAAGACCGTTAAGACAAATCATCATTTGACATTTTATTGCCGGCGCTCTTGTTTGTTTTCACAGCTTCGTCATCCTACTCCTAATCTTCTTCTTATGGAGCGCACTTTCTTTCCGAATGTCTAATTAAATATTCAACGGCACCCTAAGAATGATATGTTCCGTTATATGGATGTTGATGCCAACACTTGAACGGGAACACAAATTCCACCATCAGATTGATGTTGGAATACATTTTTTACGAGTGTTCGTCCTGTTTTTTTTTTTTTTGTATGGTTTTGGTAACTCCCAATGTCCATCTGGTTCTTTGGCAGGCTAAATAATGGTGCGGGTAAGGATTTGCTTTATTCGGCGTCAGCAAACCCGGCAATAGGATATCTCGTGAGTCACTCGAGGACGCCTGTCAATAACAAGCAAATGGCATTTGATGTTTATGCCCTTTTCCAGCACACCACATGGAAGGCAAATGTTCGCAAGAGATAATATCCTCGGTTGGGGTTTATGCTGGTGTACTTGTTCCGAGGATGTGAAGGCCCATTGAAAGGAAGGACGGGATAAATTATTGCATGGGATTGAACGAAATTGGGTTGTGTCGTTTGTTATGGGCCGATAAAATGTAGAATTAGATTGGAATGCAGTGGAATATGACTGACAAAGGCTAGAATGGGTGGTGGCAGGCACACTCTGGGAAAGGATACGATTTTGGATATTCGTCATAATTTAAATCCTATCGAATGATGAGAACACAAGCGGGATAGATTATCGGATAACACTTCCTGGGGGTCCGGGTATTGGACGAAGTTAATACGACAAGCACAAACAACAATTTCATGTTAGATATGCCTAACCATGTCCTTGATTTAAGTGAAATAATCGAAATGGCACAGATGGTTAAGGATTGTGCTTAGAGGGCAGAGCGTGTTTGCAGTGCCTTGTTTTGATAAATTAAGGTCAAGAAAGGGTTTGGGGTTTATTTTTTTTTTTGTTTAGTAAAACGCAAATGTGATGAGGGAGAAGTGAGTGTCGTCTGAACTTGAAGGAGAACAACTCCATCATGCATTGGGGATCACGTTCAAGTGGATGGTGACAAGCAGGGTTAAAGAGGCCGTACAGTCTGAGGCACAAGTGTAATGTCTATAGGTTTTCGTTTAAGGGTTAAGTATACCCAAACTAACATTTTACTCCTTTAAGGGATGTAAAATAGCATTTCGAACGTGGGCCTTCTTGTAGAGGAAACTCGAAGTGTACTTTCGAACTAAGTGACGAATTTGCCTCTCAAAAAAATTCTGGTTCATAGCTAATTGCCGTCATTTCTACATTTCGAGTTTGGTTGAGGCCGGTTGGTACTTGAAAGTAGCAAGCTCGCAGAAACAGCGACTATCCGGATGTGGATTTGTTATAAAATCCAGACTTTAGCAAGAAATGTCATGTTTTCGAGACATAAGCGAACGCATTGTAACAATCCGCATCAAAGTCAAATAATCGATTGCAACGAAATAATCAGAAGACTCGAATAGGTCAGATTTTACTGTCGGTAACCAAGCAAAAAGTGAATTTGTATCCTAGTATGGGATTGCCTACAACTACTCACATCACTAGCCAGCACATCTTAGCCATCAATTCCCTTGGACAGCGTTTTGTGATCGGAGGGGACTTTAATGCAAAACATACATTCTGGGGATCTAGATGCATATAACAGAAAGGGAATATGTATTATGATGTAGGTAAAAACTGCAATTTCGAATTTTATTCTACGGGAAAACCAACTTCCTGGCCAAATTCCTGGCCAACTGATGTTACAAAATTACCGAATTTAATCGATTTTTTCATTGCAAAAGGTCTGCCATCTATTCGAATCAAAGTTAAACAATGCTTTGATCTTTTCTCTGATCATTTTGCGGTCATTCTAACAATGAGTAAGTCACTCATTCGAAATGAAACCCACTCTCAGACTAACAAACCCACTGTGCTTGGTGAAACAATAGAGTTTTCAAAAGAAGTCAAATACCTGGGACTAACTCTGGATGAAAAGATCACTTGGAATTCTCAAAAACCATACACAAAGCCAGGATCTCTCTGTGGACCAGCAAAAGTCTAATTGGTAAAAGCTGGGGTATAATCCCCAAAATCATGCTATGGCTGCACACAGCCATAACCAGATCAATTATCACATATGCAGCTCCCGCATGGTGGCAAAAAATGAAACTAAAGTCAACACAAGACTAGCTCAACAAACTTCAAAGGCAAGCCCTAGTACACAGGCTAGTCTTTGAAGTTTGTTGATCTTGCAATGGGAACACTGCAGCGCTGGATGTTATCCTAAACGTTCCACCTCTACATCTTCAGACACAGGAAGAAGCCATGACAAATGCGTTCTTGCTCATATCTGATGCTGATAGCTAATCCACTCTGAAATTGTATTGGAACTGAAATACTTGGAGTTACCATGACAGATAACTGTCAACTTCAGCCAAAACTTAAAGGTAACATTCCCAAATTTTCAGAACTGGGAGCACAATAAACCAAGATTTGGCAACGATTCTCATGTATGGTACACAGATGGATAAAAAACAAATGAAAGAATTGGAGCTGAAGCATAGGGTGTTAAGACAAAAACGTTCAACTGCACAAGCGTAGACATATGTAACTCCGTATTTCAAGCCGACATCCTTGCTATAGAAATATGTTTCAATAAATTCATAACAAACAAGAACACAGTCTTCTCTGACAGCAAAGCAGAACTCCTAGCCTTACAGAGTTACGAGATAACCTCAAAAATATTATAGGATAGCCTTCAACTACTCACATCACTAGCCAGCCCTAACAGAGTGCATCACATCTGGGTGCCAGGACACAGTAAACACGTAGGCAACGAAATAGCAGTTGTACTCGCCAGAAAGGGATCGCCATCAACTTTCATGTTGCCAAGACCATTCTGTGGACTACCCATCAGCACTGCTAAATTCTGTCTTAAAGCATGACTGAAAAGCAGGGCCAATCATTACTGGAAGACTTAAGATGACAGTCGAGCCAAAATGTTCATGTCAAACATGAACGAAACAATTCCTAACAGGTGTTATTTTTTTAGAAGTTGGTTTTTCGAACACAGAGAAAACTGACATCTTGTGGCCAAATCGGGCAACTCTTATATCATTTAGGTTCAGTTTGGTTTGCCATTTTATCATCATCAGGTTAACAAATGAACAACGCTTGCAAATCGTGGAAATTTATTTCGAAAATAATGGTTTGCGAAGTTTACCGCATGCTTCGTCCATTTTATGGTCGACATAATCGTCCATCAGAGCAATTAATTCGGTTTACCATGGGATCGTTTTCGCACTACGTTTACTCGTGATAATACGCATGCGCAGAGACGTCGAACAGTGCGCACCTAAGAAACAATTGTCGCTGTAGAGTAAAGTTTTGGAGAGGACCCGAATGAATCGATTCGCCACCGTGCACAGCATTGGAGCATTGTCCGTCAAATTATGGAAGATTTTACGCAAAGATCTTGGCTTTCGACCTTACAAGATCCAGCTTGTGTAAGCCGCGAGACGATGCAATGCGTCGTTATTTTGGTATATGGGCCGAAAATTAAGCTCGATGCTGTTTTTCATTGCAAAATTTTGTCCAGTGATGAGGCTCATTTTTTGTTGAATGGCTACGTCAACAAGCAAAATTGTCCCATTTGGAGTGAAGAGAATCTACATGAGACCATCAAGAGGCATTACATCCACAAAAACTGATTGTTTGGTGTGCTTGGGCTGGTGGAGTCATTGGGCCATACTTCTTCCGAAATGATGCTGGAGAGTCAGTTACCGTTAATGGAAACCGGTATAGAGCCATGATAACCGACTGTTTTGTTCCCGAATTCGATGGCATGAATGTGGATGAGATGTGGTTCTAGCAAGACGGCGCTAAATGCCACACAGCGCACGTCACAATCGATTTCTTGAAGGAAACATTCGATGAGCGCATAATTTCGCGGAATAGACCTGTCAATTGGCCACCAAGATCGTGTGATTTGACACCATTGGATTATCTTTTTTTAATATCTGAAGTCGCTCGGCTACGCCAACAAACCAGAAACGTTAGGGGACTTGGAAGGCAACATTCGTGGCGTTATTGCCGACGTACGGCCCCAAATGATCGAAAAAGTGGTTGAAAATTGGACCTCTAGACATTGGCCACATGCCCAAAACCATATTTAAACAATAATGGCATAGTATTATCCTTCGAAAAAAGCCAAATTAACGGACATTAAAACTATTTTTTGTGTTTTAATTCAGTTCTAAGTTCTTTACCTCTAAAAAGAACACCCTTTACATCTAACTAGGAGTCAGATTCGAACTGGCACGGAGTTCCTTAATGCACACTGCCAAGTCAAAAAACACTTGATAACTAAGGGAATAACTCAAAATAAGACTTGCAGACTATGCAACGAGGACGAAGAATAACTAGAACACATCCTTTGTCATTGGCTACGTTTACACCGTGGACAACAACTGGGATTAAGCCTACATTTGGTGTAAGTCCCATGGGTGTTAACTCATCGGAGAAAGACTAAATTTTTTAGGTCAGTCCACTTAACGTGACCTGGACTATAATCTATTGAACTGGATATTCTTCCTTGCGCATAGATGTCACCATAAATTCCACTGACATGTGATACTAACTGCAATAATAACGAGGAATTTTCTACTTTGCCCCTTAGTTCGGTTTTTGTCCACGGAGTCTGGTGTTGATCTTGGGAAAACACCATTCGCATCAATGCAAAAAGATGTCTAATGCAGTATAGACGTTGCTAGTCCTGCACTTGGTCCAGGACGTTGTAACCAGAAAATTCCATATAGTCCACGGTGTCCACGTAGCCACTGTAACTACCTAATTAGATTACCTTAACACCATCTAGGTAAATTAAGATGATATATTCGCCAATAGCCTGATGCTGTTCGTGCAAAAAGATGAACTCCTGGACATCTTTGTATCACTGAAAAATATAAAGTCGGCGGTATAGGACGGTGTCCCAAACGTCGTATTGAGTTAGACACCTTAAAATTACACTGAATAATGCGCATTATTGGGTGCACTGAAAAACGGCGGTGGTACATCCTATCCCCAAAAAGGACAAGGACAAAACGAGCCCTGCAAATCTTCGGTCAATAAGCCTTCTGCCGAATGTAAGCAAGGTATTCGAGAACATAGTCAATAGAGCTCGCTAAAGTGGGTCGAGGAAAACAAAATTATTCCGGATAATCGGTTTGGTTTTCGAGCGAGGCATGACACCATTCATGGCGCGTCGAAACTAGTGTCCGACTTCCAATGGAATAAATCCAAAGGACAATACATAGGGGCCTGTCTGGTTGACTTTGAAAAGGCCTTCGACACCGTATGGTTAGAGAGGCCTTTCTACAAGCTGACCAGATTGGGCCTGAGGAAACCCATGCCATATATGATTTATGAAATTCTTATTGGAAAGAAGTTCGTTGTCAAATGTGGCAACGTAACTTCGAGTAAAGTCTTTGAAATTAAAAACGGCTTACAACAGGGGGCGGTGAGCTCCCCGATATTGTTTAATATTTATAGAAGTGATCTTGTAGGTTCACTCAGACATGCTTTAGCGTACGCAGGTGATCTAGTGGCGTACAGTTCAGGTCCGAAAATCGGAGTCATCAACATACTTTTGCAACCTGGCTTCCATCACATTAAGGGATATTGCGATGATTGGAAATTGAAGATCAATTTCCAAAAAATCGAAACGATTCTGTTCAGGACCCCATTGCATAGGGCTTCTAGGGATACCAGAAAAAACTGGAAAAAATTGTGTATCATTGGACAGCATGGACAGCCATTGGCGTTGAGAAGTGAAGTCAAATACCTTAGCATCTGGTATGACCAGTTTCTGTATTTTAACAAAAATGTAGATGCTTGCCTGGCTAGGGCTAGGGGGGCTTATGCTCCGACAAGAAGATTGTTTCAAAGCAGTCAACTTGATTCAAGGGTGAAATTAATTTGCTACATGGCCCTTATAAAGCCGATCAAGGGTGGGTGGCCGCGGTGTAGTGGTAATGTGTTCGTCTGTTGAGTGGAAGGTTGCGCGTTCGATCCCAGCCAAAATCCATTTCACTTTTATTTAAAAGAAATAAAAAGGTCGGTGTAATACCTAAAAGTATGCACACCATCTTGAATTTTTTCAAATTTAACGAACACAAGAAAAAGTGACTCCCCGAAGCTAGTTAGGACACCACCCATGGAGTTTAAGTCTCCACTACATCCAAAATCTTTCCTATCCTCTCTTTCTTCCCCTTCTCTAACGCTCGTACTATGGTAACATATAAAAGGGTATTCATAACCCCTTGACTACGTGTAAATTATAAAAAAAAAAAAAGGGTACGACTTTGTCTCCGATCCTGCTTAGGATTTTACCGAATGCCAGACTTCGAGTACATCAAATATTATCGCAACGAAGTTCTATACAATGGGGCCCAGTTGAACAGAATTGACAATTTCCTAATTAAGATGATTCGAGGGCACGCTACAAGGACGATGTCTAGCGAAAACAGTCTGATCTTCAGGGCTTATTATTACATTTACATGGAGATTACGCTCAGGTCGTCCTTAATTCCACCAGAGGCATTCATTAAATCGATTTGTTAGGATTAGTTCAAGACAGGAACGGTATCCCAGTTTTTTACCACCGCTACCGTGACACGCGGGACAAGCGGCTAATCCGCGACAGGTACGTCGACAATGCTCCGTAGGTATCGGATCGCGATGTGATCGCTACTGAAAAGCAGCACACTGAATATTGGTAGATACATGTGGAAAGTGATTCTCCACTTCCTCAGGACTTTGCAGACGTTTAGTCAAACTCCTTAGTTTTAAGATTTAAATTTAGGTACAAATTCTGGGGCGGGGCTTGTACACCATAGTGGCGGAGAATATGGTTTGAAATAAGATGGCCGTGCACCCAAAGACTCAATCTGGATGGCTACTCCTCGCGTCATATACTAGTATAAATTTTTGTCTAGTATTAAGTTAATATTTAAAAAAAACATCTAGGTAAACACTACCTTGAGGCAGAGGACATATCTGAAAGTCCAATTAAAGATTTACTAGGATTCATCACAAAGTCCGGTATCATGAGTGAGCTCTAACTGGAGTGCATCACGACAGGCCCAACTGTGGCCGCAGTGATATTGTTACTTGCTTCCAACTTCCCTACCTAATCTATCTATCTGCACCAGAAAAATGACAAAAAATTCGAAACTTAATAAATTATTTAAAATCTAAAGAGTGCCTCCAATATAAAGCGTATCCACGTTTTTCGATGAACAGATTTCGGAGTTCGTTTAGAAATGCATGAACAAAAACACTAGAGAAGAATGTCCTTTCTGCTCAATTTGAATATGAGATGTGAAATTCTATCAAAGTGGATATCGTATCGAAAGGGTTTTTAGGTCTTTTTTTCTGTGTTTGCTAATGCTCCTCTTTGATCTTGAACACCATTGGATAGATTTTATATTAAATAAAAATTCATTGAAAAATGATTATTTATATGAACCCTGCGTCGAGCACAATGAAAGGACACACACGATGACATATTACTCTGAGTATACGTATTCAATGGAACTAACTTTACCCTTTGATAACAGCAGATGGGATCAGAAAGAATGTGTCATTTCAGTAAGGTGTCCCTTCTTTGTTTTCCAGACGGCAGTGGAAGATATTCCAAAGTACCAGTTAGGATTGAAAAGTCAACGTCCTTCATGTGCTGCTCTGATATATTCCATGTTTTGTCAAAATCCTTGAACAGAACTGGTGATAGATTAAAGTGTTACGAGGCAACCATTATGGTTACGATGGTTGGGTGGACTCTGATTTGCTTTAACTTGGCAATTGCTTGTAACCCTGACTACACACCAAGTGCTTATTTTAATTCTCCAGGTGTCAATCATCGGGTACTGGCCTCATCCAGCCAGATTTGACTTGCCAAAGGAAAGGTGCGAGTGTTGATAATAAGACGTTAAACAGCAACACTACAAACAGCCAGGTCAGAACCGCATGAAAAAAGGACAACGACGTTTGTATCTGCACCTGGAATGTGAGAAAATTAAACAGAATAGGTTTGAGCGAACAACAATCGGAAGCCCTTAACTGCTGCAAAGCAGAAATTACAGCCATCCAGGAAATACGATGTGACGGGCCGGGATGAAAAACTTTGACATCTAACACGAACCACGTTAATTCGGATCCAGATTTGTTATAAGTGCCAGACTTAGGCAAGAAGGCTTAAGACATTAGCGAACGCGTTGTAACAATCCGCAACAAGGCCAAATTCGCCAACATAAGCCTTATATGCGCTCACTCCCCGACAAAGTACGATCTTAAAATCGTGCTGGGGAGATTTTTAGCAGTACTTTTGGAAAACAAAGCCTACACGACAACACGACTGGCTAATTTACTTCGCTACGGAACGAAATGCTTCTATAGCCAGCACATGGTTTTCTCACATCGATACCATTAAGGGGACATGGCAGTCTCCAGATCAACGTACGGTCAACCAAATCAGGATGCGAGGCACGCATCCAGTATTTTGGATGTCCAAACATTCCAAGGAGCTAACATCGACTCAGACCTCTAACTTGTTGCGGCCAAGAATGCGGATATCCACCACGCTACGACAATCCCGAAATACTGCGAAAAATTTTAATGTCAAAAGCCTGCAGTCACCAGAGACCGCAAAGACCTTCGCGCAATGCGTATCCCTTAACATCTCTTTTAACACCATACCACCAGCATCGAATTTCGAAGAAAAATTGCAACGATGCCAACAAGCCAATAGATCAACCGCAACAGATGTGCTAGGTTTCTCACGCCCACCAGCAAGAAACCCCTGGTTTGGTGAGGAATGCCGACAGATGCTCGCAGCGAAGAACAAGGCTAAGCTACAGGTGAAGACGAGAGTTGCCGTCGTGCTTTATAGGCAGATAATTCTTCCCTTCTTCTCTGCCTATAGAGCACGAGCACCGGCTTTTCAGAAAGAAGAGAAAAGAGCAAGAACAGCCCGCGATCGAGTATATAGAGATGTGCCACTCTAGGAACAATGTTCGCAAGTTTTACCAAAGTGTAAAACGTCAAAGCCAAGGATACAGAATCGAACAGAATCCTGTCGAGATGAACAAGGAAATATCGTAGTTGAGATACAGTCAGGCAGGCTCTTAAACGGCGATGAAGAACAACATTTCGATGTGAGGCAGAACGAACAATTCAATTTTTGCAACAAGAGCGAAAACTGCCAAATCCCGACCTGAATGATGTGGGGAATATATTAACTCAAGCTTATTAAGGCTGACGGAAATGACGGCTTTATAAAGACGGCTGAGATGACTTGGTAAGAAACATCCACCAACTCATAAGCCAAATCTGGTCGGCTGAAAGTTTGCCTGAAGAATGGAACCTTAACGTCGCTTGCCCGATCCACAAAAAAGGAGACCCTCTGAACTGCGGCAACTAGAGAGGCATAAGTCTCCTCAACATCGCCTACAAGATTCTATCTGCCGTAATATGTGAACGCCTGAAACCGTTTTCCTTCAGCATGATCGGCCCTTATTAGTGCGGTTTTAGGTCAGGCAAGTCCGTAACCGATCATATTTTCATTGGAATTGAGGATTCCAATGGCATGCCTTTGTTCGGCATGTATTTTAGCACAGACCTTCGATTTAACAAGCAAATTATAGATGCTGCTAGAGGTCGCGCTAGTTGCCTATGATTCCTTAAAGGATGTAAACGGGTTTTCACTTCATCGGGGCCTCAACAAATATGCATCTCTAATTAGCCCGCTCTTTAGGTAAATGACTCCAGTTGCGCACTCCAAGTTGGTTGCGGTCGGTTTCTACTTGTGAGCGCCACTTAAGGCGAGGTCTTCATCTGCTAAGTCCGACATCTGGTTGGGAATCGAAGACTCATCTTAAACGTCCAATGGGGAGGTTTTTGACCAGAGGCATATCGCTGTACAACTCGTATAATTCTTGGATGAATTTTGGGCTGATCAGGGTCTTATATAGGATCTCCTTAGTATTACGAGTGAGGTTTGATCCTTAGCCAAGAGATGTATTACGGAAGGCATGCTCATATTAGGGCAGATAGGATCTTGTAGGCGATGTTGAGGAGTCTTATGCCTCTGTAGTTGGCGCAGTGCAGTGGTTCCCATTTTTTGTGGATCGAGCAAACGATGCTGAGGTTCCCTTCTTACGGCATAATTTCATCTGACCACATTTGGCATATGAGTTGGTGGATGTTACTTACCAAGTCATCTCCGCCGGATTTATAAAGCGGAAAGGCCGTCATTTCCGGCAGCCTTATTAAGCTTGAGTTTAGATATTGCTATCCTCACTTCATTCAGGTCGGGTGGTTGGTAGTTTTCGGTGTCGTTGCCAATATTGAATCGTTCGTTCTGCCTGACAGCGAAATGTTGTTCGTCATCGCCGTTTAACAGTCTGCAGAAGTGGTTCTCCCATATCCTCTGCATCGACTGTTACTCAACTACGATATTGCCCTGTTCATCTCGACAGGTTCTGTTGGAGCCTTTTATCCTTGGCTTTGACGTTTTTTACTTTGGTAATACTTGCGAACATCGTTCATGGAGTGGCACCTCTCTACATCCTCGATCGCGCGTTTTTCTCGCTCTTTTGTCTTCTTTCTGAAAAGCCGGTGTTCTTCCCTCCTTCTCTACTTATAGAGCTCGATGGCAGCTCTTGTCTTCACCTGCAGCTTAACCTTATAGGCCTCGTTCTTTTCTGCGAGGTTCTATCGGGATTTCTTATCAAACCACGGGATTTTCGCTGGACATCAGTCGCGGCTGCTCTAATGGCTTGTTTGCATCGTTGCCATTGTTCTTCATTTGATGCTGGTGGTATGGTGTTAATCGAGAGGTCTAAGGATAAGCGTTGCACGAAGGTCTTAGCGCATTCTTACCTTGGATGTAACAAGATAGTTGTCCGAGTCGATTTTAGCCCCTCTGAATGTTCGGACATCCAAAATACTGGATGCGTGCCTCTTTTTCATCGCAATGTGATCAATTTGGTTGACCGTTCATTGAACTGGAGACCGCAATATTCCCTTTTAAATATCGAGGTGAGGAAACCGTGTGCTGGCTATAGTAGCATTTCCTTCCGTAGCGAAATCAATTAGCATAAGTCCTTAACCAGACGTGTCGTCGCGTAGGCTTTGATTTCTCACAATACTGCTAAAGATGTCTTCTTTTCCTACCTTTGCGTTTAAATCTCCCAGCACGATCCGAAGTGAAAAATTCTCGACACAATTTTATTGGAGTTACTTCATCTGGATATTATTGTCTGTGATTATAGTTCCCGCCCTTGATTCCATCATAAAAATTATTCGGCTGCTATCCAGGAAGGTCTGTTTTTTTTTATCGAGGTCCTTACCTCAAGCTAATTTTAATCCGTGAGAAGTATTCAATCTCCCACCTACCCTGCATATCTGTACCTCTATCCGCCACCCAAGGACGCATTCAATGAGGGACGAGAAACTCAACAAATATATAATCAAAAATTTCCTTTAAATCAATTTCCGCAAAAGTCCTTCCACCGGATCCATTTTAAATTAAATTTATCACTTGAAAATAAAAAAAAATAATTAAATTGGTTTGGTCTCTTATAAAACATATTTTTAATTGGAAGGGTGTTCCTTTGAAATCTGTCAATACAATGACAAATTTTCACATACCTACGCAAACTTTTTCCATCAGTGTACCCATCCAACTGCACAAAGCGAAGCAATTATACTTTGGCCATGTTCATCAATAAAATTGTTTCAGTATGGGTTTCTGAATGCATCAAAGTTCAGTACACCGCAGTGCGCATTCATATGGCTTTATAGCCGCCAGGTAAAAAAAAAAAAACACTCCGACTCGGATTTTAAATACGTCCCAACCGATTGTCAAATGTCATAGTGTGGTTGCTACCCCATAACAGACTGCATCAGTATTTGGGCAGGCCAATGAATTCAATTGCTGGATGCTTCATATCCGTGAAGGATTTTTTTTCACCGTCACGGATTTATGACGCGGCGCCAATAGTTTTTGTATCTAGCTCTCGAATTGCACTACATGACCCGTGAATATTGATGTCTGCCCCCTATGGGGCATGTAAATAATTTCGTTTAATGCGAAGCAATCTATCTAAAAGCTGCGAGAGCTCAGTGGACGTTGCTCCACGGAAGATGAATGGCTGTGGATGAAATTTGGGATTTAGCGAATATTGTTGCAACAGCACCTTGCGTTTGGTTTGGCTGTCGGTTGGCCGCCTTGGGAATGGGGGACCTTCATTTTATTCTGTTTGCGGTATGGGTTATGTTGATCTATCGCGACCAGTTCGAGTTGTGGTTAATGCTGCCCATTAGGGTATGCAAACTTATTGAAAATTCTATGATACATCGACTCTTAAATTCGGGACATAATGCTGATTTTGTGCGAAGTTTCACGCTGCTCCAATTTCGGGTACCTACCTATTTGCGGTGGTTTTAGTGTAACCGGAGAATGTGTCGGTGGCAATTTATTGAATCAAGCACAACAGCATTCCTGCCTATTTGTGGTAATATTCAATCGGAAATATTTGCAACATCGAAAAGTAAATATTTGCTAATGAAATTTGTGGAAAGGTGGAACTAGGGCTCGGTGGGATAACATATTTGCAATGGCAGGGAGCTTCTTTATTCAATGCATTCCGCAAATAGTCACATTCCGGTTTGAAAGGGATGCACGTTTGAAGTTAAAATATTTGCGCGTGGTAATGGCTCATTCAGCAGTTATGATAGAAGTCTGATAGCAACGGACTACTTCATTATTTGAAATTTGTTTTCGGTCAATATGTTTCTTTTAAGTCACCATTTAAGTGTTACATGAATGAAAAACGTATTGAAATTCTATAAACTAAATTAAATCGTTTTTTTTTTGTCAATAAGGACATAACAGTTATGAATTGAAATAAAACACAGAATAATTGAGTTATCGGACTGAAATTTATTCCTAATTCTGTACCCATGTTCTATTATAGTACAGAATTCGATCGCCATGAGCACGTTCCGGGAATCGGTTTTTCGAAGCGATTTTTCACAGCTCTTTCATAAAATGTGTTGGCGAGAACATTGGCAATTTCGTGTTAAATATTGTCCCTGATCTCGACATAGATTGTCGGCTTGTACGTATAAGCCAATATCATAACGTAACCACATACCGACACAAACCGACGGAGTTAAATCGCAAGAACGAAGTGGCCATTCATCAATTTCTCTAGATTACTCGATTACCGACCTTCCATATCAATCGAATATATTTGTGGCATTTAACACGATCCTGTTGAAGTCGCATATCATTTATTTCGTACATACTTACTTTAGTGGCGCTACAGTCCGGAATGAACCTGGGCCTCAACCAACATGCCTCTCCAATTAGCCCGGTCCTTAGCTAACTGACTACAGCTTGTATAGTTTTTGGTTGAATCTTCGTCTCTATAGCCCGTCAACGCAAACCGAAGATTTTTCGAAGAATTTTCTTCAGCGCCGTAGAGCAGGACTGGGATGATCAGAGTCTTATATAAGATATCCTTAGAAGTTCGAGTGAGGGCTTTACTACTGAATTGCCTTCTTAGCCCGAAGAAACAGCGGTTGGCAAGAGTAATTCTTCGTTTAATTCCTGAGGAGATGTTGTTGTCAGAGTTAATAGCGGAGCCGAGATGGATAAAGTCCCGTACTACCTCAATGTTATATCTGTCAATGGTGACGTTCTGTCCAAATCCTCGATGTTGTGTGTCATTTCGTATTGACAACATATACTTCGTCTTGCCCTCATTTACTGCTAAACCCATTTTTGCCGCTTCTTTCCCTAAACTAGAAAACGTGGCTATGACATCACGTTGAACCCTACCAATGATGTCAATATCGTCGGCGTATGCTAGTAGTTGTACTGATTTTTGGAAAATTGTGCCTCTGGTATTGGCTCGTGAGTTTTGCACAATCCTATCAAGAATCAGATTGAAGAAGTCACATGACAGAGCATCCGTTACTGTGAATGTTGTTCGCTGTCGTGAGATGATAACGAACTTTTTATGGAACAAATTGGAAGACGTAGATGTGCACGATATGTGGTTTCAACACGACGGTGCCACTTTCCACACAGTTAACGAAACAATGGCTCTATTGGGCGACAAATTCAATATGGCCGTGTCAATTGGCAGCCAAGATCATGTGATTTGACACCGTTGGACTTCTTTCTTTGGAGTTATTTGAAAGAAAAGGTGTACGTCGATAACAATTCAAGAGCTAAAGGACGAGATAATTCGGCACATTAACATCGAAAATTTGGACCATCGGATGGAGGGGTCGCAGCAGTTATTTGGCCGATATTTTTTTCCACACATAATTGATACATACTAACATTATCTTAATAAAATAAATGATAGTAATTTTCTAAATGATTTGTGTTTCATTCAAAATCAACATCGGCCCTTAAAATTTAACCACCCTTTAAAACAATGATCATGTCGGTCCTGATTAACGGCGCTAAAACAGGGACCGTATCCAAAGTGAATGAAGAAATCCTTATCCCGATTTGATGGAATAGATCTTTGAAAAATGTTTGGTCCCCTTTGCGTTGACAGGCTAAGGAGACGAAGATTAACTACGAGCTATTCGAGCTATACACCCACATGCCCCAAGTCAGAAAACTCCGCATTGGACGTTTAAGATGGCTAGGACATGTAGGGGGAATGGACACCAACACTTCGACTCGCAGAGTCGATGTGCTTCGGACGCAGTCAAATAGTACCATGCATTCGTTGGCGTTTACAAACAGAAACCAACCTCAACCAACTTGAAGTGTTCAACTGATGGTAGTTATCTAAGGACCGGCCTTTGGAGAGATATATTAGTTAAGGCACAGGTATGAATTATGTTCGAGTACGATATCCGAGTTAAGACCACTCAGTGTCCCACTCGATCTCCAACACCCAACCATCCAAAAACAATGTACGACGTATGAAAAACTAAATCTTGCAGATCTTCGAAAAATAGTTTTTCAATGTCTTGACATTTTTACTAGTCTTCCTCTGCTTATAATCCTCAAAATTGCTTACATATTCTAATTGGTATTGAAAAAAATTATCTGAGCTGAACCTTTCTGATTCGGCATATTACTTATGCATACCAAGAACTTGTACTCATAACACTTTCAGTATTAATCAATAGGAATGTCCTTGGTCAACATTATTGAATCGCTAGTAAAAGGTCGTTAAATTTTAATGGCCGATGTTGTGGTTCATATTACATATGGAACAAGATATCAGCTAAATGGCCGCCACGACCTCGGCGGAACATTTTGACGGTTAAATCAAGTGGTCCAAATTTTCGATGACGCTGAGGCATAATTGGGGTTCTATTCCGTTAATGTGCCGAATTATCTCATCCTTTAGCTCTTGAATTGCTGTTAGCTTATCGAAGTACACCTTTCTTTCAAATAACCTCAAAGAAAAAAGTCCAACGGTGTCAAATCACATGATTGTGGGCCAATTGACATCGCCACCACGTGAGATAACACGGCCATATTGAATTTGTCGCGCAAAAGCTGTCTGGCAAGTGGCACCGTCCTATTGAAACCACATATCGTCCACATCCATATCTTCCAATTCTTTCCATAAAAAGTTAGTTGTCATCTCACGATAGCGAACACCATTCACAGTAACTGCCTGACCGGCCTCATTTTGGAAAAAATACGGCCCGGTGATGCCGCCAGCCCATAAACCGCACCAAACTGTCACTCTTAGTGGGAGCATTGGTTTTTCGACAATCACTCTTGGAATATCATTCGCCCAAATGCGGCAATTCTGCTTGTTGACGAATCCACTGAGGTGAAAATGTGCCTCATAACTGAAGATGATTTCCTTCGAAAATTGATCATCCATTGTTGCCATTTCTTCCCACCATTCTGACCATTCTTGCCACCATTCTGATCACGCTTGAAACGGTCAAGAGGATTTAGCTCTTGAGTCAATTACAGCTCGTAAGCAAATGCAAGTCTTTATGCATGGGTGGACGGCTCATTAGCCATATACTATCGCGAACAGCAGAAATATTTTCTGCAGTGCGAGCTGTACGAGCATGGACTGGTGCTTTCACATTTCCAAAAGCCATGCTTTGCTTAAATGTTTGCACGGTTTTTCGGATTGTGCGCACATTTGGATGGTTAAATTGATCGAAAAAATCACGAAGTGCACGATATGCATTTTGATTTGAACGCCCATTTTCGTAATAAGCCTGAATAACTTTAACGCGTTGCGCAAGTGTGCATCTTTCCATGGTCCAATTGAAATCGTCTGAAACTGAGAAATGTCCAATGGAATGCAGAAAAAACGTTTAGGTGTGGTTCACATTCAACATCGACCCTTAAAATTCAACCACCCGATAGTTATATCCTCTTATATGTCCGTACATACAAGTCTTGTCAAGTCATGTTAGAGCTCCAATTTAATATATTAAAACGTGTACATTTTGTTGGGCATAAGCAACCCACACATGGCCTTAAACCTAGCTTTGCGAATCAATTTTAGGTGTGATGTTTTAATATTTTCAGCTCAAATGTGGCTTTTCATAACAGTTTCAAATTTTTGTTATGGCAAAAGATTATAATAGTAGCATTTGAGAACCTGTTACCCTCCCGTTTTTCCAACTCTTCTCCCCCGAGGATTAAATTGCTTCATTTTATTTTGCAATGATTACATTTTTAAGCATATTTTTAGCATTTTATTGAAATAAGCCGCACACAGAATATATTAACTCGACTAAAATGCCAGTTAACGCTCATATTAATTTTAATGATAGTGCAACAATGCGAGACTGTCATTAATAATGCAACAGGAAAATATTTCTTCATGAGTAAACAAAAGAATACAAAAATAAATAAATAAACAAATATTCTATTATAAACACTTTTTATTATCATAGTGGATTTATTATTCCGTATTATACAATTTGGTTTTTTTTTTGCTTTCAGATCCTGAAGTATCAGTCATAACCACCGAAATTGAGGTTAATTTTTATTTTATTTTTAAATGAATAAAATTTACTTGTGAATCAATTTGATTTACAATACAAACATGCAGATAACTTTAGTGAATTGGTATTTCTGTAGACTGTACTTAAAGAAGGAAAAATAAAAAAATTAAAAAACATCCAAAAGGGACCTGTAAGTAGTTGTATACTTTATTTTATTTCGTATTTTATATCAACAAGAAAGTTTCAGTAAATTAAATAAC
This sequence comes from Rhingia rostrata, assembly GCA_949824845.1. Lineage (NCBI taxonomy): Eukaryota > Metazoa > Arthropoda > Insecta > Diptera > Syrphidae > Rhingia > Rhingia rostrata. Next base: position 134,707,288 of record OX463755.1, on the reverse strand, counting down.
AAATGCTGAACCTCCGATAATGAAGCTGCGGATCGACTTACAAAACCGAAACTCGGTTTAGAAGAAGCTCGGTTATCGCACACCACAACTCCAAACCAAACGACGATATTATTTAGTATGAACGAGATTCCACAAACCCTCCTTTAATCGCTATCCACCCCCATCAAACAAGGTCACAGGATCCTTCGACCAGTCCGGTCAGACTAGAAGGAGGGGTGCCCAGCTATCTTGATGCTCAAACATGACCATTCAGTCGCAAACTCAGTGGTGTGTATGAATTCTTTCCTCAAAACCTGGACTTGGTTACATTAAAATTCGCATGCCTGCTCTAATACGAATTAAAAAGCTCTAAAATCACGGTAACGGTAACCTACTATTTAGGCGTTTTAAAAAATATATTTTTCGGGTTAAATTTTTGAATTTTTTACATTGGTTCGGACGTCTACCATGACTTGCGAATCGAATTCCCAGCTAATGCTTGGGCCGATTTTGATGTTCGATCTCTTATTATAAAGCTGAACAGGTCTAGTTAACGTAGGAAATGCGTTTTTACAACAAAATTACCCACAGTCAGAAATAAGCGTTATTTTGTTAATCTGAGCTATCCAAAATCATACATCTATCTTTCCGTATTTGTCCCATAAAACTGACTAAAGCGGGTTTACAACTTTAAAGCAAAATTTTTGTATATATTAATTTTACAACAAATAAGACTGCATATTAAGTGGCACTATAGTCCCAACTGAACCTGGGCTTCAACCAACATGCCTCTGCAGTTAGCCCGGTTCTTAGTTAACTGCCTCCAGTTGCGCACTCCAAGTTGGTTCAGGTCGGTTTCTTATTGCGCGCGCCAATTAAGACGACGTCTTGCTCTACAGCTTCCGACGAGACCTCTGGGTGGGAATCGTGTCCACTCGTTCTACATGTCCTAGCCCTGATAAACGTCCAATAGAGAGTTTTACAGCTCGCATAGTTGAATCTTAGTCTTCATAACTCGTCAACGCAAAAAATTTTCGAATAATTTTCCTGTCGAATTGACAAAGGATTTCTTTATCTGCTTTGGGACGGTCCATGTTTCATCTCCGTAAAGAAGGACAGTGATGATCACCGTCTCTTATAGCGTCTCCTTAGAAGTTCAAGTGAAGGCTTTACTTCTAAATTGCATTCTTAGCCCGAAGAAACACCGGTTGGGAAGAGTAATTCTTCGTGTAATTTCTGACGAGATGTTGTTGTCCAGAGTTAATAGCGGAGCCGAGATAGATAAATTTCCGTACTACCTCAAAGTCATATCTGTCAATGGTGACGTTCTGTCCAATTCATCGATTTATTGTGACCTTTCGTGTTGACAGCACATACTTTGTCTTGCCCTCATTTACTGCTAAACCCATTTTTGCCGCTTCCTTCTCTATACAAGCAAACGTTGCTATGACATCACGTTGAGTCCTACCAATGATGTTAATATCGTCGGCGTATGCTAATAGTTGCACCGCTTTTTTGGAAAACTGTGCCTCTGGGATTGTCTCGGGAGTTTCGCGTAATGCTGTCAAGAATCAAGTTGAAGAAGTCACATGACAGTGCAGCGCCTTTCCTAAATCCTTTTTTGGTATTAAATGTGTCGGTGAGGTCGTTTCCAACCCTGATGGAGCAGCAAGATTTCTCTATCCTCATCATACACAAACGGATGAGTTTGGGCGGTATACCAAAACTAGACATGGCCCTGTATAGCTCATCTCTATAAATGCTGTCGTGGACTTTCCTGGCCCAAAACCACACTGATCAGGTTGTTGGTAAATGGTTGCAGACGTTCTCATACGACGCAGATAGGATCTTGTAGGGGATAGTTTTCGCACAGGATCTCCTTTTTTGTGGATCAGGCAAACGATGCTGAGGTTCCATTCGTCAGGCATACTTTCTTCCGACCAGATTTGGCTTATAAGCTAGTGGATGTTACTTACCTAATCATCTCTCCCGGCTTTATAAAGCTGAGAGGGAAGGCCATTATTTCCAGCAGCCTTATTTAGCTTCAGTTTAGATATTGCTATCCTCACATCACTCAGATCGGGTGCTTTGCAGTTCTGACTGACAGCGGAATATTTTTCGTAGTCGCCGTTTAACAGTCTGCAGAAGTGGTTCTTCCATATCCTCAGCATCAACTGTGTCTCAACGACGATATTTCCTTGTTCATATCGACAAGATTCTGTTAGTCCCTTGTATTCCTGACATTTTACACGTTGGTAAAACTTGCGAACATCGTTCCTGGAGTGGCACCTCTCTATATAATCGATCGCGTGCTTTCCTTGCTCTTTTTTTTCTGAAAAGCCGGTGTTCTTCCCTTCTTCCTTGCCTATAGAGCTCAATGGCAGCTGTCGTCTTCACCTGCTTCTTAGCCTTGTAGGCCTTGTTCTTGGCTGCGAGCATCTGTCGGCATTCCTCATCAAACCAGGGTTTTCTTGCTGGTAGCCGCGAGAAACCTTGCACATCAGTTTCGGCTGATCTAATGGCTTGTTGGCATCGTTGCCATTGTTCTTCGACATTCGATGCTGGTGGTAAGGTGTTAATAGAGAGGTTAAGGGATACGCATTGCGCGAAGGTCTTAACGATCTCTTGCGATTGCAGGCACTAGACAGTAAATTTTTTCACAGTATTTCCGGATTGATGTGGCGCGTTGGAAATCCGTATTCTTACCTTGGCATCAGGTCTGAACAGATGTTAGCTCCTCGGAGTGTTTGGACATCAAAAACACTGGACACGTGCCTCTTGTCTATCGCAATGTTATCAATTTAATTATCCATACGTTGATCTGGAGACCGCCATGTCCCCTTATGGATATCAAGTTGGGGAAACTGTGGACTGGCTATAGTTGCATTTCGTCCCGCAGCTAACGCAATTGGCCTAAGTCTGATACCAGACATTTGGTCGTATAGGCTGTGTTTTCCGACAATACCACAAAAGACTTCTTCTCTTCCTTGCTTTGCGCTAAAATCTCCCAACGCGATTTTAACATCATACTTCGGTAGCCACCCTTAAGTTTTCTTTATCATACTTTTTCTCCGTCGGGTCGTGAACCTATGTAAAGCTTATAGTGCCGCGTTTGGCCTTGATGCGAATTTTTAAAATGCGTTCGCTAATGTTTTGTAAACAAACTTCTTGCCTGAGTCTGATCACTATAACACGAATATATATAGATGTCACAGTTTTTCATCCTCATTTTGCTTCGCCCATCCATTCGTATATTCTGGATGGCAGTAATTTCGGATTTGTAGCAATTTAAAGTTTCCGACTTCACATCTCCTGTTGAATGTTTTGACATTCTAGGTGCATATACGAACGTCATTGTTGTTTTTTCGTTTATGCTTCCTTCACCAAGGCACATATCCCAACCAGGAAGGCCAGTTCCAAATTGTTTATATACCCCTAGGACAAGCGGTCATATTAGTACCATAACGAGATTGAGCGCTACCGTTTCGGTTACCGCCACCATCTCTCTTAAAGGGACCTAACTTACCCTGGCCTTGAGATTCCTAAATAACCCGATTTCGTAATATGTCAGAGCAGCTCATCTGGATTCGCCTGGGGCAGCCAGCTAGGGTATTCCGTGCCATTCTGACTAGGCTCTTAATGACAATGAGGCTGTTTTTCGTCTTGTATCGGACTTATAACTTTGCAATGGTGAGATCAGTATCCGATGGAGATTAAAAAAAAGGACTATTGATGTGTGGTCAGTGTTAAAACGACTCTCCATCGGGATATGACAAGCACATTAAAGAAATCTGAATGAATTACTTATTTCCACTGGAAGGCTTGAAGGCACTCCACTTTATAACCAGATATAACAACCAAGACACACGAATATTTAGTCCCAACCAAAGCTGACCTTAGCGCTAATTGTGTTTCTTCTCATCTCATACGAGCCACCAGTTTTGAAGTAGTTGGTTGGCATATCCCAGAGCTTCAATCCTTAAGTTGTCCTCATATTTCAACTGAATTTTACTTGGGTTTGGATACAAAACAAAATACCCAACCCATCCATATTTGTATAAGGAATTCAAGCTTCTCCTCAAGCTCATCAAATAAATATCTAAGTATCTGAACTAAAATTTACTCAGTCTATTAAAAGACAAACATCGAATAAGTTATGAAACTAATGGACTGCCACATTTCATATACAAACAAAACACACCCATCTTCATGCAATATGACGTCATATTTTCATATATTTCCTGACTAATCCTTATCCTATTGCCATACTAAATCAAACTGAAAAAAAAAAAATATTTCCACACATACAAATTCCGAATAATCAATTTATCGAGATACAAAATGAAATCCGTTCTATCACAGACACTATATGGAACATTTAATATTAATAAAGTTTCACTCCCTTAATTGACTTTTATCCATTGAATAGATACAGATACATTTGTAATATGTGACAATAGAACGAATATCTATGTCTATGGGTTTTCCTTTGGTCCTTTGAGAATCACAATTTTCTTGCCACATTTGTTGAGGTAACTTTCATAAGTACACTTAAGAAATAAAATATTTTCCCACTTATCTATGTATATGTGCAATCTCCAAAGGGGAGATATAATTCCATAGATGTAGTAGAATATAACGGATGACTCCACCTGGAATAGACTGTTATGGTGAAAGTTTCTCCTGTGAGTGTGTGACATTAACTGTACATTTCTTAAAAAAAAAAAGAATTAATTATTTATTTACTCTTCCGACGCCATTTTGGAGTATATGTACCTAGTAGGACGTCTCTCTTAACCACATCTGCAATATTGTTTTAGGGATTTATTATCCTTTACTTTGTATGCTTGTAGCTTCATTTTATGCATGAATTATTTGAATCTGATTATTTAAATCCTATTGTAGCACTATCAAGGATACATTCATTCATACATTCAATGAATTGCAGTTAGACTACAATGGTGGGATTATCGTGTAGGCTTTTACAGTCGAAACATTTGCAAATGCAGTGAAGCCATTAACCAGAACCACCCCCGAGCCCATACTTCTAACACCCGTTGCTATCTATTTCGATAACAGGACATTGATAGAATTAATCAGAATTCCATAATTACGATTAATTAAAGGATTTGCTAAGGGCAGTGGGTAGAAATATAAATGAGTACAGTTTTTATGGTTTTCTATGACCGGCCTTAACAATGCTTTAGTCTGGACATTTAATCGAATACAATTGGTGAGATTATCCTTTTGTTATTTTAAGTGAATAAAATGCCTTAAGTGATATAAATATGAAAAGGATAAGTCAGTGAGAAGAACACTGGTCCGCTAAAGCAAAGAATGATTTAATTTTTCAACATAAATCAGACACCGTTAAAATCTACGGCAGGACGTTCCTTACATTTACAAACACTTAATTTCAGTCGTATGTCCTTTTTTCCTTAGCTGGGCCTAGAATTTATGCCACCAAGGGGTGCCCTTGGCGGAGATGGCTACGTAAATAACATCCACCAACTCATAAGCCAATTCTGGTCGGAAGAAAGTAAGCCTGAAGAATGGAACCCCAGCATCGTTTGCTCGATCCACAAAAGAGTAGACCCTCAAAACTGCGCCAACAACAGAGGCATAAGTCTCCTCAACACCGACTACAAGATCAGCTGTAACATGTGAGCGTCTAAAATTGCTTACCAACAACCTGATCGGCCCTCATCAGTGTGATCTTAGGCCAAAAAAGTCCACAACCGATAAAATTTTCACATTTCGGTAGATCCTCGAAAAAAAACCCAAGAAGTCTAAATCACCTATTCATCGATTTCAAATTTTGAGAGACCAACTATACAGAGCCATGTCTAGTTTTGGTATAACGACCAAACTCGTCCGTTTTTGTTTTTAGGACGACGTTGGAGAATTCTCGCTGCTCCATCAGTGTCGGAAACTACATCACCGACACATTCGATACCAAAAACGGATTTGGGTAAGGCGATGCGCTGTCATGTGACTTCTTCAGTTTGGTTCTTGAGAAAATTGTGCAAAACTCCCGAGCCAGCACCAGAGGCACAATTTTCCATAAATCGGTGCTATTACTAGCATACGCCGATGATATTGCAATCATTGGTAGGACTCAACGTGATGTCATAGCCACGTTTGCTAGTATAGAGAAGGAAGCGTCAAAAATGAGTTTAGCAGTAAATGAGGGCAAGACAAAGTATTTTTATGCTGTCAACACACAACATCGAAGAACGTCACCATTGACAGATATATCTCTGAGGTAATACGGGACTTTGTCTACCTCGGGTCCGCTATTAAAACTCTGACAACAACATCTCGTCATAAATTATCCCCATTGGACGTGGCTAAGACATGTATAACGAATGAACGCCAATATTTCGTCTCGCAGAGTCTTCGATTCCCAGCCAGACGTCGGACTCAGTAGAGGAAGTGGCGGGCACAAGTAGAAACCGACCTCAACCAAGTTGGAGTGCGCAACTGGTGGCAGTTAGCTAAGAGCCGGGACAATTGCAGAGGCATGTTTGTTGAGGCCGAGGTTCATTCCGGACTGCTGCGCCACTTAAGTAAGTAAGTAAATAAGGCTTACCCAAATCATTGCAGATCACGTGGTCTTCCGAACAACATGGCGCTAATGTCCGGCGCCATGTTATTTTGAAGACACCATGATCTGCCATCTTGTTTGCTTATCACGTTCTTTCTTATAGTTTAAAGAGGTCCTTAAAAAGCTTTCACTTATACCTTTTACACACAGTGCGCCCGTGGTGCCTATACTGGCTGTTCTTTGCAGCCTTTTTAGTTTTGTATGGTTGTAGCCTTTAGTCAATGCGGGCCAACTTACTAGTGAGCAGCCGTTTGTGAGAATTGGATATACCACTGCTGTGTACATCCATCAGGTCATCTTTGGTTGAAGTCCCCACTTTTTTTCCAAAGGTTTTGCTGCAAACATAAAGGGCAACACACGTCCTCCTCACTCTATGTTCGATGTTGTGTTTCCAGTTAAGTTTTGGGTCAAGCATGATAGCCAAGCACAGGAAGATTATGTGAGTGGTTGGCCATTGAGTTCGTGGATGTTGAAGTCGGGTATTTTGGTTTCGGTGGAGAATAGCACTAATTCCGTTTTGCTCGTATTTACGCCGAGACCACAAAATACAGCCCAGGTGCTAACCTTTTCTAGATCAGTCCCTATTATTTCACTTATCACGGAGGGAAATTTTCCTGACAATAGTATCACCACGTCATCCGACAAGAATTTGGCGCTCCTGCGGCGTTCCTCTATGGGCAAATTTGGTTAGGTGGCTATTTCCCAGTGTTGTCTGGATAATTCTTATTCCGAGTATTGTTCCATTGGCTAATAGATTCCTTTATACCTAGCTCGATCAGCGACTCAAGAATAGCTCCAGTGAGGACGTTGTTGAAAGCTCCCTCTATGTCTAAGAATGATGCTAGAGTGTTTTCCTTATAGTATAAGGATTCCATTGATCTGCCCTTGAGGTAGGCGTGCTGTGATTTGGATAGCGAAAGTTTCGATGAAGCTTCGGAAAAAACCAAACGCCAAAAGACTGAAGAATTGAGACAGAAACACTGATCTGAAGAAATATTTTTTTGCTGTCAAAATGAGTTTATGGTCTTCAGGTAGAGTAGAAGCATCTAAGGTTGTGGGAGAAGTGACCACAAATTCTCTTAATAGAGCTGCAAAATTCAGATTGGCTTATGAGTAAATCCTACCCTTAAAAAAACTTTCTGCTAGAGAAGCTCTGTCTATGTATTGCAATTGTAATGCAAACAAAGGCTAATACCTATGAATTTAACTTCGACAAGCTTCAAAAGTAGGCCCTTGCAAATGCAAGACTGTTTGTTGGAAAATATAATCCACAAAATTTGTATCCATGGCCCAGCATTCTATACTGCCAATAGGTTAGTTAAGTGAAGAATAGCATGAGGAGCCAAACAAAGAATAAAAAAAAAAGCTACCGAGAAAATTTATCTGGTAAGATATTGCCTCGTCAAAACCAATGGAGTTATTTAGAACTCTCTCTTGATTTCATCGGAGCCATTAATAACAAGTTTCCGAAAGTGGCAATGACATCACGTTGAGTCGGACCACTGATGTCAATATAGTCGGAGTATGCTAGTAGTTGCGCCGATTTATGTAAGATTGTACCTTTGGTGTTGGCTCAACACCTCAAAAATATGCACGCTCTCAATTCTTTTTTTCAAAGGCATAGTCGCCAACAGCCTGATGCTGTTCCTGCAAAAAGATGAACTCCTGGACATCTTGGTATCACTGAAAAATAAAAAGTCGGCAGGAGAGGACGGTGTCCCAAACGTCGTATTGAGACACCTGCCAATAGAAGCATTCGATATCTTCACCACCCTGTTTAACAATGCACTGAATAATGCACGTTATCCGGTGCACTGGAAAACGGCGGTGGTACATCCTATCCCCAAAAAGGATAAGGGCAAAACGAACCCTGCAAATCTTCGGTCAATAAGCCTTCTGCCGAATGTAAGCAAGGTATTCGAAAAGATAGTCAATAGAGCTCTGCTTAAGTGGGTCGAGGAAAAAAAAATGATTCCGGATAAACAGCTTGGTTTTCGAGCGAGACATGACACCATTCATGCCGCGTCGAAACTAGTGTCCGACATCCAATGGAATAAATCCAAAGAGCAATACATAGGGGCCTGTCTGGTTGACTTTGAGAAGACCTTCGACACCGTCTGGTAAGAGGGGCTTTTCTACAAGCTGAAAAGAATCGGCATGCGGAAACCCATGCTATATATGATTTATGAAATGCTTATGGGAGAGAAGTTCGCTGTCAAATGTGGCAACGTAACTTCGTGTAAAGTCTTTGAAATTAAAAACGGTTTACAACAGGGTGCGGTGAACTCCCCGATATTGTTTGATTGGAAATTGACGATCAATTTAAAAAAAAACCGAAACAATTCTGTTCAGGACCCCATTGCAAAGGGCTTCTAGCGATACACTGTAAAAAAATTGAAAAAACTGTAAAAAAAAAATTGTGTATCATTGGAAAGCATGGACAGCCGTTGGTGGTGAGAAGTGAAGTCAAATGCTTTGGCATCTGGCTTTACAGGTTTCTGTATTTTAACAAAAATGTAGATGCTTGTCTGGCTAGGGCTACGGGGGCTTATGCTCTGACAAGGAGATTGTTTCAAAGCAGTCAACTTGACTCAAGGGTGAAAGTCGTTTGCTACATGGCCCTCATACGGCCGATCATCGCTTACGGTTGTCCCATGTGGTTCAATGTGGCACCAGCCTACATGGAAAAGATAAGGCTGTTTGAGAGGCGGTGTCTTCGATCCTGCTTAGGATTGTACCGAACGCCAGACTCCGAGTACATAAAATATTATCGCAACGAGGTTCTATACAATGGGGCGCAGTTAAATAGAATTGACAATTTCCTGATTAAGGTGACGCGAAGGCACGCTGCAAGGGCGATGGCTAGCGACATCTTTGGGGCTTATTACCCCAATGCTTTATACATGGAGAGCACGCTCATATCGGGCTTTATTCCACCAGAGGAATTCATTTACATCGATTCGTTAGGGTTAGTGCAACACAGAAACGGTATCCTGGTTTTATACCACCCGTATCGTGACGCGCGGGGCAAACGGCTAATCCACGATGGGTACGTCGACAATGCTCCGGAGATCCTCCGCTTTAGCACGTCGGTATCGGATCGCGATAGGATCGATGCTAAAAAGCAGAGCACTGAATTCTTGTGGCTATATGAGGAAGGTGATTCTGCACTTCCTCAGGACTTTGCGGACTTTTAGTCCAACTCCATAGTTAAGATTTTATAATTAGGAACATAGTCTGGGGCGAGGCTTGTGCACCATATTGGCGTACAATATGGTTGAATGCATGGGGCCGAAAGACGCAATCAGGATGGCGACCCCTCGGGGCATATGCAACGAGGGCAAAGTAAAACAGCTAAATATAAGCTTACAGCGCCCACTAAGGGCCGATAAGTTAGATTAATTAAACCAGTTATTGATAAGTTAGATTTAATCATTTTTGACTAGTAGTAAGCTAATATTTTAAGTAAATAAAAAATGAGTTTGAAAGTTAAGTTAAAAGGGCATAACTCTATCATTGTAGCAAACGTACTCTACGAAACTACCATTTGTCCAGTGTCCACCTCATCTACTACTAATCCTTAATCCTTTTTCTGATAAATGAATTAAGAAGGTCAATTTAGTCTTAAGTGAAGCTTCTACTAAGCTTTAAATAAATAATTTAGGATGTCACCGTTTCTCATCCTCCTATTTTCCTATCCTCCTTGCATTTCCTGAACGGCAGTAATGTCTGATTTATATTACCTTTGGTATTTCACTGTTAAGCGTTCTTACATTTCAGGAGTAGGTACTAACGTCATTTAATTTTTTTCGTTTAACTTGGTCTTCAACAACATGGTCTTCGAATTCGTTTCCGAGACGCTTGTTTGCGTTGTAGCAAAGTTTATAAAGTCATACAGATGACGCATTGAGAACAAAAAACAGAAACTTTTGCTCACCCGCTTAATGGTATGGGCGGGCGGTGTGAACGTGCACACATGAAAACATATGGCGGCCTGTGCCAGTACGACTCGCCATAGAACAATTTTTCTTGTACGCAGTGCGTCATCTGTATGACATTATAATCTTTGGTTGTACCAAAGCTCTTTTTTTCGTAAGTCGATTACCCAATATACAAACCTCAGGATTATAAGTCGGATATTAGCTGTAATCATTCTTATAAGGATTTTATTGTGCCCCTGTTATTCTTTCTGTGGTCCACCTTCAACTTTATAGGACTAGCAAGTCAGTTCCGGTTTTATGAGACCAGTATGCGATGCGGTTAGGTAAGATAATATTCACAGTTGCTTTGTAGTCGAAGTTTCAACAACAGGGCGTTGTCCAAGCTAACGTGCCTCAGTGTGCACCCTAGTCCTACAACATTCGTTCATCTTACCCTGGATACCTGTCATTTTAGAAGGGAATTTATTTTATGGTCCAAAGGAATTTAAGATTTGTATGCAGCTTTATTTACGAAAATAAATTTACGGTTTGGAAGTGTGTCAGAGTTCGAAGCTGGTTTGAGGATGTGTAGTGTCATTTTACTGAACATGCCATACCGTCCTGCTGATTTGCACGTCTTTGGCTGCGGGGGATTCAAAGCTGCTATCATTTTTAAGGTCATTTCATATAAAAGCTTCAGGCGTTTAAAAATTGATTCCTATTGACACAGGAACTCCAATTCCAGGTCGTAATCTAGTACGAATAATGTTTGCTTAAAAGCAAGCCCTCTTATTATAGTTGTTGTAAGGAGACCTTCGAGTCCTTAGCAGAGGGATATTGTTCATTTTTTTTTTCATTCTTGCTTAATATTCCTCAAGAATGTGTCAGTTCTACCAAAGAGTATAGAACTACATAGAGTGCGCATCTCATGCAACGAATATTTTCTATGTGGGGTACTGATATTGATACCCCAGTTTTCACATAGCTACCCCAGCATCAAACAACAGCCTATACGATCTACTAAATTTCCCCTTCGCACTTACCACCCGCGTCTGAAACGGCTACAAAATTTTTAGCTGTGATACGTACTCTAAGAAGTTCTATACTCTTTAGTTCTACTTGGCTTCAACTAAAAAAGAACGCCATACTTCATGAACCAAGAAAAAACACACCCTCAACCCCAAAATCCACACTTGATTCTTCCAAATCGACGCTTCTCGTATAGAGGTCCCAATAAAACATCTAGTACAAATCGGTTGTATTCCCATAATTTCCTAAAAAAAAAAAACAATCAAATGGGAATCCTGCCAATGCCTGGGAGTGGGATTGCAAATGAACACAGTAGATATCCCCAAGGAAGTTAAAGCGACAACGCCTTGAAAACAATCTTCTACATCGTCATCTTTGCACTTTTCTCGTTTCTATATATTTATTCACTTTTACTCGTCTTGTGATTCTGCTTTCGTCGTTGTGTGTTGATCCTTTATGTTTTTAATATAAAGGCGAAAATCGAAGGACTTTTTCTTCTTCTTCCACGGATAGCTGAAGATATTGCTCGGTTGTTGGACTCAATCGTATTGTTTCTTGCTGGGGATACATTCGAACTTCTATGTTGGGATAGTTCCATCTTCTTGCTTCTTCTGAAATTCCCTTTTATAATGTTTGACTTCGGGGGATAAAGTGTAGTGTAGCCTAGTTTATGATGGTGTACCCCTCTTACATATACAAGTCTCTTTGTGCTCATCGTATCAGTTGAACGGGAGTTCTATGTGTTGGTGGAATGTTAAAAGTGACAGACGGGGGGATATTTTTTTTGCAATCGGACATGGGATAACTTCAAAGTCCTTATTTCTTAGACAATGATAAAGAAATGTTGCGCTCGTTTTATGGTGTCTGTTGTTTGTACATGTGTGTGTTGTATGCTTTCGAGGAACTTTGATTATGTTTAACATAAACATGAGCATTAACATATGAGGAAATGTTTTATCTCTTGTTGGGCTTCCGTTATCATTATAATGACAAGGGCGTATTTGAGAATTGTTAGGGATTCCTAGGGCAATGACTGGTTCAAGTATTTTTTTAAAGGAATGTGCGAACTATTGAAGCATTCCCTTTAGATAGATAGGTGCTTAGGCAACCGAAGTTGATTTATGGTTCACCAAAGTTGTTTGCATATAATAGGGGCGTAGTTTTGCTGCTGTTTCTGGCGTTATCGGTCAATATTAGGCCACAAGCCTAGCTTGTTAGATAGGTGTTTAGACAACCAAAGTTGTTTTACGGTTCACTAAAGTTCTTTGCATATAATTGGGGCTTGGTTTTGCTGCTGTTCCTGTTTAAAGCCCACTTTGTGTGAAGAAAAATGTAATATCTGGCGTTATCGACCAATATTAGGCCACAAGCCTAGCTTGTTAGATAGGTGTTTAGACAACCAAAAGTTCTCTGCATATCATTGGGGCTTAGTTTTGCTGCTGTTCCTGGCGTTATCGGTCAATATTAGGCCACAAGCCTAGCTTGTTAGATATGTCGGTAGATGTGAAGGAACATGGACACTTGAGGGTAATATCATCGAAGTAATAAACGAGTTCAAATATCTTGCTTTCCAACATGAGCAATAAACCCCATATAAAAATAAGCCACAGCTAAAGTTGCAATTAACACGATCTGGTATAAACTTTTTTAGGTAACAGGTGGGCCAAAAGACATCACCCCATTGGAAGATGCTCTTATTTTTGCAAATGGCCGCCAATGTCAAATCTGTTTTGACATTTGGGGACTAGAAAGATGTAGAATACAAGTGATCAAGCCATGGAGCAATACACTCCCCAAGACTAATCGTGTCTATTTTTTGCGTAACAATTCGTCTATAGTGTTGGCGCAGCGCGAACTCCGTCGCGCCTGGAGCGCCCGTTCGCATCCATCAACTCTCCACTGCTTTCCGCGCTTGAAAAAAAAATGATTTTACAGATTTTATTGTGCATTCGAAGTCAGGATATCCTCTTAATACCTTACCGTCAGGCAAATGGCATCGCATATCCCTCTATTAAATTTACAATCATGTCGTTCGTCATCCTTCAAAGACGCACAATTTCGAAGGATAGGTACCATGATAACCTTTAGATACTTCAGTCACACAAAACCTACTATAGGCGATTTAAAAAAAAAATCGTCTGCATTTTTGAGTGGTTGCGGACCTTTCAGGTCTCTCAGATAAAAATATGTTAGATGACTAACTTTTGAAAATTGTTAACTTGTTGCTGAGTCTTATTTTTTGGTGATTCTCAGAAATCAGTGTAACGGACACGTGATACAAATAATCTGGTCATCACAATGACATGACAAGTGATAAAGGTTATAATGGGTTCTTGATTCTTGAGTCACCGTTATCAACAGACGTGTTCGTCCATCCATGCAACAAAAGTTTTGTTCCTTTGTTCCCACTTGGTTTGAACGCATTTTTATCGCAAGAACTCCCACACAAGTATGTGAGAAAATATTTAATAAAACCAAAATGGTTGGCAGTTGTAGGGAAGGGGTAGACCGTAATCGACATTAACTTGGAGATGTTGAATTTTGTAACTGTAATTACACATCAATTGTGATTTGATTCCCCAAATCTATAAAAGCGAGAGTAGCACAAAAAGAATGAAATGTGTTCGATGCTCCCTCCAAATGACTTGCCTTATTGGATCACATGGACGAACTATATCGGAAAGAAACATCCGTTTCGTTGTGCTCATCTAATCTGGAAGATTTAATTTAAAAGTTAAAATATCTCTTTTTGGATGCCACCTTTTTGTATCTGGGTTTGATGGTGTTTCCCTTAATCAAATAAAAATGCCTGCTGAACCCCATTTTCTTAACAAAAGTACTTCACGTTGGCGCATTTTTTATTTGTAGGATTATTTGCATTTTTTTTCGAACAAAGTGCAATTGACTCAAAGAATTTTGCCAACAGACCGTCCAGGTCGCTTGGATTACAATCAAATATTGGTTGACACTGAACTTTATTTTTGGAAGCAAGTTTGTTGAGGTCAATGAGGCCTAATTCAAGCGATCTGGCCGCATTTGGGTATACGACAATCCATTCAAGATACGTGAAACACCGAATGACCAAAAAAGTGACTACTTGCGCCAAAGCCAACATTGGCAAATTTTCTTCAGAAAAGGTGAAACAGTAGATGGGAATTGATGTCGATGGATGTGGGATTATTACGGTGCAGGGAAATAACTTCACAGGCAATAACTTCATGTGGGAATTAACTTCACCTCGATTGGGCAAGTAACGTATGTTTTTTTAGAGGTTGGTTTTTCGAAAAGAGATAAAACTGGCATTTTGTGGTCGAATCGGGCAACTCCAATGTCGTTTATGTTCAGTTTGGTATGCCATTTCGTTATGAGCAGGTTGGCACATGAACAACGCTTGCAAATCGTGCAAATTTATTTCATAAATAATGGGTCAGTTCGCTTAGTTTACCTCAAACTCCGTCCATTTTATCGTCGACATAATCGTCCATCAGAGCAATTAATTCGGTTAACCATGGATCGTTTTCGCACTACGCTTACTCGTGATAATACGCATGCGCAGAGACGTCGAACAGAGCGCACTGAAGAAACAATTGCCGCTGTAGAGCAAAGTGTTGAAGAGAACCCGAATGAATCGATTCACCACCGTGCACAACAATTGGAGATGTGTCCCTCAACTGGAAGATTTTTCGCAAAGATCTTGGCTTACGACCTCACAAGATCCAGCTTGTGCAAGAATTAAAGCCGCGAGACCATGCAATGCATTGTGATTTTGGTGTATGGGCTGAAAATGAGATGGATCTCGATGCTGGTTTTCATCGCTAAATTTTGTTCAGTAATGAGGCTCACTTTTGGTCGAATGGTTATGCCAACAAGCTAAATTGTCCCATTTGGAGTGAACAGAATCCACATGAGACACTTTAGACGCCATAACATCCACAAAAACTGACTATTTGGTGTGATCTATGGGCTGGTGGAGTCGTTGGGCAATAATTTTTCCGAAATGATGCTGGATAGTCAGTTACCATTAATGGAGACCAATGTAGAGCCATTATAACCGACTATTTTTTTTCCCGAATCGGATGGCATGAATGTGGTTGAGATGTGCTTCCAACAAGACGGCGCTACATGCCACACAGCGTACGTCAAATCGATTTTTTGAAGGAAACATTCGATAAGCGCGTAATTTCGCGGAATGGACCTGTCAATTGGCCACCAAGATGGTATGATTTGACACCATTTGATTATTTTCATTGGGGATATGTCAAGTCGTTCGTCTACGCCAACAAACCAGAAACTTTATGGGACTTGAGAGCCAACATTCGTGGAGTTGTTGCCGACATACGGCCCCAAATGCTTGAGCAAGTGTTTGAAAATTGGATCTCTAGGCTTTGCTTTATTCTTTCTTAAAAATTAAGGGCATGAAATTATCCTTCCAATTAAGAGAAATTGATGGACATAAAAACGATTTTTTTGTGTTTTATTTCAATTCGAAGTTCTATACCTCCAAAAAAAAACACCCTTTAGGATTATTTGCATTTCTTTTCGTAAAAAGTGCAATTTACTCAAAGACTATTGCCAACAGACCATCCAGGTCGCTTGGATTACGATGCAATATTTGCTCGATTGGTTGACACTAAACTTTATTTTTGGAAGCAAATTTTTAAGACCAATGAGGCCCAATTGACGCTATCTGGCCGCATTTGGGTATAGGACAATCCATTGGAGATCCGTGAAACACCAATTGACCAAAAAAGTGGCAACTTGCACCAAAACCATAATTGGGCCATTTTCTTCAGAAAAGGTGAAAAAGTCGATGGGAATCGATATCGGTGGATGTAGGCTTATTATAGTCGGTGCTGGGAAATAACTGCAAAGGCAATAACTTCGCATGGGAATTAACTTCACCTCGAGTGGGCGATAACATCGTTTTTGTTGTGAAGTAATAACCCACCATAGATGAGCAATGTCTTCACTTTTTGTGGGAAATAATTTCACATTTTATGATAATTCAAGAACCTTCATAATGGGTGATTCACTCTTGCACTATTAACGTTAACAAAGTAGCGTGATATGCAATTCTGTAGACATGTGCTAGTTTGGGTGTTTGCAAAGTTTGAATACCTTTGGGGGCATGCTGTACCCCTGCAACACCTCCTCTATGGGCTCACTGTGAGATTAGGGTTGCGTGCGAACTTGGATGTATGCAAAGTTTGAATGTGTATGCATCTCCCCCGGTTGGGATCGCAACTGTTTCCATATACCTCGCACACAACCCAAATCCACTAGTGAGCCCAAGCAAGAGGGTAGCATGCCCCCTACACGCATTCAAAGTGTGTAAACAACCAAATGCCGCGGTTTTCTCAAATAAAAGTTTGAATATAACTTCACAAAATTTACAGTGGTGTAATTGCTGGGCAATTGCTTCAACCAAAAAAATTAAGTTATTGCCCACCTATGAAGTTATTTCCCTGCACCGCTTACTACGTCTGCCCACAAATGTGCAAAAAAGTCTGGATGGTTTGAACCAGATTTTGAGTCATCCACACTCCAAGTCAAAATATCCGCTTGATGGAACAAAAATTTCCTGGACATGTGCTGTTAAAGTAGTCGGCATTAACTGCCCAACCAGATCATCAGATTTGAGCTCTCTTGACTCCATTTCGTGTAATTGAAAAGCAAATTTTAGTCAATCCTCAGAACATCGACGAGCTAAAAACAGACAGCCCGCGATGCTCGAAAAAGTATTGGGAAATGCAGAAAAATGATTTAGTTAGCAGATAAGTCCACTCGAATGATGGTGTACCTATTCAACAAGAATGCAAACGGATTGTAAAGGGCCAAACAAAATAACGAAATAAAAGATGGCACACCCTACATACCCAAGAAACCTAAAAGATCCTTTCTGCCAGTTTTATGTCAATAAAACCTAGTGCTGCTATTCACAGATTTCGCGCTGATACAATGTGGGCCAAAAGGAGTCATCCGATGTTGTTTGGCCTTCAGAATATCGGTTTTGACTGGCGCAGTGTGTGCCTTTGCTCCGTTCTGTTGGAACCACATGTCCTTCAGTCCTAATTCGTCGAATTGCGGTCAGGGTAACTGTTATCGTTTGACCAGCGGATTTCTCGAAAAACAAATGGCCCGATGACTCCTCCAGCGTGAACAGCGAACCATGCAGTAACTTTGAGTGGGTGTAATGGCTCCTCGTGCATTAATCGTGAATTTTCGGTGCCCAAGAAGCAATAGTTCATCTTGTTCACGTACTTGCTGATTTTGGTCGAAAATTCGTCCACTTCGATTATTCTGCGTTTTTGGGGAGTGTATCGCTCCATGGCTTGTTCACTTGTATTCTACATCTATTCCACAAATGTCAGAACAGATTTGACACTGGCGGCCATTTGCTTAAATAAGAGCATCTTCCAAAAGGTGATCTCTTTTGGCCCACATTGTACAAGTACCTTAGTTGGAAGCTTTTCTAATAACCCGCCGAATATATTTTTTTTTCCAGTATTTGAGAGCAATTTATCCTCGATTTTAATAAAAATGTAAATCAAGTGGGATAGATAGGGATTGGAAATATTTAAAGCTCAAGCGTCTTCATTTCAAAAACAATAGCACCATATGTTTCACATACGCACACACAGGACAAGTGGCATCCTTCCTTACAACTTCCCTAATATTAACAAAATTAAAACCAAAAAGCATGAAATCTCTGTTTAAATAAATGATACATGAACGTGTGTATATCCAGTATGCCTTCCATCCCAAAAAAAAGGATCTCAACTCAACATTCAGCATTCTTCTCGAAAATACCAAAATTATAAATGAAGGAGATGCGATTACATATTTGCACATCCGAATTGAAATCCAAATCAAAAACTCAACAAAATCAGCTTAATTCAGAGAAGAATGATTTTTTATGAGGCTACACCAGCAGAGCAGCCAGGACAGCATCATCGCTTTATTGATTCAATGCGAACATTCTCGCACAGGCATACGATTCAAGGATATAACAAGAGCCTTCTGCTTCTGAAACTTTACCCAACCATTTCTCTTGCTTACTGGTTATTGGTTTGGTACACAAACAACTTGAAGTTGTTAGCTCAAGTTCCCCACATAGACATACACACACATACACACCGAAGGATGGCTGGCAGTCAAAGGCAAACGCAAAAGCAAACGCCAACGCAAATGCAAAAGGAAAGCCACAGCGTCAGCAGCAATAGCAACAGCAACAGCGCTTTGTGAATGGTGATCCATTCAAGGACGACATAAACTCGTGTATCAATGCTGGATGATGATATCCTTCTCTCATTAAGAGTCCTAACGATTCTGCTTGGGCATTCATAATTTTCCGTGTCCATAGCCATCATCATCATCATCGCACTATTCCGACCCAAAAGTGCGGGAGGTGAAGTTTGTCCTGGCTCTGAAGTTACACAACCAAACTACAGTTCAGTTCAGACAAAGGCAAATATTCTTTTTTTTCGCATGCGACGTTTGTCCTTGCGTCAGCACATACAGCAAGGCAGCATTGCCTAGTGATGTTGCGGTGGGCGCGGGAGCCTCTCGGTCGTACGTAAGTTAGCTTCAATCATAACCGGCCCGGAAATAGAAGGAAAAGAACGCAAAACAGGCGAACAGAAACGGAAACTGTATCAACTGTATACACAGGACGATGAGGCCTATTCACATACAAATTTTTTTGGATGGCTAGCTGGTAAGGAACCCACCCAATTCAACCCTACGAGCATATAAACGAGGGAAAGGATATTTGTTTCAAGATAAATTTTAATTAAATTTGTATCCATCGCTCCTGAAGGGTAGGAAGTGTACTACAAAGAGAGGGTTATCCTTTTTTTGTGTGTGTGTGTTTTTTTTGTTGAATCAAGGCTTTGGCAATGAGTTTCACTCGTCTCCTTTGTGCAATTTTCTTCCAATTTCGCTTTGGTGAATGGCGGTTTCTTTGGTTCGGATGGGGGGAGACATTTTGTTTTTGGCACACATAAAGGCCGAATTAAGTTGTGTGTGACTAAAGGACTTTACGCAGTGTATATCCCTTTTTTTTCTGTGGCCGTTTGAGCCTTTTGTATTTGGTGTTGTCGTTTTGTTTATATCCTTGCCACGTCGCTTTGTGCTCGGTAGACTTCTTTCACTAATTAGAAGTCACTTTTTGGGGGCAGAAATAACGAGACTCCTTTCCAACGAGGAGGCGAGCGGCAGGCTCGGCGTTCTCACATAAAGATAAGACGTAGATGATGGTGGAATTGTGCACGCGACAACGAGCATCTTATTTTGTTGGTTAAAGCATTTATGGCACCTGGTTATATGCCAGCCTTGGCTTGGCGCTATAGGGCAGCCTTTGAGTTGTTTGTGCGCGCTTCCTTTTCTGTGTTCGGTTGGTGTTTACATGATGGCGTAGATTAAATTGAGCATAATACCAATTAAAATGGTCTTAAGGGTGATTACGAGGGAGATCATAACGTTTTATTTCAGTGTGCCATATTTCCGCCCAAAAACAAAAATGAAATTTTGTGGAAAGGATTCTCGGGCTGTCTTCTTGGGAAATGGTGTTTATTGATGTTGGATGTCGTTTCGTTTTGTTATTAAATTCCGATGTGAAATCTTGTGACAGAAATGGCGTTAAATAATTTGAAGAAAAAAAACTCGTAAATTGGGCCAGGTGTTTTGGGTATGTTGTACCCAAACACATGTAAGGGATGAAATAAAAGATCGTATGCATGGTATTGGGGAATGTTCGTCTTTCTACTCAGGTTTTTGAGGTGTTCCATGCAAAGGAAGTTTTTTGTTAATACACACCCTTCTCAGTGTGGAGATATTTTGTATCCCTGCTCTTAAATTGCTGGAGTTCCATTGCTTGGATGTTGTATAACAGAGGGTTAGATTTTGTCTATATCCTGCAACTGGGATAACAATATCCTACATTGTGATAGATTTTCGCGAACCTTTTTTGAACTTAAGCCTTAATACAAGGTGGATCATAATCACTCACACCATGTTGATCCTTTTTGACCATGATGAACATGTCCATTTGGGTCGTTTTTTAACGCATCTGCTATTTTTTGGATGAGAACTTCAGCGATGAGTTCTCGCGATCTAGTTATTCACTCTTGGCTAGTTCTCACAGATCCAAAAACGCAAAAGAATTCAGGTGTGGTCAAATCAGACGATCAGATATTGGAAGACACTTCAGCTTTTTAAAAGTCCATTGTAGCATAAGCAGTATGGGCGGTTGTACCGTTCTGTTCTAACCAAATATTTTCCAGTGTCAGTAAAAGCTATTTCATCGGCCCTAGAAGTTTGGGGAGGGCTTTGGGTGAGCTACCAACTGAATGCAAAAATTGTTGTTACGAAGTAACCCAGAGCCTCGGAAAGTTCTGACATTATGCTGACGACAATGCTAAATTGGAAAATGCCAACGATGTTCATGTCTGCACCTTGACAGTGATAAAATTTTACAACAAAGGTCCAGTCGCACAACTAGCGGAAGCTCTAAGCTGCTATACAACAGACATTACTGCCATTAGATGTTAAAATCCTGCTGGGAGATTTTAATGCAAGGCTAGGAAGAGAAGACGTGCAATGAGTTCTGTCGGAAAACACACCGTACACGACAACACGTCTGGCAGACGGTTTCTTCACCACGCGGGTATGGGGGTCTCCAGATCAATGAATAGTCCTTACACTTGGCGAAAATTCCTAGAGGCTAACATCGACTTGGATTACCTCATTGCAACCAAAATGGGTTTGTGAATGTGAGGAAATTTTAAGCCGAAATACTGCAGTTGCAAGAGACCGCCAAGGCCTTTAGAGAACGCGAATGCCTTAACCTTTCGACTAATACCATACCACCTGCATCTTATGTCGCAGAACAATGGCGATGACTTCAACAAGCCATTAGATCATCGGCAGATGAGCTAGATCTCTCACGACCACCAGGAAGATACTTTTGTTTTGATGAAGAATACCGACAGATGTCCGCAGGTTTGATGAAGAATACCGACAGAGGTTCGCAGCTAAGAACGTTGCCTATAAGGCTAAGCAACAAGCGAGAAAACCGCCCTATCGAGGATATAGCGAGGTGTCACTTCTTGCAAGTTGAACCAAAGTATAAACGTCAGAGCCAGGGGATACATACATGGCTCGAACGGAATTCTGTCGAGATGAACAAGGAAATATCGTAGTCGAGACAAAGTCCGTGCTGAGTATATTGAAGAACAACTTCTGCAGGCTGTTGAACGGGTACAACATTCAGCTATCAAGCAGAACGCACCATTAAAAAATAGCGACGACAGGGAAAGTGAATTGAGGATAGCAATATCTAAACTCAACCTTAAAAAGGCTGTCGAGAATGACGGCCTTCCTGATGAGCTTTAAAAAGCCGGCGGAGATGACTTGGTATGTAACATCCAACAATTCATAAGTCAAATCTGGTTGGATGAAAGTATGCCTGAAGAATGGAAAAATTATCACCGTTTGCCCGATTCTTATAAAAGGAGAAACTCTGAACTGCGCCAACTGCAGAGGCATAAGTCTCCTCAATATCCCCTACAAGACCCTATTTGCCGTAATATGTGAACGCCTGAAACCGTTTCCCAACAACCCGATTGGCCATTATCAGTGTGGTTTTGAGCCAGGTCCACAACCGATCAAATTTTCAGACTAAGGCGCATCCTGGGAAAAAACCCAAGAGGTCCAAATCGATACCCACCATCTATTCTTCGATTTTAAATCCGCATACGGCAGCATTTATAGAGACGAACTTTACAGAGCCATGTCCAGTTTTGGTATACCGCCCAAACTCGTCCATCTGTGTACGATGACGGATCCCATTAGGATCGGAAATGACCTCAAGTAGAAACCGACCTCAACTGGAGGCAGCTGACTATAGATCGGACTAATTGGAGAGCGATGTTGGTTGAGGCCCAGGTCCATTCCAGACTGCAGCGATAACTTAAGTAAGTAAGTAAGTAAGATCTCCCTACTTGGTAGTGCTGAACAGATCCACCATGAGTACCATCATTGGTATTCTTATAGGACAATACCCCCTAGGCCGACATGCACACAAGACTTACCATCTATAGCAATGACTTCTTCAGAAGTTAGTTGGGTGAGTAAGAGGAGGAGTGTCTTCCTCTCCTGTTGTGAAGCGCTGCCCAACAAAATACCTAGGAGATTACTTCTTTGAAAATGTAGGTGGCCTGGCCAATATTAATGTCAGCTGTTTTCGAATGTTGTTAACCCTTTAATAGTCACCCCCACAGATACGATTTCCGTACTAGTTCGCTTCTAGAATTTTTCCAGGATATGTCATCATGATATTTAGTTCCCAGTCACTGTACAAACCCTTTAATGGGGTGGTATCATCTTGCCGGATCCCGGATGTCAAGGTGGTAAATCTTTGTCTACGACCCATTACAGCATTCAGAAACTTGCTGCTCAGTCTTTAAAAAAGACATTCACCGCCCAATTAAGTTTTCCAAAAGTCTTGCTTTAAAGGTTTTTTTTTCAAACAGAAATTCGTTAGCTAGCTTACCTACATTAAGGTCTACTCTCTCTGTTATGTCTTCCTTTCTCCAGGAGGACAATTAATTCAACACCCAAACTTTTGACACTTTTCTGCGTATCTGCACTTGATTACACGCAGGAATCCACTCTGTTGGATACTGTAACAAGAACAAGCATCTAAATTTGTTTATAAATAACTCTCGTCAGCAGAAATTCAAGCTCCCTTCATGGAAATTAAAATGAAGGGATGGGTGGAAAAAAGTTGCCCCCGGCAGAGTATATTTGCATTCAAATTGAAAATTTTCATTTCGCATATATTTATCACTTGAAATTGACACGATGATGCGCCAAAAAGCTGTAAAAAAAAAGTTGAAAAAAATATCCAAAAAGAAACTGCACACCATCGTCCAATATTGAAGTTGCTCTAGATATTATTTTCGCTTACAGCATGACTTGCAGTAGTGCAGTGAGCTATAAACACACCAAAAAAAACCGAAAGGAATTTAAAATTATTCAACGTGCAGGCCTCTGTGTGCAATAAATACACTTCACCCACCTACGGCACATATACAAATACGACCACGAGCACTTTATTTATCTCAAGACTACCACCCGACAGTCAAGGACCTGAATGTATCTCCTTCTAAGGTTTTCGCCGCGCTATATAAACTTCCGATTCAACTTGACCTGCTTGCAAATTAGAATTGCGATGACTACACATCTTAGAGAGAGAGACCTGAATACCATCTGTATTACGTCCTTTATCCGTTCGACTCGTCCGTTCGACTTTTGCTACTTTATGCCGCTTTAAGTTTCTTTTGACATAATAACCGAAGGACATTCATTTGGGAGGTGCGCACCGCACACACATATAACTATATCCCGGAATTCGACCGACCAAGGACACCACTATCTGAAAACTATGGAAAAGCTGCAACCACTATCGTCGTTGGTGGAATAGTTTTAAAGTTTATATCTGTCCCAAGAAAGGCGGGCGGGCTAATATACCAGAGTTCGCAATGAGTGAGATCAAACGACAGAGAAGGGAAAAGAACGATGACGCAGAATGGCAGAAATTCCTTGCAATGGAAAACCCTTTAATTCTATTTCTCAAGCTTTGGAATGTAACTTTATTCCGGGTGGTCCTCACAATCTTTTTTTAGGGGTTGGGGGACAGCGCGGACACTTCTCGGAACATATTTTATATTTGTCGGTTCTAGTGGAGCATGGAGCGCTTTGTAGTAAATGGACGTGCTTCGACTTTTGGAGTTCATTGGTCTGGTGATTTATGGCTCGGGAATTTCGAGGGAATTCCACAAACGGGAAGACAGTAGGTATTGGATGGGACGACTTGGATTTAGAGCTGCACTAGCTGTGTATAGTATTGGTTTGGTTTGTTTTTGAAATGGATATAGATCGAGATTCCAAGGGAGGGTAATGCCTGCAATTAGCTCGTATGTGTGTTATGCGGAACTTTCTTCAATTTTTTTCGGGGGGTGCGACATTCGTAGATGAAGTTTAATCTTTGATCGAATGAATTCGTGCAACTTTTACGAAGGATGGGAGGTAGGGCAAGATGGAATAATGAGATTGGATTTTTCTTTGAAACTATCTCGGCAATGCCATTTGTAAGTCAATGTCACTAAGTGGTTGTTCCAAGTTTTTGGCTTAGATATGAGCAGAGATAGTACACCTATAGGTGTTTGATGACATAGCAGAACATGGAAACTAATCTGGTGCTGAGTTCAGTAGTAGATAGTTGGGTGTTGTAGGATAAACAAAAAAAATGTATGTGTGGGATTGAAGCCCCACAGATGGCATTAAACGTTGCTTCTCCATTGATTTATGTGTGCGAAATTGTATTTTTGTCAATAAGGATGGAACTCCAGCTTAACGCTGATTTCAAACCAGAGGATTGGTGTCCGTTCGTTTTTCATGTCCTAGCCGTCTTAAACGTCCAAAGCGGAGTTATTTTTACCAGGGGCATGTCGCTGTACAACTCGTATCGTTCTTGGTTGAATCTTCCCCTCCATAGTACGTCAGCGCAAACGGGACCGAAGATTTTTTCGAAGAATTTTTCTTTCAAATCGACCAAAGATTTCTTCATTCATTTTGAGACGGCCCTTGCTTCAGCGCCGTAGAGCAGGACATGGATGATCAGGGATTTGTATAGGATCTCTTGAGTAGTTTGAGTGAGGGCTTTACTACTGAATTGCCTTCTTAGCCGGAAGAAACAGCGGTTGGCAGGAGTAATTTTCGTGTAATTTCTGACAAGATGTTGTCAGAGTTGATAGCGGGGGCGAGGTAGACAAAGTCCCGTATTTCCTCAAATTTACATCTGTCAAGGGTAACGCTCATTTACTGCTGTCTGTGCTAGTATATTATGACATCACGTTGAGTCCGACCAACGATGTCAATATCGTCGGCGTATGCAAGTAGCTGCACCAATTTTGAAAAATTGTGCCTCTGGTGTTGGCTCCTGAGTTTTGCATAGTCCTCTCAAGAATCAAATTGAAGAAATCACATGACAGCGCAGTGCCTTGCCTGAATCTTTTTGGGTATCGCATGTGTCGGTAAGGTTGTTTCCGACCCTGATAGAGCAGCGAGAATTCTCCATCGTCCTAAAAAAACGGAGGAGCTTGGGCGGTATACCAAAACTAGACATGGCTCTGTACAGTTCGTCTCTATAAATGCTGTCGTATGCGGCTTTGAAATCGATGGATAGGTGGTGGGTATAGATTTGGACTTCTTGTGCTTTTTTCAAGGATCTGCCGAAGTGTGAAGATTTGATCGGTTGTGGACTTTCCTGGCCTAAAACCACACTGATAAGGGCCGATCAGGTTGTTGGTAACGGTTTCAAGTGTTCACTTATTAAGGCAAATAGGATCTTGTAATCGATGTTGAGGAGACTTATGCCTCTGTAGTTGGCGCAGTTCAGAGGTTCTCCTTTTTTTGTGGATCGGGCAAACGATGCTGAGGTTCCATGCTTCAGGCATAATTTCATCCGACCTGATCTGGCTTATGAGTTTGTGGATGTTACTTACCAAGTTATATCCGCCGGCTTTATAAAGCTCAGCGGGAAAGCCATCATTTTCGGCAGCCTTATTAAGCCTGAGTTTAGATATTGCCATCCTCACTGCACTCAGGTCGGGTGGTTGGCAGTTTTCGCTGTCGTTGCCAATTTTGAATGGTTCGATCTGTCTGACAGCGGAATGTCGTTCGTCATCGCCGTTCAATAGTCTGCAGAAGTGGTTCTTCCATATCCTCAGCATAGACTGTGTCTCAACTACGATATTTCCTTGTTCATCTCGACAGGATTCTGTTCGAGCCTTGTATTCTTGGCTTTGACGTTTTACACTTTTGTAAAACTTGCGTACATATTCCAGGAGAAGCACCTCTCTATATTTTTTTCTTCTTTCTGAGTTGTTCTTCCCTTCTTCTTTGCCTATGGGACTCAATGGAAGCTCTCGTCTTCACCTGCAGCTTAAGCTGGTTGGCACCGTTCTTGGCTGCGGGCCCCCGCATCCCCCATTAAACCCGGGGTGTCTTGCTAGTGGGCGCGATAAATCTAGCACATCAGTTGCGCCTGATCTAATGGCTTGTTGGCATCGTTGCCTTATAGTTCTTCGATAACCGATGCTGGTGGTATGGTGTTAATCGAGAGGTTTTGGGACACTCGTTGCCGCGAAGGTCTTGTATATCTCTTGCGATCGCAGTCTGTCGATATAAATTTATTCACAGTGTTTCTGGATTGTTGTGGCGTGGTAGATATCCGCATTTTTACCTTGGTTGCAACAGGATAGTGGTCCGGGTCGATATTAGCTTCTCGGAATGTTCGGACATACAAAACACTGGATGAATGCCTCTTGTCTATCGCAATGTGATCAATTTGATGCAACCATAGTGCAACCCTAACCTGGAGGGCCGGTTCCAATAATTGGCATGGGGCCATCAGTATCTACTTATTGAATGAGCGCTGCCGTTTGCCATTACGCTCATCCGACATTACGTCTGCTCCTAGATGACCTGTTTTCCGAGGCTATTCACTTTGTCTATTACAATTGGCACTGGGACTGAACTTTTGCATTCATTCTCGGATCTCTTCCGCTGCCTGGAAATGAAATTTTTTTACTTTTATGTGAGTCTGCTGCCAAGAAATAACTTTATTCGGACCCTATCTACGTTCAAAGTATTAGACACTCAACGATGAAGGCTGGGAGTCGGAGGTGTTAGGGATCAGCTAGGTGAAAACTCAAGGATTCATATAATCCTATAACCTACCATTTCTTTCACCCTACAGGCCATGCGCTAGACCATGGGCTTAAAGGTTCCTGAAGATGGGGTAAAACACATGCTTTGTCGTTATCGCTTTTTCCCAGACGACTTGGGATACCTTAATTAAGTTGTTGGTCTATGACAATAGTTTTTGTCGAAAACATAAATGAAGCTTAGTTCATGAAATCTAAGGTCCTCAAAAGCATCTTCTCTAAAGAGTAAGGAGGTTGTTATTTTATAGAAGTCTGAAATATCTTTGAAGCATTCGGTCTTACTGAAAAGTTATATGAATTTTTCCGAAAGTTTTGCTAACGTATATTTAGCTTTGCAAGAGATCAAGGCCCTGTATTAGACCTTGACATTTTACATAAAAGTCCTGTTTTGTTCACTCTAGTTGAGCAATGAGATCAATTACTGTTCTCACAGGTACATATCCATCGGTTAAATTTAACTAACAACCTGAAACCTGGGGGTCTTTGAAAAGGTTACCCAGAGACAGTTGTCCTTGAATTGCTAGTGCTATTTGCCAAATATTCAGCTGAGATCAGCCAGATCAGAAATTTTAAAATTACTCTTATGGGAGCCTAATGGTTAGTACGTTAGACTACTAAGGGCGGATTTCTGGTCAAATACCGAATGTGTTTTCACTAGTTCACCTTTTGCGAAAGTCTGAATCTCGCGTTACAAAGAAGTTCCTCTTCTTTGAGGCGAAAATAATCGCACACACAAATGAAGGGACAGGTTTTGAAGCCTTGTATTGGCTGTTGCAGAGATAATACTCTATTTCTTGTATTAGTAAGTAGATACAGTAAAATATTTAAGACACAGCGGGGTATCCTAACAGACTTATTCTTCTTATTTTTACCCCGGCTAACATTCCTGAAGGTATTTTCTATTCCACTTACAATTACACAGATGAAAACAGAAAAAAATAGAATGCAACCTTCAGAGTAGATCCATCTGGATATACTGTACCGAACCCTAATTTTCTTAAGAAGGAAATTGAAGGGCTCTCAATCCATTTATTTCCTTAGTTAATAATGTTGTTTGCCTTTCTGTCTAGCACTTACCTAAGCAAAACGTTTTTGTCCTAATAGTAAAAACACTGAAACTTATATCCAAACACAACCTCCAGTTCCACTCCTATCCCAATATTTTCCATTACATTAGTCCCTAACCCGGCCGTATGCTAATACAGCTTCCCCAAACCTGCTTCATCAATTCAAAACCACACAACGATTAATAGTTACAAGGGCAGAGGCATGTCAAATTTAAAATTGAACCGCACTCTCACACAAAAACCATCGACCATTTGTCAAGACCCTACACATTTACTGGGTCAAGTTGTAGATGAAGTCCCATAATACGCTTCACCTTTTTTCACCCTTAAACCCTTGAATAGGGAAAATTCATAAGGTCGGCTAATCAAGATTAAAATTTATAGAACATTCCATCTGTACGCCGGAGTGCCTATATATCGCTCTGAGAAATGTATCCTAATTCAGAATGGACTCTTGAGTAGCGTTAAAAATGATGGCTCCCATCAGTCCCGCCAACAAAGAAAAACGAAACATCACACCACTCTGGGAAGACCATCAGCCTCTGATCTGAAAATGAATAAGCAATCAACTTGGTTAATAATATACGAGAGCAGTTATCCAAAATGCCCATCTACATGATTGATTGCTGTATTTACGCTCCATCGGCACGCCAAAAAAAAAAAAAGTTCATATCACCCCGAACATCCATCAGACACACTCAGATACAGATACCTAGTCAGATGCGCATAAATTCTTCACGGAATCGCCTAATGCCACTTCGCAATTACTTAGTTCGGCATCATGTGAGTACATACAGTGCGTTCGAAACCCCATATATCTGCAAATACAGCCGTCCACAATCTATCTGGCTATCTGCAGGTACTGACTGCGACCTAACCAAAAACGAATCTCACAATCAATCAATCCGATTGACCGAATGAACACAGAGGCTGATGGACATTCGATATCCGTACATGATTCCGTGAGCCCTAGAGTTTTATTTTGTTCTCGCTAGTACTTCCCTGACATGATGTAAGGACGACAACGACGACTGTTTGAGAAGATGAAAATGCAATTCCCTTTTCCATGGTGTTGAAGGATCTGTTCTGCCAGGGTAAACACGCACCCATATACACACACAATTTTGTTAATGGAATTGCGATGTATAGAACGGGTAGAAAAAGTATTGGTAAACATCCAAGGATGTTTTGAATAGCCACCACCCAATTGGCACGTTAACATGTGTACACGGACAACTCTTGTACGAATCCTTTCATTCCGCACAAGGATCATTAACACAGCATTAACAAGAGCACAAGGTAGTGGCAGTAGAAGTAGGAAGAAATTCAATAAGGACGATGTCAATTCAGAGTGTCAATCAACATCGATTGAGGATGCAATTGCAGCGCCTTAATTTGTCTTTTTTTTGTTTTTTTTTTTAGCTGTCGCATCCTTAAACGTTTTTCAATTAATTACCTTCAGCTTGGCGTGAGCCAAAGGATTTAGCACCTGGCACTGAGATGTATACAAATGAGCGAACAAAGTGTCCTGCATAAGGGACAGACATCAGGATGAAGAAGGACCTGGAATTGAATGCAATAAATTAATTGATCTCTCGTTAGCGTGCCGGGTAAGGTAAAGGCTGAGTAAGAAAGTTCAGGGCGGATGATGTTAAAAATTAAATTCTGATGAAAGACAAGTCAACACAAAGATTCGTGTCAAAAGGATTGCCATGAAATAGTAGACATAGAAGATGAGGAGATTGAATTGATTTCCTTTGAAATTGCAACAAGGATGCTTTGACTCCTCTTACATGTATTTTCCTTTGTTTACGTGTCTGCAATGTATAATATAAACCGAAGGAAGGAATTCCATTTTAGGAGGTAACAACGAGTTTCTTTGTTCATTAATTAATGTTCTTGGTTACCAAAAATCTAGTTTACGAATGTGTCATATACATGCATGAAGTTTGTTTCTTAAGCTTGATGAATTTAAGGATCTTTTTGGAGGTCTTATGGTGGCTGTTATATGTGTCACTGAAACGTGGTTTATTGATGGAGCAGCAGATTAAGCGTACAAAGTTGATGGTTTTAAAATTTTTCGAGGCGATAGGTTTGGAAAAGTTGGTGGTAGCGCAGCAATTTTTTGTGAAAAACGGCCTGAAATGTTTTTCGAAATGTAAGTCTGTCCTGGGAAGTGAAATTGGCTTTGTTTTTGTGAAATTTAAGACAGCAACAGGTGATCTTCTAATTGGATCTTTTACTCTTTTGGAATACTTACTTCAGTGGGGCTACAGTCCGGATTAAACCTGGTCCTCAATCAACATACCTCTCCAATTACCCGTTCCTTAGCTAATTGCCTTCAAGTTGGCTGAGATCAGTTTCTTCTTGTGTGCGCCGCTTAAGGCGAGGTCCTTCTCTAATGCGTCAGACGTCTGGCTGGGAATTCATTCGTTCTACATGTCCTAGCCATCAGAAACTTCCAACACGGAGTTTTTTTGACCAGGGGCATGTCACTGAACAGCTCGTATAGTTCTTGCTTGAATCTTCGCCGTCAACACAAACGGGACCGAAGATTTTTAGAAGAATTTTCCTTTCCATTCGACCACGGAATTCTTCATCCGCTTTTGATACGGTCCATGCTTTAGCGCCGTAGAGCAGGACTGTGACGATCAGGGTCATATATAGGATCTCGTTAGTAGTTGGAGTGGGGCTTTACTACTGAATTGCCTTCTTAGTCTGAAGATACAGCAGTTCCGCAAACCAATTTCGGTACCACCTCAAAGTTATATCTGTCGTTCGTCACGACAGCCCTTTCGTGTTGACAGGATATACTTAGTTTTGCCCTAATTTACTGGTTAACCAATTTTCGCCGCTTCCTTCTCTATACCAGCAAACATGGCTATGACATCACGTTGAGTCTTAACAGCTCCGCTACTAACTTTGACACAACGACATCTCGTGAAAAAATAAACAAAGATTAACTCTTGCCAACCGCTGTTTTTTCAGGCTAAGAAGGCAATTTAGAAATTAAACCGTTACTCGAACTACTGAGGAATATCTTCTAGCAAACAAGACTCTGATCATCGCAGTCTTACACAACGGCGCTTCAGCATGGACCGACCGTATCAAATGTGGATGAAGGATTCCTTTGTCGCTTATTCGAACATTTTTTCGACTGTTAAATTTTCGATCCCGTTTGCCTTGACAGGCTTTTAAGACGAAGATTCAACCAAGAAATATAAAAGCTTTATAGAGGTATACCCCTAGGCAAAAAAAAAATGCATTGCACGTTTAAAATGACTAGAAAATGTAGAGCGAATGGACGGACACCAATACTCCGGCTCGCAGAGTCGTTTGTTTTTTGTCGATTCCCAGCCAGACGTCAAACGTGGTAGAAGCCGTACGAGAAGAAACTGACCTCAACCAACTTGAATTCCGCAACTGGAGGCAGTTAGCTTAGGCCCGGTCAAATTGGAAAGGCGTGTTGGTTGAGGTCCAATTTCATCACTGACTGTACGTGATGAGGCTTCCTACTCTTTCACTCTCGTGACACTATGTCCATAAAACGGCTGCCTGAAAAATCCTGAATACATCTACAACTTCCCTACTCGTCTGTGTGCAGGTTGCCATTGTTGTTGCTCTAAGGCATGCGTTTCAACATGTTATTCGTTTTTGCTTTTCACAAGATTCTTTGATTTTCTGCAGCTGGGAATTAGCGTGTTCGTTTTTTTCTAATTTATCTACTCTTTCTGCGCCGCGCGGTTATTGCGTTAAAACGCCTTCATATGTTCCTGTTTTGTTACCCCCTCCATCAATCTATTCGGGGTTGCCTATTAGGTATGCCTAGGATTCAGGTACTTTAACGATGCGTGTCAATCTGGTGTTGACTTGGTGTTGTAGTCTTCCACTCAGTTGTTCTTTGTAGACTCTCGCTATTTCCGGTTTTCTAAGGCGGACTGTGTGAAGCCTCTATTTCTGTTCCATTTGTAGCTTTTTTTTCGTTGGATAGTCGGTCGCTGAATTTTTTTGCGTCGAGAAAATCCTCAGAGTCAAGATTTCCCCTTCTATAATCCAGTTTGTTGAATGCGTGCCTCATGTCTATGAGCATATGCTCAATTTGGTTGCCTGGTCGAGCATATGGAGATCGCCAGGTTCGAAGTCTTGGGAAACCTAGAAACTGCTAATGCATTCAACTGCAAAGTCAGTAGTTGACGGGCTGAGTAGTGCGATGGTTAATAAGATGAACGCGCTGAAGGTCTGAGCTCGATTCCTAGCCGTAGCGACACACAAATGATTTTTCACTGTCCCTGCTCTCATGATAATCTGACAAATCAACCGAGTAGTATCAATTCTCAAGAAAGTCTTATCCAACTTATCCAGCTTTGCCAATTCCAAACGGCGTATTTGAGTTCCAAGTTGGCATAAAACAGGGGGTCCCGCCATATCGGGCAAGAGGTACACACGCACTCATGAATGGTTGTAAGAAAGCTCGGCCCTGTGTAGTAACGAGCCTGTTGCGCCAGAAATTTGTATTTTGTTGGAGTCAAGTTATCGGAAGCCATTTTAAGCACTATAGACATGTTCACATGTCCAAACTGATTCAATGAATCGTTCCTCTTTCCTTATTTTCTAGGAGTTCCTTATTTCTAGGAGTGATCATCATTCGTCTCTAAAATCATTTTCTCAGATGTTTCCATGATATTACTCACATTTAAGACTTCCGTCTGAAAATATCTCTACCTAGAGTATTATGAAATAAAATACCAACAGTACCAAAACACAGCCATAATCAACTTTCCAGGGAAATCACTAATACCTCGGTCTATGATATCCTTTCTCTCGATTCCCTCAATTTGATAAAATTTTCACACATGACCATGTAGGTGCATCGGACTACATTCCTAGAGGTCTACAATCAGAACCCCAGAAAAGTGTCACCAATTATTCTGTTAACAGATACCATGCAGATTCTTCCCGTAAACATTCAGAAATAGAGTAACGAAAAATAAAATAGAAATCCTTTTCCCTGCTATCAAATGCTGGTGTAGTCCTTCTAATCGCATTTGCATCTGAAATTGAGGACGCTCTGATAATACTCGATTGAGAGTCGATGTTTTGGATTGTATGCCATGTACATAGAGATGCAAATACTCCGTTGCGTCCTTCTGTTGAACAACAAATGTATATTATATATATATATATAGGGGTGTGTGGTTTGTGGACCCTAAACGTCAGGGACCGTTGTTGTTTGGTAGCTGTTAAATGGCATCCAATGCAAATGCGAATGGGGCCTTAAGTGGTGTTGTGTTTGGGAATTTCACTGCAGAATACGAATTGTGCAGATTATCTGCCATGGTCCTTGCAGGATAATAGTGGAATTGCATTTGGGACATTCTGGGGTGTTTCTATATTTTTTTATTATTTTACCGATGGATACGTGTGCACATGTATTGTTCGGCTCTGAGAAGATGTTGACTAACGTTGTGCTGGAATATGGTAAGGGAAGTTCCCGTAGCAGAGTTCTTCTTGTAATATCTGTATCAAGAGGTACATATTCTTCTAGGAAAGTCAAGAATTAATAGGAGCACTATGCTTACAAGTCGAATTATGAAATTGTGTCTACTAGTTATGTTACGAGTATTTTGGATGTAAGCATGCACAATGGATGTTGCTTGTCAAATACAGAAACCATCTGATACTCGGTAATAGAAGGAGTCGATTTTTTGCTTCCCATGTATCTATATAATTCTTCCGGAAGTTGAGGCATTGCCTTTTCGTTTAAAACAGATTGTTATCCATTTCAAAATAATTTTGTTTTTTTTTTTCTGCAAAGTTATTTCATTGAAAGGAGATTTGCCGAAGCTTCAGTCATCTCCTTCAAGGATATTACAAATTATCAAAATTTCGTTGACTATTTAGTTGAGATCTATCTCTGCATTTTCAGAGCAATGAAGCTAAATTAGGACGATGTAAAAAAAAAACGCCCCTAAAACATGATTTAGATATCTCGGCATGTTGGTAGATGACAGGCTTCGAGAGACGTGGTCAGAATGAGCCCAATATAAAGAACTGAACAACGCTTTACGTATCTCTAATATGAATGGATCCGAAAAAATTAAAAACTAAAATTAAGAGATCAAATTAATCAGTAAATTGCATATCCTTATTGACAAAACCCATGTCCGCTTTGCTAAAGACATTTCCAAGGGGCTGTCCTCTTAAAAAAAAAAACACTTTATCCAAAAGACTCTAGGAAAACTATTTTCCTTGGGACATTTCTATAACCACTTGACATGATTGTCTTTTTTCCCGGGGTTTCTGTTAAATCCTTGCCCTTCCCTTTTTTCCACGTTCATAGTTCGGTTACGTGGTGCTACCTTTAGTAATGGACGAATATGTTATGGTGATATGAAAGTGGGAAAAGCTTCGACTGACTGACTTGTGGATGCTGCTTATGTGTTGTCATCTTACTTATTTACTAGAATGAACCTGAGCCTTAGCTATCTGCCTCCAGGTGTGCACTCCAAGTTTGTTGAGATCGGTTTCTACTTGTGCGCACCACTTAAGTTGAGGTCTTCCTCTACTGCGTCCGACGACTGGCTGGGAATCGAAGACTCTGCGAGCCAGAGTATTTGTGTCCATTCGTTCTACATGTCCTAGCCATCTTAAACGTCCAATGCGGAGTTTTTTGATCAGGAGCATGTCGCTGTACAGCTCGTATAGTTCTTGGTTGAATCTTCGTCTCCATAGCCCGTCAACGCAAATGGGACCGAAGATTTTTCGAAGAATTTTCCTCTCAAATCGACCAAGGATTTCTCCATTCGCTTTTGAGATGGTCCATGATTCAGCGCCGTTGATTAGGACAGGGATGATCAGGGTCTTATATAAGATCTCCTTAGTAATTCGAGTGAGGGCTTTACTACTGAATTGCCTTCTTAGCCCGAAGCGGTTGGCAAGAGTAATTCTTCGTTTAATTTCTGACGAGATGTTGTTGTCAGAGTTACTAGCGGAGCCGAGATAGATAAAGTCCCGTACTACCTCAAAGTTATATCTGTCAATGGTGACGTTCTGTCCAATTCGCCGATGTTGTGTGACCTTTCGTGTTGACAGCATATACTTCGTCTTGCCCTCATTTACTGCAGAACCCATTTTCGCCGCTTCCTACTCTATACTAGCAAAAGTGGCTATGACATCAAGCTGAGTCCTACCAATGATTTTTTCGGCTTAGGCTAGTAGTTGCACTGATTTTTGGAAAATTGTGCCTTTGAGGTCGGCTTGGAAGATTTGCACAATCCTCTTAAAAAGTCACATCACAGCGTATAGTCTTGCCTAAATCCTTTTTAGATATCGAATGTGTCGGTGAGGTCGTTACCGACCCTGATGGAGTAGGGAGAATTCTCCATCTTCATCCTGCACAAACTGACGAGCTTGGTCGGTATACCAAAACTAGACATGGCTCTGTATAGTTCGTTTCTATAAATGCTGTCGTATGAGGCTTTGAAATCTATGAATGGGTGGTGGGTATCGACTTGGACTTCTTAGGTTTTTGCCAGGATCGGTCGAAGTGTGAAAATTTGATCGGTTGTGAACTTTCCTGGCCTAAGATCACACCAATAAGGGTCACTTTGATATTACGGAAGATAGTTGGCGTAGTTCAGATGGTTTCAGTTTTTGTGTATCAGGCAAAAGATGCTGAGGTTCCATTCTTCAGGCATACTTTCTTCCGACCAGATTCCGCCTTTATAAAACTCAGCGGGAAGGCCGTCTTTTCCGGCAGTCTTTTTAAGCTTGAGTTAGATATGGCTATCCTTACTTCACTCAGATCGGGTGGTTGGCAGTTTTCGCTGTCGTTGCCAATATTGAATGGTACGTTCTGCTTGTTAGCGGAATGTCGTTCATCATCGCTGTTTAACTGTCTGCTGAAGTGGTTCTTCCATATCCTCACCTTCGACTGTGTCTCAACTGCGATAGTTCCTTGTTCATCTTGACAGAATTCTGTTAGAGCCTTGTATCCCTGGCTTTGAAGTTTTACACTTTGGTAAAACTTGCGGACACCGTTTCTGGAGTGGCACCTCTCTATATCCTCGATCGCGCGCCTTTCTTGCTCTTTTTTTTTTCTTTGTGAAAAGCTAGTGTTCTTTCATTTTTCTTTGCCTAGGCTAAGCCATTGATTTCTAAATGGCAGCTCTCATATTCACCTGCAGCTTAGCCTTGTAGGCCTCGTTCTTGGCTGAGAGCACCTGTCGGTATATTCCTCATCAAACCAGGGGTTTCTTGCTAATCGGTGCGAGAAACCTAGCACATCAGTTTCGGCTGATTCAAAGGCTTACTGACTTCGTTGCCATTGTTCTTCGATATTCGGTTTTGGTAAGCTCCTGGATAATATGTTAGAAGAAGAAAGTGACTCGAAGACTTGAATAGTGAAAGAGCAATGTTCCGACTTAGCTATCCTTGGGATTTTGTTTTGTGCGGTTTATTAAAAGGCTATGGCGAGTAAATGCTGTAATTAACTTTGAAAGTCATGCTCTTTAATAACGTCGAAGTTTGTTGGAGTGGTTCTTGTCGTATTCTATTCAAAGCTTCTGTGTTATGTCGCTGATGCTAAGATATTTCCACCTATTTATGGGCCCTTGTACTGCACTCCTTCTCTGAGATTACAAAGCCAACCATCGCTTAGCAATCTCAATCCCCCGACTAAGGTTTTATTCATTTCTTTGTAGATCCTCGCATCTCTTTGCCGATTAAAGCACCTGTGATAAGGAACCGTGCTGAGTTTGCCAATTTTCAGTACACTCAGAGCTCTGAGCTCTGTGAGAATTGGCGAACTATCGTGGACTGTATTTCAGTAGCAGATGCCACTTGAGTGTCGATAAATATGGGAAAATCATAGCGTGGTGTTCTCATTATTGTCACCATTGACATAATTCAGACAGCTACCTAAATTTCCGCCAACAGGTAATCTTGGTTTGATTAGATAGCCTGTTTTATCTGTGTATTCCCAGTTTTTCAGAGAAAATGCAACCACCGTTTCTAAAGTTAATTTTTGGCACATCTGGGTAAATTCGTTTCCATTACCCGTCATCGCAAACGAGACCGAAAATTTTTCAAAGAATTTTTCTCCCAAATCGACCAAGAATTTCTTCATTCACTTTAGATGCAGTCCATGCTTCGGAACCGTAGAGCAGGGCTGGGATGACAGGGTACCTTATAAGATCTCCCTAGTAGCTCGAATGAGGGCTTTATTACTGAATTGCCTTCTTAGACCGAATAAATAGCGGTTGGCAGGACTAATTCTTCTATTGTTGTTGTCAAAGCCAAAAGCGGGGCCAAGATAGACAAAGTCCCGTATACTACCTCAAAGTTATATCTGCCAATGGTGACGTTTTGTGTCCTTTCGTGTTGACAGCATATACTTAGACTTACCCTCATATATTGTTAAACCCATTTTTGCCGCTTCCTTCCTTATACTAGAAAACCTGGCTATGACATCACCGTGAGCTTGAATGTACACCTGCTAGTATACTCCGACTATGAATGCTAGTAGTTGCATCAATATATGGAAAATTGTGCCTCTGGTGTTGGCTCGTGAGTTTCCCACAATCCTCTCAAGAATTAGATTAAAGAGGTCTGATGACAGTGCCTTGCCTAAATCCTTTTTTGTGTATCAAATTTGTCGGTGAAGTCGTTTTCGACCATGATGGGGCATCGATGATTCTCCATCGTCATCCTGCACAGGCGGGCGATTTTGGGGTTATACCAAAACTAGGCACTGTACCGAACTAGTTCGGCTGTCGTATCCCTCTGTATTTGGCGCAGCTCAGAGGGTCTCCTTTTTTTGTGAGTTGAGCTGTGACGAGAAAATATTCAGAATCGACGCTTGCTCATACGAATGTTTGTATATCCTTGGATATTGGATGTGCGGGTCGCATCTATGAGCGCAATATCGACTTGTGAACTTGTGTTCCATTGTGGATTCGAAATCTTTGAACCCTAGTGCTGTTGCTCATAGTGTTTCATGCTGCCGTAAAGTCTATTAGTCGGAAGCCATTATTTGTTGTCGTTTCATTGAAGCTGTGCTTTCCAGCTAACCCGCTGAAGATGTTTTCTCTACCGATTTTCGCATTGAAGTCCTCAAGAACAATTTTCATATCGTATTTTGGCCAGGCTCCTTAGGCTCGGTCCATGAGTTCGTAAAATTATTCCGTGATAGGGTCTGCAGTCTCATCTGTAGGGGCGTGTTCACATATGAGACTGATGTTGCTCTGATGCGTATTACTGCCATGCGATCACTAGCCGGTTTGAAGTCGATTACGCTTGACGCCAGTCGGTTTCCAACAACAAATTTGAATCGTAAAATGTGCAGCCGCTGGTGGTAGCTGTTATAAATGTCGCACGTTTTTAGTTTATGTAATACTGATCCTGTCCATTGTATTTCCTGAATCATGGCAATATCTGGTTTGTATCGTGAGAGGATAGATTCAAGTTTTTGAGTAACACCTAGGCGTACAACGTGTTCACGTTCCTATGTCAGTGGTCGATCTGGATTGGGTTGGTATTTTAGGGGATAAGTTATCCGAAGATGTTATCTATTTTATATCCATATTGACATTGACATAACAGTACTTCGCACATGAATGCAACGAACTACAGATCCATAGGAGCACTGGCGACTGAGGCCATTGGCTGGAACAGAGCAACACATTAATACAACAGAGAGAGAGACAGATAGACACATAGAAGGAAAGCCATATAACCTACGTGCCACAGAGGAGGCGACATAGATTTATATTGTCTCATATTTTTGCACAGGTGGCCTCAGATAAGCTGACTATATTTTTAGAAAAAGAATTTTGCCGTAGCTGGGGCTTGAATCCGCAGCGTTTGGCTTAGCATCCAACTACGCAATCCTCTGAGCCATGGCCACCTGCTTATAACCATGCATTTTGAATCCGGTAACTAAGATAGCCTG
The DNA here is from genome assembly GCA_949824845.1 of Rhingia rostrata. Taxonomy (NCBI): domain Eukaryota; kingdom Metazoa; phylum Arthropoda; class Insecta; order Diptera; family Syrphidae; genus Rhingia; species Rhingia rostrata. The sequence goes on along the minus strand of OX463755.1, from coordinate 134,667,941 downwards.
ACTTCACAAGCCACAACCTAGAAGGTCAGTTCTATTTCTATAGGATTGAGCGCTACCGTTGGATTTTCAACTGATCCGCTATCATCTCTATTTAAAGGGCTTCACTAGCACTTGAAATTCCCAGATGACCTGTTGTTCGAATATGTCGAAGAAACTCAAATCGATTATTCAAGTTGTTCATCGTAATAGCGACTATGGACTCCAGCTTTAGAATTTTTCCACTGCCGTTTGCTTTTTTTTTATTGGGAACCTTACCCCTAGCTAATTACGGTCCATGAGTGATGGGAGGCTAGTAACTCCATACGGACCCAACTTTAAGAGTCGGTTTAATTTATTTCGATACCCCCAGGACTTGGCATTATTAGTATCCTCTACGGAATTGATCGCTGCCGTAAGGATAATCAGCTCAATCGCCACCATACCCTGTTTAAAAATTCAGATACCAGATGACCTGTTGTCCGAAAATGTTTTTTTCTTAAAAAATTCCTTTAAATGAATTAACAACTGAATCTGTTTGTATAAAATGGTGGTTCAAATCCTGTAAAGTCTTATTTGGCGGCTCCTTTTTAGATTTAACTTATCCTCATGCAATTACTTCAAGTACCACATTCTCTTGCTTCATGTCTAGACTACGCTTAAGTTGATTCATTAATTTTCTACTCCCCCAAATGGCTGTCATTCTAAATGACATCCCATGGTGCTGCAGAAAATACGAACATTCACATATAAACCCGAATCAACAATCAAATTCATCTCAACCATCTGTCAGCCACTCCCAGGACAACAGAGCACTGTCCCCTCGAAGCATATTGTCGACACTCTCATAACCGAGATGACTCAAGTGTTTATATGCCATTTGTCTGCCCATTGACAGGACAACTTTAGCTGAGACTTGAGGTCCTCGACCGTTTTATAGAATCTTCACTCTCGAAAGGTTCTCCACGCCCTCGACGAGCTCACACAAAAATAAAGTGAAACCCGTCGAAATGATAAAAAGAATGCAATCTCTCTGCCATAGAAAGATGATGAGATTGTGATAGCTCGCGTGGCTACAAAAAGAAAATGGAAACACCAACCCAACCAGTCCAGACCACACAATACCAAAAAGGAAAATTCGTTTGACCTTAATTGGATCTGAAACCCTCTTTTCACAAGATGCAACATTTGATTCATAAAACAGGAGAAAAGACAAGAACCATAAAAAAGGATTCATCCTCCTTTTGTCGATTTTTGTGTGTATGCGCGGTCCTGCAAATGCTATAAAAACCATCAACCAAACGTACCCTCGCATTCTTTTAAAGTGTTCCATGCCGGCTTTTGATTTGAAAAGATTCAAGAACCTATTTTGTAGGTCCTTTGTTGTGCGCAGCTATGGTGAAGAAAAAATATGCCTTCTTTCATATATACTTTGGAGGATTCAAATCCTTCCGCCTCACTCCTTTGCCCGGCCTCGTGAATGGCATAGTTGAACACTCACTTGAGGGCTCAACGACAACAGTTGCGGAAAGAATTCAAGTGGAATGGCCCAACAAAGGACAATGCCTCTGCTGGTGGTGATATGGTGCTATGGTGCTGTTGCTGCTACTTGGCTTTGTGTGTTAAACTTCCTTCCACTGACAACAACCATGTGTACACGTACATTCGGAGCCTTTTTGCAAGGACAAAAAGTTAGCTTTTGTGGAATCCCATGTGTCTATCTATCGCTTTGCAATATTAAATGCCGATTCGGTACTCAAATAATTCCAACAGAGAATTTGTCCATTTACATTGTGTGCAGGGATATGTGCCGCCCACACAAAGGATCTAAGTCATATCGGGTGGCATACTTTATGGATCTGAAGTGGATTCATTGAAAATCGAGGACGCGCTATGTCGGATTACATCTCGCAAAATGGGTAATTAAATTCCTTAAGCTTCAATTTTTTTTTTTCGGGGTCGTCCTCAAAGAGAAATTGTTAATATTTAAAACGTGTAAGTAGCAACGGGATATTGGACCTTTTGTGAACAGATACAGTCGAAACATGAGAAGATACTTCTTAATACAAAATTGATATAAGCTTGTTAATTAGGTCAGGGTGCTTAGAGACTTAAATTATTAAATGGTGGGGGGAAAAAAGGATTTTTTTTAACAACTTATGGGTATTTAATGCTATAACAAGCGATTCTTAGTGTTTGTTCCTTGCCCTTGTGTATACTAGGTGTGCGTTTCTTTGCATCAAATGTGAAAAATACGCCAAACGGTCAATAAGCTTTAACTTCGGTAAAATGCTAATGAACTAGAGACTGATGGCTTTTAATTAATTTTACGGACCTGAGAAAGAGTTCCGTTTATGGGAATCTGAGGCATATAGCCCCATACGGTAGTTCAGTCTGGGGGTAAGCCACAAGCAAAGCAACCAATCTGAACTGACAACTTGCACATTGAGAACTACCCCAAACGCCAGGTACATATGTAAGTATCAAGAGGTAAGAGTATCTTGAGAATCAGCCAAACATACAGTTGGACCCCGAGTCTCACTGGGCATTACACAGATCCTAAAACAGATATAAGCCTTGATGTCAATATATCACCCTAGTTGGACTGTGCAACCACTCAATTGCTCTTTTCCAAATCTGAGACGAATGGGATTCAACCACGAACTATACGGGCTGTTGAGCGACATTCCTTACTCACTTACTTAAGTGGCGCTACAGTCCGGAATAAACCAACATACCTCCCCAATTAGCCCGTTCCTTAGCTAACTGCCTCCAGTTTTGCACTCCAAGTTGGTTGATGTCGGTTTTTACTTGTGCGCGCCACTTAAGGCAAGGTTTTCCTCTACTACGTCCGACGTCTGGCTGGGAAGCGAAGACTATGCGAAGCGAAGCATTGGTGTCCATTCGTTCAACATGTTCTAGCAATCTTAAACGACCAACGCGTAGTTTTTTGACCGGGGACATGTCGCTGTACAGCTCGTATGGTTCTTGGTTGAATCTTCGTCTGCATAGCCCATCAACGAAAACGGAAACGAAGATTTTTCGAAGAATTTTCCTCTCGAAACAACTAAGGGTTTCTTCATACGCTTTTGAGATGATCAGGTTCTTATATATAATCGGCTGAGGGCTTTACTACTGAATTGCCTGCATATCCCGAGAAGCAGCGGTTGGCAACAGTAATTCTTCGTATAATTTCTGACGAGATGTTGTTGTCAGAGTTAATAGCGGAGCCGAGTTAGACAAATTCCCGACCACCTCAATGTTTTATCTGTCAATGGTGACATTCTGTCCGATTCGTCGATGTTGAGTGTAATTCCATGTTGACAGCATATACTTTCTCTTGCCCTCATTTATTGCTGAACCCATTTTTGCCGCTTCGTTCTCTATACCAGCAAACGTGGCTATGACATCCCGTTGTGTCCTACCAATGATGTCAACATCGTCGGCGTATGCTTATAGTTGCACCGCTTTTTTGAAAATTGTGCCTAATCCTCTCAAGAATCAAATTTAAGAAGTCACATGACAGCGCATCGCCTTGACTCAATCCCTTTTTGGTATAGAATGTGTCGGCGAGGCCTTTCAGACCCTGATGGAGCAGCGAGAATTCTCCATCGTCATCCTACACAAACGGACGAGTTTGGGCGGTATACCAAAACTAGACATGGCTCTGTATAGTTCGTCTCTAAAAATGTTGTCCTATGCGGGTTTGAAATCGATTAACAGGTGGTGGGTATCGATTTGGACTTCTTGGGTTTTTTCCAGGATCTGCCGATGTGTGAAAATTTGTTCTGTTGTGGACTTTCCTGGACTAAAACCACCCTGATAAGGGCCGATCAGGTTGTTGGTAAACGGTTTCAGGTGTTCACATATTACGGCAGATAGGATCTTGCCGGCGATGTTGAGGAGACTTATGCCTCTGTAGTTGGCGCAGTTTGGAGGGTCTCCCTTTTTGTGGATCAGGATGCTGAGATTTCATTCTTCAGGAATACTTTCTTCCGACCAGATTTGCCTTGTGAGTTGGTGGATTTTACTTACCAAGTCATCGCCCCCGGCTTTATCAAGCTGAGTGTTAAGTCCGTTATTTTCGGCAGACTTGTTAAGCTTGAGTTTAGATATTTCTTTCCTCACTTCACTTAGGTCGGGATGTTGGTAATTTTCGGTGTCGTCGCCAATCATAAATGGTTCGTTCTGCCTGACAGCGGAATGTCGTTCATCATCGCCGTTTAACTGTCTGCAGAAGTGGTTCCTCCATATTCTCAGCATCGACTGTGTCTCAACTCTGATTCCTTATCGTCCATGTCTACAGGATTCTGTTCTTACTTTGTATCCTTTTCTTTGACGTTTTAAAAGTTCCTGGAGTGGCACCTCTCTATATCCTCGATCACGCGCTTTTCTTGCTCTTTTTTCGTCTTTATGAAGAGCCGGTGTTCTTTCCTTCTTCTTTGCCTATAGAGCCTATAGAGCTCAATGGCAGCTCTCGTCTTTAGCTGCAACTTTGCCTTGTAGGTCCGTTCTTGGCTGCGAGCATCTGTCGACATTCCTTATCAAACCAGGGGTTTCTTGCTGGTGTGCGCGAGAAACCTAGCACATCAGTTGCGGCTGATCTAATGGCTTGTTGGCGTCATTGCCATTGTTCTTCGACATTCGGTGTTGGCGGTATGGTGTTTATCGAGAGATCTGTGGATACGCGTTGCACGAAGGCTTTGGCGGTCTCTTGCGATTGCAGCTTGTCGACATTAAATTTTCTCCCAGTATTTCTGGATTGTTGTGTCGTGGTGGGTATCCTCATTATTGCCTTGGCTGCATCAAGGTAGTGGTCCAAGTCGATGTTAGCTCCAGGGAATGTAATAATTTTATCCATAAATTTGCCAATAACGAAATTCTGCTAGGATACCAATAATATTATCCAGTCGCCTGAGCGGGATCTTTTAAATAAATTGGCGATTTACTAAATACAACTTAAATCTTAATTAATGCAAAACAGTTAAATTTCCACTTTCTACTTATTGCTTCAATGGATTATCGATGTGTAATAATTTTTCACCACAACTACTGCGCACGACAAAGGAATAAATTTCCCATTAAAATTACCATCGTCCTATTCATCTGCTAACTTAACCTCCACCAATTCGGTCGAGTAAACAAAACCATAATAATTCTATTAATACAGTTGGGGTAGTAAATTCCCAATATCAGCCATAAATCTCTTCGGTAAATAACACGAAACCCGCACCACCTCTAATCCACCATAAATCTAAAATATCTTGTAATTTCCATCAGGACATTGTCCCCATAAAACCTCCTTCATTGGGTCTAGAGACAGCCTTAATGTGGCTAGGGATATCTCCTATTCATGCAACTCGAAACTCGTATAAAGTATTTTTTGTGTTTTTTTTTCTTTCCGCACGACTTAAGCACCCGTTATTAGAAATCCAAACAAGCAATTTACTGCAAAAATCCAACAAAAATTCAACATTCAACGCAGATACTTCGCAGATACTCCATCCGCCTTAATCGCACCCATTGACGACGAGACGACTCCACGCGTGTAGAAAGTTGAACGATGAAGTAAAATTAGCCACCAACAGGGATTCCGTTAAATTCAATCGGCATTCCATTGAAATCAAGGATAACTCATAACGAAGGCCTTTCTCCCATTCAGACGCGGTTGATTGTCCACCCACTCCTCATACAAATGAAGGTATTATGTCGGTTTAAGTGTACCCTAATCACTCAGCTGCCGTGGAGAGAACATCGCACGCAGTCAGGACCTGATAGATTTTTTTTTTTTTTTTTTGCAAAATCAAGCGGCATAAATATGCAAAATAGGCACCATCCGGCAAGGTCTCCAGCCACTCATTAGCGTGAGATTGTTGTCGATTTGTTTTTCGGTTTGGCAAACTCGAGTTTAGGGTTGATTTGTCGATCTGATAGACGGATGTGGGCGGTCGTAGTGTATTATCCTTGGGCGGATATAAAGATAAAGTGTGGTTAAAGCATTCGGTTTCAATATTTCGGGTGGTGTATCTCTATCTAGGATGTGCGACGATGGCATGGAGATGCAAAGTTTTTCCCTTTGTCAAAAGTTTCATAAATCTAATGATTGTCGGAAGCACTTTTGGCCACCGATTGGGGCCTTGTGACATACTTTTCTGTGTGGGATTGTGCAATCTGTGTGCGGGGGTGTGAAATAGTCGGTTTCATGATGGAGTGGTTTTTGTTAACACACTTGCTATTGTGGAGAAAGTTTTGCAAACGATTTGCAACTAGGTGAAGACAAAAGAAGTGGCATGAGGCGACACACAGACTGGTGGTGGTGGATCTGGTGTTTTTAGAAAAGTTGGTTCTTCGCTTAGCTTGGGCTTATTGATTAGACTTTGGAATGTTCGAGCAAACTAGATGAACTTTTGTTTTTGTACTTGTTGGGGGTCAACGCCTTTGAATAGTATTTGTGGTTCTGCAGCCCGGAGGGAACTTTTTATTCACAATCAAGATTTTAGTTTGTCGTGTCAAGCTAAAGCATTCTGTTACATCATACCTACATCCATTTAACGGAATTCATATCAGGTAGGTGAAGTCCCAATTACCCGTTTTGCAGCATAGCGACAGGCATGTTGCCAATTTCCATTCTGAATTTTGGCCAACAGGTATTAAAGACCTCTTGGATGCTTAATATAAGTGCGACATTTGAAATAACCTCACTAAACGATAATCGCGAGTGTTGATAGCAGGACGCAAAACAGCAATACAATAAACAGCAAGTAATGAATACCCGGCCTGCTGTCCCAAGCGAACCTAGACAGGCTTCTTCGACATATTCGGACAACAGGCTGTCTAAGAATTTCAAGGATAAGTCAGGGCCCTTGAACAGAGATAGTATCGGACGAACCGAAGGGCCAACGGCAGCGCTCAATCCCGTAGTGGATACTGATGGCCCCGTGTCCTAGGGGTATCTAATAAATTGGAACTGGCCCTCCAGATTAGGGGTTGTGCTTTGGGTTAACTACCCAACCATGGGAAAATCTAACGGTTACGAAGCAACCAATAGCCTCGGAAAGGACTGATTTTATTGTTGACGACACGGCTAAACGAAAAAAGGACAACGACGTTCGTATCTGCACCTGGAATGTGAAAACATTAAACAGGAAAGGCGCAAGCGAACAACTAGAGGAAGCCCTAAACTGCTACAAAGTAGAAATTACTGCCATCCAGGAAATACGATGGGATAGGCCGGCCAAAAAGTGGATGAAAAACTGTGACATCTACTACGGACCATGCTATAGTGATCAGAAACAGCGACTTTTCGGATGCGGATTTGTTAAAAGTGCTAGAATTAGGCAAGAAGTCTTATGTTTCCAAGACATTAGCGAACGCATCGTAACAATCGACATCATGGTCAAATACGCCAACATAAGCCTTATATGCGCTCACGCCCCAACGGAGGAAAAATATGATATGGCTAAGGACTAATTCTATGAGCTCCTTGACAAAACCTATGAGCGACTACCGAAGTACGATGTTAAAATCGTGCTGGGAAATTTTAACGCAAAGGTAGGAAGAGAAGATATCCTTAGCAGTATTGTCGGAAAACAAAGCCTACACGACAACACGTCTGGTAACAGACTAAGGGTACATGACTTCGCTACGAAACAAAATGCCACTATAGCCAGCACACGGTTTCCCAACATCGGTATCCATAAATGGACATGGCGGTCTCCAGATCAACGAACGGTCAACCAAATTAATCACATTGCGATAGAGAGGAGGCACGCATCCAGTATTTTAGTGTCAACTACAGAGGCATAGCATCGCCTACAAGATCCTATCTGCCTTAATAAGTGAACGCCTGAAACCGTTTACCAGCAACCAGATCGGCCCTTGTCAGTGTGCTTTTAGGCCAGGAAAGTCCATAACCGATCAAATTTTCAGACTTCGGCAGATCCTGGAAAAAACCGAAGAAGTTCAAATCGCTACCCACCACCTATTCATCGATTTCAAGGCCGCATAGTACAGCATTTATAGAGACGAACAATACAGAGCCATGTCAAGTTTTGGTATACCGCCCAAACTCGTCCGTTTGTGGAGGATGACGATGGAGAATTCTCGCTACTCTATCAGGGTCGGAAACGACCTCACCGACACATTTGATACCAAAAAAGGATTTAGGTAAGGCGATGCGTTGTCATGTGACTTTTTCAATATGATTCTTGAGAGGATTGTACAAAACTCCCAGAGGCACATTTTTTCAAAAATCGGTGCAACTACAGGGGTTTTAAATAAGAGCGCTACAAACGTTTTTTTTAATAAAACAGAAACAGTTTTGGAAATCAATAAAATCTTTTATTCCTGTGCAAGTACGTATGATGCCATTATGTATGGAACTTGTTGTTTTTTGCATGGCCATCACGGGCACGCTTGCAGAAATCCAGACGCTGAACCCAATTTTTGACGGTTTTCAAGCATAAATCAGCCGATACTGCTGCAATTTCACATTCGATATTCGTACGAAGTTCATCAATCGTCGCTGGCTTGTTGGCATAGACCATAGACCCACAGGAAATAGTCTAACGGCGTCAAATCGCACGACCGAGGCGGCCAAGCGACTGGACCATTTCGTGAGATAACACGTTCTCCAAACTTGGTTTCCAATAAATTGATTGTGGCATTCGCTGTGTGGCTTGTGGCGCCGTCCGGTTGGAACCACATGTCCTCCAAGTCCATATCATCCAATTGGGGCCAAAAATATTCGGTTATCATTGAACGGTAGTGATTCCCATTCACAGTAACGTGCCGGTCTTGATCATCACGGAAGAAGTACGGCCCAGTGACGTTGCCGGCCCATAAACCATACCAAATCGTAATTTTTTCGGGATGCAATGATGACTCATGGAGTACGTGTGGATTGCTGTCTGACCAATACCGCACATTTCGTTTATTGACGAAGCCATTCAGCCAGAAATGAGCCTCATCGCTGAAGATGATTTTTCGATGAAAATCCGACTCATTTTCAAGTTGTTGCTCAGCCCAATTCACGAGCATACGACGCTTCTGGTGGTCAAGCGGCTTCAGTTCTTGCGTCAATTTAATCTTGTAAGGATGTAGGCCAAGATCTTTTCGCAAAATTCGCCACAACGACGTCACAGAGATGCCCATTTGGGCTTTCTTCAACTGAAGCCTCAGCGGCAGCAATATTCTCGACACTACGGGCACTTCTTTGTCTCACTGGCACGGGAACATTTTGTACTGTAACTGTGGATTCAAATTTTTCCACTAGGCTCTCAATTGTTGATCTGCTAGGACGATTATGACGAACATAAATTGGACGTAGCGCTCTTAACGTTGAGGCCACTGACTCCGAATTTCGGTTGTAAATTTTAATAATCTCGACTCGTTGTTGGATCGTAAACCTTACTGAAGAGAAATGTCAAAAGAGCGGCAAGAAATATGGCGTCGTTTGGTGTCCCTTGCGCTCAACTTTTGTAGCGTCCCTGTTGAAAAACCCGATACAAGCATACGCCGACGTCATTGGTAGGACTCAACGTGATGTCATAGCCACGATTGCTAGTATAGAGAATGAAGCGGCAAAATGGGTTTAGCAGTATATGAGGGCAAGACGAAGTACATGCTGTCAACACGAAAGGACACACAACATCGACGAACTGGACAGAACGTGACATTGACAGATATAGCTTTGAGGTAGTAAGGCACTTTGTCTAGCTCGGCTCCACTATTAACTCTGACAACAACATCTCGTCAGAAATTAAACGAAGAATTTCTCTTGCCAACCAAGACAATTCAGTAGTAAAGCCCTCACTCGAACTAAGGTGATCCTGTATATGACACTGATCATCCCAGTCCAGCTCTAAGGCGCTTAAGCACGGACGGAAGATTCTTCGAAAAATCTTCGGTCCCGTTTGCGTTGACGGACAATGGTAACGAAGATTCAACCAAGAACTATACGAGCTGTACAGCGACATGCTCCTGATCAAAAAACTCCGGATTGGAAGTTTAAGATGGCTAGGACATGTAGAACGAATGGACACCAATACTCCGGCTCGCAGAGTCTTCGATATCCGGCCAGACGTCGGACGCAGTAGAGGAAGACCTCGCCTTAAGTGGCGCGCACAAGTAGAAACCGACCTCAACCAACTTGGAGTCCGCAACTGGAGGCAGTTAGCTAAGGACCGAGCTAATTTGAGAGGCATGTTGGTTGAGGCCCAGGTTCATTCTGGACTGTAGCGCAGCTTTAGTATTTAGAAGTAAGTAAACTGCCTAATCAATTGGTCCTTAAGATCATCGTAGCTAAGGCCCTCGCTGTGTTCATTTTTTTGCAGATACTGCCAAAACCATTTTTCTGCCTGACCTGAAACCAAGTGGTGTAATTGTGAAATCAGTCGGATTTCAGGGATCCCAATTTTTCGTTGCAGGGTCTCAATACGAAAAATAAGACTTTCTACTGACATAGTCTTAGTGATTTCGTCGAATTTAACCGCCCACTTGTGAACCGGGATTTCAGCTCTTCGCCCTACATCCTGGAAGAATGTTTGTTCCTGTTCGTTGATACGTTAGGCAGTGTCGTAGAGTAGTTATCGTTCTGTATGTGTCTAATCGTCTCGTGGAGTCTGTTCGTCGTTTTTGGAGTGTCTCTTTGCATTGCAACGTTCCAAGTCGTTAATCTTGTTTTAAAGGACCTTTATGGTGTCCTTTCAGGAGCACAGCGCTATAGACATACTCTTGTATGGGTGGCGTTATTTGTTGTTCGTTTTCTTTTGTCTACCCTTTGGTTTGTTAGTCGTCTTCGTCTAGATCTATTGGTTTGCGTTGTTGTTTTTGTCGTATTGCGTCTTGCCGATGAATCGCCCGTTTTAGTGTAGACGTTAGTTCTGTTCTTGAGTCGTGTCCTTGTTCGTAGCACTGTTTTTGTTGATGATATCCTGGCTCCTCATCTGATTTCTCAGAAATTGCCCCCATAAGCAATGCGAACTTCGTCACGTTCGTGTCGTCAGTAGTATTGGTCTTCGTTCGTACATTGTCGTCTGGGCTAATGTTAACTAGGTCGTACGAGTACATAGTCAAGTCAGTTTTAAGTCAAAAAGAGAAGATCTCCTTCTGGGTGAACTTGCTCTTCTGCTCGACTTTTGCCCATAGTATCTTTATGGACTGCCCCTAAGCTTCTATATTCGCCAGCGATTGAAGCAACAACTAGCAGCTGAACCCAACAGAAAAAGGATTTATTTGGCTCAAAACTTAAAATTTTCGAATTGTTGCTTTCAGAAAATACAATAAAAGGGATTTCTAACAAATTATAACTAAAAATCAGAAAGTTGTTATGTGATTTTCTGTTCCAGTTCCCCGCAAAACACTTTACAGGATTATTTGTCCGTATGGTTACTGTTCGTAGCCGTTGTCGTTGGTACCGTATCGATGTGACTAATATTTCGGATCCCCTAGCGAGTGTTGAAATATATACTTCCTTTCTCTACCCCATTGGCATCTGACTGTACCAAATACCAGGTTGGCAAGAGCCTTCAGCATATTATACCCCAACACGGGCCTTGTTTCAAAGTCAATCGCTTACGCCTCACGACGAAATAGGCCAGGACCTTGCTTCCTCGGGTAGCAATCAGCTATTTGACTAACCCCTTTGAGCCCGCTTCTGATTTCATTGTAGACCTTTGATTACCTCACTATATCCGCTTGCTGAACGCCTAAGGATTGGATAGCAATCTTCAAACGACTCTAATTTCAGAAGCCTAAACAGTCATTGAACAGCAAAGATTTGTTAGGAAAGTAAAATTAAAAAAATGAAAAATTTGAGCCTATGATTTGAGGGTTGAGCCTACTGCAAGTCTAAGGTGATGACCTTCTAAATGAAAATCATCGCCTTAAAGCAGCAACTGGGCCTCATAGCCAACGTCGTTCGGTCCCATTTTTGGGAGATGATAATGGACCACAAGGCATCTTTGACACAGGTGAGGTAGGCGCGGAACGCTCTTGTTTGCTCGGCTAAGCTCGTCTAACGGAGAAGTTCTTGCCATGTCAAAATGACCACCGACATGAACGGCAGACGGTTACCTATAACGAATACTATGACGATTTACGACATCAGTCTCATGGGGAAGTAAATCTTACAAGTTTGAGGTTTTCGTGGTCCCAAACCTACAACAAACATTGTACCTGGAGGTTGATTTTTGGTAGGTGCTTAAGGTCACTCCAAACATCATCAACGAGATCGAAATCCCATCACCGAAAGAAGATAGGTCACCGCTCCAAACACTCTCACCAGAATTGGCAAAAAGTTCGGAGAGACCTAGGCAGTTGTTCCCCTCTTTCGCAGAGCTGGTTTTGGGAAAGACTCACCTCGAAGAGCATATTGTTGAGGTAGAAGATGAAAATATACCTATTAACAGAGACCCTACACAATCTCACCAGCGATACCGAAGCTTTTATATGACGAGTTAGATCGGATGATGTCCTTAAGAGTCATCGAGGGGAGCAATAGTGCTTGGAGCTCCCCAGTAGTCTTGGTGAGAAAACCCGGCAAAAATAGGTTCTGTCTGGATTCCCGAAAAGCCAGCGCGGTGACTAAGAATGATGCCTTTCCTCTCCACCACATAAATAAAAGGTCTGCTCAGTAGGCTTCAAGAGACCAGGTTTGTTTCAGGGATAGGCTTAAAAGATGCATTCTGGCAGATACCTCTGGTGCGCAAATCAAGAGAGAAGACGGCTATCACCGTCCCTGGACGACCGTTGTCCTAATAAACGGTGATGACGTTCGGTTTGTGCAACGCCGCTCAGAGAATGTGTCGAGTTTCGAATGTGTCGAGTGTCGAATGTGTCGAGTGTCATACCTGCTTGACTGAGAGAGTATGTCTTTGTCTACCTCGATGACCTGTGGTGTGCTCTCTGGATTTTGAGGCCAATGTCAGAGCGCTTGAAGCAAAGCTAGCAAAGTGCCTTAGGAATGCAGGGCTTATGATAAATGTTGTGAAAAACAAGCTCTGCTATAGGGAGTTAAGTATCTGGGATACATAGTCGGTGATGGAAGAGGGATCCAGGCAAGGTATCGGCCGGCGGTCGAGAACTTTCTGGTGCCGAAGAAACCCAAACTACTCCGTCGGTTTCTATGAATGACAGGCTGGTACGGGCGATTCATGCCAATCTTCGCCACTATGGCTGCACCAATGACGGACTGCCTTAAGAAAGGACAGACCTTCACGATTACAGAAGAAGCACAACTTAAGGCGAATTTTGTGTCCGCACCCATATTGACGAATACTGATTTTTCGACACGATTTTACATACAATGTGATGCATCGACCACAGCAGTAGGGAGCGTTCTTTTTTAGACGCATGCGGAGAATAACGATCGACCAATAGAATTCATATCCCAGAAGCACAGCGGAGTTATAGCGTAAGGGAACTTGTTCTGTCTGTGAAGAAGTTCAGGGCTTATGTGGAGGATTAATCTTTCACTATAATTACCGATCATGCGAGTCTGAAGTGGTTGATGACCCAAAAGGATCTGTCTGGCCGTTTGGCCAGATGGAGTCTTAAGCTACAGAGCCTCTACTTTATGTTCGAACATAGGAACGGTAACCAAAACGTAGTCCCTGACAACTAATCACGAATCCATATAATAGAGCTCATGTCCGGAATGTGAAATACTCTTTTCTTTTTTTCTTCTTTAGAGCCGTACTTTCTGCCTCTTTTAGCCATCCATTTTGAATTTCCGTCTGATTTGTCGATGGAAGACACCACAAACTCCCATGCCATATACCTATTCTGCTGGTGAACCCAACTTGGTCGGTCCTTGTTTGACAGTAACGCCTGATGGTCATTCACGGATAGAGATCGTCTCAAATACCAAAGACTGTCGTTATAAATGCAATGTACGGTCATTGTCATGTACGATGCTTGCACTCCAGTACTTGTTGCAGTTTTACTTGTTCCCCTTCGGTTAAATTGCTCGAAATTCTTGTAAATGTCGTCTCAATGATCCTATCGCCGCCATTTCACCTTCTCGTTGTGTATTTTGAGGCCCGACATGTCTTAAGAAACCCAACTTCCACACAAAGTTTTCTGGTTGACTAAAAGTCTATCACTATTAACGATGACCAGCTAAAACCTCTCAAAATCGGCATATCCTCAATGCTGTATCCTTCTTCTTAACCATCACCATTCGAGATATTAATGACCCAACTTTGTCTATAAACTTTCATCACGTTATTGATACGGCAGCCTAAAATGCGGCCAAATATTAATACGCAATTGCTCTTAAGTACACAAGTCCTAAACAAAGTTAAACAACAGATTTACGCTGCGAAAACTTTGGCCACCTACATTAAATCAAACTGCGGGACAAAGTCACAGCTCCCGGCATAACCTTCGCAGTTCGTCCGACTATACACTTGCTGATCTGCTGAGTGAAATTTTCCTAATTAATTAAGTGGCATCCCCCCTCACCCTTCAGAAAACGGGTAAGCTGCTTCTGTTGCTAATTACATAGAATTTAGAAAAGGATTCTCCATTTCTCTGACAACTTCTTCTCGATGTAATCCACTTAACTGAACCCCAAGTCAAATCGAGAATTCCCATCGAAGAAAATCTTTCTCATGAATCCTTTGAATTTCACAAGTGAAATTCTTCTGTGAAAATCATTAAAAAGACAAGCTTGACAAAAGCACGCAGCACCCAACCGTGCATTGCACCCTTGAGTGCCAGTCAGCAAAGCGTATAGCCAAGAAGGACTTTACCGGGAAACCCTTTGTCGTTGTTTTATAGTTCCATGTCGACTTGGCACACACATATTTGGCAAATGGTGCCATTAGTGTCTAACATGAGATTCGAAAGTAGGTGGCATTGTAGATACCCAAGTAAGTATAACAGATACGAGTATCTATCAGTGTCTCGAGTGTGAATTCAAATTGATGGTCGTTGGAGATGGCCGTCTTCTTCTTATTTTATTCGCATACCAAGAACCTAGATACGCATTCGTTCGGAGATACATTGTTAAGTTTTGTGTCTTGTCTCAGCCTCACGTGGCCTGCATTCCCAGGCGTTGAGCTGTAAATCTCTTTAAGAGTAAATTTAACTCTTTGAGTGTGCGAAATTCCTTCTGACGGTACGAACAAGGGGCGGTGTATCTTTTAGATGAAAATCTAATATCGGTGTCGTAATTAACAAGGCAGCAGTCACGAACTATAAAAGACAAGCGAAAGGGTTCTATATGCCAACCCACAACCTGGCCGTACCTTGGCATAGTTGTAAGGCAAGAAAATTTATTGCAATTAGAAGAGGGACCCAAACAATTAACAGGGGCGATGCTGTTGGAAATGCTGCATTTAGTTGAGAGGGTTGTTTTATAGTCGTAGGTGAGCTGAGCATCCCTGCATCCTAGCATCCAGTGTTTATGTTCAACGTGAAAATAGCATTTAATAGCCGTGGAGGTGGGGGGAAGGTTGTTTTGGAATCCTTAACGTGACGGAAATTAAGTGGGAGTTGGAACAAAAAAAAAAGTTTCTCTTGTACGTGTTAATTGAGTGGGACTACATCCCCTACGTAATAGCTTTTATGTTGTTTTTTTTTCTATTTTGGTATACAAAAATGTGAGACATACATTCATATGTTTTATGGAAAATTTCCAGCTAAATAAAAAACATGTTTTGTTGGAGACTTTTCGACTAACGAACAGAATTTGGCCATGCTGTCATAAAATTTCCAACGATAACTTCAATGTGTGGATGTAAATGCACAATCCGCTCAAGGACAATTTTAACTACATTACCATGGGTCGGTGTTACTTTGGAAGGGACTCATCCCTTTGTAATTGACTTGGTTAAGTAAAACCAAACTAATGGACAGAAGAGCTTAATGGAAGCGCTTAATTTCATAATTCCGTAATGGATACTCCAACAAATCGGAATCGGACTTTTCGTCTACATGTTCGTCCAATCATGTAGAGGCCAGAAAGACGATACCCTTGTGTATTGGATCATGAGAAATAGGAACAAAACTCTAAATGTCTCTGATCGAAGAGTTGCTCTTCATTTTCGGATTACAAATGAAATTTCCTGTCTCATTCAATGCAAACCTTTAAGTGCCCGAAATCAGATACTCAAACTTGATTCAGTGATAGATACGGGCATTGTTCGGCTGTCCTGCCTTCATCTGAATGCCTTCTTAGCATCGTGCCCAAAGACAATCATGTCATGACTCTAAGTTGCAAGCTACAACTTTATCTAAGGGCGATATTGGGTTAAGTATCATCATCGATGCATCACTTGTTTGCTTTAAACTAGCCAATTCCTAATGGAAGATTTCCCAATTCATCCTTGTGTCGTCATCGTCGTTCCATCACTCTGGTTAAGACTACGAAGAACCATATTCTGTTCGTGCAGCAAATGGTGTTCTTGAGCCTTTGCTGCCCGCAGCTATAAAGGATATGTTGGACTTTTTGCCTGTCTGATCACACGGTCTATTCATCTTTAACTCGTGAACTACATGACCACGACAACATTCCTGGCATCGCTGTGACGATTCTTTTCTCAACGTGGCTGTAGCTCCGCCCTATATATGCGGGGACTGTGCAACAACTTTTTTTTTAAGTTCAAATGTACCTGGTTTTGAAGTATGACGTTACAGCCTATAGTAAGCAGTTTAAAGACGGTGCTTGAACATTGGCCTTTCATGTTGTATCATGGCACTTTTTTTCTTCAGGCTCTGAATACGGTCTCCTAAATACAATATTTATTGCTATTAACTACAACGCAAAAGGTTTTGGTTCGCTTCACAGCCGTAGCAACACCTAAATGATTTTTCCCTGGCTCTCCTCTCACAATGATCTGTCAAATAACTCATCTCAGCCATTCGTTTTCAGCATAAAATAGCCTTCATGCAAGAAGTTCACACTCACAAATGAATGGTTGCGAGAAAAATCTAGGAATAGGTTACTAACGAGCCTATTACGCCAACAATTTGCTTTTTTTTCTGTCTAAGCTTTGGAGGTATATGGGAAGCCGGAATCAAGAGTATGAGGCATCATCACAAACGGAGACATAACGCTGACATTCGACAAACTTTACACAATTCTGAATCAAATTGAATCCTTGTTCAACTCTAGTTAGTCAGGCACCTTAAACATAGATGGTGGCGGTTCCAACGAAAGCCCAAGGACGGCGTCCAAATCCGTAGTGAAGAAGGATGGCCCCGTGTGCTAGGGGTATCGAATAAATTAGAACCTCCAAGTTGGGGTTGTGCTTTGGTTTAACTACCCACCCACTGAAAAAAAAAAACTATTGCTACGATGCCACCATTAGCCTCGGAAAGGACTGATTTGCATGTTGACGACCTTTCTGAATGAGAAAGAACAACGACGTTCGTAGCTGCATCTGGAATGTGAGAACAATAAACAGGAGAGGTGCAAGCGAGCAACTAGCGAAAGCCCTAAATTGCTACAAAGCAGTCATTACTGACATCTAGAAAATACCATGGGATGGGCCGGGCAAAAAGAGGATGAAAAACTGTGACAACTACTAGGGAAGGTGTTACAGTGACCAGAAACAGCGACTATTGCGATTTGGATTTGATATAATTGTCCGACTTAGGCAATAAGTCCTCTGATTCTAAGAGATCAGCAAACATATTGAAGTAACCCGTCAAATTTGCCAACATAAGCCTTACCTATATGAGATCAAGCCCCGAAGGCGGAAAAAGATGACATAACTAGAGATTGCTTCTACGAGCTCCTTGACAGAATCTATGAATGCCTTCCGAAGTACGATGTTAAAATCATACTAGAAGAATTCAGCGCAAAGGTGGGAAGAGAAGGCATCTTTAGCGTTGACGCAACGCATATCCCTTAACCTCTCGATTAACACCATACCACCAGCATACAATTACGAAGAACAATGGCAACGATGCCAACAAGCCATTAGATCAGCCGCAACTGTCGTCCTAGGTTTCTCGCGCCCACCACCAAGAAACCCCTGGTATGGTGAAGAACGTCGACAGATGCTCGCAGCCAAGAATGAGGACTACAAGGCTAAGCTGCAGGTGAAGACGAGAGGTGCCACTGAGCTCTATAGGCAGAGAAGAACGGAAGAACATCGACTGATTTCAGAAAGAAGCAAAAAGAGCAAGAAAAGCGCGCGATCGAGGATATAGACAGGTGCAACTCCTGGAACGATGTTCGCAAATTTTACCAAAGTGTAAATCGTCAAAGCCATGGATACAAGGCTCGAACAGAATCCTGTCGAAATGAACAAGGAAATATCGTACTTGAGAAAAAGTCGATGCTGAGGACATGGAAGAACCACTTCTGCAGACTGTTAAACGGCGATGGCGAACAACATTCCGCTGTCAGACAACTCAATGTTGGCGACGATAGCCAAAAATTACCTACCATCTGATCTGAGTGAAGTGAGGATAGCAATATCTAAACTCAAGCTTAGCAAAACTGCCGGAAATGACGACCGTCCCGCCGAGCTTTATGAAGCCGGCGGAGATGACTTGGTAAGTAACATCCACCAACTCATAAGCCGAATCTGGTCGGAAGAAAGTATGTATGAAGAATGGAACCTCAGCATCGTTTGTCTGATCTACAAAAAAGGAGATCCTCTAAACTGTGCCAACTACTGAGGCATAAGTTTCCTCAACATCGCCTACAAGATCCTATCTGCCGTAATATGCGAACCCCTGAAACCCTTTACCAACAACCTGTTCGGCCCTTATCAGGGTGGTCTTAGTCCAGGAAAGTCCACAACCGAACAAATTTTCACACGTCGGCATATCCTGGAAAAAAACCCAAGAAGTCCAAATCGATACCCACCACCTGTTAATCGATTTCAAAGCCGCATACGACAGCATTTATAGAGGCGAACTATACAGAGCCATGTCTAGTTTTGGTATACCGCCCAAACTCGTCCATCAGAGTCGGAAACGACCTCACTGACACATTCTATACCAAAAAGGGATTTAGTCAAGGCGATGCGCTGTCATGTGATTTCTTCAATTTGATTCTTGAGAGGATTTTGCAAAACCCACGAGCCAAAACAAGATGCACAATCTTCCAAAATATTGTGCAACTACTAAGACCCAACTTGATGTCATAGCCACGTTTGCTAGCATAGAGAAGGAAGCGGCTAAAATGGGTTTAGCAGTAAATGAGGGCTAGACGAAGTATATGCTGTCAACACGAAAGGACACACAACTTCGACGAATTAGACAGAACGTCACCATTGACAGATATAACTTTGAGGTAGTAGTAGATCCTGATCATACCAGTCCTGCTCTACGGCGCTGAAGCATTGACCGTCCCAAAAGAGGATGAAGAAATCGATTGATCGATTCTAGAATAAAATTCTTCGAAGAATCTTCGGTTGCGTTTTTGTTGACGGGAGAGCCATGTTGGTTAAGGCCCAGGTTCATACCGTAATGTGGCGCCACTTACGTAAGCAAGTAAGTAAAGAATGGGACTTTGTGTACCTCAGCTCCGCTGTCAACTCTGACAACAACATCTCTTCAGAAATTAAACGAAGAATTACTCTTGCCAACCGCTGTTTTTTTATTATTACAGCCGAACTACTAAGGAGATCCTTTTTATAAGACCGTGATCATCCCAGCCTTGCTCTATGGCACTAAATCATTGAACGTTTCAAAAATGGATGAACAAATCCTTTGGTGCCATCAAATCGTTGCTTTTTTTTTACTTTTCAGAGGTTGATCGAAGTTTTGATTTATGCAGCTGTTGGGGGTTCGACGTCAATTCCCCTGTAAGATCGCCGCTTTTCAAGTTGTGGGGATCTTATCATTTGACTCAACACATATGATTCCTTATTTTACAGGGCACAAAAATGGTCCCTCCATCTTCGCAACTGATCATCGATTGTTACCAATAGTGTACCGTCGTAATCTAAGAGAGGATGGTTGGGGTCGATTTTACGGCCAACAGCTCTCTCGTGTCTCCTCTTCTTGCAGCACTTTCCGCTATCTCCGCAAATTCGTCCGTCCTTTATCTCCTGTCACGCCTGACAGAGCGATGCACTCTCTTACACAGGGCTGACCTTTAACATTCCACAATAACCCTTCACAGCCTCGAAAAAGAAAAGCTTAACAAATAGTCACTACCCAACAGCATCACATGAATGTTTTATTCATGCGTCAATTCGTCCTGAAAACAGATTTCATACTTACAAGCTATCGAAATGCCAGGGTGGTTTTAGAAGTATGGTTACGGGTGTACCACACTTCCAAACCCACCTCCGCCTTCAAACAAAACTACTTATTGTTGGGAAAACGAAACTCCAAAGCAAGCTTAAACATTAAGCAAATATGTACCTCAATTTACCATTCTTATGCTGCCTCTCCCATGCCGCACACCACCCTTTTTAAAGCAACACCCTTCATCCGTAAAATCCCATTTCCCGGCACATGAAAATTATTGCTCATAACTTTTCTTTGGTAAAAAGTTTTCCCACAAAAGTTACTTTTTGATTTTTCCTTATTCTGTTATTTTTCATCCTGTGAGCGGGCGCCTCTGTCAATGGAGAGCCAAGTGGGAGGAACAACAAAAAAAAAATCAAGACCTTCCCAAGAATAAAAACTTAAAATTGAAAATTTCATTTTTTTTTCTTTATGACTTCATGTGCTTCTTTGTAATCTCTTTGCAGAGCCGAGAAGGACGACTAAAACAAGCACTTCCTGGCGAACATTGTGACACGTTCTCTAGTTTCGACCAGTCAGACCCCCTCCTGAAGGAAAAGATGACGAAGAACAATTACCAATAGCAACATGAAATCAATAATCCCAACCGCTCCTGTATCGGCATAACAAATGCACACACAGCATACAACAAAAACAGCAACAACAGGACCGTTGCTTACATCTGTGTATTCCATTGCTGGTCTCAAGACGATAATGGCTGATACAGCTGCTGCAATTTATCGTACCGCGGCTGCCACCACATTACCATTAATAATATCCGCCACAGGACGAACTTTTCGTAAAATTAATTGAACTTCGATTTTGATCGACGACCAACAAGAACAACAAGAACAACAACAACAACAACATCATCATCGAAAACTTCAACAAATCGAATCAATCCCTGCACACAAACACACCCTATAATAAGGATAATGCTACACTCGGTCCAATAAAAGGACACACAAGGGTTAAGGAAACAGAAAACTTATTCGCGGGGCAGGCCACCATCCTCTAATCATGAATAACATGAGTGAGAAACCCCCACCGCCACAGCCGCCTCCACCGCCCCTACTCATGCAGCACACCCATCAACTGCCGCCACCACCTCCACCGCTGAACGATCCGTATCAATATGAGTCCGCATATGTGACGCTGGGAAAGTCTTCGAACAATAACGGCATCACGATGGCGACAGCAACACCAACAGTGGCTGCCACAACAACGATGACAATGACGATGACAACGTCCCCCAAAGCTGATGAAGTTTCCAATCTGCTCAAGTACCAGAGCAGTATCGGTCTTGGTAGTGGGATAGTCGGTGTAACTTCGGGCTTACCAGATGGCAATGTCCTCATCCTGGGCAAGAGTATGAACAACGCGAATCCATCAATAGTTTTGAGCGGTGGTGTTGGCGGACCCGGTGGCGTTATTGGA
The DNA here is from genome assembly GCA_949824845.1 of Rhingia rostrata. Classification (NCBI taxonomy): domain Eukaryota; kingdom Metazoa; phylum Arthropoda; class Insecta; order Diptera; family Syrphidae; genus Rhingia; species Rhingia rostrata. The sequence goes on along the minus strand of OX463755.1, from coordinate 134,646,326 downwards.
GGAGGTGGTGGTCACGGTGGTGGTCATGGCATCGGAATGAGTTCCGCCGGAATTACTGGCGGCAATATCGGAAGCAGCAATACAAGTAGCAACAAGAATTCCGTTGTCAATGGTGGGGGCTGTAGTCGCAAGGCGAAACGGAAATGTTGTTCGTGCTTTGGAAGGCCATCGACGACGAAGCCGATGTCGTTTTGGACCGGCTTAATAACAAATTTGGGAATTTGTACATTACTCTTAGCGTATACACTTTTAGGTGAGTAGCCCGTACACATAGTATCCATGTCCTTATGTGGTTGTGCTTGCGTGTTGTACTTTTCCTCATTTCTCGCAACCCCATGCTTAGTATCGAAATTGTCGAGTAAGAGGATTTGGGTGTCGTATGTGTGTAAAGTTTAAAGCCACTTAGGAGCTCCCCATCTAGACGAGATTGGATGGTATCGTTGAGGCGAGAGGGAATCAAAAACTTTTACACCCTTTATCCTTGAGGATATCGATGAAGCGGTGCTGAAAGTGGTTTTCTTTGTTTTCTTTTTTTTTTTAAATAGTTTTGAGAGAGGGTTACAGTAATGGGATTTAGGGGTGTATAGCAAAACTTTGAAACCCTAGATGACTGAGTGCGTTGATAAACAAGGAAGGTATTACATCGAAACAAAGCGGTTGTTTTTTTTTCAGCCATAAATGTGTTGAGGTGCTTTGGTGTGGAAGGTATACAACGTTCTGACACCATTGTGTACACATGTAATCGATGAGAAGAGGATGTTGTTAGATTTGGTTGTCAACACAATTAAATTGTTTTATGTCAAAGCAGCGTGTTTGTCTTTTTAGTTTGAAATCAGGAGAGGATTTTTATTTTTATTTGATTTCTAATGGTATTGACAAAGCGGAACAAAGGACACATTATATCCACTCCACTCCGTTTTCTTTTGGATATTTTTTCGATGGGGAACTATTGGTCCGACGTCTGAAGTCGTGAGGCATTACTTCGCGGGACTTGGAATACTTTATTTGTTTAACATTAAGGCCAACAGGCTTTGAGAATGCGTACCTCTCATTCACACACATCTTTCCACTTTTCGTCATTCTCGAAAACATACCAAACGCTATTATCGGAAGTGGGCAACTTCCCAAATTGGTGCTTCCCAGGTTACGCGCTTTACAGCAAATATACCCATGGGTACCAATACCGATACAACCCCTAGACTGTGGACGGTTTTGAATATCCACTCGTAAGATTGAACTTTTACGTCCATATTTCTGCATTATCTAGACCAGCTTCTGTAGAAAGAAGTCGTCTATGTTTGGGTCTCGAATGTTTCTTAGCCTTGACTTGCACTGAGAGTTTTCAAAGGACTGTTGCATACTTACATACTTTCTTAAGTGGCTCTACAGTCCGGAATGAACCTGGGCCTCAACCAACATGCCTCTCCAATTAGCCCGGTCCTTAGCTAACTGCATCTAGTTGCGCAGTCCGAGTTGGTTGAGGTTGGTTTCTAACTGTGCGCGCCATTTAAGGCGATTTATTCCTCTACTGTGTCCGACATCTATCTGGGAATCGAAGACTCTGCGAGCTGGAGTATTGGTGTCCATTCGTTCTACATGTCCTAGCCATCTTAAACGTCCAATGCGGAGTTTTCTGACCGGCGCTGTACAGCTCCTATAGTTCATGGTTGAATATTGGGCTCCATAGCCCGTCAACGCAAACGGCACCGAAGACTTTTCGAAGAATTTTGCTTTCAAATCGACCGACGTGCTCGTGCTCTATGGGATGATATGATACGAGCACGGCTGGGATGATATGGGTCTTATATAGGATCTCCATAGTAGTTCGAGTGAGAGCTGTCCTACTAAATTTGCCTTCTTAGTCTGAAGAAACAGCAGTTGGCAAGAGTAATTCTCCGTGTAATTTCTGACGGGATGCTGTTGTCAGAGTTAATAGCGGAGCCATGTTCTGTCCAATTCGCCGATGTTGTGGTTCCTTTCGTGTTGACAGCATATACTTCGTCTTGCCCTCATTTACTTCTAAGCCCATTTTTGCCACTTCCTTCTCTATACTAGCAAACGTGGCTATGACATCACGATGGGTCCTACCAATGTGTCAATATCGTCGGCATTTGCTAGTAATTGTAAAGATTTTTGGAAAATTGAGCTTCTGGTGTTGGCTCGTGTTTTCTGCACAAACCTCTCAAGAATCAGAATGAAGAGGTCACATGACAGCGCATCGCCTTGCCTAAATCCCTTTGTGCTATCGAATGAGTCAGTGAGGTCGTTTTCGACCCAGATAGACTAGCGAGAATTCTCCATCGTCATCCTACACAAACAGACGAGTTTGGGCGGTATAACAAAACTAGACATGCCTCTGTATAGTTCATCTCTATAAATGCGCTGTCGTATGCGGCTTTGAAATAGGTGGTGGGTATCGATTTGGACTTCTTGGGTTATTGCCAGGATCTGGTGAAGATTTGATCGGCTGTGGACTTTCTTGGCCTAAAACCACACTGACAAGGGCCGATCAGGTTGATGGTAACGGTTTCAAGCGTTCACTTATTACGGCAGATAGGATCTTGTAATCGATGTTGAGGAGACTTATACCTCTGTAGTTAGCGCGATTCAGAGGGTCTCCTTTTTTGTGGATCGGACAACCGATGCTGAGGTTCCATTTTTCAGGCATACTTTCTTCCGACCAGATTTAGCTTATGAGTTAGTGGATGTTATTTACCAAGTCATCGCCTCCGTCATCAGTGGGAAGGCCGTCAATTCCGGTAGCCCTATTAAGCTTGAGTATAGATATTGCTATCCTCAATTTACTCAGGTCGGGTGGTTTGCAGTTTTCGCTGTCGTTGCCAATATTGAATTGATCGTTCTGCCAGCGGAAGACTGTTCGTAATCGCCATTTACAGAAGTGATTCATCCATATGCTCAGTTCGACTGTGTCTCAGCAGTATACTATTCGCGGCTTGTATCTCTGCACACTGACGTTTTACACTTTGGTAAAACTTAGGAGCATTTTTGTTGGAGTGGCATCTCCTCTTTTCGAAAAGCCGGTCCTAGTTCTCTGCCAACAAAACTTATTGCTTCTAGTCTTCATCTGATGTTTGGCATTGAAGACCCCATTTTTAACTGTGGGCATCTATGGTCATGTCCTGATGCTTTCTCCTGTCTCTCAGAAAATAACCCCTGCACATAATTTGCGGCCGATCTTAATACTTGTTGACATCGTCGCCATTGGTCTTCGTCTTTAGAGTTTGGCAGATATTGAGGGACACGCGTTCAGCAACGGACTGAGCGGTCTCTTGCAACAACGAAGTGTTCCGGGCGATATTAGCCACTGGAAAAGTTTAGACATTCCCAACACTGGATGCATGTCTCTTGATTGACCGTTTTTTTTTGTCTGGAGACCGCCATATACCCTTATGGATATCTCTTTCTTCCCCTTCTCTAACGCTCGTACTGTGGTTACATATAAAGGGCATTCATAACCCCTTGAGTATGTGTAAATTATAAAAAAAAGAGAGAAAGCCATATGTTGGCTATAGTCTGAGTGGCATTTCGTTCCATAGATCCGTTGTCAGAGGTGGTGTCATGTAGGCTTCGTTTTCCGACAATACTGCTAAAGATGTCTTCTTCCAACATTTTCGTCAAAATTTCCTAGCAATATTAACATCGTACCTTTGTAGTCGCTTGTAGGTTTTGTCGAATATCTCGTAGAAGCAGTGTTTCGCTGCATCATCTTCTTGCCCGGTCAGAGCATGAGCGCATAAAAGTGTTATGTTGGCGAATTTGGCCTAGATGCGGATTGTTGCAATGCGTTTACTAATGTCTTGAAAACAAATTAGTTATTGCCTTAGTCTGGAATTTTTAACAAATCCACATCCAAATAGTCTTTGTTTACTATAGCACGGTCCTTAGTAAATGTCATAGTTTTCAATCCTCCTTTTGCCTACTTTGGCTGTCCCTTTTCTGTTTAGTGTTCCAACATTCCAGATGACGAGAGTCGTTGTCCTCTTTGGCGTGGCCTTTTCGCTTACCCACCACCATATAGATTCTAGAGGCCTGACTAACCCTTAATGTTCCTATATGGAATGTCCGAATATGTACATGAAACTCAAATAGGTTTCTTTACACCCGGGGACTTTCCCCTTAGCTTTTCGTAGGCTTTTTGTAGGTCTTGTAATCTTTCCATCGTTTTTAATTAGGAAAAGGACTTGCCTAATGGTCTGCAATCTTTCGCATTGGCCTGTTGTTGGTACGAAGATCCATTTTTCGGAAGTGGACTCTAGATGGCGGACTTTACGTTAATGCCATTTTCGAAAATTGCGTTATGTGAGTATTAATTGCGGCCTGTTGCTGTTTGATGGCAGAAGTCTACTGTAGATTATCATTTCTAGGGGTTTTCAGACAATACGTAGGCTCGTCGTTGCAGACCAATATATTTTGTTGTTGTGCACATGTCTGCGCAGACCTTCGGTGTCGTGTGTATCCTTGTCGACTGCTTGCAGCGACGGTCTTCGTGAATTCAAAATGTTTTTGAATTTTTCTTGCTTTCCAACGACATGCCTGTGCGGTGTAGGGTGAATTTAAAACAAGCCGAAGAGTAATATAACAAACGAAGATCGATTTGGATCCCCCCTTCAGCAAAGGAGAAGCCAGGTTTAAGTCCTTGCTTGGGTCGTTAATGCGAGACATTTCATTTTTTTCCGCAATTGAAGTAATTGGCACCATTACACAGCTCGTCAAATAGAACATATTTACGTAGACTTTTGTTTAAGATTCCATCCAATTCAAAGACGTTTGTGTTGATTTCACAAAATTATGCCCTTACTCCCATGAATATCCTTACTACCTACGTCCAAATATTCTATTAGACAAAAAAGGTTCTCAAAAATCTTTAAATTTACTCGCAAAGATTTGTAAAGCTTGAGAGTTTTTTTTTAATTTCGACCAATATTTCCCCAGGTGTTTCCGGATATCCCTAGATAAGCTTAGAATCATCGACCAACTCCGAATAATGAAAGCATTTAAAAATGGAATGAGAAGTTGGCAAGCTTTGTAATCTATTCACCTAACTTTCGACAGCACTGAGCTACCAAATATTCGTTTTAACAAACCTGATCGGTTTTTGCCTCTCTGAGGTTAATATGATACCTTGGATATCAACTAAACTATGGCATGCTGGTCACGAAAATATTTCAATCTTATGGCCTTTTATGCATCATATTCCTCTTCAGTGGGTTAGCCAAGCGACGGGGGTTCCTTTTTCATGCCCGAATGTAACAAGACCTAAGCTTTTGTATGGCTCGTCCTCTTTCGAAAGTCTGACAAACCTAAAAGAGTATAATAGCAGAAGCTTCTCAAATGTTCCGTTCAGAGGTGGCGTTAAGCAAGGGGTCCACTTCTTTGTGGCAAAAGTATCAATTCGCACACATATATGTAAAAAAAAAAATTAAGCTAGGTTTGAGGACCTGTACATATTGGGCATTGCCCTCATTCAGCTGATTCGGATTCATAATATTTCCAAAGTAGAGGTCTTCTTCTGCCTGTAGTTCTGTTGAAAATTTTGTTTTAATCGGTCACTTTGGGCTACAGCTTTGTGTCAACTACTCGTGTCCGATTGTATTTTAACTTTCCCTACCAGCGTACTTCTCTCAAAGGTGTTGCCAATTGCCGAATGTGTTTTGTTCTTGCCTAACGTGCTGATATTTCACACTTCAGCTTATACACGATCCAGACATTAAAGAGTTTTGCTTCATCATTTGAAGATCTGCGGTTCCTTTATATATTTTATGCTTCGCTATCAGTATTTGTTGCATTTTTCGTACATCATATGCGACCACTTTGACAAGAAAGCTCTGTTAACTCAAAATATGTACTCACTCAAAATATGTACTCACGCATAGTAAACTTTCATCCCTTCAGGACGAGGTAATTTTCAACGGTTCTTCTATGATATCTATCCCTTTCTTGTATTTTCAAGAAAACTGGCTTATGCAAGATTATCTTTGCAGGAATCACCCTCTGCCATGTAGCTTATGGTCCACAATCCGTCTAACAACGACACCAGAAATAGCAAACAATCTAACAAACCTACAGGGAATTTCTACCATAATGCAATCTAAAACAATTCAAGACTACAGTCAGTTAAAATCCCAGGTACACCTTAGGGCACTCCTGGAGCGTTAAAGGTTCACCTCACCTGAGAAGAGTTTATAAACATAGCAAGGTCGCATGTATTTTATCCATACCAAGCAACCTTGAACCACAAAAAGATGCTCCAGGTACCTTAAGATTTCTTAACGATTTAAGATTTGTAGGTTAGTCCTTATTGAGGAGTGGATTCTTTTTGGTTTTCATAGTAATATTCTTACTTAAGTGCCGCTACTATCCCGAATCAGCCTGGACCTCTAATAACACGCCTCTCCAATTAGCCTGGTCCAAAGCTAACTGCCTCCAGTTGAATACTTCAAATTGGTTGATCTCGATTGCTACTTGTGCGTGCAACTTAAGTCGATGTCTTCCTCTACTGTGTCCAACGTCTTGTTGGCACTTCGAAGACCGTGCAAGCTGGAATTTCGGGGTCCATTCGATCTTCATCTCGTAACCACCTTTAACGTCGAATGCGTGTATTTTTTTTAGCATGTGTATGTACGTCGTTGTACAGTCGGCATTTTTCTTAATTGAATCTTCGTCTCCATAGCCCCTTAACCCAAACGGGACCAAAGATTTTTCGCAGAATTTTTCGCTCAAAAGGACGTAGGATTTCTACATCTGCTCTTGATAGGTAGGACAATATCATTGTTCCCTTACTTGAACAATGAAACCCAATAAAAAGTTCCTTATAGCTGTGAACAGTTGTTGCAGTTGACCATTTCCCATCAAAAAAAACACACACACACATACACACACTTATTGCGAACGTCAGATTCCAAGTGCTAACAAGAACGAATAACTCTCCTCTATCCTTGACCTTCAAGATATAACCGCCATGTTCTGACGCCTATAGTTGCCATTCTATGATTTCCCCTGCCGCCGCCATTAGGTCGACTCAACAAAAACGGTTTACCGCTAGCTTTTGTGATGTTTCATATTTTATTTATCACTACTTCTGCATGTATCCTTGTTCTCGCAGACTTGTGCTCACATACCGTATGAATATGCACGCGTTTGTCGGTTGCCCAAGGAGCAGCACATATCCATTTGTCATAACAAAATTTATTTCCTTCTATGAATGTGCGGTTTTTTATTTTTTTTTTGTTCTCCCCGCAGGATACAGATGACATAGAAATGAAAGTCCTGTTCCCATTTTGATCCCCCCCGCCCTACTGCTGTGTTTATTTGCGAAATTCCAAACCGTAAAGATGTGAGTAAAAGTTCGAGTATCACTCCATATGAGTGTTGTTCCTTCCGCAGTGTTGTCCTCTTGGAAATCCCATTTCAATTGGATTAGAATGAGTTTAGACTGGTAGTTGTTTTCTCCTCCTGGTTGTTGGATGCTGCACCGACATTCCAAACGATACGGAGATGGATAATCACAACCACCACAACAGTGGCAACCGGTCGACCTGAAACCACTGTTCCATTCAGTGATTAGGCTAAAAGCCAACATCTACCATTGAATGGTTTGAATTCAACGACCGATGCCATCGCATGGGATGGGCTATCCTTGTTTTGTTTTTTTTTTTTATGTGTACCTTATCCTTTTGTAACATTTGCGCACGGAGAAAAAAGTATTCTGGACTATTGTAGGAGTTTTCGGTGTGGAAATGTAGGTACGTGCTTCGAAGAGAAATAGGAAACATCAAGAAATAGAAAACCCTCTAGGAGGACAAAAGGATATATTTCTGGCAACTGTCATGGGGTTGTTGGGGTTATCTTCACGCGCGTGAGGTATGGATTGTAACATTCCTTGGATGGTTGTATAAACGTTGACTATACTCTCCATCAGCAAGGCAATAGACTGATATCTGGAATCTGTCATATAGTTGATGAGGTTGTCACTCGCCCACAGGCCTATGAATTGAAAGGACGACGCTACGTTACGCACAATAATTTTAGGATGAACAATATTTCGACACGTGTAGGAAATTTTCAGTAAAAAAGTTCACAAAGCACATCAAATCATACAGGAAACGGGTGTGGTTGGGTTCAACGTTAGGTTTTCAATTTAAGGCTGAAACTTAAAAAAAATTGATATCAGTTGGTACAATTAAATGTTCGCTAGAGAACCAGAAGATTGGGTGCCTTCTGTCGATCACAATGTGATCAATAGACATTAATACCGTCTCTCCGAGTCCTAGCAGTGTTGATTTTCGTTTCGAAGTACAGTCAACTAACCTAGGTTTGTTCCCGGGTGAATCCATCAATACATCCTAAGGTGCATACAGAAGAGGTAACTCCTAAGCTTCATCGAAGAGTTGTTGGCTAAGTGGAGCAGGGATCAGCATCTAGTGACAGAGATTAATAAATTTTTTGGCCTCCATTTGGACGTCTGAGTTGAAATAAGCTATTCTTGGCAACTGAAACCACTGATGCATTGTGAGATCATCAAGGCCTTAGCTTTTTCTCACAACCTTTCATTTGTGTGTAATTCTTGCACGATGGCAGGACCTCCAGTTTTATGTCCACTCCTAGTCGCTAACCGGACATAAAGATTTGGCAATCCCGCCAACAGTTTTGCAGTAGGGACATAGGCGATGCGCGTGCACAATTAGTCCGGGAGGTCTGTTGTGGTACAAGGTGGATCTGTCGATTATTCCTGCCTGTTTGCCTAAGTGAACCAATGCGAGTTAACGATGGTCAGAGAAGATTTTAGCCAGGACACCAGCAGATTGTCAAAGAAGTAGTCTGCTAGGTATTTGGTTGGAGAGCACTGGACAAAAGCAGAGAAGGTGAGCAAGCAGCTTCTGAAGCGGCATTGTCTTGGTGCATGTAGGCCTAGAGGGCAGTTTTCTTATTATAGTTTGGCCAGAGTTGCCTGGATACTAGATACATACATTCATTCATTTATCCACCTGCAATTTGCTCTCCTGGTCGCATCCAGTTTGATCGATGACTTACATGTAGCGAGGGGCATGCCTTGATATTCTGCCGCGCCGGTAAAATATCAAGGCACCGGCATCCATAAGGAGATTAGTACAGTACTCTGTCATCTCGTAAGGAGATAGTCGGCATTAGTAAGTTGATTTCGATGTGAATGAACTGGATATCAAGGATTTGATTGCCGTTTGGCCATAACTGAAGGTAATATTCCACTTGGATATTAAATTATGTCTCAGCTAGGACAAGACTTCCTTGATTGTCATGATTTACGCCTGGAAAACTCAACAGTGATCGGGAAGTCGAAATGCTGCGGTCTGTTTGCCAAGAATATCTATGAGCACTAGATGTAGGATAGCATCTAGGGCTGCGGAGGGGATGGTTCTAGTAGATCCAATAATGCATCCGCTAGCTGATCTTTATACTTTTAATGAAGATTGCGGTTGGAAATTTTTCGAAAGCCGTCCATCATACTAGCACGCCATACAAGAGTAAAACCAAAGAATGGTATGTGGTTGCATACCCCATTTCTCCCCGATTGCCCTTTTACATGTTCATATGGCTACGGTGGATTTTTTACGCGTTCTTCGATATCGGCTTTTCAGTTCAAACCACACCCAGGTACTTGGCTGCTTCTGCGAACTTGAGGCTAAAGCCATTAAGTTTTGGGGGGTCAACGTACGGAAAAATTAGTACATGGGATGCAAAGAACAGGAATATGTTCCTATAACCAAAGATTATAAAGCCATACAGATGACGCATTGAGAACAAAATACAGAAATTTTTGCTCACTAGCGGCACGTGCACACATGAGAAATGAGATCGAAATTATATGGCGGGCTGTGCCAGTACGACCCGCCATAGAGCAATTTTTCGCGTATGCAGTGCGTCATCTGTATGGCATTATAATCTTTGCTATCACTCAAGTTATTCGTGTTTGTAAAAAAAAAAACATTTTTATGCGGATTCATGAATCCTTTAACTTATTTCGATCGTTTGAAAGGTCTATGCTGACATTATGTTTTCTAGGTAGCGCGTATCCGCAATCTCCATTTTTCCATGACTCTGGGGCATAAACATAATTTGACCGATAATATGGATGGACTTCAAAGGCTCCTGTGGCTTGTGTCTTATTCGCATATACCTGCGACTTCAGAACACACCACAAGAAAATGTTTTACATAGTCAGACCGCACGATCTCTGTGGCCAGTTCATATAACCACAAGTGAGATGACCATTCTCTCGAATTGCTAGTGCAGATTTTCTTAATGTGAGGTGAGCTGTGTGGCACGGAGTGTCGTAGATATTCATACCATCACTTTCAGCCCAAAAGATGTTGGTAATCATCGACCTACAGCGCTCGCCATTAACGGTGATGATCTGGCCAACGTCGTTCTCAAAGAAATGTGGACCGATCAGCTCAAAATCCACACCAAACTGTGACTTTTTCGGGATGCATGGACACTCTTGGATCTCATGTGGATTGGTATCGTCTTAAATTCGACAATTTTGCTTGTTGACATACCTATTCATCTAGAAATGGGCCTCATCACTGAAGATGATTTTTCGATGCAAATTAGGGTCAGTTTCCAAGAGCTCCAGGGCCCATTCAGCAAACATGCGAGCGTCGTTCTAATGGTCATTTACATTCAGCTCCTGGGTCAGTTGAATTTTGTACGGCTGCAGGCTCAAGTCACGACGCAAAATACGGAAAGTTGTGGTCTGATAAAAACGGAGTTGTTGTGAGCGACGCGAAATCGATTGCCACGGATTCTCCAGCACACTTTCATACCCAGAGCCGATGTTTTCGGCCGATCTTGCGTATTTTTTTATCGTTTACAAATCCAGTGGACTCAAAATTATCCATAACACTGCAAATAGTCCTCTGGGATGATCCTACCTCTACCCCTGGTAGGACGTTTGCCAAAAATATTAAGGGATAGGAGGTGAAAGAAAATGCCCACTGAACTGAGAGTGTCCTATGAAGTGAACCACCGATACACAGACTTGCAATTCATTGCTCCTTGGCTAGTCAATTGCTGTTTATGGCTATCTCTAGAGCTGTCCACCATACTACTACTCCATACAGAAGTGTCCTTCTTATGATTGATGCTTGAAACGAGGTTGCATTCCCCACTTCATGCCTATAATTTTGATAGAGGAATAAAGTGCGACTGTTGCTATCTTCACTCTCTCTGTTATGCTTAGCTTCCAGTTAAACTTCCTGTCCAAAATAAGTTCTATATACTTAGCTTTGTCTTAGGAGGCTAGTTCGATTCCGTTTAGTGACGGGGGGTCAATGTGAGGAATTTTATGTTTCCTAGTGAACAGGACCAGTTCAGTCTTGTGGCGGTTTACTACCAGACAACAACTGACTGCTCATTTGGAAAGTTTGATACATGTAATGCATTCTGGAGAGTTTCCTTCAGTATCTTCAACTGCTTTGCTGAGACTGCGATTGCAATGTTATCTGCGTAGGCAATCACGTGGTATCCATCTACTTCCAGATTGAGTAAAAGTTCCAGAGAAGATTGGATAGGACTGACATACTGACATATCATCTGTCCGAAGCACCACCCAGTTTTGTGTTGATAATCCGGCTGTTAAATACCAAATTGGTGAATATGGATGATTGGACTGATCGACTTTCAGGCTGATTATGATCTCTCCGGGATTCTGGTTGTTAAAATCACCTTCGATATATAGGAATGCAACCATAGTATATACTCTTTGCAGCACAACGACTTTTCGATAGTACAGGGTGTCCGCCGGGAAGGCATATTACTTTGTTTTGCCGCCATTAGTCTTGACAGTTCATATTCGGCAGTCGTGAAGTAGATACGTGGCAAATTTATTATGGAAAATTTTTCGATAAACCAACGTGTTTTAATCTTTAAAACATTTTAGCAAAATCAATCATCGATTACTGTGACGATGAGAAAGTTACGTGAAACTTTTGGGACAACGTATCAAAATCAATCATCGATTTTTTTTTTTTTTTTCCTTATGCGCCCGGAGTTGAGTAATCCTCATAGGATACCAGTGGTCCGTACCATTGGTTATGCCCGACTCATATATTTTCGGGCCTGACAATTTCATTAGTGACAGTCAATATATGCCTAAGGGCTAAACCTCACCCATCAGAGAGGCACTATGAGAACCGGCTGCGCGTTCCCGTTTGCGTTGACGGGCTCATAGTAGTATGGAATTTATTGCTCTCATTTTTTCATTTTTTTTTTGTGGTGCATACGACTAAGTATCCTTAACAAGTAGTTTACGCTTCTGTAGTGTTAATCGCGTTTGTTAGGTAGCATTCCAGTGAACGCACCTACTAATACCGTCAGTACATGCGGTTTTTCCTTATGGCGCTAGGTCGGACGGTCTTGTTCTTTGTAGCCGGCGCTCAAGGTTTGTCACGTCCAGAGTACAGATTATTTCGTTATTACAATGAACATATATACGAGTACGAAGCTTGCGAGCAAAGTTTGTTGCCTCGTTACTCACGGTAGCAATTCCTAAATCTCTGTGAATATCACTATTCCTAATAAACCATGGAGCATTCACTATTGCTCTTAGGGTTTTGTTTTGGAATGTTTGCAGTATAGCAATATTGCTTGGTTTGGTACAACCCCAAAGCTGTATACCGTATGTCCAACAAGGTTTTAGCACTTGCTTATACAGAAGCAGTTTGTTGTATATGTTTAGCTTCGAGTATCCTCCAAGTAGCCAATACATTTATCTGAGTCTGATTGCGAGCTCGTCCCGCTTTTTTTTAAACATGTGGCTTCCACTTAAGCTTTGCGTCCAGAGTCATTCCTAGATATTTTGCCTCATTTGCGTATGGTATTTGTGCAGAGTTATGGAAAGCAGGTTAGTTGTTTATCTTTTTGTACGTAAATTTGACATGCGTTGACTTGGTCTCGTTAAGTGCAATTCGCCAGGTTTTTGTCCACTCACATACTTTGTTAAGAGCCCGTTGGAGTTTTCCCGTTGATGATGCAACTGACTCATCCATTGCGAGGATAGCCGTATCGTCTGCGAACGTTGCTACGATCCTTTATCTTGTGGTATATCTCTTGTGTAGAGCAAGATTGGTCCGAGAACACTTCCCTGCGGAACACCGGCGTGGATTTCTTTGAATTCTGAGTATTCAGTCTCATGTCTAACACGAAACAGTCTGTTTTCAAGGTAGGATTCCAGTATTTTGTATAATTTTGTCGGTAGGGTTGTCCTTAATTTATACCTTAGACCTTCGTGCCATACCTTGTCGAAAGCTTGTGAGACGTCGAGAAAAGCGGCAGACAAATCTTTTTCCATTCTAGAGTATTTTCAATTTCATTCGTTATTCGATAAACCTGATCGATTGTGGAATGTTTGACCCGGAAGCCGAATTGATGATCCGGGATCAAGCGTCTTTCTTCAATTACTGGTTGTAATCGTTTGAGCATCATTTTCTCGAAAACCTTAGATATTATCGGCAGGAGCGAAATGGGTCTATACGATTTCTTATCGTTTGGACTTTTCCCCGGTTTCGGAACCATAATGACTTCGGCGACTTTCCATTGCCTTGGTACATATAAAAGTCTCAGAGAAGCATTTATAATGTAGAGCAACTTAATTAATGCTTTTTTCGGTAGCTCCTTCAGGATTTCGCCGGTGATTAAATCATATCCTGGAGCTTTGTTATTACACGGCTTTTACTTTATAGTTGTCGGCTGCCGTATTGGCATTCGGCTCTTCGTTCAAAGGTTGTCCATCGAACGGCTTGAACGTTTCTTCTAGATGCTCGGCAAATAAATCCGCTTTCTCTTTGTCTCCTTTTGCCCATTCGCCGTTAGCTTTTCTAATTGGTGGCGAGTGTATTTTGGGTTTCCTTATGGACTTCAAGGCTTTCCATAGTGAGTAGTTTAAAGTCTTGTCAGCAGTCAACCCCTCGAGGTATGTAGAAGTCTCGCGATTACTTGAGTTTGTTACAAAGATAGTTCAGATATGTTTTATCAGGGGGTGCGCGGGATTGTTGCCATCTCTTGCGCGCTCTCTTCTTTTCTCGTATGAGGTCTTCGATGTCAGGCTGGCAGTTGACTTTTTTGTTGCGTGTTGCTGTCTTCCGGAAGGGAGTGTTTTTCCACGCTGCGCTCTGAATGGCTTCCACGAGCTTGTCAACTTCGTCTTCTATTTCGAGCGGTGTGCTTAGTGGCACATTTAAAACCACATTTTCCTTGCAGTCTTTTCTGAAAAGATCGCAGTTAGTTTTTTTATTAGTTAACCTAGGAGGTCCTTCTTTTTTTGCTAGACTTCCGTCCATTTTCAGAGTGACTGCTGAGTGGTCTGAGCATAGATCATAGCATTCTTCGACTTCCGTCTGATTTTTAGTTAGCCTTTTGCGATAAAAAAGTCGACTAGGTCAGGGATTTTATTTCTGTCAGTTGGCCAATACGTTGGCTTTCCTGTCGAATAAAAGTCCACCCCACGCTTCATACAGGCTTTGTATAGTAGTCTGCCTTTCGTTGAATTGCATCTTGAAACCCAGAAAGTGTGTTTCGCATTAAAGTCCCCACCAATGATAAAATTAGACTCTATTGAGACAAAGAGGCGATCGAGGTCGTCGTCTACCAGTCTATATCCCGGGGGGAAGTAACTTGATCCGATGAGGTAGTCTAAATGATTTATTTTTACAGACACTGAAATTATTCGCATAGAATCAAGTTCTATTTTTATGTTTTCAGAGTGCTTCATACATTCATTGATGTAAAGAGAGGATCCTCCTCTCGCATTTTCCGAAGGATGATGAGCGTGATAACCACTGTACCCATTTATTTTGGGTCCAGAACCCCTTTTTAAGTGGGTTTCCGATATCAAGCATATATCAATATTGTTTTTCCGTAGAAAAAAAACTTCTAGTTCGTCAATCTTGTTTGTGAGACCATTTGCGTTCCATGTTAGTATCTTCAGAAGCTGTGTGTCATATTCATGTCTTATTGCTTGGTTTTCGAGGTTTGAACTCGAGCTTGCTCAATTTGTCAAATATAACTTGATTGATCTTGGTTTGTTCATCAAGTTGTTCATCAAGTAGTTGGCGGATCGGATCTGCTGTATCTGATCTTGTCTGATTTCAATGTGTCGCAACTTGCGCGTATGATCTCGCACCAGCTAATGCCGATTTTTCCATTTTTTTTTGCCAACAAAACGCACTATTTATGGTGTAGTGAATGATTTCGAACAAAGAGGTTATATGCCCAAGCTTGGACCACACAACGTACTGCAAGATCGGCTGAAAACATTACTGCTGCTCAAGGAAGTGCTCAAAACAATCCGCCAACCTCAATTCGTCGCCGTACTTAGGTGCTTGGTATTCAAAGAACTATTTTGGCCCCAATTTTGCGGAAGGATTTGCATTTGTTACCCTTTAAGATTCAGTTGACCCAAGAGTTTCTTCCACAAGACCATTTACACCCCCGTAAATATGCCAATTGGATGTTTACAGCTAGCCCATGATAACCCCGATTTTCATGAAAAAATCATAATGAGTTACGAGGCACACTTTCATTTGAATGGATATGTGAATAAGCAGAATAGTCGGTTCTGGTTATAGGAAAAACCTCAAATTATTCATCAGTCACCTTTGCATTCATTAAAAGTTACAGTCTGGCGTGCAATTTAGTCAGGAGGCGTAACGGTAACCGCGAATGGGGAGCGATATCTTGATATGATTGGCATTTTTTTAACGCCACAACTGCATGCGTTGGGCTTGATTAACATGTGGTATCAACAAGACGGTGCCACATCGCATACATCCAGGATTACAATGGAATTACTGCGAGACCTCTTTCCACAACAAGTTATTTCAAGAAGTTGTAATGTTAATTGGCCTTCACGGACGCCTGATTTGACTGCTCCGGACTCCTTGTTTTGGGGATATCTGAAAAGCAAGGTTTATGCCAGCAAACCAGCAACGCTTGAGCAACTCAAACAAAATATTCGTGATGAAATTAATGAAATACCGCGAGAAATGTGTGAGAATGTAATGAAAAATGTGCTCGCATTTGTTAGACTAACAGAGGCGGACTTTTACCTGATACTGTATTCCATACATAATTGCTGAAATTAAATAAAAAATTTATCAATATAGGACATTGGACATTGGACATCACAGTACTTCGCACATGAGTGCAACGAAATACAGACACGTAACAGCACTGGCGACTGAGGCCATCGGCTGGGACAGATCAAGACATTAATCCAACAGAGAGAGACAGATAGATACATAGAAGGAAAGACATATAACATACACCTACGTGGCACAGAGGAGGAGACATAGATTTATATGGTCTCATATTATCGCACAGGTGGCCTCAGATAAGCTGGCAATTTTCGTAGAAAACAAATGCTGCCGAAGCTGGGGCTTGAACCCGCAGCGTTTGGCTTAGCAGTCAACTACGCATTCCTCTGAGCCATGGCCACCTTTATCAATATAATATCGATTCTCTTTTATTTAATCAAAAAATATAAACAATTAAAATAGTTCACCTTCTCGGCGGACAGCCTGTACCTATGTACTAATGTATGTAGGTCTGTTTCTATAGATATTCCCTTGCAGTTGGGTTGCAGATAGCTAATTTGCATCAATGCTACTGCGGACATGAAAATCATTCAGTCTTTCCAGGGTTTTCAGAAGGAATGATAATAAGCTGATCGGTTTCCGGTCTTTCGGATTGACGTGAGAACTTTTACAAGATTTGAGTCAACACTACTTTCACTTCCCTCCAAACTTTGGTAATGTAAACCAGCTGGATACAACCTCTAAGGATATTTTCCACCCTAAGCCTTAGATGCTTTACGATAATTAATGCTACAAGCTATGAATCCTTACAAATCGCATAATTCAGTCGTCCTATTGCCTTAAATATAATTATGTCATAAAAATGACGCGACGTACCAAATGTCCTAGTAAATCACACACAAATGTACAAATAAGAAGTCATTTAACGAGGATAATAAAGGACGATGGTAATCTTCTTCCATCAAGCTTACTTAAATTGTTTAAGATATTTCCCCTTAAGAACGACATCATTTCTAGCCTCATAACGGGATGATAAAAAATGTCCTTTCCGTTGCTTTGGTGGTAAATGGTTTTATTTAAATATGTTAATCTATTTTGTGCTTCCAAGTATTATACTTGCATTTCAGTTAAGTCACTTCAAATATTTAAATGTTTCCATTATCTGATATTTGATGTCCTTGAGCGCAATAAAGACGTCCTTCAAACTATACACAGTTCTAATAACCACTTGCATATATTTAACAAATAAAATGATTGAAGAATATATTAGAAGGTTTCAATCTGCTGTTTCAATTGTCTAATGTCCTAACCCATTTCATCCCATATTTGATATGAATATCCTAAAAGTGGGCGTGCCTAAAAGCTGAGTGTGGATAAATTATAGAAAATGGCATTGACATAACATATTTTTCAGACAGTTTATCAAAATCTTGTATGACGCTACAAAAACAACGTTTCGTTTTTTTTTTTTAATTCATTTTTATTTTACTTTATCTTAAAACAAACTAACATGCCAGACAAAAAATTCATGAAAAAACTAGCTTACTTATCAACTACTTAACTAACATACTGGCCCTATGCGGGCGCCCTAAATTAAATGATAACAACTTAATCCTAATGCCTTTCGGCCTTTTATCTAATAAGTAAATCTAATAGTAATACAATGTGGCGCAAAAATAACCTTCCGATGTTTTTTGTTTGGCCCGCGACGTCTTCGAAGAAAAAAGGTCCGATGACTCCTCCAGCGAAAACAGCACACCATACAGTGACTTTGAGCGGGTGTAATGGCTCTTCGTGGGTTACACGCGGATTTTCAGTGCCCCAGAAGCGTAAATTTTGCTCATTTACGTACCCGCTAAGATGGAAATGGGCCTCATCACTCATGATTATTTTTGATTAAGGATGGCTTGAGCGTATGTTAGACGCGATTGGCGGTCAGCAGCTAACAGCTGATGCACCGTCTGGACTTTGTACGGAAATATCTTCAAATCTTGTACCAAAATTCGCTGTAAAGACCGTCGACTGATACCCATTTCTGGTCGATGTCGACGGCGCTTCCATGACATCTGCGGCTACAGCAGCAATATTCTCTGCAGAAGGGCTACTCCGGGGTATGCCACGCCTGGCAGCATCTCGTGTTGTGCCAGTCTCTTCGAGGCGAGCGGCTAAACGTCGCAGTGTTTCACCAGTAGGCGTTGGACGGCTAGGATATCTGCGACGAAATTCACCTTGTGCCAAAGTCACCGACCGATTATTGCTCAAATAAATAGTCACCAATATTCCGCGTTCTGGAGCAGTGTAGCGTAACATTATTTATTAACGTATATTTCGCATGTGTTTAGTACACAAATGTCAAAGCAGAACTGACATTAGGGGAAAATCGCAAAATTTATAGCATTTTCTGATAGGAGGATTACTTTTGCGCCACCTTGTATTATAATGATATTTACCAAGAAACATTTGAGAAAAACTTGGTTTCTTGTCTTTTTTTATTTAATTTAAACTTACGTGCTAGTTAAATCTACTTATCAACTAACTTAAACTACTTAAAATTACTTACATCTACCGAAATAAAACTTAAGAACTAGAACAGCCACAGCAAGCATTTTTTTGAATATTTTTGTATTTTTTTTTTTGTTTTTTTTTTGGTTTTTTTTTTTATTTTTTATTTGTGCCACCACGACTGTTTACCTAAACATAAACCTAAAAAACTATGCAAGTCGGCCATATATTTTCAGAGTCAACTAACTATAACTACGTTAACCACCACAACAGTTTCTCCTGTTGCAACCTACTCCGGCGGTCCCAATCGGACATACTCCTGCTGAACCGCAAGCGCTCTCCTCCGCCCTGAGTGACGACGTCTGGGTCGTACAGGAGCCGCCTATCCACAGTTCATCGGAAGACGTGGTAGATTAGCGGAACCGCCGATCTATCCTGTATCAGCCCTAACTATCCAACATCCACAGTGAGACAACTCTTACAGTGAGACACTCAATATTACTCCGAAATGAGTTGTTCAAACACGTTTCCCTCTGCATATATCGGGTTTTTTTTTAACAGGGACGCTACAAAAGTTGAGCAACAGGGACAGCAAACGACGCCATATTTCTTGCCGCTCTTTTGACATTTCTCTTCAGTAAGGTTTGCCATTTCATGATGGAAAGACATACGACCCAACAACGAGTCGAAATCATTAAAATTTACAACCGAAATTCGGAGTCAGTGACCTCAACGTTAACAGCGCTACGTCCAATTTATGGTCGTCATAATCGTCCTAGCAGATCAACAATTGAGCGTCTAGTTTGAAAAATCTAGAAAAATTTGAATCCACAGGCACAGTACAAAATGTTTCCGTGCCAGTCAGACAAAGAAGTGCCCGTAGTGTCGAGAATATTGCTGCCGCTGAGGCTTCAGTTGAAGAAAACCCAAATGTGTCTCTCACATGGCGTTCTCAGGCGTTGGGCATCTCGTTGTGGAATTTTGTGAAGAGATCTTGGCCTTCATCTTTACAAGTTTAAATTGACGCAAGAACTGAAGCCACTTAACCACCAGAAGCGTCGTATGTTCGTGAATTGGGCGGGGCAACAACTTGAAATGATTCCGATTTTCATCGAAAAATCATCTTTAGCGATGAGGCTCATTTCTGGCTGAATGGCTTCGTCAATAAACAAAATATGCGGTATTGGTCATTCAGCAATCCACTACGTGTGTATGAGTAATTATTGCATTCCGAAAAAATTACGGTTTGGTGTGGTATATGGGCCGGCGGCGTCTTCCGTGATGATCAAGACCGGCACGTTACTGTGAAAGGGAATCGCTACCGTTCAATGATAACCGAATATTTTTGGCCTCAATTGGATGAAATGGACTTGGAGGACATGTGGTTCCAACAGGACGGCGCCACAAGCCACACAGCGAATGCCACAATCAATTTATTGGAAAGCAAGTTTGGAGAACGTGCTATCTCACGAAATGGTCCAGTCGCTTGGCCTCTCGGTCGTGCGATTTGACGCCGTTAGACTATTTCCTGTGGGGCTACGTCAAGTCTATGGCCTATGCCAACAAGCCAGTGACGATTGATGAACTTCGTACGAATATCGAACGTGAAATTGCAGCAGTATCGGCCGATTTATGCTTGAATCGGTTCAGCGTCTGGACTTCTGCAAGCGTGCCCGTGGTAGCCATGCAAAAGAACTCGAGTTCCATACATAATGGCATCAAACGTTCTTTCACAGGAATAAAGAATTTTATTGATATCCAAAACCGTTTTTATTTAAAAAAAAACTTTTGTAGCACTCTTATTGAAAAACCCTTTACAAGAAGTGTTACTGTATGTTATCATTTGGCCCACTTCTCATCAAGTTCGCGTGTATTGTAGACCGGCTGATTTGAGCTCACAAAACACAAGAAATCTTTTACTTTTAAATTTTCGGTCAAAGTATCAGCTGTATCACTGTATGCGCACGTGTCCCATCAGTGAGACAAAATGTTTATTCTGACTTTTTGTACCACCAATTCTATGCCATAAGCACAAAAATTGAATTTGGTATTCAAAAAAAAAGGTGAAACCCGATACATATTAGGATTTCTAAATATTTTGAAAACTTTTTAAGTTACAGTTATTTAAAAAAAAAAGTATTTCACTGTTGGAGTGCCTCCCCTACGATGTTAAGATACTGATGGGAGATTTCAATGCAAAGGTAGGAAACGACGATATTTTTAGCAGTATTTTCGGAAAACGTAGCCTACACGACAATACGTCTGGCTACGGACTTATGCTAATCCACTTCGCCATGCCACTATAGCTAGCACATAGTTTTCTCACCTAGATATTGATAAAGGGATATGGCGATCCTCAGATCAACAAAAGGACAATCAAATTGATCACATTAAGATGGACAAGAGGTACGCATCCAGTATTTTGGATGTCCGAACATTCTGTGGTGCTTGTTGCAGCCATGCAGATATCTACTACGCCACTACAAACCAGAAATACTGTAAATCAATTTAATGTCGAAAGACTGCAATCTCAAGAGACCGCCAAGGCCTCGCGCAACGTCTATCAATTCACCCAACTAACAATTATTCCTCTATAAGGCTATAAAATTGAATTTCCGCAAGCAATTATTTCTGTAGGCCTTATATATTACTTGTGCGCGGAGGTGAAGCATTTCAAGCCTGTTTAAGACATTATGCAAGGAAATTCACAAGCATAACCAAAGTTATGATGGTATAACATCTGTTGTTTTGTTTTTAAGCTTTTACGGAGATGTGTGTACCATACGTTAAAATATTTCTATAGAATTCTGCACGAAGTTAATAGCATGTATAGAGCTTACGAATGAAGGCTTAACAAAGCTACGGTTTTAAGATAGGGAAAAAGGTGAAAAAAACAGTAGAAAAAAGATTTCTCGCGCCAACCAGTAAGAAACAACTTGTTTGATGAGAAATGCCGACAAATGCTCACCGCCAAGAATATGGCCTACAAGGCTAAGCTGCAGGTGAAGACGTGAGCTGCCATTGAGATCTATAGGCAAAAAAAAAAAGGGAAGAACACCGGCTTTTCAGAAAGAAGAAAAAAGAGCAAGAAATGCGCGCAATCGAGGATATAGAGAGGTGCCACTCCAGGAACGATGTTCTCAAATTCTAACAAAGTGTATAACGTCAAAGCCATGGATAGAAGCCTCGAACAGAATTCTGTCGAGATGAACAAGGAAATATCATAGGTGAGACACAATTAATGCTGAGGACGTGAATGAACCACATCTGCAGATTGTTAAACGGCGATAACAACTTTCCACTATCAGGGAGAACGAAACATTCAGTATAGGAGACTCAAGCCAAAACTACCAACGACCCGACCTAAGTGAAGTGATTATAGCAATATCTACACTCAAGCTTAATAAGGTTGCCGGAAATGACAGGTTTCCCGATGAGTTTCATATGGCCGGCGGAGATGATTAGGGACTTAACATTTAGCAACTCAAAAGGGAAATCGGTCCCGCTGAAAGAACGCATGGGTGGCCGCGGTGTAGTGGTAATGTGTTCGTCTGTTGAGTGGAAGGTTGCGCGTTCAATCCCAACCAAAATCCATTCCACTTTTATTTAAAAGAAATAAAAAGGTCGGTGTAATACCTAAAAGTATGCACACCATCTTGAATTTCTTCAAATTTAACGAACACAAGAAAAAGTGACTTCCCGAAGCTAGTTCGGACACCACCCATGGAGTTAAGTCTCCACTACATCCAAAATCTTTCCTATCCTCTCTTCCTTCTCCTTCTCTAACGATCGTACTATGGTAACATATAAAGGGTATTCATAACCCCTTGAGCACGTGTAAATTATAAAAAAAAAAAAATGAAGAATGGAACCTTAGCATCGTTTGCAGGACTACAGAGGCATAAGTCTCCTCAACATCGATTACAAGATCCAATCTGCCTTAATAAGTGAACACTTGATACCGTTACCAACAACCTGATCGGCCCTTATCAGTGTGGTTTTAGGCCAGGAAAGTCCACAACCGATCAAATCTTCACACTTTGGCAGAACCTGGAAAAAACCCAAGAAGTCCAAATCGATAACCACCCTCCACCTATTCATCGATTTCAAAGCCGCATACGACAGCATTTATAGAGGCGAACTATACAGAGCCATGTCTAGTTTTGGTATACCGCCCAAACTCGTCCGTTTGTGTAGGATGACGATGGAGAATTCTCGCTGCTCCATCAGGATCGGAAACGACCTCACTGACACATTCGATACCAAAAAATGATTCAGGCAAGGCGATGCGCTGACATGTGACTTCTTCAATCTGATTCTTGAGAGGATTGTGCAAAACTCACGAGCCAACCCCAGAGGCACAATTTTTTAAAAATCTGTACAACTACTAGCATTCGCCAACGATATTGAATCATTGGTAGGACCCAACGTGATGTCATAGCCACGTTTTCTAGCATACTTTCAACACGAAATGACATACAACATCGATTTGGACAGAACGTCACCATTGACAGTAATAATTTTGAGGTAATATGGGACTTTGTCTACCTCGCCTCCGTTATTACGTCTGACAAGAACATCTTGGTAGAAATTTAAGGGAGAATAACTCTTGCCAACCACTGTGTTTTCTGGCTTAGAAGGCAACTCAGTAGTAAAGCCCTCACTCGAACTACTAAGGAGATTCTGCATAAGGCCTTGATCGTCATAGTCCTAATTTAAGACGCTAAAGCATGGACCATATCAAAACTGAAAGAAGAAATCTTTTGGTCCCGTTTGACGTACTATGGAGACATAGATTCAATTAAGAACTATACGAGTTCATTGAGGTATACCTGCTCAGAAAACTCCACATTGCAAGTTTTATAGATAACTAAGATATGTAGAGCGAATGGACACCAATACTTCGTAGGAGTAGGAGTCTTCGATTCCCATCCAGACATCAAGCCCTCTGGAGGTAGACCCCGCCGCTGCTGCAGCACACAAGGAAAAACCGACCTTAACTTATTTCAAGGGCGCAACTGAAGACAGTTAGCTAAGTTCCGGGTTAATTGGAGGGGCATATTGGTTGAGGCCTAATTCAACCAAATCGTACTATTTTACTCAACTTCCTCATGCTCGCAAAGGTTGTTGAGACATCTCCTTGAGCCCATCCAATGATGTCGATATGGGTCGAGGAGTGTTAGTATTTGAAAATATTTTTGAAAGATTTTGCCCTTGCTGATGGCTCGGAAATGTTACACAAACCTCTTAAGTATGACGTAACAGCGCGTCGCCTTGTCTGAATTCTTTTTTGGTATCGAATACCCTGAAACAGCAGCGCGGATTCTCCATCTTCATCCTATACAGACGGAAATGTTTTAATTCTAAGCCACAACTGAAAATGGCTCTGTATAACTCGTCTCAATAAATGCTGTAGTATGAGGCTTTGAAGTCGAAGTGCTGGGTAAAGTTTTTTGCTCCTTGAGTGTCCTTTGTCCTGATCTGCCAAAGTGTCGAGATTTGATGGTCCTTCTTGGCCGAAAACCGCATTGACAATTGGCAATCAGGTAGTTGGTGATCCTTTCCAGGAATTTCAGATAGGATCTTGTAAGAGCTGTTCTAGAAACTTAAGCATCTTTAGTTGGCGCAGCTCAGAGGGCCTCCATTTTTTGCTCGGGCATACAGATGAGGTTCCCTTCTTCAGGCTAGATTCGTCCTAAATAATATTGCTTATGAATTGGTGTATGTTACTAAACAAACCATCACCAGCTTTTGAAATCTCGAAAGGAAGGCCATCGTTTCCTGCAGGCTTAGATGTTCTTATGCAGACCTTATTTTATCCAGGTCGGATGTCTGGTAGTTTTCACTTTTTTCATATTCTAAGGATCTACTGTGTCTCAACAACGATCTTTCCTTGTTAATCTCGACAGGATTCTGTTCAAGCCCATCTAATAAGAAAACTTACGAAAATCATTATTCGAGTGGTCCTTCTCTATATCTATTAGCTTTTGAATTTTATACTCAAAGGGGTTTA
The DNA here is from genome assembly GCA_949824845.1 of Rhingia rostrata. Lineage (NCBI taxonomy): Eukaryota > Metazoa > Arthropoda > Insecta > Diptera > Syrphidae > Rhingia > Rhingia rostrata. The sequence goes on along the minus strand of OX463755.1, from coordinate 134,621,720 downwards.
AGAAATTAAAATAAAATAAAATATCAGGTTAGACCTATCTTCGCCATTCATTTGTGTGTCTGACGTTATATATCACCCTCAAACACAATTCCATGCCTATGTTTCGAAATAAGAAAAAGACACTAGTAGCGACTAGTGCGTGCCCTAGAACAGAAATTCCTTTCGCCTCGGATCCTGCAAACTTCCCAAAAGCACATTCCTTTGTCAATACGTCACCCAGAGGCTTCTCATAAGCAAACAATTATTCGTAAGACCAACACATCCGCGCACTCAGATTGCTCTAGATATCGCGAACTCTGCTCCACATTGCCATCGACATTGTCCTGGAAAACAATTAACGAAAAATCCCCTAAGCTGGTTACATTTCTCCCCGTGTAACCACAAGCACACATTCGCACAATGTACATTCAATTCATGACGAAAGCTTTGGTCCCTTTTGCTGAAACGGAAACCTGGAGCCACAAAACACAGACACTCGTTTTTTTTTTTTTTTTTGTTGTACTCATCCTCTGAGGACTAACATGGCGTTCCAATTTTTAATGCATTGGAGCACATTTTATGTGCTTTTATGTGCTCCAAAGTGAAACAAAGCATGCAACCACCACCCAACTACCCTACCCACACCAAAGGCCATCACGTGCACTCACAGTCCACAGAGCGAGAGCAATTTCTTTTCAACGATTTAGTGTCTCACACATCGTTCCGTCCTTCCTTCCGGGATGTGTCTATTCCATGTCTATAGTTTTTTTTTCTCTTTATCCCCTCTAGGTTCATTCATATTCCTGACCATCGAGAACGAAGACTATTCACTGTTACATCATCAACAAAGGACATTGGCGTCAACCAAACGACAGAGCGGTAGCAACAGCCTTCCCCCACAGCGACGTGTGGATAATTCCAGCATCGCTGGCAGCAGTAGCAGTAGTGGTAGTGGTAGCAGTAGCGGTTTACTTTTGAATGGAATTAGTGATCCGCAATCAGCGATAGAGGCGGATACATATGACGTGCGGCAACGGACCATCGAGAATATCTGGGACATTACGGTCTCCCTAAATATCCTATACAAGGAGAACTGGACAAAGTATGTGTGATGTCCTTCAATCAAGATTCCTATCATATATGAGTTTTCCATTATTTTCAGATTAGCAGCATTGGAAATTGCAAAATTTCAAGACCAATTAATAAAGAGACTGAGCGAGGATGTAACCTTATCAAATCTGGATGGTAATAGCCCGGCTACTGAGGCTGTCCTATTGTTGTCACATGCTAACGATGCACAGAAGTACGAGTGGAATTTTGCGAAAGCGTTTTTATACTCGCTGACAGTGCTGACGACAATTGGTGAGTTCATTTTTCGGTTTGTATGGCTTTAGGGGTAGGGAACTGGAGGGCTGCAGAAAACAGCTTAACATTATGTTTAAACATGGGCTTGACTTGTTGGCTTTGGACAGATAGGGCTTTTGAATGAATGAGCGGATTACTTTTGGGGGCTTGTGCATGGCTTTTGTGCATCCTGGCATTATGAGAATTTTACATATGCGGAGGGTGTGTTGGAGCATAATTAAAAGAGCGACATAAAGGTCTGTAGGGTTGTGATAAAGTGATGTGTGGTTAGAAGGGGAAGGCGTTTTTTTTTTTTTTGGTTGCACAAAGGGATCATTTTTGTAATGGAGTTTGATGGATGTGTGCAACATGAAAGGCAGCATGAAAGGTATAGACTTTTAAGCATGATCCACCCTTAAGGCTTCATTCAACGTAACAAATGAAAGGTTGAAACGACAGTTGGAAATAACATGAAACAACATTTTGAATGTGCATCCTTCACAGGAATATTCATTTAGAGCACGTCGCCCCATTCACTTTTTGTTGGACAATGATAGGGAGGGTTTGGTTAGGTGTTGAGATTTTGTTTTTAAGACCTAGCTTGCCACGAAGCGAATGAGGTTTTATTATGCTAAATTTCTACAGGAATGGACTTCCAAATTGTCATGAAGGGAGATGGTGGGTGGGAGTTTTCCTTCTCTACCAGAGCTTCTGCAGAAATCATCAGAGCACTAAGGAGGTCTTATTTTGCTTGTAAGCTGCTGGAAAAGTAGGGTATTAAACATTATACGTCCTTATTAATTGATCTATGTTCAGGATAACAAGGCATTTTGGACTCTTTTTTGTATCCACTTCTCCTTGGTAAGCCGATTCTTTTTGCATGTAAGCTGATGCAACTGTAGATTTGGTAAATTTTCATCTCTCATTCGGTAAGTTGAACTACAGTCCGAAATAGACCTGGGCCTCAACATGCCTCTCCAATTAACCCCGCCCTAACTGCCTTCATTGGCGCACTTCAAGTGGCTCGAGGTCGGTTTGTAATTGTGCGCACCACTTCAGGCGAGCGGTTTTTCTGCTGCGTCAGACATCTTGCTTGGAATCGAACCCAGAGTATTAGTGTTCATTCGCTCTACATATCCTAGACGGGGATCCTTCGAATTTATTTGTGAACTCTTTCCTGTTTTGGGGATGAGTACAACTTCTACTTCCGTCCATATTTTTGGGATGTGTACTAACCAATGACAGCTGTTCATGATGGATAGTCACCATGGTAGCAGGATGTCAAGGTTGTATTGAAGCTCCGCAGGTGTCATACCATCTGGTGGTATTTTGAAGCAGATTTTTCTTGGTGATGATATCATTGACATATGCAGTGGATATTCTGAGCATCTCTGGTTCAGCACCCATATTGTTAGAGGAGCTACCAGGAAAGTGGATATCCAGAAGTAGGTCAATAGTTTCCATACTGGAGATCGTTCATTGACCGCCTCGCTTAAGAAGATAATAATAGATATTGGTGGAGAAGATTTTCCGTATTCTAGAAGTATCTAAGGTTTCTGCTACGTTACCATAAAAAGTGCACCAGGATGCTCTCATTTCCTTCTTCAACAGGATTTTGTATGTGTTGAGAGGGACTTATATTGGTATCAATATAAGTCGTCTGTCAAAACAGTGTATTTGGAGCTCTTGCTCCAATAGTTGCATTCATTTTTTCCTGAGAGGTTCCACAACGGTGGCTTGGTCTTCGAACGAGACGTTCTGATAGCATAGGCTGATGACCTCGCTATGTTCCGGGATATTGAGATGGTTGACACAAGGCTCTGCAGTTCTGTTTTGTTTACTCGGTTGCTCTAAAGTGGCAGATAGAAGTTTATTGGCTAAAATGTCTCTATATTGTGACCGGTTGGTTTTCTAAGGATTCCTTAAATCCTTTAATTTTTGTGAGACTGTTGTCCAAAGTAAATTGAATTTATCTGTGCTCTGAGAATGAGCGCTCGTCAGAGACTCTCCAGTTGTGGATTAAGTTGATTATGTTATGGAAGGCCAACGTTATGTCTAAAACTTCTTGTCTAATTCTGTTTATTAAATTAGGGACAGAACTCAAGTTACACAGGAGGAGGTTTGTTTCTAAAACATATCATGGAGTAACTCTTCTGGTTCCTTAATGTTGGAGCTGATAGTATGTGCGTAAACATCGAAACCAATGACGAGACCAGCCTTGCATCTCTCTTCTTTCGCAACCAAGTTCATATGGTAATCCCGAGGTATATGTCCCACATTATCGTGAGCTTAGTATGCCGAGACGAGCCAATAGTTGCTGTCTTTTGTTTCAATACTGGCTGCGTAAGAGAGTATCCTGATTGCTGTGGTTAAAGATTAGAAAGATATTTAGGGAGTTCCTAGCAAGATCTAGGCTTACTTTTGTTTCTTATGTAGCGCAGGTTATAGTTTGGAGTTCAGAGTTCACATACCAGATTGTTGACGAACCAGGGTTCTTGGATCAACCCCGTATTTTGAAAGTCGGAGAAAAAGGCCGACGGAAGCCTCTTTGGAGTGGTGGAGATTAGTGTGTAAGATTTCAATCATTGGAACTAGTAACAGAGTCAATTGCCAGTGTGTTGGTTGCATCATCAGAATTGGACCTAGAAGGTCCTTTTCTGATAGCTTATCGGTAATACTAACAACTTCACGTCAGTTGACTTAGTGTCAACACCAAATAGCGTGGTGGGGTTCTGGATGTTTATCCGCATTAAATGAGGTTTTCGCCATATCCGTGTTTGTCAGCTTAAGATTGACCCCGGGAGAGATGAGGAAAACTATCGAGATACAAGTACGATCCCTATCTCCGCCAACTTTTCATCGATGTCAGTGGAGGTGGTGCAGCTCTAGGGTGGGACTAAGGTTTCAATTTTTTGCACCTTTAGATATTCACCAGATGGAGCTGAACCCACAACTTATGATTCCATCGGCAGCAGCTTCGGGAGCCAGGGATTTCTCGTTTGAAATTATGCAAACGTTTCTAAAACGATCCTAAGCCTATTCAACTTTGCCAATTTGCCAGATGTGGGTTGGAAGAAGCGGATTACTGAGCCTGATTGTGTCCAGAACGTCCATTAGGTCGAATTGTTCAGCGGTTAGGAAACTGTTCCATTTCCACTATCTCCATTTGTGATCCTGACCAAACTTCCCCTGTCCTGGACACCGATATTTCTTTACAAATCTTTGTACCTTTAGTCTGCGCAAGCAATAGTCTTAATATGACCCTGATAGAGACGAAGGTCCCGACAAGGGGACGCAGAGACCGGGTGGTCGCAAAGGATTTGGAAGAAGCTAGAAACAAATTTCACTTCCTTACTTTCCATCTGGGTCACCGTGAATTTCAGATTTTCTTTCAACATCTATCAGGGGCTCTGAAAGGCGAGGGATTGGCCGTTTGTTGTTATATTTGCGCTCGTCGTTGTACATTCCACCGACCTTTATCTTTGTGACTGGGTGTCCTCGGAGGAGCTGGCGAAACGTTAAGGCTGTTCTTTGGTTGATCTCAGAGACGAATTTTGTCTTACAGTCCGATCTGAAATGCAAATTTTTAGCGCAACTGGTTCGTTAGTACCCAGGGTCAAACTTTCTCAAAACCTCACAACATGTGTGCATGTGTACTTCTTGCACGATGTTTTACGCAGACTCCGAATGGCAAATAAGCGTTTCTTAACAATTGGTACTACTCGGACGATTCGTTAGATCATCACGAGAGCAGGACCAGTAAAAAATCATTTAGGTACTGCTGCGACTGGAAATCGAACCCAGACCTTCTGCGCGGCAATCCGATCTGCGGTCGGGATATATCCTTATTCTTACCTTGTCCGGAACAAGGTATTGGACTAAGACGATGTTAGCCCCTCTCATTTGAAATTTGGATGCGCACTACTTGTGATCAATTTGATTGACCATTCGTTAATCTGGAGATAGCCACGTCCTCTAATGGATATCAAGGCGAGGAAGCCGTGTGCTGGCCTTAGTGGCATTTGGTTCCGTAGCTAAGTCAATTGGCCTAAGTTGTCAGACTGTTCCTCTATGTAGGCAGTATTTTCCGATAATACTGCTAAAGATGCCCTCTTTGCCTCTCTAACATCGTTTTGCAGTAGTCGCTCATACGTTTTGTCCAGGAGCTCGCAGAAACATTCCAGATCAATGCCATCTTTTTCCTCCGTCAGAGCATATAAAACTTATGTTAGCCAATTTGGCCTTGATTTGGATGATTACAATGCCGTAGAACCATAGACTTCTTGTCTAAGTCTGTCAATAGAACAAATCCGCATACGAATCATGGCTGTTTCTGCTCACTTTTACACGGACCGTTATGGGTGCAGTGGCCAAGTGATTAGCGCGTAGGACCCTGGTTCAAATCCTGATAGTGGCAACACCTAAGTTGTTTAACTGCTCCGCCTCTTCCGAAAGTCTGACAATCATCACTTTTTGTAAAAACCACAGAGGGCTCATGGGAAGCAAGAAGGAATTACTATTGTACAAAGAGTAACACTGTGTTGAGAATTTTCTCAAATATGCCGTTCAGATTCGGCGTTTAACACAAGATCCCCTTCTTTGTGGTCAAAATAATAACTTCGCACAAATGAAGGGAGACGCTAGGCTTGAGGCCCTATACGGAACGTAAATCCCAGATATTTCATTTTTCATAACACCTACGTGACAGATGACACCGTTTTTCATCCCCCTTTTGCCTGGTTCATGCTATCGTATTTCGCGGATGGCAGTAATGTCTGCTTTATAGCAGCATATGTCTTCCTCTAGTTGTTCAAGTGTACCTTTACTGTTAAGCGTTCTAACTTCTCAGGTGAAGATATGAATCTCGTGGAACTGTCGTCACTTACCGTGGTCGCCAACAACAAAGGCATCTCTTTCCAAGGCTATTGGTTGCATTGTTACTTAAGGCTTGATCCGTGATTGTGCAGTTAACTAAAGCACAAGGCCCGAAGTAGATGTTCAGTTTCAATTTATCGAGTCAAGGGGACTTTAGTATTCACTTACTTACTTAAGTATCGCTACAGTCCGGAATGAACCTGGGCCTCAACCAACATGCCTCTCCAATTAGCCCACGTCCAATCCGGAGTTTTTTGACCAGGGGCATGTCGCTGTACAGCTCGTATAGGTCTTGGTTGAATCTTCGTCTCCATAGCTCGTCAACGCAAACGGGACCGAAGATTTTTCGAAGAATTTTCCTCTCAAATCGACCAAGGACTGGGATGATCAGGGTCTTATATAAGATCTCCTTAGTAGTTCGAGTTAGGGCTTTACCACTGAATTGCCTTCTTAGCCCGAAGAAACAGCGGTTGGCAAGAGTAATTCTTCGTTTAATTACTGACGAGATGTTGTTGTCAGAGTTAATAGCGGAGCCGAGATAGATAAAGTCCCGTACTACCTCAAAGTTATATCTGTCAATTGTGACGTTCTGTCCAATTCGCCGATGTTGTGGTTCCTTTCGTGTTGACAGCATATACTTCGTCTTGCCCTCATTTACTTCTAAGCCCATTTTTGCCACTTCCTTTTCTATACTAGCAAACGTGGCTATGACATCACGTTGGGTCCTACCAATGATGTCAATATCGTCGGCGTATGCTAGTAGTTGTACAGATTTTTGGAAAATTGTGCCTCTGGTGTTGGCTCGTGAGTTTTGCACAATCCTCTCAAGAACCAGATTGAAGAAGTCACATGACAGCGCATCGCCTTGCCTAAATACTTTTTTGGTATCGAATGGTTCAGTTAGGTCGTTTCCGACCCTGATGGAGCAGCGAGAATTCTCCATCGTCATCCTACACAAACGGACGAGTTTGGGCGGTATACCAAAACTCGACATGGCTCTGTATAGTTCGTCTCTATAAATGCTGGCATATGCGGCTTTGAAATCGATGAATAGGAGGTGGGTATCGATTTGGACTTCTTGGGTTTTTTCCAGGATCTGCCTAAGTGTGAAGATTTGATCGGTTGTGGACTTTCCTCGCCTAAAGCCACACTGATAAGGGCCGATCAGGTTGTTGGTAAACGGTTTAAGGCATTCACATATTACGGCAGATAGAATTTTGTAGGCGATGTTGAGGAGACTTCTGCCTCTGTAGTTGGCCTTTTTTGTGGATCGGGCAAATGATGCTGAGGTTCCATTCTTCAGGCAAACTTCATCCAACCAGATTTGGCTTATGAGTTGGTGGATGTTACTTACCAAGTCATCTCCGCCGACTTGATGAAGCTTGTTAAGCCTTAGTTCAGATATTGCTATCCTCACTTCACTCAGGTGGTTAGCAGCTTTCGCTGTCGTTGCCAATATTGAATCGGTCGTTCTGCCTGACAGCGGGATGTTATTCGTCATCGCCGTTTAACAGTCTGCAGAATTGGTTCTTCCATATCCTCAGGATCGACTGTGTCTCAACTACGATATTTCCTTGTTCATATCGACAGGATTCCGTTCGAGCCTTGTATCCTTGGCTTTGACGTTTTACACTTTGGTAAAACTTGCGAACATCTTTCCTGGAGTGGCCCCTCTCTATATCCTCGATCTCGCGCTTTTCTTTCTCTTTTTTCTTCTTTCTAAAAAGCCGGTGTTCTTCCCTTCTTCTCTGCCTATAGAGCTCAACGGCAGCTCTCGTCTTCACCTGCAGCTAAGCCTTGTATTCGTCGTTCTTGGCTGCGAGCATCTGTCGGCATTCCTCATCAAACCAGGGGTTTCTTTCTGGTGGGCGCGAGAAACATATCACATCAGTTGCGGCTGATCTAATGGCTTATTGGCATCGTTGCCATTGTTCTTCGACATTCGATGCTGGTGGTATGGTGTTAATCGAGAGGCTTATGGATACGCGTTGCGCGAAGTTCTTGGCGGTCTCTTGCTTTATTATTCATCACGGGAATAGAGACGGACTGACCCCTGAAATGTGAAGTGACCTGTTGTCCGAATATGTAGGGCAGCTTGTGTAGATATTCCACATCTTACAGCCTAAGGGGACTGTAGACGGCAAAGTTTATACCATATTGGGAATTCTTCCGCTAATGTCTGGGAATTTTTTTTTTTTTTTGTTCAGTTAATTTTGGTCAGCGAGTGGTATTTTTCATGCCACTAATGCCGCATATCTACAGACCGTTCCCCTACCATCAGGCTGAGAACGCGTAAAATAGAAGATTCCAAACTAACAAACGACTTCTATGACTTTGATTTGAAGTTCCAAAAAAAAGTTTTCTTAATAAAGTAAAAATTCCAAAAATACTAGCTGGCATTCATTCGTCGACCAACCATATCCTTAGTAGCTTCTCAAGATTTTGAGAAAACCTGCGATATAATTTCCATGTCCTTACAAAGTAAGACTTTGTCCAATTATTACTCCCATTGTTTCCTTCAGCCCCATTGCCACCAATCAATTTGAACCAAATCCTTGCACTCCAAGTCCCCAAACATATCCCGTAATAAAATTACAAAAACAGAATCGAATTATGTGCAAAAAGCCATCTCAACGAGCACACAAAAATTCATTACAATTCGCTTTGAACATTGTACCCCAGTTCATGAGTCCTACTCCCAAAAACAAAAGGACTCTCAGCCTCCACCCCCTTTTATTCGCAACAAAATTGGTCTCAAACGAGCACCACCACATGGTGGAAAATTTTCGAAAATCCATTAGAGCCGATCCACTAATCGAATTTCATTTTAGAAATCCCGATTCCAAAATCCAAATCGACTCTGAAACGGAATCCGAGTTCTTTATTACCTTCCATTACCGGGGCTGGCCAATAAAATTAGCTCAAATAAATTCGATTCAATCCAAGGACTCAAACAAAGCTTTGCCACCAATGCCGACATTCGAATAGGAGACAAAGTGAATCTCCATGCGGAGGACAACTCGAATAAATTTTGCCGAAATAAATTTGGCACTCTGGGAACGAGGGTGTGCCTCGGTATCTGTTAGGAACATGTTTTCCGACACAAATCCCATTAACCGTCATTGTTCGTTCTCTTTCACTTTCATTCCAGGATATGGTAACATTGCGCCGAAAACAACCCTAGGACGATTGGTAACATTAGCATACGCCATTTTGGGTATACCACTGACTCTGGTCTACCTCTCGAGTACGGGCGGTGTCCTGGCGAAGGTGGCTCGAGAGGTATTCTCACGAGCGCTCTGCTGCTGCCTATGTTCGAATTGCGGCTACTGCTGTTACGACGAGAAGCGGATGGCCGAGAAGGAGCGTCGTATGAAACGGAAGCGACAACATGAGGAAATGCGCGCCCAGCAAAGTGCCATGAACGAACCGTTCTACGTTCGTCCCGGTTCGCTGCACAACAACTTCCACTCGCCGGAGAAGCAGCAGCACGTAGTCGGCCATCACAATAACATGCTGCCCGATGTGGATTCACTGAGTGCATCGGAATCTCGTGGTTCCATGCATGGGCTAAGCATATTGGCACCCATCCTGCTGTGCCTGTGCATGATGATCATCTATATAATGTTTGGGGCGGTTGTGCTCTATCGACTGGAGAATTGGCCCATCCTCGATGGTGTGTACTTTTGTTTTATGAGCTTATCGACAATTGGATTCGGTGACTTGGTGCCTGGCCTCAAGAAGGAGTCGACAGCAACGACGTGGTTCTGCTCCGTGTACATAATGTCAGGAATGGCGCTGACGGCGATGTGCTTTAACGTGCTGCACGAGGAGATTGTGCACCGCATCAAGGTGGTGGTGGAGTTCAAGAAGAACTCGACACTGGAGAACGAGGAGGCGGCGTCGGCCGGCTATTACATGCCACCCTGACATTACGCGAAGAACACGAATCTCTATCATAGAAATCCCACCGAGGAGACTCTGGTGTCAGGTTAGTATTGTCTGTCGCCTGTGTACTTGAACTCTCGTAATAATTGGTATCCCTTTTTGTTTCCTCCCTGCCCGGGCCGCTTTAGGTACACCAACCTCAATTGTGTTCAGCCAGGAGCCAGACATGGGACAAATGCACAGTCTCAAGGACTATGTGAATCACGAGCTGGTACCAATTATGACAATGGATCCGAATAGCGCGCCCAGCAATACGACACATCTGCTAAAGAGTAATGTCGTGTCGTTACCCCTGAACAATCTTATCTCGCCGACGACAATGGCGTCAGGAATGGTGGGTGGGATGCAGCTTAGTCCCCAACTTATGGACAGTTTGCCGCCACCGTCACAGGCATCGACAGAACCCCTGCAGCCACAACAGCAACAGCAACAGCAGCAGCAGGTGCAATTAGCCCTCACTGGAGTGTATACGTTGACTGAAGAGCCAGAGCTTGAGGCGGAGGAAGAGGATGATGACGACGAACAGGATCAAGATGATGCCATTTAGGTGATGGTTGGGTTCTGGATTATAAACAGTCAATCGAGGATGGGAGGATGGTATTGTATTTATTTAGTTTGTGTGCGCGCAAAGTGATGATAGATCGAAGGCTATGAGCTAACCGGGGTTTTGTAGGGGTTTGTTGATTGCGAGGTGGACTAAATATTCATATGTCAAGCAGGGATTTATGATTTAATACCTCGAGGTGTGATTTTTTTTTCTTAAGACAATTTATAGACGGGATAAGTGGTGGGATGAGTTATGGATGAATAGGTGTGATGAAGTAGTGCGTAACAAAACTTGTCCTTTACTGGCCTCCTGTCCCGATGTTCTGGGAAAGCAGCCGAGAACTACAGTCAACAAAAGTTATCTCAATACAGGTGTCACAGATTCGGTATACAACTGGAGGTCTCGTCAAGGCGCAAGAACTACACACATCAAGTATTGTGATAAAACTAGGACCTGTGTCCTAACGAGCCTGTTGCAGGAAATTTTCGTATTTTATTTAATCTATAGATGTCACAGATTCTCTAAGGATTGCAGAATTGTTTGTATAATTTGCGCAGACTAAAGGGGTTTTTGCAAAGTGGGTTCGTCAAGGAAAACGGGGTGTAAGCTCTTCAATGACTGCAAAAGACGGCAATAAAAAGTATCATTCCGCATTCGTGTTGTTTGGCTTAGGTGCAAATTCCTTTATAATATTAGGGAACATTCGAAGGGAGTCCTAACGTGAATTGAGTTGCATTCATTGCGTAGCAAGTATTGCGGATGATTTGCTTACTAGGAGGAATGCAACTTACTATTTAATTTGACCTCTACTTTCTGAAGACTCGAAGTATTGATAGACTAAAAAAGGCAGACGACATTTCAACGATATTCGAAAGAAACCAAAAAGTTCACAACGCCCTGTCTCCTATTAGTTTTATTCGCATGCGTTTGAGGAGGTGCAATGTACTTTTTGGTAAACCTGATTAGACGTTCGCGTTAAACTAATGCTTTATCAAGGTGAGTCATATCTTAGGTGTTGATGAACAACTTGTCGACGCTGCCAGGTGTTGCCTTTGTCCCCAAAATTTTCAACGATAATACAAGTGAACGACAAATTTGTACAGCATCACTATTTCCGCGTGTAGTTTTGGTATTCAATATTCAGTGGTCTGAAAAACTTTTAGTCGAATACTAAAAACATCATGCCAATAAATTTTATAGTTTTTAGGAAACTAAAGAAAAAAACTGTGAGATATTTTTTCTCCAGAAAACCCCTTTTTTTTGTTTATTTTGTTGAGTTGTTTTACAACCCGAAATGTTCAGTCACAGTATGCAGGTAACCCAGCCTAAAATACCTGCGAGACTGTAAATCGAAAAATCTGGGATGGACTGTTTTTTGTTGATCTTTTTTGTTCCTTAAACTACTGAGGTAAAGGTCTGACGTCAATTAAAGCCGGTTAAGCACATTCTCGTTGCATGCCGGCCCAAAGAATTTCCGTGAAAAGTTTTCTATGTATTGGCAGAAATATTTATTTCTAGCTTTCGCGGCATCTTTGGACAACAGACCGACTGTCACCAATGCATGGGATATGACACAAGAAGAGTGAATTAAAATCGTTCGCACTGTTGGGGACATGGGCTGGCATGGATACAAGTTTACGTAATACGGCGAAGTTTCTTAAAAAAAACCGAATAACACTCAAAATCGCATCAAACATTATTGTAATCGATAAAAAGCCTTTGAAATATGCGATTTATAGGCACTTCCTTACTTAAGTGGCGCTACAGTCCGGAATTAACCTGGGCTTCAACCAAAATGTCTCTCCAATTAGTCCGGTCCCTATCTTACTGCCTCCAGTTGCGCACTCCACGTTGGTTGAGGTCGGTTTCTACTTGTGTGCGCCACTTAATGCGAGGTCTTCCTCTACCGCGTCCGACGTATGGCTGGGAATCGAAGACTCTGCGTGCCGGAGTATTGGTGTCCATTCGTTCTACATGTCCTAGCCATCTTAAACGTCCAATGCGGAGTTTTTTGACCAGGGGCATGTCGCTGTACAGCTCGTATAGTTCTTGGTTGAATCTTCGTCTCCATAGCCCGTCAACACAAACGGGACCGAAGATTTTTCAAAGAATGCTTCAGCGCCGTAGAAAAGGACTGGGATGATATTTTGGAAAATTCTGCCTTTGGTGTTGGGTCATGAGTTTTGCACAATCCTCTTAAGAATCAAATTGAAGAAGTCACATGACAGCGCATCGCCTTGCCTTAAGCCTTTTTTTTGGTATCGAATGTGTCGGTGAGGTCGTTTCCGACCCTGATGGTCGCATAATTCAGCGAGAATTCTCCATCGTCATCCCAACAAACGGACGAGTTTGGGCGGTATACTAAAACTAGACATGGCTCTACATAGTTCGTCTCTATAAATGCTGTCGTATGATGCTTCGAAATCGATAAATGTGTGGTGGGTATCGATTTGGACTTCTTGGGTTTTTGCCATGATCTGCCGAAGTTTGAAAATTTCATCAGTAGTGGACTTTCCTGGCCTACAACCACACTGATAAGGGCCGATCAGGTTGTTGGTAAACGATTTCAGGCGTTCAAATATTACGGCAGATAGGATCTTGTGGGCGATGGTGCGGAGATTTATGCCTCTGTAGTTGGCACAGCTTAGAGGATCTCCTTTTTTGTGGATCGGACAAACGATGCTGAGGTTCCATTCTTCAGGCATACTTTCTTCCGGCCAGATTTGGCTTATGAGTTGGTGGATGTTACTTTCCAAGTCATCTCAGCCGGCCCTATAAAGCTCAGCGGGAAGGTCGTCATTTCCGGGAGCCTTGTTCAGCTTGAGTTTAGATTTTGCTATCATCACTTCACTCAGGCCGGATGGTTGGCAGTTTTCGCTGTCGTTGCCAATATTGAATCGGTCGTTCTGCCTGACAGCGGAATGTTGTTCGTCAACGCCGTTTAACAGTCTGCAGGAGTAGTTCTTCCATATCCTCAGCATCGACTGTGTCTCAACTATGATATTTCCGTGTTGATCTGGACAGGATTCTGTTCGAGCATTGTATCCTTGGCTTTGACGTTTTACATTTTGGTAAAACTTGCGAACGTCGTTCCAGGAGTTGCACCTCTCCATATCCTCGATCACGCGCTTTTCTTGTTTTTTCTTCTTTCTGAAAAGCCGGTGTTCTTCCCTTCTTCTCTGCCGATAGAGCTCAACAGCAGCACTCGTCTTTACCTGCCACTTAGCCTTGTAGGCCTCGTTTTTGGCTGCGAGCATCTGTCGGCATGGATATCCGCACGCTTACCTTGGCTGCAACAAGGTAGTCGCCCGAGTCGATGGTAGCTCCTCGGAATGTTCGGACATCCAAAATACTGGATGTGTGCATCTTGTCTATCGCAATGTTAGCAATTTGGTTGAACGTTCGTTGATCTGGAGGCCGCCATGTCCCCTTATGGATACCGATGTGAGGAAACCGTGTGCTGGCTATAGTGGCATTTCGTGCCGTAACAAATTCAATTAGCCTAAGTCCATTACCAGACGTGTTGTCGTGTAGGCTATGTTGTCCGACAAAACTGCTAAAGGTTTCTTCTCTTTCTACCATTAAGTTAAAATCTCCCGGCACGATTTTAACAACGTACTTCGGAAGTCGCTCATAGGTTTTGTCAAGGAGCTCATAGAAGTAAGTCCTTAGCTATATCATCTTTTTCCTCCGTTGGGGCGTGAGCGCATATATGGCTTATGTTGGCGAGTTTGATCTTGATGCGGATAGTTACAATACGTTCGCTTATGTCTTGGAAACATAAGACTTCTGGTCTAAGTCTGGCACTTATAACAAATCCGCATCCGAATAATCGCTGTTTCTGCTCACTATAACACGGTCCGTAGTAGATGTCACAGTTTTTCATCCTCTTTTTGCCCGGCCCATCCAATCGTTTTTCCTGAATGGTAGTAATGTCTGCTTTGTAGCCGTTTACGGCTTCCGCTAGTTGTTCGCATGCACCTCTTCTGTTTAATGTTTTCAAATTCCAGGTGCAGATATGAACGTCGTTGTCCTTTTTTCGTTTAGCCGGGTCTCAACAATAAAATCAGTCCTTTCCGAGGATATTGTTTGCTTCGTAACAAAGGTTTTTTTTATGGGTGGGTAGTAAACGCAAAGGCCAGATGAACTCGTTCTCTCATATTCTGCTCATCTATGTTGACTTAGCTACGATTTACCTTCTCCCGTTAATTTTTTATTCCTGGATTTTACGTTTCACTTTGGTAAAACCTACGAACTTTATCCCCGGAGTCGTACCTCTATTTCTATCGTTCACTTTTCTAGCCCTACGAACATCATTCCCGAAGTGGTACCTCTATTTCCATTGTGCACTTTCTAGCTCGTTTTTGTTGATAGCCGGTGTTCTTCCACCCGTCCTAGCTCAACAGCCAGCTCTTGACTTCACCAGCAACATGGCTTGTGTGCATCTGTCGGCATTCTCCGTCTAACCGGGAGTTTCTTCCTCAAGATGTGAATCCTAGCACATCAGTTGCTGCCTATTTTATGGTTTGTTGACATCTCCATCATTGGCATTATATCCTGGTGGTATGGTTATGGTATATTTCGAATGATAAGAGGATAGAAACGCGTTCTACAAAGTCTGAACGGTTTCTGCGATTGCAGTCCTTCACAGTATTTCAAATTTGTTGTTGCTCTCTTGGCTGCGTCTGGTTGTGCACCTCGGAATATTCGGACATCGTGAATACTGGAAGCGTACCTTGTGTTACATTTAAATGACCGTTTGTAAGTCAGAGACTACCTTATGGGCGTTAAGATAGGGCGAAGCGTATGCTGTTTATAATGGCATTTCGCTTCTTAGCCTTTTGGCGGACCTGATGTTGTGTAGGCTTTTGTCCACAGTAATTTCTACCTTGGGGTTAGAAAGATTTTATCTCCATACTTTTGCAATCGATCATGAGTTATATCGGAGAGCTCGTTGAAGCAGTCTCAAGTTATGTGGATGTCATCTCTTTCCTATATTGTAGCGTGGGAGCATAAAAGGCTCACGTTCGCATCAATTTTCTTAATTTTCGGAACCTTTTTCAAAGGTTGGTGCAACTTATTGCTGATTTACCAATTAAAAAAAAAGCATACCCTCACGAAAACCATTACTTCCGTTGTTCGTCAGATTACAGTGTTCATGGCTCAACTTGTAATGTACTCGCTATCAGACTTTTAAACGTATTTCCCAATGGGAATGAGGAAGTCCCTATTGGATCACCCCATATAGCTCCGAAGTTTGACCTTTTAAATGAAAAAAACGTTTTAATATTCTCAAACGAAGAATTTTCAAATTGTTTGCATAAAGTTACTTTTACCCCAGCCTATAGCATCCTTGACTGGGTAAGGATGATTCGCAAACATCCGGGAAAAGTTAATAACCATCAAGAAAAGTGAGGCAAAGTTATTTTGTTACTTCAGTGGATATCCTTGTGTTCCTTGGAAACTTTTTAATTTTTAATGATTCTTTATGCCTTGCTTTCGTACCTATATAAATAGTCCTTTCTAAAAATAGAGCCCTCGGCGGCAGCAATAATTTTACTCTCAGGCTGGGTTTATCGATGTTGACAATGGAGAATCCAAAGCTACTGTGAATTCCTTAAACTAACTCGTTGTTGAAACCTTTTTTCAAAATCCTTTCTTCCCCAAGATGTTTCGAGAATTGAAATACTCTATGCGTGGGTGCCCTAACAATGGCTGCAGTAGGTATACATATTTCCCTACATCTCATTTGTCATCCGCTCCATTGTATTCCAATGTAGACCACTATCCCTACAAAGTCCTTAGAAACAAATAAATTTGATGAAAGGATTTACAAAATCCAAGCAGACGCACTTCTTCCATCCGCTGCCAAGCCAATTACTTAAGTTACCGCATCCACTCCTGTCTCCAGCTCTCAAGTTTGAACGCCTTCTGTTTATACCTTCTGGTGCATGAAAATACAAATAAATTACACCTAGGCTAGCCTAGCAAAGCAACAACAACAACCTCGATATGGCGAACAAATACGAACATAAAAAACAAACTTACTTCAACTACAAGAGGACGAAGAGAATGAAATGAAACGAATGGGAAAATAAATACCCTCTACAAATCAAAATATGATCCTTTTTTCCACGTCCTGAGATGCTACAGACCGACCGACCACCCTTTAAGCTTGGAATAGCTATGGATATCAGTCAATCGATTTACGAAATAAATTACCGAATATATTTCAATTTATCCCTAGAGCACAATTTTATCGTTTCTTCCGTTTTTTTTGTTGCCAATCCACATAAACATCCATCTATCCATCCTGTGCTAAAAAAAAAAAAACACAGCTATACCAGAAAGGACCACAACCCGCAACAGCACAGTAACAGCAGATATTGCTTCTAATTTATTCGGGAATTTCCAAGTCCCAGCTGTTCAATGACCGAATTTTCCCCATATATTCTGGCCGTCCGAGTTTATTTGAAATATTCACGACTTTCCACAATGAAAATACGCGCAAAAACAGGATGTGAGTGAAATCAACACCTACAACACAGTCCAACATGTTGTGTAAGGATAGGCGTTGTGTTTAAATAATTAAGCGGATTTTTCGTAAACAAAGACTGCGCCAGTTAAATTGCGTGTGCTTTTCAAGGATACGAACATTTAGATTGATTTTGGTCCTTTGCTTCAGAGGAGGTTACGGGGCGTGTTAAGAAATGATCCAAAAACCACTAGACCGGATAAGGTATTGGGTTCTGTTTAGTGGAGTGTTGAGATTTTTTTTAAGTGAAGTGAAGAGGCCCATGAAGATGATGAGTATACGCATCGGACTAACTGAGATACTGTCTGGGTGTGGTAGAGTTCAACCATAAGAATTGATTGCTAGAAAGATCGAATTCACTGTCCGATGCACAGGCATTTTCCAAAAATTGTGGCAGAGATGACAACGAATGTACCAAGGACCATCCCAAGTAATGTCAATCAATGTTCATCTGTTTTGTGTTACCTTTAACGAGAAGTCTTGCTTAAATCAGGCTCTTCATACCTTGCTGCATTCATAATATCGGAATTGCCGTTTCAACCTTAAAATATTCGGAATGCATCCCGATTTCGAATCACTTGTAACCAACGAGAATGAATACTGTCTTGTTGCAGTTGTATGATACAGGAGTTTCAGGGCATCCTTTTCATTCGCAATCCCTTAATGGGTGGGTTCGATATCGCCAAAGCCTGTCGCGCTATATTTTTAGTGAGCTGCCTTTTCAAAAGGAATGCATTGGTCGTTTTGGACAACTGAGCGCGGTGTTCATGGTTCAAATCCCGAAACTAACAATACTTGATGCTTTTCCACTGCCCCATCTTCTGCCAAAGTCTGAGAAACATCGAAGAGTATAAGAATGTCATGAGAAGCTTTTCAAATTTGGCCCTCGGAATCGGCGTTTAACTAGAGGTCCCATTCTCAATGAAAAAAATAAAATATCACAAACAAAATGGAGATGGGGGACTTGGTTCTCTTCATAGGCCGTTAATTCCAGATATTCCATTTCATTCTTTGAAGTGAATGCTTCCTGGAATCTTTGTTAATCTTTCTCCATGTTTGAAGCTCAGCAATATAACATAAAGTGGACTTTGTGGTACCTACAATATGCAAGCCATAGATGTACAACTACATCGTAAAGCTTTCTATTTAGCTCAAGGATTACTGTCCAGTGACAAAAGATACCAAAGACACTTCTAAGGTAGCCTAGGGTGGATGAAGCCCTAGGCTTACAAGATGACTGATCTTGTCATTACAAGTTGCTTCCTTATTGATCATCAAAGTATGCAAACGTTGCGCAGTCAGTAAGGACTTTTCAATATATGTGTGAAATAGCTTACGGTGACCTCTGATCCAAGTGCTTTTATAGGCCTTATAGGTACTTCTGAATTATAGCCACTCTTGACAACAAACGTTCTACCAGTCAGCATATTACTTACTTACTTAATTGGACCTACAGTCCGGAATGAAAGTGGACCTTAACCAACATGTCTATCCCATTAGGTCGGTACTTAGCTTACTGCCTACAACTGCGAACTCCAAGTTGGTTGAGGTCGGTTTCTTCTTGCGCGCGCCACTTAAGGCGAGGTCATCCCCTACTGCGTCCGACGTATGGCTGGGAAACCATGACTCTGCAAGCCGGACTATTGGTGTCCACTCATTCTACATGTCCTAGCCATCTTAAATGTCCAATGCGGAGTTCTTAGACCAAGGGCATGTCGCTGTACGGCTCGTGTAGTTTTTGGTTAAATCTTCGTCTTCATAGCCCCTCAACGTAAACGTTTTTTTTCGAAGAATTTTCCTCTCGAATCGACCATTAATTTCTTCATCCGCTTTTGATACGGCACGCGCCGTAGAGCAGGGGTCAGGATGTCTTCAGTAGTTCGAGTGAGGGCTTTACTACTGAATTGCCTTCTTAGCCCGAAGAAACAGCAGTTGGCAAGAGTAATTCTCCGTGTAATTTCTGAGTCCCGTACCTCCTCAAAATTATATCTGTCAATGGTGACGTTCTGTCCAATTCGTCGATGATGTGTATACTTCTTGCATATACGTCTTGCCCTCATTTACTGCTGAACCCATTTTTGCCACATCCATCTCTATACTAGCCAACGTGGCTATGACATCACGTTGATTCCTACCGATGATGTCAATATCGTCGACGTATGCTAGTAGTTGTACAGATATTTTGGAAAATTGTGCCTCTGGTGTGGGCTCGGGAGTTTTGCACAATCCTCTCAAGAATCAAATTGAAGAAATCACACGACAGCGCATCGCCTTGCCTAAATCCCTTTGTGATATCGAATGTGTCGTTGAGGTCGTTTCCGACCCTGATGGAGCAGCGAGAATTCTCCATCGTCATCCTACACAAACGGACGAGTTTGGGCGGTATACCAAAACTATACATGGCTCTGTATAGTTCGACTCTATAAATGCTGTCGTATGCGGCTTTGTATTCGATGAATAGGTGGTGGGTATCGATTTGGGATTCTTGGTTTTTTACAGGATCTGCCGAAGTGTGAAAATTTGATCGGTTGTGGACTTTCCTCGCCTAAAACCAAACTGATAAGGGCCGATTAAGTTGTTGCTAAACAGTTTCAGGCGTTCACATATTAAGGCAGATATGATTTTGAAATCGATGTTGAGGAGACTTATGCCTCTGTAGTTGGCGCAGTTCAGAGGAGCCCCTTTTTTGTGGATCGGGCAAATGATGCTGAGGTTCCATTCTTCAGGCAAACTTCATCCAACCAGATTTGGCTTATGAGTTGGTGGATGTTACTTACCAAGTCATCTCCGCCGACTTGATGAAGCTGGTTAAGCCTTAGTTCAGATATTGCTATCAACTCTTCACTCAGGTCGGGTGGTTGGCAGCTTTCGCTGTCGTTGCCACTATTGAACTTTTCGTTCTGACTAACATTGAAATGTTGTTTTGTCATCGCTGTTTAACAGTCTCCAGAAGTGGTTCTTCCATATCCACAGCATCGACGGTACCTCATCTAAGATCTATCCTTGTTCATCTCGACAGGATTCTGTTCGAGCCGTGTATCCCTGGCTTTTACATTGTTAGAGTGGCCCCACTCTATATCCTCGACCGCGGGCTTTTCTTGCTTTTTATCTTCCTTCTGAAAAGCTTGTGTTCTTCCATAGAGCTCAATGGTCACTCTCGTATTCACCCGCAGCTTAGCCTTGAATGCATCGTTCTTAGCTGCGAGCACCTGACGACATTCTTCATCAAACCAAGGCTTTCTTGCTGCTGGGCTCGAAAAACCTAGCACATCTGTTATGGCTCATCTAATGGCTTGTTGGCATCGTTGCCATTGTTCTTCGACATTAGATGGTGGTGGTATTTAGTCGGGAGGTTTAAGAATACGCTTTCTGCGAAGGACGTGGTGGTCTTTTGCGATTGCAATCTTTCGACATACAATTTTGTACAGCATTTCTCGTTTATTGTGGCGTGGTGTGTATCCGCATTCTTTCCTTGCCCTTTTTAGCATTCGGAATGTTCGGACATCCAAAATACTGGATGCGTACCAACTGTCAACTGGCTATGTGCTTAACTTGAACATTCATTGATCTTCATATCGAAGTGAGGAAAACGTGTGCTGGCTATAGTGGCATTTCATTCCGCAGCGAATTCGATATGCCTAAGTCCGTTGACAGACAATATTGCTAAAGAGGTCTTCTCTTCAAACCTTTGCATTGAAATCTTCCGGCACGAATTCAATATCTTACTTCGGTAGGCTCACAAACTTTGTCCAGGAGCCTGTTGAAGATCTTTGGCAATATCATCTTTTTTTATCCTTCAGAACATGAGTATGCGCTCATTAAACGAAAAATTAAGCTTATGTTGGCGAATTTGGCTAGTTAGCTTATGTCTTGAAAGCATAAGAAGTCTGTTGCTTAAAACAAATCCGCATCCGAACAGTTGCTGTTAATTCTCATTATAGTACGGGCGTAGTAGGTGCAACAGTTTTTCATTTTCTCTTTCACCCGACCGATCCAATCGTATTTCCTGGATGGCAGTAACGTCTGATCTGCAGCTAAGAACTTCCGCTGGTTGTTCGGCTGTACCTATTCTATATAGCATTTCGAAATTCCTGGTGCAGACGCAAACAGCGTTGTCCTTTTTTCGTTTAGCATGGTGATTAACAATTAGAACAGTCCTAACCGATCTGTTAGTTGCTTCAGAACAACTATTTCTTACGTCAGTGGATAGTTAGCCCGAAACACAACCCCTTACCTGGAAGACCTTCTTTTGACATCCACTACTTATACTTTACATCATTATACCACCTGATTTTTTTACCAAGTTTCGACATATACAACGTGGGCCAAAAGAAGTTATCCGATGTTGTTTCCGATGTTGTTTGGCTCTCATTTTTATCTGTTGTGACTCGCGCATTGTGTGCCGTTGCTCCGTCCTGTTTGAACCACATGTCCTCCAGTCGTAATTCGTTCAAAAAAAAACTCGGTTAACATGACCCTATAGTGCGCACCGTCCACTGTTGTCGTTTGACCAGCGGCGTTCTCGAAAAAAATTGGCCCGGTGACTCCTCCAGCGTGAACAGAGCAACATGCTTGTTCACGTAACCGCTGAGGTGGAAATAAGCCTCATCGCTCATTCTGATTTTAGTCTAAGAATCGTCCGCTTTATCCTCGAGATTGAGAATGGCTTAGGAGTAGGTTACACGCGTTTGGCGGTCGACAGGCAGCAGCTGATGCACGGTAACTGGCGAATGACACGCGTGATGTTTTCCTCCAAGACCTAAATCGAAGCGGGTTTGTCGGCATAAGCTTTTGACTTTACATATCCCCACAGGAAAAAATCTAACGGTGTGATATCACACGATCTTAGTGGCCAATCGACCGGCCCAAAACGTGAAATTATGTGCTCACCGAAATGTTCTCTCAATAAGTCCATTGATTGATGCGATGTGTGGGAAGTGGCGCCGTCTTGCTGAAACCAAAAGTCGCCGAGATCACGACAACGGTCGCCATTGACGGTTACGTTCGCACCGGCATAATTTTTAAAGAAATATGGACCGATGATTCCACCGGCCTACAAACCACACCAAACCGTTGTTTTTTCTGGATGAAGTGGCAGTTCTTCAATCTCTTCAGGTTGCTCTTCGTCCCAAATGCGGCAATTTTGTTTGTTTACATACCCATTGAGCCAGAAATGGCCCTCATCGCTAAACAAAATTTGCCTCGAAAACGTCGGATCTTCTTGGAACTTTTCAAGAGCCCATAGAGCGAAGCGATGTCGCTTGGGAAGGTCGAGCGGCTTCAGTTGTTGCAAAAGCTGTATTTTGTACGCTTTCAATTTAAGATCTTGACGTAAGATGCGCCAAGTCGTTCCATACGTCAGTCCGAGTTGCTGCGAACGGCGCCGAATCGACTCTCTACGGTCACAGCGTGCTGGACGTGGTCTATTCGGTCGAATATTATCCAATAATGTATGCAGGGTCTCAAAATGGGTGATGGTGTTGCGAATAGTACGCTCAGTAGGCCGATTATGTTGACCATAAGTTGAGCGAAGTGCACGAAACACATTCCTCACAGAACGTGAATTTTCATAATGAAGTTGAACAATTTGTAAACGTTGTTCACGCGTAAGTCTTTCCATTATGAAATGCCAAACAATACTAAACAAAAACAACATGACAGCATGACACGACTCACAAGTGATCTGTCAAAAAAGGCTATTGAAAAAAGTACCTCTACCTTGATCACCCTAGTTGGAATTTTTCCACATGACAGTAATATGATAGCTTAATATTTTCATCGAATAAAGCCGTTATAATTGCTTATGCTAAATGGCGATAAAATTTGTTTCCATTAAATTGTCCGTCACCTTAAAAATTTACTAATTTAGCATAACTAAGGTCGGGTCCTGGTTTTGACTGACGATTTCTGTTGTCAATTTCTTAAAAGTTTTTTACAATCGCTAAAACAAATTAAGGTTTTGTCACCCAAATCAACAAACCATTACAAACATTACTTGCACATGAAAGTGAAATCTTCCAGAACAAATACAGTTCAGTTCAAGAAGTATCCAAATAAAAAACCGAATTTGAGGATAATGTAATAATTGTAATGTAAAAAGGATAACAAAAAAAAAAAACTACGGAATCGTAAAAAATATTATCTTAGCTTAAAGCATTTATTTCTGTTGTACAGTAAACAATTTTTATACCAAACAAAATATAAACAAAATACGATATTAGAAAAATCAATAAAATAATAAAATAAAAACATTTATTATAAAATTTAAGAACAATATCTCATACATTTTACATATCCTTAAATTGTATTTTCTTCTGTTTGTAAAAGGACATAATATGCACACAGAGAAACACATTTCATTGTTCCCATTGTCAAGTATATATTTAATAATTTTGTAAAGTAAAAACATTTTTTTTTACATTTAAATAAACAAAAGAAATATCGACTGAAATCATTTACTACATTAAATTAAAATTAAAGACATTAGTGCTTAAAAGGATAATGGTAAAATAAAAAAAAAAACATTGAATCTAACTTCTAAAATTAGATGTTAAACAAATGTTTAGTTGTTAAGAATTTAAGTTTGTAAGTTACAATTTAAGATAGATAATAACTAAACCGTTTTCAAGAAATTAAGGAACAAATGGTTTACAAAAAAAATGTTTTTTCTCTTCTTTCCTTTTTGGTGCAAATGTAAAAATAATGTTAATTCTGAAAGTGTAAATTTTATTTTATATTTTTCTGGCTATGCAGTAAGTTTTAAAATTAATTGTATTCTGAGTTATTTTACGTTAAAAATGTTTGCATACTTTTTGATAAAAACAAAATTGGTCTCCCCTTAATAAAAAAAAATTAAGAAATATGGCGATATTTATGTAACATTTGGGTTTTTAAAAAACACACAGACACCAATAAAAGTTTAGATAAAAAGTTAAATTAATTTTAGTTTTTTGCTTAAAAAAATCAGATCGCAAATATGATTCTTTAACTTTTAAAAAAAAAAAAAATAGAAGTACATCCAAGGGAACCCAAAAGTCATGTTTTTGAATACATAAATATTAATTTTAAACATCTGGGCAAATATCCTACAAGGATCATGTTTCAATACTTTGCTGCACTATTCAAATTGTTTAAATAATTATATAAATTTTATTTTCTTTCTTTTCAAGTATGTAAATTATCGAAATTGTGAAGTTTATTAATAACATTAAATAAATACATATAAAGAAAAATGTTTAAACAAATATGTCATTTAGTTTTAAACTAAATTCTCCAGTTTTGTACACAAGAATAAAATTTAATTAGCTCTGTTATATTAATTATAAATAAATAAAGAGAAAATAGGAAAAAAAAGTAAATTGTACATGTAAAAGTATTTATAATAGAAAAAATAAAATAATTTAATTATAATGTCTGTCTTTCTTTATAAAGCTATCGGCTAAGTTTTTTTCACTGGTTTACCTCTTGGGTAACACGATCAAATTAGCTGTACGGATTCGGCGTTAAACAGGAGGACCCCTTCTTTGTGGGAAAAATAATAACACAAACGAAGGGAGGAGATAAGTCTGGGCAGTCTATGGACCGTAAATGATTGATATTTCTTATTTTTTTAGCTAATCTCTTAGGTATAGGGAAGCAGCTTTTCAACTATGGATCTTGAGGTGTAAGAATGGGTCCCGCTTTTCCTCTTAGGCAAAATGACAACCTAGTTTAGTACTTAGCAGAGATCTGACCGTTGCGTTACTTACTAACTTACTTAAGTGGCGCTACAGTCCGGAATTAACATGGGCTTCAACCAACATGGCTATCCAATTAGCCCGATCCTTAGCTAACTGCCTCCAGTTGCGCACTCCAAGTTGGTTGATGTCGGTTCAACTTGTAGGCGCCACTTAAGGCGAGGTCTTCCTGTACTACATCCTACGTCTGGCTGGGAATCGAAGACTCTGCGAGCCGGAGTACTGGTCTCCATTCGTCCTACATTTCCCAGCCATCTTAAACGTCCAATACGGAGTTTTATGACCATGGGTATGTCGCTGTAGAGCTCGTATAGTTCTAGGTTAAATCCCCATAGCCCGTCAACGCAAACGAGACCGAAGATTTTTCAAAAAATTTCCTCTCAAATCGACCAAGGATTTCTTCATCCGCTTTTGAGATGGTCCATGCTTCCGCGCCGTAGAGTAGGACAGGGATGATCAGGGTCTTATATAAGATCTCCTTAGTAGTTCGAGTGAGGGCTGTACTACTGAATTGCCTTCTTAGCTCGAAGAAATAGCGGTTGGCAAGAGTAATTCTTCGTTTAATTTCTGAAGAGATGTTGTTGTCAAAGTTAATAGCGGAGCTGATATAGACAAAGTCCCATACTACCTCAAAGTTATATCTGTCAATGGTGACGTTCTGTCCAATTCGTCGATGTTGTGTGTCCTTTCGTGTTGACAGCACATACTTCGTCTTGCCCTCATTTACTGCTGAACCCATTTTTGCCGCTTCCTTCTTTATACTGGCAAACGTGGCTATGACATCACGTTGGGCCCGACCAATGATGTCAATATCGTCGGCGTATGCTATTAGTTGCACCGATTTTTGGAAAATGTTGCCGCTGGTGTTGGCTCAGGAATTTTGCACAACGCTCTCAAGAATCGAATTGAAGAAGTCACATGACAGCGCATTGCCTTGCCTAAATCCCTTTGTGCTATCGAATGTGTCGGTGAGGTTGTTTCCGACCCTAATGGAGCAGCAAGAATTCTCCATCGTCATCCTTCACAAACGGACGAGTTTGGGTGGTATACCAAAACTAGACATGCTTCTGTATAGTTCCCCTCTATAAATGCTTTCGTATGCGGCTTTGAAATCGATTAACAGGTGGTGGGTATCGATTTGGACTTCTTGGATTTTCCAGTGTGAAGATTTGATCGGCTGTGGACTTTCTTGGCCTAAAACCACACTGAAAAGGGCCGATCAGGTTGTTGGTAACGGTTTCAAGCGTTCACTTATTACATCAGATAGGATCTTGTAGGTTAAGTTGAGGAGACTTATGCCTCTGTAGTTGGCGCAGTTCAGATGTTCTCTTTTTTTATGGATCGGGCAAACGATGCTGAGATTCCATTCTTCGGGCATACTTTCTTCCGACCAAATTTGGCTTATGAGTTGGTGGATGTTACTTACCAAGTCATCTCCGCTGGCCCTATAAAGCACGGCGGGAAGGTCATTTCCGGCAGCCTTGTTCAGCTTGAGTTTCGATTTCGCTATCCTCACTTCACTCAGGTCGGGTGGTTGGCAGTTTTTACTGTCGCTGCCATAATTGAATCGTTCGTTCTGCCTGACATCGTTGCCATTGTTCTTCGACATTCGATGCTGGTGGTATGGTATTAATCGAGAGGTCAAGGGATACGCGTTGCGTGAAGGTCTTGGCGGTCTCTTGAGATTGCAGTCTTTCGACACCAATTTTTTTCGCAGTATTTCTGGATTGTTGTGGCGTGATGGATATCCGCATTCTGCAACAAGGTAGTGGTCCGAGTTGATGTTACCTCCTCGGAATGTTCGGACATACAAAATACTGGATGCGTGCCTCTTGTGTATCGCATATAATTGACCGTTCGTTGATCTGGAGACCGCCATGTCCCCTTTTGGATATCGAGGTGAGGAAAGCGTGCGCTGGCTATAGTGGCATTTCATTCCGTAGCGAAGTCAATTAGCCTAAGTCCGTTACCAGCCGTGTTGTCGAGTATGCTTTGTTTTCCGACAATACTGTTAAAGATGTTTTGTCTTCCTACCTTTGCGTTAAAATCTCCCAGCACGATTTTAATATCGTACTACGTTATCATTAGCTAAATCTTCCTTTTCCTCCATTTTGCCGTGAGCGCATATGAGGCTTATGTTGGCGAATTCGGCCTTGATGCATAGTTAGTTACAATGTGTACGCTAATGTCTTGAAAACATAAGGCTTCTTGCCTAAGCCTGGCACTTATAACAAATCCGCATCCGAATAGTCGCTGTTTCTGCTCTCTTTAACACGGTCCGTAGTAGATGTCACAGTTTTTCATCCCCTTTTTGCCCGGCCCATCCCATCCTGGATGGCAGTAATTTCTGCTTTGTAGCAGCTTAGGGCTACCGCTAGTTGTTCGCTTGCACCTCTCCTGTTTCATGTTCCCACGTTCCAGGTGCAGATACGAGCGTCGTTGTCTTTTTTTCGTTTAGCAGGGTCGTCAACAATAAAATCAATCCTTTCCGAAGCTATTGGTTGCTTCGTAATCGTTAGTTTTTCCATGGTTGGGTTGGGTTGGGTAGTAAGCCCAGTAAATACCCCTAGAACAAGGGGCCATCAGTATCCACTACGGGATCGAGTGCTACCGCTGGCCTTTCGGTTCATCCGCCCAATATCTGTTTAATGGTCTGACTAACTCTTGAAATTCCTAGGCAACCTGTTATCCGAATATGTCAAAGCAGCTTGTCTAGGTTTGCCTGGGACAGCAGGCCGGGTATTCATTCCGTGCCATTCTGACCTGGCTATTAATAGTGTTGCTATTTCAACACTCGCGTTTATCCTTTAAAAAGTCATATCCGGTTGAATAAGACCAGGAACCGATGGTTACCACTTGGAAGTTAAAAATAAGCACTTCATGTGTAGTGAGAGTTACAACCACTGGGCATTGTCAAGTTAAAGCCGATCAGAGTCCACCCTCGTTCTACAACACCCAACCAAATAACGGCGGGATTAATTTTATCCAGAGTTAACTCATGAAGCAGTTTTTCAGTGCAGGATTAAGTTTTACTCCGTGTGTGGTGATTCATTCGGTAGCACTCAACTAAATCGATTTTGCTGTCAAAAAGTTATCGAAATGAATAGAATCTCCAACCGCTCAGCTATCATCTGTTTGTTTTTTTCCCCATACAAATGAAATTGCTTTTGTCACGATCTAACAAGTCTTTTTTTTTCATAGAGCCATCAAACTCAATTTTTAAAAAAGTTTCGAGGCGCTGGCTGGTATTTGAATTCCAATATATCATACGCGTATTTAGTTTCTAAGAAATTGATAATATGTCACCACAAATGGAATTGAAAATAACTGTTTGGTATTTTATCATCTGTCAAGAACATCTGATCATTTAATCCAAGGATTAACTCTCCAAACTTGCTGGGTTGACTCTAGTTTATCTCTGGATTTTAATTGACTGAAAAATGAGTTTTTCGAGTTAGCTCGAGTTTAATCCAAAGATTTCAGAATTAGTATGATATGAAGTTCTGTTCTCATTCGTTTTTACCTATGAGGACAGAGCTTCATCTGAGATGTCTTACTCAATCTGAATTCCGGAATACTGCCAATATGGTCGTTTGAGAATTGTGCATAAAATATTTTTCTTTGTAATTCTCCCATACATTGTAGATGGGCCTTAATGTCGTTGGTTGTTGAATTCGCTAAACGTCTCTTTCGAATTTACTTCGAAAACCCATTTGGCCTTTTGACATTTCGAAAATATTTCATTCGGCGGTTCGTATCTATTGTCTGTTTACATGGTGAAAATTTTTCAAAAATAATTTCAAAATGCAATCGCAAACAGCGCAGAAAATTCTAAAATATGTTCACAGTGATTATTTGGTAAACCAAAGTGATAAAAACCCAGCTGTTTCGAAGCGGGTAAGTTTCAATTCCCACAAGGCTTAGATTTTTCATTGACTTGCGTGATACCAACGAAAACTAAAGGCTCGGATGGTTCACGAATTGATCAACTCCTACGGACTGCTGGTGCATATGGATATTGTGGCTCCAAAATTATGTCGACCGGCTGATTTAAGGTGGTTTCACTCGAGTGACTATGTGGATTTTTTGAAAAAGTGCTCTGACCTAGATGATAGTAGTTCCGGCGCTGAGGAAGACACTGAATTTGGATTGGGTAGGTTTAGCCATTGATGCCTATGATATGAAAAATGTTAACGACATTCATTAAGGGTTTGACTGCCCAACTTGGTGTGGAATCTTTGATTACATCTCGAGCATTGGTGGAGCCACTATGACGGCTTGCGATATGCTCTGCAAGGGTATGGCTGATGTTGCTTTCAATTGGACCGGCGGATGGCATCATGCACATAGAGACAAAGCTGGAGGGTTTTGCTATGTCAATGACATTGTTTTGGGTATCCTCGTGTTGAGGAAGAAATTTCAGAGAATTCTCTATCTCGATTTGGATGCTCATCATGGTAAGGAATATGCCGCCTAAAGGGGAACTAGGTTTTTAAGAGTTCTTTCCACTGCAGGCGATGGCGTTGAGGAAGCGTTTGAGACCACCAAAAGGGTGTTTACGTTATCCTTTCACCAGCATGAAGTTGGCTTTTTTCCTGGTACGGGCAGTTGTGCCGATTGTGGAATGTCAGGTGGCAAGGGATATGCCGCGAACTTTCCCTTCAAAAGTGGCATCACAGGAGAACGTTTTATTAAGTATTTCAAGCGGTAAGGGATCTAGATACACTTGCGCAAACGAATATCACAGTTTAGCTCCTTCCAGGATAACGAGTCAAATATTAAACAGGTATCAGCCGCAGGCATGTGTGATACAATGTGGTGGAGATGCTATAGCGGGTGATCCGCTGTGCTCTTCCAACCTGTATCCTGATGATTTGATAAAATGCATTCGACTTGTGATGGAGGCGAACTTGCCGATGGTTTTCCTTGGAGGTGGCGGTTATAATTTCCCTAACACGAGTCGATATTGGACACAAATAACGGCTGCCGTGTGCCAACAAGAGTTGTGTGACGACATTCCAGATGAAAACGAGTTCTTTCTCGACTATGGCCCGGATTATGATATTCAGGTGGCTAAGAGACGCATACCGGACTGCAATACGGAGGAGTACCTAGAGGATTGCGCGCGAACAATAGAAGGTTAGGTGGTTGATGTCGTTTTCTGTGACTTTCTAACGCAACTTCGGATGTTTTTTTCTTTGCAGAGAACCTTGAGAAGTACGACGTGACGTGTGTGTGATGTGGGCTTGTTTGGTCCTCAGTTGTTTGGAATAAATTCGTTTTGTTACATTTGATGTGAGCTCCTACTACATTATTGTGATGCACCATATGAACGCAAATGCTATGCAAATGCTGGAGCTGCTCAGTGTTCAGGGGGAGATTTCGTCTGGAATCTCTGTCTTGTACCGCAGTTTAATGCCTAAGTACCATGGAGGAAACAATTGGGTTTGTCACGTGATTGACTAGAGCATTAGTCACACAAACTAGTTGTAGATCTTAAGTAGGACCAGACATTTCCTGGAAATGAACAGAATCCATGAACGACAGTCGATGTCGGGATTTTCATGTGGATACAGTCGAAGTTTCCAAACAAAAATTTAAAGGTATGCACTTCGGGAAACCAGCAGGAATGCAATACGGGTGAAGTGTTACGATCCATCTTACGAAGATAAGATGAGATGTTAAGAAAATTCGAATGATGACTCATATTTCTCTGGTTTTCAATTGGTAGGCATTGCAATTACACTCTGACTTTTATTGGCAACCACTGATTGCCTACTACCTTAACCGTAGATAGGGTTTCAATTTCTGTGTAGTCATGGCGGAAGCAGGTGAGAGCGGATGGAATACATTAAGGCACATATTCCATTGTATAGGCGACAGCGGAATGATTCCCAAGATGGAGTCAACGGTGTTAGTTATTAGAGTTAGGCTGGAAAAAGTGAGCAACTTATTGAAGCGGCTTCGACATATTCCGACAATAGGTCAACTAGTAATCTCAAGGGTAAGTCAGGCTCCCTGAACAGAGATAGTGGCTGATGAGCCGAAAGGAGAATCTCGACTTACGAGTATGCATGCTGTTTTCTACTCGGAATCTTCGGAAATATCAGTATCATACCGCCTACTGGATTTTGCCAGCGTATTCCATGCTACTGGCTCTTCAAGAGGCAAAATATTTTTATCATCATAGATAGTCAAGCTGCCATTAAGGCCATAAAATTGGCTACCATATCCTCCAAGCTGAACTTGTCCGCCTAGGGGAACGCTTCAGGAAACGAATGTTACACAAGACTATAAGTGCGTGCTCACGCGATACAGGACAGACATTGATACGATGCAGGAAATACATTGGATCGGGTCAGGAATATATAAACGAAAACATGCGACAATTTTTACAGCTGCCACTCAATGCTGCAATTAGGATCCAGATTTGTTGTGGTGAACATAGTTTCCAATATCAGCCTTATGTGCACTCGCGCCTACCTGTGAGTCTGAAGACCCTATCCACAATGAATTTTAGAAAATCCTCTACAAAGCCTGTCCTGAAAACGATTTCAAAATCGTACTAGGGAACTTCAATGGGAAAACATCTTCGTTGGGTAAGTTGGATTAACGCCCATCGTAGCAGCGTGTAATATTGTTGTCAGCACTAATAGGTTCCGACTACTTCGAATCCAAAAAGCAACTAAGCGATCTCTGAATTTTCAAACCGCTTACCAATTCGATCGTTCATAGTTGCGAGTCACCTATCTGATCATTTTCTCGTAGCATCCAAATTCAAAGGCCAGTTATACAACGACAAGAATGCCGCAAAAAAGAGACTTCAAGTTGGAAGCCTTAGAAGGCATAAATTGCTAGAATCTAAGAACAAAACCTGAGTTAAGTACTCTTCGGTGCGCCTTCATCTTCCACCAATGTCAACACCCAGTGGATTGGATACAGTATCGCAATACCATCAAAGAAGTAGACGAACCCCACATAGATTTCCAGCCACCCTCGAAAAATATCCGTGGTTTGTTGAAATTTGCAGTGGAGGCACATAATAAGGCGGTACTACGCAAAACACTCTTAAAAGAAGAAGCTAAGATAAAAAAAATCCTACGTAGCAAAAACAGAACGCAGCGTCCAAGCTCGAGGAAATCCAAGAGTTTGGCGACAAGATGGACATCACTCAATTCTACAAGAAAGCCAAAGAACTGGCAGCTGTCTTCAAAATAGGAACGGAGGCTGTAGAAAATAACAGTGGCAACCTAGTCACTGACAGGGAATCGCAGATGTATTCAGGCAGCATTTTCAGCAGCTCCTTAATGAAGATAATATCGACAGAGTGACGAGGCAAGAAAACAACCCACCTCCAGTCAACGAAAAGGTAACGCTCCCATACAAAAACTGAAGAACAACAAGGCAGCCGGTTCGGATGAATTACCATCTGTTACTCTTCAAACACGGAGTTGTTGGTTTATAAGTGTCCATGTACCAAATCATCAACCAAGGCTAGATGGATGAGAGCATTGCCGATGACTGGAATATCAGCTTCAAATATCCTATTTAAAGGAAAGGCGATCCCATTTCTTGCATCAACTACCGAGGCATATCCCTGCTAAATGTTCCTTATAACCTATCCAACGTACTGTATGAACGTCTTAAGCCTTATCGGTACGAACACACTTATGGCCACGTTTCAGTGTTGCTTCCGGCCTGGCAGATAGTTCATAGACCGAATTTCCACGCTGAGGCGAATCCTGGAAAAGACCAACAAATTTCAAGTCGACACACACCATCTTTTCATCGACTTCAAGGACGTGTGTGACAGCAGCCATCGATTAGAGCTTTATACAGCGATGATGGAATTCTGATACAGCTGCTGGAGGAGACCCTTTTCTCTTTCAACACAGCTCATCTGAACTTTTGCAAACATGTACCGGATTCAGACAAGGAGACGCGCTATTTTCATTCAATGCTTCTTCAATCTTGTGCTGGAACAGATGGTGCATAGGGGAAAAGTGAATACCAAAGGACAATCAACAAATTCGTTCCTGGGGTACGCAGACAACATCGACTTATTTGGTCGCTCCGTTGTAGAAGCATTAACGGCCATTGAGAAAGAGGCGAAATGCATTGGGCTTGGATTTTATGAGGACAGGACAAAGGACATGTACGCTATCAACAAAGTACTGTTAACGCACAAGCTTGGACAAAATATCCTGCTGTTTCTTCATCGTCGGGAACGATCTCACGAAAACATTCGACACCATTAGGAATCCGCATTGTCATGTGACTTCACTTACATCATTCTTGAGAATTTGTCCAACTACTGGCAAATGCTGACGAAATGGACGTCATACGAGATGTCACCACAGCGTCTGCGTCCAAAATCGATGAATTGGATATAACGTCGCAATCGGGAACTACAACCTAAATAAATCAGACGTAGGACTGCTCTTGCCAACCGCTGTTTCTTCGGGCTATGAAGGCGATTGAGTCAGCTGAGCTACTAAGAACTCCTTGGTACTTCCAATGATCTATATAAGATAGACTTGAGCTGAAGCATAGACCGTATCAAAGTAGGTTTGAGCGCAAATTTCAGAAACTAAAACAAGGGAGCGGATTCAGATTTGTTGATTGGGGCCCTGATTTATCCCATGTAGCGCCACTTCAGTAAGTAGGATACAAAAAAGTAAATTCAACTCCGTACATCAAACTCTCTAAGCAGGAAGAGCACGCCTTGTGGCATTTACAGGATGACAAATCAACCTAACATCCGACAAACCTTTGTTGTCCGGGAGTAAAAGTCATAGCATCCACAAGTGATGTAGCGATACTAGTTAAAGGGAAATTCCTACCCACTGTTAGTGAGCTGCTTGGGCATGCATTGAAAACTCTCAACCAGTGGACAATGTGGGTTCCGCATCAACCCCCAAAAAACAGAACCGTTCTCTTTACTAATAACAGAAAATTCCAATATTTGGACCACCAGTTATCGACAGGACTATCATCAAACTATCGGATGCGGATGTACACGGCCAGTGGCAATCCACAAACGAAGTCACTCACCTGACAAAGATGACAAAAGTGCAAAGGATAGCATGTGTGGGCGTTACTGGCAATGAGAACCACACCAATAGCGGGACTGGATAACATCCTAAACCTTCTACCGCTAGACCTTTACATGCAAGAATCTGCATCCAAATAAAAAAAAGCCAGCTCAACGCTCAATTTTTAAACAGGTACCTGGGCTCATCCTCTTAATACAAGCTGCCTCAGCCTGATTTTAAAAACCATTCTCCTGCATCCTTCCAAGTAGAGAGGAGTGGGAGAAAAACGAACTGGGCACCGAAACCATCTACACCGTTCAAAAATGGAGGTAGGCGTTGGAACTGTAGTGCTTTAAGAAACACTTAAGCTAAACAGCACTTTTCGTCTACCTGAGCACAGCAGTGTCTCACAGACCGAGATATTGGCAAGCAGAGGCAGCCAATGCGACCTCAATGCTGTCGCTACCACCAGATGATATCACCATCTTCATTGACAGTCAGGCTGCAATAAAAGCATTCTCTGCTGTCGAAATAAAGTCTAAGTGTGTGAAGTGTTGGCGCGAAGAGCTAATGGTTCTTAGCGTCCAACGGACAAGGACGCATACAGGGCAATGAAATTGCTGATGAATTGGTGAGAAGAGGATCTGCCTCCAGCATTGACTAGGCAGACCAGTCTGTAAAACCGCCACTATGTGACCTTAAACCACGGGTGCGGCAGAAAAGCGCTGAATATTGCTAAACACAGGTGGAGCTCCCTCCCCACCTGTGAAGTATCCAAGAGTATGTTGCCCAAGTATAGCAGAACCCACAAACATCATCAGAAAAACGGGAAATCTGTTTCGACAGTTGTATGGATTCTTATAGATGATGTCCATTGTGGAGGCTCTAAGGATGAATACACGAGGACACCCTTCATTTTCTGTGACACTGCCCTGGCCACAGGCAAGAATGAGAACCTTCGGAAAATACATTTTTCAAGGCCTCACGAATCTATCCGAAAGATAAGAGAGATGGCTCTATACTTTCAGGTTTACAACAACGTCAGGATGGCTGGAAAGTGACTTATGGGCAGTAACGGAACAAATGAAGGAAGCAACCACAAACGAGGACTCCCAACTTGCAAAACAATGGGTCTATATTGACCTGAGTATGAAGAGGGAAGACGCACACCGCCTACCTCATCAACACATCAACCTAACCTAACCTATCCTGGGCCTGGGTACTAAAGTGATGAAATATCCGCTAGAGGAATCGATAGAATCTGGCAATCTCGATGTTAGGTAGGAGTGGCTACAAACAATTCGGTCTATCATCGATATTTGGCGCAAACTTATCTTTCGGCTGCTATTGCCGATCGATAAAGGACGACCCATCGAACAGACTATCTCAACAATTTTGAAAGCAAATGACTGGAGACATGCTTAGAACAAATCATCTAACATCCGAAGTCATCGACCTTGAATGACACAGCAAGGCCAGCTGAAATTGTCGAATTAACAACCAGTTTGGCTCTACTTTTTGAGGAACCCACACCTTCACTTTAGAATGCAATTTCTTTGCCAATTCTATAAGCTACAAGTCGAGCTTGACTTTGAATATGGTCTCATGCTTAGCCTCAGAACATAGACTGGACCTACAAGATTAGATTCATTGGCCGTCAAACCGCCTTATATGCCACTATAACCTAATTTCAAGGTTCCAACGCTTAGCTCAGCAAAGATTTCTAAGATCTGCTCCTTGTTACGACAGGAATGCAAGAGCGGATTTCTAATTTTAAAAAAAATCGCTAATACCGCAGCGAAACTCAAAACCCATAACATGATGGTCAGGAAACTATCCTCGGTAACACTGGAAGCTCTCGCAAAAATGCTTTATTTTGCTGCTCGCGAAAAATATTACTCTGGCCGAATCGAAATCGGAAGCCAACTAAGTCCGTCCATACGCGAATTATTAGGAACAATCAGTTCCACTCCTACACGAGATTATTTACTCCCAATCCTGAGAATAATAATATTTCGTCGAAAATTTCTATATTGCGAGTATATAACTAAATTAGTTCCACCGTGCTCCTTCCTTTCACAGAATAGCCACTTCCTTCAATCCCACCTCCTGATTACCCAAACTCTCAGAAGAACCAACAGCACTTCAGCAGAAGCGGCATTGCTACTCTGCGAATGATTTCTTCAGCATGAAAGACCGTACCATCATCCCCACTGGTTACGAACTTCCAAGAAAAACGTTGGTTTGTCCGAACTTAATGTGAACGAAACATGAAAGATGTGATCAAACACTTTCTAAGTGGGGTGCCCCCATGCTGCAGTCTGAAAAACTTATCATAAACTTTAACCACGTGACTCATGAATGCGCAGTCTGAAATAAACCCAGGAGAACCGGCTGAATGCTGCAACGTTCGTAGTGATGCAATCCCGAATACAACGACATTTCGACATTAGATTAGTCCCCAAGAATTGGAACATTAGATCGACCTACAAGAGACGCATTTCCAACACAGAAAATGGACACAATGGAACAGCGCATTTATTACCACCAATACACCATCTCCAGAAATTCAATGCCCTCATGGCGTTGCTCCAACGTGATGGTTTCTACCTGAAAGACTCCAATTTTAGTGTTAACCAAGTTTCACTTTATTGAATTCTCCAAAACGAACAAAAAAAAAATGCCTGTCCCTGCTTTCCTTACAGGGCACACAGGTCCAGGCTTCTTATTATAAAAAAAAAATAAATAAAAATGGAATCTCTAGTCTCAAACAAGTCCAACTCTCTGGATATCCCTTCTACAGTTCTTCTTTACTAGCCTTCTCTCCCTTGGGATGTTCTTCATCCTCGCCTTTTGTTGGTGGCGGAGCAACCTCTGTTAAACATTTCTGATCATGTGCAGGCAGTGCTTTGTCCTCGCATAGGTATTGCAACAGCGGCTTCACTTCTTGATGCTTGAAATACCAATCTTCAATCACATCCTCATACTTCTCGAGAAGATTTTCACACTGTGCCTTCATTTGGGTGACTTCAATTGGCGGTCTGTCCCACAGTTCGTATGGAATGCCCAAGTCAACTTTGACGCCCTTGTCGACTAAGCCATGCAGCGCCTTAAAAGTCTGTGGCATTCCTTTGGCAAAGCGGGTGCTATCCTGCCGCTCTTTATGGAGATTGTACTCCAAAATGCGATCGCACACGTTTTCGATGGACTCGAGCAAACGCAATTCACTGCGACGGTATTCGGTGCGTTTCTTTGGTTTTACATCGTCCAGAGAGTATCTAGTGGAGGAGAAAATATTAATTGAGTGCTTCCATATGTTTGTACGTGTTATCGCTTACCCCATCTCTAAGACGTCATGGGATTTACCGGTCTCACTGAGTCTGTCCTGCAATTCGGTGGCCAGAATTTTGCATGTTTCACAGTTGCTAGCGTATTTGACACCTTCATTCTCTTCAGGACCACTGGCAACGGTTGTGACTAGAAATATTGCTATTGCTAATCGGAATAACATCTTTTCACTATTAGTTTATGAACTGAGTTAATCAAATTTAGCAAACGGCGGCAGTTTATTTTTGGTTTTGCGAAAACTCTGACGTGTAGTTGAATGGTTTGTTCTTTTGTTGTTTGCGCCGGTGACAGTTAACAGATGTTGCGAGTGCAGGGTTGGCTTCATGGTTAGGTCACAATGTTGCAGTAATTTTTAGTTTGTATTTTTAAAACTCTGAGGCTCGTTCACTGCTGGCCGTTAGTTTTTTTGATCTGTGTCGTAGTGAGCTTAATACAAGCCATCATCTACGAGCAGAGATTTGCCACAGCATATAATATGCATCCACAGGCTCATCATTTAGTGCATTTGTTAGTGGGACATAACAGAACATAGAAGTTATTAAGTTAAATATTACTAAAAAAATCAATAAACGTAGTGCAGTTCAACCACATCGATATTTTTATTGAAAAGTGTACGCATGCGACAGATAGCCTCGTGCATACCATAGTTGTATTTATGATTGGGTATATGCAAAATATTAAATCTACTAAGGTTATGGGAACCGCCCCGGGTATTAAAACCAATGGCACTTAAAAGATCAGGAGCATCTATTTTTCCTGATAATAATTGGTGTAAGAAAACCATATCACTGTTAAGTCTACATTGAGACAAAGGTAACAACTGTAGTAGTTTAATTCGACACCTATATTGTAGGTACATCATCCCACGGAAGTCCTCTCAAAGCAAATCTTATGAATTTACGTTGGACTGCCTCAATTCTATTTGAATGAACTGCATAGAAGGATGTCCACACTTGTGAGGCATAATCCAAGTAAGGGCAAACTAGACAATTATACAACGGAAGGGTGACATAAGGGTCATTAAACTCTTTTGACCACCATTTTATAAATCCCTACATAGAGTAGGATTTATTGACAATAATGTTTAAGAGCTTATTAAATTCCAATTTAGGATCAAAATAAACGCCTAGATCTTTAAAACTGTCTACACCACAGAGAGTGTGCCCGGACAGATTATAATAAAAATTTGATGGAGCACGTTTTCGCGCAAATGACATATGCCAGCATTTTGTCGGATTCAGTCTCAAACCGTTCTTAAGACACTATATGGTAAAACTATTTGAACCGGTTTGTAGTGAAAGCGAATCGCTTAGATCTCCTACACATTTGAAAATGTTCTGGTCATCAGTATAAATCAATATTTTGCTCTCTCGAATACAAACTCTTGCATCGTTAATAGCAAGTATAAATCAGATAGGGCCTAAATGACTGCCTTGAGGTACTCCAGACTGGGAAACAAAAATGTTGGATTTGGAACCTCTAAACTTTGCCTGATAAGTTTTACATCGTGATATAAAAACCGATTTTGGTTTTGGAATCGATTCAATTGTAGATAATTCCGAAGCCAATAAAGGAATTTAAGTAGACGCGGGTTTATCGAGAGAAGTAGGAGAAGCCTCAGTGGGGGACGAACCTACCCACAAATTATTTTTGCTAATAATCTTCTAAGACTTCTAAGGTAAGAACAAAAAAATACAAATTTTTGGCTCGTTAGTACCCAGGGCCGAGCTTTCTCACAACCAATCATGTGTGCGTGTGTACTGCTTGCACGATGGTGGCACCTACTGTTTTATGCCGACTCCGAACGGAGAATTTGAGATAAGCTTTTCTTGACAATGATACTGCTCGGATGATTTGTCAGATCATCACGAGAAGAGGGCCAGTGAAAAATCATTTAGGTGCTGCTACGGCTGGGAATCGAACCCAGACCTTCTGCGCGGCAGTTCATCGCACTAACCATCGCGCCACTGAGCCCGTCGTTAGATTAGAGTGTTTCACTCTTTTATTAGACGTCGATGAGTTAGCATCACGCTTTCGCTTTCTTTTAAGACCGACTACTTTATCATTGGCTGCATGAAACGGGGCAGATTGTATTAAATCTGTTTCAGAATACTTCTGAGTCTTGTTTTCTGCTACGGAGATAACTTGCTAAGTTGAGATAAAATACAAAACTCGTAATAAACCGATTTGGAACAGATGATTTGGTTTTAGATAAGTAAATCCACTGCACACATGAATTAGTGACAGGTTATCAGTTAGTACCTACTCAGATTATAGGTACACAAATTATAAATTTATAAAATTTCTAAGAGTAAAATTATAGTTATCATTGAAAAGCTCTAAAATGTTTTGCGGTTTTTTTAAAATGAATGATTGGTGAGATAGTGCTCAAACAAGTTTACGCAACATATTTCAATACTGAATTTAAACTTTCGCAGAAAATAACTTTTTGGTTTCTCATGATCACGATAATATTTTTTTTTAGGTAATATTTGTTAGTCCACCTAAGTAAAACACATTCATTCTAATGTGGTAACGTCTTCACTATTTTTTGTATGATCAACCCTACACACAAATAAGTTTAATCCCCAATTGTAATGGCAGAATGACAATATTTCGCAATGATTGCTATAACCGACTTCTACTACGTAGGTACATACCAATCTTCACAATCGGCCATTGATAAATAAATTGCGGATCGCTGATTGACACCTGCAATAAGGATCAGAATGTTCTTATTGACATATACTCACAAAATCATCAAATCATCTCAAACATTAGAAAGAAAAAGCGTAAGGATAACATTTTTTTTAAATGCGTCTTTCTTTGTGCAACATTTTTAGAGCAAAACATTTTTCT
This sequence comes from Rhingia rostrata, assembly GCA_949824845.1. NCBI lineage: Eukaryota > Metazoa > Arthropoda > Insecta > Diptera > Syrphidae > Rhingia > Rhingia rostrata. The sequence continues at coordinate 134,581,514 of OX463755.1, read as the reverse complement.
TTATTATTAAGGCCTTGTGTCAATTGCGTTCAAAATGAAGTTAAATTTTATCCACTGGCTAATTATTGACATTTCTGCAGGGGTAAAGAAAATGGATTTTTGCTGTGTCAATTGGATTAAATGGGATAATATTTTAATACTTACTTACTTACTTAAGTGGCGCTACAGTCCGGAATGAACCGGGGCCTCAACCAACATGCCTCTCCAATTAGCCCGGTCCTTAGCTAACTGCCCCCAGTTGCGCACTCCAGGTTGGTTGAGGTCGGTTTCTACTTATGCGCGCCACTTAAGGCGAGGTCTTCCTCTACTGCGTCCGACGTCTGGCTGGGAATCGAAGACTCTGCGAGCCGGAGTATTGGTGTCCATTCGTTCTACATGTCCTAGCCATCTTAAACGTCCAATGCGGAGTTTTTTGACCAGGGGCATGTCGCTGTACAGCTCGTATAGTTCTTGGTTGAATCTTCGTCTCCATAGCCCGTGAACGCAAACGGGACCGAAGATTTTTCGAAGAATTTTCCTCTCAAATCGATTTGATACGGTCCATGCTTCAGCTCCGTAGAGCAGGACTGGGATGATCAGGGTCTTATAACGGGTGATTTTTTAGCTGGTTTGGTTTTGGCAACACTGGTTTTGACAGCTGACGTGTGTTTAGTACCTTGTGTCACTGTCAAACAGCTTCAGTTGGTTTGCAATTTAACCATGGATCGTCTTACAAATGAACAACGTTTGCAAATTATTGAATTTTACTATCAAAATTCGTGCTCGGTACGAAATGTTCATCGCGCGCTGCTTCCATTTTATGATCGGCATTCTCGACCTTCTGAGCAGTCTATTCGACTGTGTCTCAACTACGATATTTCCTTGTTCATCTCGACAGGATTCTGTTCGAGCCTTGTATCCTTGGCTTTGACGTTTTACATTTTGGTAAAACTTGAGAACATTGTTCCAGGAGTTGCACCTCCCCTAATGACTTCGATCACATCAAGGGATATTGCGACGATTGGAAATTGAGGATCAATTTCCAAAAAACCGAAACAATTCTGTTCAGGACCCCAGTGCAGAGGGCTTCTTACGATACCAGAAAAAACTGAAAAAATGTTTGTATCATTGGACAGCATGGACGGCCGTTGGCGCTGAGAACTGAAGTCAAATACCTTGGCATCTGGCTTGACAAGTTTCTGTATTTTAATAAAAATGTGGATGCTTGTCTGGCTAATTATTGACATTTCTGCAGGGGTAAAGAAAATGGATTTTTGCTGTGTCAATTGGATTAAATGGGATAATATTTTAATACTTACTTACTTACTTAAGTGGCGCTACAGTCCGGAATGAACCGGGGCCTCAACCAACATGCCTCTCCAATTAGCCCGGTCCTTAGCTAACTGCCCCCAGTTGCGCACTCCAGGTTGGTTGAGGTCGGTTTCTACTTATGCGCGCCACTTAAGGCGAGGTCTTCCTCTACTGCGTCCGACGTCTGGCTGGGAATCGAAGACTCTGCGAGCCGGAGTATTGGTGTCCATTCGTTCTACATGTCCTAGCCATCTTAAACGTCCAATGCGGAGTTTTTTGACCAGGGGCATGTCGCTGTACAGCTCGTATAGTTCTTGGTTGAATCTTCGTCTCCATAGCCCGTGAACGCAAACGGGACCGAAGATATTTCGAAGAATTTTCCTCTCAAATCGATTTGATACGGTCCATGCTTCAGCTCCGTAGAGCAGGACTGGGATGATCAGGGTCTTATAACGGGTGATTTTTTAGCTGGTTTGGTTTTGGCAACACTGGTTTTGACAGCTGACGTGTGTTTAGTACCTTGTGTCACTGTCAAACAGCTTCAGTTGGTTTGCAATTTAACCATGGATCGTCTTACAAATGAACAACGTTTGCAAATTATTGAATTTTACTATCAAAATTCGTGCTCGGTACGAAATGTTCATCGCGCGCTGCTTCCATTTTATGATCGGCATTCTCGACCTTCTGAGCAGTCTATTCGGAAGATTGTGACCAAATTTCGCACCAAATTTACTTTGTTGGACATTAAACCACCAACACGTTTACGTACTGTGCGTAGTGAAGAAAATATTGCGGCCGTATCAGCTAGTGTGACAGAAGACCGCGAAATGTCGATTCGGCGCCGTTCCCAGCAGTTAGGCCTTTGTTACAGCACAACGTGGAAAATTTTGCGGAAGGATTTGGGCGTAAAGCCTTTTAAGATACAGCTGGTGCAAGAACTAAAGCCAGCCGACCTACCACAACGCCGAATTTTTGGTGAATGGGCTCTTGGAAAGCTGGCCGAGGATCCGCTTTTTTATCGAAAAATTGTGTTCAGCGATGAGGCTCATTTTTGGTTGAATGGGTACGTAAATAAGCAAAATTGCCGCATTTGGAGTGAAGGTCAGCCAGAAGCATTGCAACAGCTACCAATGCATCCCGAAAAAGCCACTTTTTGGTGCGGTTTATGAGCCGGCGGCATTATTGGGCCATATTTCTTCAAAGATGATGCGAATCGCAGCGTTACTGTCAATGGTGAACGCTACCGAGCGATGATAACAAACTTTTTTTTGCCCAAAATGAAAGTTCTTGACTTGCATGATATGTGGTTTCAACAAGACGGTGCCACATGCCACACAGCACGCGAAACAATGGCGCAATTGCGAGGCGAGTTTGGTGAACAGTTAATTTCACGTTTCGGGCCGGTCAATTGGCCGCCTAGATCGTGCGATTTGACACCATTAGATTATTTTTTGTGGGGGTATGTCAAGGCTAATGTCTATAGGGACAAGCCCGCTTCGATTGACGCACTGGAAGCCAACATCCATGCATTCATTCGTGAGATACCGGCCGATATGTGTGAAAGAGTATGCCAAAATTGGACTCAGCGGATGGGCTACCTGAGACGCAGCCGCGGTCAACATTTGCATGAAATTATCTTTAAAAATTAAATTGCAAGGTTCAAACTATCGATTCAAATAAATATTTCATTCATTTTTTCGAATTTTTTGTGTTTTTTTTTTTAAAAGTTCTAAACCTCTTAAAAAATCACCCGTTATAAGACTTCCTTAGTAGTTCGAGTGAGGGCTTAACTACTGAATTGCCTTCTTAGCCCGAAGAAACAGCGGTTGGCAAGAGTAATTCTTCGTTTGATTTCTGACGAGATGTTGTTGTCAGAGTTAATAGCGGAGCCGAGATAGATAAAGTCCCGTACTACCTCAATGTTATATCTGTCAATGGTGACGTTCTGTCCAATTCGTCGATGTTGTGTGTCCTTTCGTGTTGACAGCATATACTTCGTCTTGCCCTCATTTACTGCTGAACCCATTTTTGCCGCTTCCTTCTTTATACTGGCAAACGTGGCTATGACATCACGTTGGGTCCTACGATATAATCAGATTGAAGAAGTCACATGACAACGCATCGCCTTGCCTAAATCCTTTTTTTTGGTATCGAATGTGTCAGTGAGGTCGTTTCCGACCCTGATGGAGCAGCGAGAATTCTCCATCGTCATCTATCGTCACACAAACTTACGAGTTTGGGCGGTTTACCAAAACTAGACATGGCTCTGTATAGTTCGTCTCTATAAATGCTGTCGTATGCGGCTTTGAAATCGATGAATAGGAGGTGGGTATCGATTTGGACTTCTTGGGTTTTTTCCAGGATCTGCATAAGTGTGAAGATTTTATCGTTTTCGGACTTTCCTTGCCTATAACCACAATGATAAGGACCGATCAGGTTGTTGGTAAACGGTTTCAGGCGTTCACATATTACGGCAGATAGGATTTTGTGGGCGATTGTGTGGAGATTTATGCCGCTGTAGTTGGCACAGCTTAGAGGATCTCCTTTTTTGTGGATCGGGCAAACGATGCTGTGGTTACATTCTTCAGGCATACTTTCTTCCGACCAGATTTGGCTTATGAGTTGGTGGATGTTACTTACCAAGTCATCTCAGCCGGCCCTATAGCGGGAAGGTCGTCGTTTCCGACAGCCTTCTTCAGCTTGAGTTTAGATTTTGCTATCCTCACTTCACTCTGGCCGGGTGGTTGGCAGTTTTCGCTGTCGTTGCCAATATTGAATCGGTCGTTCTGCCTGACAGCGGAATGTTGTTCGTCATCGCTTAGAAGTGGTTCTTCCATATCCTCAGCATCGACTGTGTCTCAACTACGATATTTCCTTGTTCATCTCGACAGGATTCTGTTCGAGCCTTGTATCCTTGGCTTTGACGTTTTACATTTTGGTAAAACTTGAGAACATTGTTCCAGGAGTTGCACCTCCCCAAATGACTTCGATCACATCAAGGGATATTGCGACGATTGGAAATTGAGGATCAATTTCCAAAAAACCGAAACAATTCTGTTCAGGACCCCAGTGCAGAGGGCTTCTTACGATACCAGAAAAAACTGAAAAAATGTTTGTATCATTGGACAGCATGGACGGCCGTTGGCGCTGAGAACTGAAGTCAAATACCTTGGCATCTGGCTTGACAAGTTTCTGTATTTTAATAAAAATGTGGATGCTTGTCTGGCTAGGGCTAGGGGGGCTTATGCTCTGACAAGAAGATTGTTTCATAGCAGTCAACTTGATTCAAGGGTGAAAGTCATTTGCTACATGGCCCTCATAAGGCCGATCATCGCTTACGGTTGTCCCGTGTGGTTCAATGTATCACCATCCTACATGGAAAGGATACGGCTGTTTGACAGGCGTTGTCTCCGATCCTGCTTAGGATTGTACCGAACGCCGGACTCCGAGTACATAAAATATTATCGCAACGAGGTTCTTTACAATGGGGCCCAGCTGAACAGAATCGACAATTTCCTTATTAAGGTGATTCGAAGGCACGCTGCAAGGGCGATGGCTAGCGACAACAGCCTGATCGTTGGGGCTTATTACCCCAATGAAACATATATGGAGAGTACACTCGTGTCGGGCTTTATTCCACCAGAGGCGTTTATTTATATCGATTCGTTAGGGTTGGTACAGGACAGGAGCGGTATCCCGGTTTTATACCACCGCTACCGTGACGCGCGTGACAAGCGGCTAATCCGCGACGGGTATGTCGACAATGCTCCGGAGCTCCTCCGCTTTAGCACTTCGGTATCGGATCGCGATAGGACCGATGCTGAAAGGCAGAGTATGGAATTTTGGTGGCTACATGAGGGAAGTGATTCTGCACTTCCTCCTGACTTTGCGGACTTTTAGTCCATTCCTTAATTGTAAGATAAATAAAATTTAGAAACGAGGTCTGGGGCGGGGCATAAGCACCATATTGGCGTACAATATGGTGGAATACATGCAGCCTGGGGGCCAAAAGTCTCGATCGGGATGGTGACCCCTCGGGGCATTTGCAACGAGTGCTCGCCACCCCGATTATAATTAAGTTAGGTGTAAGTAGTTTTAAGTAGTTTTAAGTAGTCTTAAGTTAGTTAGTTTTAATCTAGTTAAAGCTCTTTTATATAAAACAAAAAATGTTACTGATCAAAGTTTTTTAAACTTTCTTTGAACAAAAAAAAATGATCTACATAATAAAATAAAATAAAAACGACTAAAGCTGAAAAGCAAATAAAAAAGTTAATTTAAGCTTAGAGCGCCCGCTTAGGACCGATAAGTTAGTATAAGAAAAAATGTTAATTATAAGTTAGATTTAGTCATTTTTGTCTAGTTTTAAGTTAGTATTTTAAGATAATAAAAATGAATTAAAAAAAAAAAAAAGATATTGAAAAAAGAAGACAACAATCAAAAAACACCCCCCTGCATCATCTCACTACCACCTAAACGAGGCATATTCGAATTAATCGTCGGACTTAGGAAGTACTTCTCCAACGCCAATCCCAGCAGGATGGAGAGTCAAGATTTGGAATATTCAAAGAATTCCACTTTCATCCACGAGTTCTGATAGAGCAAGAAGTGCTTTCACTCCACCAGATCTGAAAGAACAGTCAAGGGAGGATGATGATTTGATTTAAATTTTATGTCTAATTATATTAATAAGTGCGTTCAATTTGTGTTAAAAGAAAATTTCCAAACTTGCCTTTAAATATGTGTTTCTTAATTTTGTCCATATAGCTTCACAAACGAAGTCGAAAGCCTAGTCTGGTAATTTGTGCTTTTGTAAGATTCACCTGTTGCAAGGTATCTAAGTGTTGCTGCTAATTTTTCAGCTGGTGAAATCGCATTCCTCATCACTGTGTCTTTTTTTTTTTAAATCGTTTTCTATAAAAGATAACAGCTACTGAAAATTTGTCTCGTTCATTCGTAGGTAATTAAAAAAACATGGTTTGTCAAGTTTGGAGCTCCTTCGTTAAACAAAAATGAGCCCTGGGAAGCTCTATTCACCATCCATGGCTTAATCCACATTCTTTTCTTATTCTTTTCTAGTTCCTCGGAAACTTCTTTGGCGATGTTTACAAGCTCCAGTGCAATTTCTTCATCTCCACTGCTTTCGCTATCCATGCATTCGATAGCTTTTTCTGCACAATCCAATATATTTGATAACAACTTGTAGCTCATTTTTTAAACTGAAAAATAATTGCAACATTTATTTGCTTCGTAAAAAAAAAAACATACCCACATTGTCAAGCAGAATAAAAGACGAATATGTCAAATTTGAGTCAAGACAAAATGCCGCAGGTGTAAAAGCGCAAGACTCACGAAAGAAAATAACAAAAGAGAACTTCGAAAAATGTTATGACTCAAGCGTCAACGTGTAAAAGCAGAATAAGCAATTTCATCTGCAATATGTCAAATGATTCGAACAGTGTTACCGCAGGGTTAATTTTTTATGAGTCCCAGAGGCTAAAAATATGTGCCGTTTTGAAAATAAATGAGTCCTTTTGAAATATTTTGTTTAGGTTTATGATAAACCTTTTTTTATTTTTAAATAGTAACAATAAAACATAAAAAACATTTAATACATAAATATTAGCTACTAACTAATTGTACATATATCACATACGTATTATCAATAGGTATCACAAAAAATGTATGTCTTTTCAAAAAACAAAATGCATTGTAAGAAAAATAACAAGGAATTCAGGAGGTAATTAAACAAAACCAAAAATTTCAATAAAAGAATGGTTTTTAATTTGCAGTTCAAACTTTTTCTTTGTCGTTTGAAGCACAAAGCTCCTTGGCAAACATAATTGCCTGAACAGTGTCCAAGTTAAATCTATTAGATTTTTTTGTTTTAATCAGCTGAAGATCCGAAAATTTTCTTTCTGCGGCTGCAGAGCTCTGAGGAAATGTCATCAGTTTCATAATAAAGCTAGCAATGTTTTCAAAAATAGGCTCTTCACACGCATGTCTTAATTTGAAAACGTCCATCCAAAACTCTTCAATGTTATTTTTATCCAACTGCTCAATTGCCAAACAGGAAAATCCTAGCAGCTTATATTCAGATAAAATATCTTCTTTTCTTCCAGTTTCATGCAAATTAGGAAATTGTTCCACAAGAAAAGTCAAGTCTTTAAATGCATTCTGTTTACAAATTTCTTTTGGGCTTATTACCAGCAGGCTTTTAATAACTTCGTTTTCAAAGTCAAATCGTTTTGTTATCTGCTCAACTAGTTCTATGTAAAAATCTTCTATATGTGCCTTATCAAAATCAATACTTTTTTTTTCTATGAACTGCTTAGCTGTGATTCCAATAAATATTTCATTTGAAGGTTTGAAGTTTGAACTATTTGAAAAGTTTAATTTTGATACATGAAAATCATTGGAAATGTCCATAAAATTACTTAATATTAGTTTGGTATTGCTTTCCAAAATATTATAAAGCATATGAATTCGTAAGTCTTTCGACTGAAATTCCAGATTTATAACGTTAATAATTTTTAAAATATAGGAAAGAAAGAGAAAGTATATTTGTACGCTCGGTTTATCGAGGGTTTCAGCAAGACTTCTTGCTTCTTCGTTTTGATCTTCTAAGCAGCATGAAATGAAGTACAATTTCAGTGCATCCCATTGCTCCAAAATCCCGTTTATCACAGCCTCATAAGAGAGCCATCTTGTGTTAGCCAGCGATAATATCTTATGCTTTTTTATGTCGGAGAACTCTTGAAAAAACTCAAAATCAGTATTCCTTTTGGGACTATGAGCAAAAAAGTTGCAAATTTTCTTGCTGTTTTCTCTATTTCATTGGGTAATTTTTTGGATGCATAGCTAGCGCAAAGGTGGAGAGAATGACATATACACTTAGAGAAAAACAAATTTGGACTGTCTTGCTTAAATTTAGCTTGTAGTCCGTTTAATTCATCCGCCATTACATTTGCCCCATCCGTTGCCAGCCCAATTAAATAACTCAAAGGAATATTAAGATTTTTTAAAATGAGTTTGAATAGCCTCATATATTGCCTGTGCAGTGCATTCGTGTTATTTTAAAAGTCCAAACAATACGTCAACAACTGCTCCTTTTTGTTTATCAAAAACTCTGGCTATAAGGACTAATGCTTTCAAGCAACTGACATCGGTGGATTCGTCAGTGATTAGTGAAAACTTTTCTGTACTCAGCAATTGTGTTATTTCATTTCTGGCCTTTAGGCTTAGATCTTCTTTAAGGACTTTTACTGCCTTAGTTCTGGCACAGGAAATATTTTGAGCTATCTTAGAATTAGGACAACACTTCCGAAGCAATTCTGGTAGGAAATCCATCAAAAGAAATGGCAAATGGTACATTACGCAGAACATAACCAAATTTCTTTCTGCTTGTTCTACTTTTATTTTAAGTAATTCTTCGTCTTTGGATTGCATTTCATCTAACTTAATTTGATTTTTTTCTAAACTGATATACCTTCTTGTGGTATTCAAAATTTTCATGTCTATCTAAATTGTATTTTAAGTTTGACATTCCTTTCTGGCATACCTTACAAAATGCATTCCCATTTTTATTTTCCAGCCACTTGTAGTCATTAAGCCATTGGTTTCTAAAAGGTCTTGACTTTTTTCGTGTCTGCTCTACATTCTGGTCTATCTCAGCCTCGGCCTTAGGTTGGATTTTCTTTTTTGATTCATCCGTATTTTGGACGAGCGATTCTTCTGCCGTGCTCGACTTCGGGCTGTTCCATTTTCGTTTTTTAATAACAAATCTAAGGAACAAGATGTCAATATAAGTTGTTTTGAAAATTTTGTTCACAATTCACCTGTCCATTTTTAGTTTTTACATAAATTCTTGTTTCACAATAACTAAACAAAAACAATAAAAACGAGGAATACTTAAAATCGTATTTCTATATTAAGGTTGAACACACCCATTTCATTATATACGATATTGGTTTGTGTCAGAGATTTGCACCCTGTTTCGAGTTAAACTACCTTACCGATGTATATTTACACAGCCTACTTTTTGGAGGTTGGCATATATATACATCACTGGCTTTCAAATAGTTTTCGAATATGCAAGGTGGCGCAAAAGTAATCCTCTTATCAGAAAATGCTATACATTTTGCGATTGGCCCCTAATGTCAGTTCTGTTTTGACATTTGTGTAGTAAACACATGCGAAATACACGTTAATAAATAATGTTACGCTACACTGCTCCAGAACGCGGAATATTGCTGACTTTTAGCAATAATCGGTCGGTGACTTTGGCACAACGTGAATTTCGTCGCAGATTTCCTAGCCGTCCAACGCCTACTGGTGAAACACTGCGACGTTTAGCCGCTCGCCTCGAAGAGACTGGCACAACACGAGATGCTGCCAGGCGTGGCAGACCCCGGAGTAGCCGTTCTGCAGAGAATATTGCTGCTGTAGCCGAAGATGTCATGGAAGCGCCGTCGACATCGACCAGACGACGTGCCACGCAAATGGGTATCAGTCGACGGTCTTTACAGCAAATTTTGGTACAAGATTTGAAGATATTTCCGTACAAAGTCCAGACGGTGCATCAGCTGTTAGCTGCTGACCGCCAATCGCGTCTAACATACGCTCAAGCCATCCTTAATCACCACCAAGAGGAAGATGATTTTTCATCAAAAATAATCATGAGTGATGAGGCCCATTTCCATCTTGGCGGGTACGTAAATAAGCAAAATTTACGCTTCTGGGGCACTGAAAATCCGCGTGTAACCCACGAAGAGCCCTTACACCCGCTCAAAGTCACTGTATGGTGTGCTGTTTTCGCTGGAGGAGTCATCGGACCTTTTTTCTTCGAAGACGTCGCGGGCCAAACGATTACTGTGAATGGTGAGCGCTACAGAGCAATGATCAACGAGTTCTTTTTGCCGCAACTTGATGAATTGGGATTGAAAAACATGTGGTTCCAACAGGACGGTGCAACGGCACACACTGCACGTGAAGGTATGCTGAAGGATGCATTTCCCGGGCGCATAATCTCTCGTTTTGGCGATTTGCACTGGCCAGCAAGATCGCCTGATTTGACCGCTCCAGAGTTCTTTTTGTGGGGCTTTTTGAAGTCGCGGGTTTATGTCAACAAGCCTCAGACTCTTGCAGCTCTTAAAGACAATATCCGTCAAGAATGTGAGGACCTATCGCTGGAAGCTTTGGCCAAAGTGATGGAATATGCCATAAAAAGGGCTCAAATGACAATCAATTGTGGCGGCGCGGCGGCCATTTACATGGCGTCATATTCTCGACTTGATGTAAAAAAATTAAAAGACCAAATAAAAATAATCCACAAGAAGAATCAAAGGTTATTTTTGCGCCACCTTGTGTGTGATAAAAATGCGTTGAACAATCAAACATAATATGTGATAAAAAAAATGAAAAAAATTGAAGAAATCACATGACAATGCGTTACCTTGCTTGAATCATTTTTTATATCAGTTGTGGAGTTAAATAGTTGATGGGATTTTTCCTAAGGATCTGCCAATATATAAGGATTTTATCAACTCTGATAGGGACCGATCAGGTTGGCATCTGTCAGCGTTTTAACGCACATTCCTTTTCCGAGATGTACACGTCCATCTACGCATATTCCACGTCATCTTTACCGTAATCTTTTTAAAGGTAGATTAGGGTGGATTAGGCAATCCCTTTTATAATTTTGTTATGCTGCATCCACATGTGTTGACCTTGGTAAAGAACGTGACACAGGTAAGCGTCCCTTAACAAGTTATGCTTTATAGGTTAAGGGTGTTTTTGACTCAAAAAGTTGTCGTCCAACATTAAGTCTAATTTTCAGTACCCAACGCAGCTTGACGTTGGATCTCCGAGTCTAGTTTTTGAGTCGACTTACGTTTTTCTCTTCAACTGTTCATTCAAAAAGTTGGATGCGTGCTTTGCATCTAAAAGAGGGGTCGAATAGAACCTCTATAGGTAATGCAGATGGTCAAGTGGATTTTGTTAGAGGCTCGACCATCTGCATGACACCCATCTATGGCTTCTATTGGACTCCTTAGACAAAATTGGGTCCTTATTGTCTTTGAAAAGTGTAACAGGATATGCCATAAATCCAACGGCCTAACTGAAACATGTCTCCCAATCGATTCTATCTGCTGTCGGGCGATTGTATTTTTTTAGGGTGGGCAATACTTTGTTGTAGAGAGGATCTCCTGATAGCGCGAGTATCACAGCAACACGGAAGTGCTTACACTCACGTTCATTATCAGTTGCTTGAAAATTACTGCAAGTGCAATCCACGTGCTGTGATCCGCTTTGTACTCGCGAAAGGTGTTGATTTTCTGATCTTATTTGTACCTCCAGATGAAACGTGGCGGCCAACAAATTTCAAACTATAATGTCGGGCTAAAAATCAAATGGTCAATATCTTGGGATGGGAAAACGCATTATTTTTGATGGAATGTCTGCTTCTGCTTCACAACAATGTCCTGTGACCCCAAAAAATTCAAAAGGAGCATTCAAACCAAAGTTGGGCAATGCTGAAGGGAGAACTATGCCTGTTGCACGATAACGCACGTCCTTAAACAGCTCCTAAAGCTCACGTGGAATCATTTGGTTGGGTGTTTTTTTTTGTACATTCCCCTGACTTGGCGCTGTCAGACTTTCATCTTTTCACCCATATTAAGGCACATATCGGCGATATAAACTTTTTAGCTGATGCGAAGGTGGAAAAATAGGTTTTTAAGTGGGAGATGGAGCTGAAGCTTGTGCCACAGCTCACCACATGGATTGAACGAGATAGCGATTACGTGGAAAAAACAGTCAGACAGTCTGTCAACATATGCTGAATTATGTTTTTCAAAAACAGGGTTGTATGGGATCTCTAGTTTAGCTGCATGGTCTCCAATTGGTCAGTGTCCCGTGGCTATCGCCGTAATTCTTGTGATATCTGGGCGAGTTCTATTTAGAAGATCGTTTGTTCTGTTTTTGTCGTGGGAGGGCCATATCGTCCTCGATATGAAGCAATTTGTTAGTCTTCTCTACTTGGAGTCGACCTTTTTCAGGAAGTATGAGAGTATTTGTACCTTAACCTCACCTTGCGGGATACGGTCCTAGGTACTAAGGAGACTGTTGCGCCAATAGTTGTGTTTTTTTGTTGTTGATAGAACGCGAAGGCTTCGTCCAGGATGTCGTAAAATTATTTCATGATAGGGTCATCAGTCTTTTCGGAAGGGGACATATAACGATGATATTGCAAAACGTTGCTCTCCTGCTGATCACTGCCCGGCAATCACTAACCGGCTTAAAGTCGATTATTCTTGACCTAAGTTGGCTTTGGTGACAGCTTTAATAGATGTCGCATGATTTTCTGTTTTGCATTCCTTAAGGTTTCTAGACGAAATGGAAGATCGAATCTCTGTTTTAAGGATCGCGGATGCGATAGAGATTGGACTGATTAACTGGAAGAAACGTGCCCAGGATCGAAGAGGATGGAAGACTGCCTTGTCTCGGACAGAGACCCTAAGCGTGTGGGAAGGCAAACTAAGTTTTATTCCTAGTCCTTTCCATCGTATTGCCTGAATAGCGATTATGTCTGCCCACCTCAGCATCGTTTGCCCGATCCCCAAAAAAAGGAGAGACCCTCTAAACTACGCCAACTACAGAGGCACAAGTTTCCTCAACATCGCCTGCAAGATATCATCTGCCGTAATATGTGAACGCCTGAAACCGTTTAACAACAACCTGATCCGCCCTTATCAGTGTGGTTTTAGGCCAGGAAAGTCCACAATCGATAAGACTTTAACACTTTGGCAGATCCTGGAAAAAACCCAAGACGTTCAAATCGATACCTGCCATCTATTCATCGATTTCAAAGTCGCATACGACAGCATTTATAGAGACGAACTATACAGAGCCATGTCCAGTTTTGGTATACCCCCCAAACTCGTCCGTTTGTGTAGGATGACGATGGAGAATTCTCGCTGCTCTATCAGGGTTCGGAAACGACCTCACCGACACATTCGATACCAAAAAAGGTCTTAAGCAAGGCGGTGCGCTATCATGCGACTTCTTCAATTCGATTCTTGAGAGGATTGTGCAAAACTCACAAGCCAACACCAGAGGCGCAATTTTTCAAAAATCGTTGCAACTACTTGCATAAGCCGATGATATTGACATCATTGGTAGGACTTAACGTGATGTCATAGCCACGTTTTCTAGTATAGAGAAGCAAGCGGCAAAAATGGGTTTAGCAGTAAATGAGGGCAAGACTCAGTATATGCTGTCAACACGACATCGACGAATTGGACAGAACTTCACCTTTGACAGATATAACTAGTAGTAGCACGGAGCTTTGTCTATCTCGGCTCCGCTATCAACTCTGTCAACAACATCTCGTCAGAAATCAAACGAAGAATTCACTAGTAAAGCCCTCACTCGAACTACAAAGGAGGTCCTATATAAGACCCTGATCATCCCAGTCCTGCTCTACGGCGCTGAGAATGGACCGCGGATGAAGAAATCCTTGGCCGATTCGAGAGCAAAATTCTTTAAAAAGCCTTCGGTGCCGATTGCGTTGAGGGGCTATGGAGACGAAGATTCATTCAAGAACTATACGAGCTGTACAGCGATATGCCCCTGGTCAAAAAACTCCGCATTGGACTTTTAAGATGGCTAGGACATGTAGAACGAATGGACACCAATGCTCCGGCTCGCAGTGTCTTCGTTTCCTAGCCAGGCGTCGGACGCAGTAGAGGAAGACCTCGCCTTAAGTGGCGCGCACAAGTAGAAACTGACCTCTACCAACTTGGAGTACTCAACTGGAGGCAGTTAGCTAACGACCGGGCTAATTGGAGAGGCATGTTGGTTGAGGCCCAGGTTCATTCTGGACTGTAGCGCCACTTAAGTAAGTAAATACTAGTGATGTCTGCCCAATACTACGTGATCACAAGTTCTTGAGTTGCATCGGGGTGTACAGCGTGCGTACGTTCCGGGTGCATACTCGTTAGTCGTTGTTCGTGGTCGTTCCAGGTCTGATTGGTATTTCAGGGAACCCGTTTTCCGAGGCTATTGTCTCTCTCATAAGTTATTGTTTTTTACTTCATAAGGATGCAACCCTGACGGCATAGCTCCCAACCTGGAGTCCAGCTTATAAGATACCCTTTGAACAGAGTGCTGTCAGTTCTCACTGTGGGATTAGGCGATGCCATTGGGGCTCACCCGCGACCATCTCTGCTCAAAGGCCTGAATAACCCTTGAGATTCCTTGATGATGAGATTTTTTTAATTTGTGCATCATAACTGGGACTGTTGTCGCCACCGTTGACTCACTCCATCTTGGGAATTCTTCCGCTGACTCCATTGAAATGCAATAAGTGCCTTCGTACAACTACATGTCTACCCCCCACTCTAACCTGCTGCCATTAAGACTTTGCACAGGGATCGGAACTCTATCTACAGTCAATGTACTAAAAACTCAACGCTCGCCACAAGAAGGCTGAAAGTCGGAGTTGGGGAGCTAGGTTTATAAAATCGAAATGCCTACCATTTAACCGACTTTCGATGGTGACATTCTGTTCAATTCGTCGATGTTGAGTATCCTCTATTGTTGATAGGATATACTCGGTCTTGCCCTCATTTAACATCCTCATTGGGTATCAAATGTTTCGGTGAGGACAAGTCTGGTAGAGCAGAGAGAATCCTCCATCTTCATCATGTGGATGAATTTCGGCGGAATAGCACAGCTTGAAATGGCCCTGTATACTTCGCCTCTTTTAATGCTGTCATCTGGGGCTTCGAAAACGATGATAAGATTATGGGTATCGATTGGACTTCTTGGTTTTATCCAGGACTTGCCAATGTGTAAAGTTGTTGCCCAGTCAGGATCTTGTAGGCAATATTTTCAGATTTCATAGTATCACCTCTGATTTTGAGGATCGCGCAAACGGTGCTGAGGTTCTATTCGTTAGGCACACTTTCATCTGACCAAATGTTGTAAATGGGTTGGCTGATCCTTATTAAGTCATCAGCTTTAAAAGCTCCACAGAAAGCCCGTCATTTCCGTCAGCTTTGTAAAGCTTTTATTAGGTATTCCTAACCTGATTTTATTTTAGTGAAAACAATTCCCTATACGGCTTCGAATGCTTATAGTTGCAGATCTTAAATAGAAATTTTGTATACAAGACAGATTTCTCGTCCTGGACTATGATCCTCACATCCAATAAAAGACCACACCATCATATTTTGAATTTTTTTTTATTATTGCACAAAAAAAGAAAAAAAAATTAAAGAAGATTCGTGTTCGAAGTACATTTCATGAGTGTATGTGTTCGTAAATGTCCTTAATCTTAATTATAATCTTAAATTTAATTTTAAAATACTTTTTATAAGTTTAAATTTAAAAAAAACGCTTTTTATACGCATGCGTGTGAGATCAAAACTAAGTTTTATTATATATTTCGTGTCAGTGTATGTGTGTGTGTGTGTTTTTTTTTATAAATAAATTCGATGCCATAGCTGCTGTTATTTTATCTTAAATTAAAATTTCTATATCCGTGTGCTGTCTTAAAATAATTTAAAATGTGCAATAGGAAAATCTACAAAACGCTACTTTATTATTTACAAAAAGGACATTGTGTCCTTGAAGAATAAATTCGATTTTTTTTTTTGGTTTTAAAGAACGGAGTGGTCTTATCCCCCCTCATTTGTGTCGTTGCTCACGAAGTTCCTTTGGAAAAATCCATCGTTGTTGTGGCTGTGTTTGTGTCAAATGTCCGAGGCGCATCGTAAAGCTTGTACTCCTGGTTCGACCTTCAACTGCTGAGAGTGTTGGTAGAATAAATGCATGTCACTTGGAGGCAGGGAGTGCGTTTGCTGTCCATCCGGTGAACGACCACGTTTTAGGGAGTATGGTTGCTCGGATGTATCGTCGTGGATTTTCAGGATATCACAATTGTTGTTGTTGTTGTTGTTGTTATTTTGAGGCTGAGGTGATAAGCTTGCGCTACTGCTAGCCGTGGGACTTTGCAGGCCCGCTAACGAGCGTACTTGAAGAAAGAGTCCACTGTTCAGTAGACGCGCCTGATGCTCCTGCGCCTTGGCTCGCAGGCAGGCTATGGAATTGTTTCTAGAAGGAGATACAAAAAAAAAAAAAGAGCGGTCAGTTGGTTGAAGTCCTTTTTGCTAATCGAAATCATATGAAATCGTTTTTAAGGATAAATCAAATCAAATCACCGTATCATTGAAATTGGGTCACGATTGTAGTTGTTAACCCACCTAAAGGCTTCCGGATCTGGGTCCATATAGCCTGTAGGTGCTCCATGTGATTGGGGATGCGTGTGAGCGTGTGGCGGTGGTGGAGGTGGGCCACCATGATGAAGGCCGGATAAATGCGAAGGATGTCCAGCGGCAGCAGCTGCTGCCGCCACAGCCGCCGAATTCATGAGCATATGGAGGTCTTTGTTGGAGGTGGCATCTAACAGATGACCAGCATGATGATGGTGGAGTTGATGGTGTTGTTGCTGGAGATGATGATGAGATGGATGTTGCTGTTGCTGGTGTTGTTGGTGATGATGATGATGATGATGCAACGGTGAATGATGATTGTGCGCTTGCTGTGGGGTGTGTGCTTGCGGTGGACTACCCAAGTCCATGTGAGGATTTAGCGGTGAAGATGAGTTGCCAGTTGGTGTAGTTCCTGCCGACGAGTGAGGAGGTGGCGGTGGACTAACTACATTCAGCGATTCCGTTGACGAGGTCATGCGTCGAAATTCATCGTTGGATTTTGATGTGTTGTCGTCGTGATCGCTGAGTCCACTGTCATCTTTGAGAGCTTCCTGAGCTTCCAGAGATTTTCGATGCATACCTATAAAGGGATGATGAAAATTTTCAATTAAAGGATATTCCATTGAAATTGAGATATAGCAGAGGACAACAAATAAAAAGGGATATAGGCAAACTACACAAGACAGGTCCCAACCTCAGACACCAGGGATGTATTCATAAAAGTTAATCCAGCTGAATAGTTATGCTGTGTCACGTTGGCACAGTTGTCTAATCTCGAGTGCTAAAGTCACCCCTTTTGACAGAACTCGATCGTCACTGCACGCTTCAACCCTTCCCTCTCTCTCTGTACAATCATTATGATATGGAAGAGTCGATTCGATTGTTTGGCTACTTAAGCGGATAAGGCGCTTACCTATTGTTGGACGTTTAATATCATTTGATGGGAGGGTTCGCTATACAAGTTCGATAGGAATTACGAAGACAAATCAACTCACGAGGACGTTTTATTGGTTCTTATTAGAATGTGATGATTTATTAGATTGTTCTTGCGGATTTGGAGATACTTAAATACTCGACGGCAGACAGGGACATATGGTAGGGTGTGCAGTTTTTAGATTCTGTTGGAGCTGTTAAAAAAGGCGTTTTCAAGTGATGAGCAATGAAGACAGAAGGCTAGAACTGTTTTGTGCATAGGGATGAGCGATAATTAATGATCACGTGCAGAAAGTTTATACTCTGAAGGATGCCAGGTTTAATGGACCAAACATGAGGTAAATCTAAACTCTTTTATGTAATGTTGACATGTTTTGACTAAATTTTGATGCAAGTAAAGCGACAATACATTTTGCCGACTTCCCATGGAGTTTATAGACTTGGAGATTTGTCAGATTTTCAGTCTAGACCCTAGTAGATTTTTTTTTTAATAATTTGCGCGCACACAAAGGGTTATGAAGACCCTTTATATGTTTTAGCACCTTGCGGGTGTTAAGGAAATTCGGGATAAGAAAAAAGGAGATACCGATGCACATTGGCTTGAAATGCCTGTAAGTTACAATGGAAAGGAAAAACAGAGTTTGGTAGAGCATTTCACATTCGTGTTGTTCGGTTTATGTACGAATCTCTATATTTCGGCGTTCGTCCGAAGATAGGCTTGAGGGTAAACTGATTTGCATTCATAGCGTAACGAGTATTGCGGCTGAATTGTTGAATGGGAGGAATGCAGCTGGCTATTTCATTTGAGCATTGCTTGCTAAAATAGCGATAAAACAATGTAAGGCAGGAGATATTTCGACGATGTTCAAGCGAAACTAAAGAGTTCGATATTCTAATGTCTCCCATAAGTTTTTTCGCATGCGTTTGAATCCTATCTAGGAGGTGCAATGCTGTTTTTAGCACTCCCGACCAGATGTGGGCGTTAAGCTCAAGTTTAGGGCGTATCAACTCTTTATACATTGTGGCCAGATCAGAAGGGGTGAAACATTTTTTACATCGATTGAGGGAACCTAGACATTTTGCTGCGTTTTTAGCGACTTTGAAGATGTAGTCGCTCCAACGTAAGTCGTCACTAACACACATACCTAGCATGGAAAGTTTTTCGGTTTCTTCGACACATAAGTGCCATTCATGGATAATGGCTCTAGATTTTGGTTTCGCTTTAAAGACAGAAGACATCATTGAATTCTACTTTGTCGGATTTACCCCCATTTAATGATGCTGTCAAGGTCGGATTTCAATGAGCTTAACATATGTTGCCGTTTAGATCCCACGTTCGAAGATGAGGGAAGTTGACATGAAAACGAATATGAGAAGCTGAGAGTACTGTCATCAGCGAAGGAATGAATTGAATTAGAAGTTGCAGAGAGGAGATCATTGATAAAAATGAGAAAGAGAGTCGAAGACAAAACTGAGCCTTGCGGACACCAGCATTCATTTGGTGAGTTTCAGTTGAATCCGTCCAAAAAAACTCGAATTGGACGTTCCGAAAGATAATTTCTAATCCATAGAAGAAGTTTTTCATCGATTCTAAATGCACGCATTTTTGACAAAATGGCTTGTAGCCAAACCGTGTCAAATGCCTTTGAAATATCAAGTGCAACAATCTAACTTCCTCCACCATGGTAGATTGACTGATTCCACTTCTCGGTGAGATATGTCATCAAATCACCAGTGGACCTGTTGCTGCGAAAACCGTACTGCCGGTGATTAAGAAGTTTTCGTGTTTCGAGATATTTCATAAGCTGACGATTTATCAGCGTTTCCATGACCTTGGAAAGAAGGGACGTAAGTGCGACTGTTCGGTAGTTGGATATAGAAGAAGATTCGACTTTTTTTTGGTACAAAATAAATAACAATAAAATAATAAATTTATTGGTACAGGCTGGACAAATGCAGTTTTCCATCTACTCGGAAAGAGACCTGATGAGCAGGATATATAGAAAAGCTAACACAGTGGTTTTGCTAGCGTATAATTACACCTTTTCAGATTAATGGGGGAAATACCATCTGGACCAGCGGACTTGTAATGCCAAGATCAAATAAAACTCTTGCAACTGTACGAGTGCGAAAGTGAACTTGTCCCATAGGATGATTAACGTTCTCAAGTACAGGAGGAGACTGGGCACAATCTATCAATGTAGAACTGGCTGCGAAATGCGCAGCAAGCAGATTGGCTTTGTCTAAAAAGCTGACAGCTGAAAAGTCATTGTGAACGATCGTCGGAACTGATGATGAGGCCGATTTTTTTTTTTATATTTTTGATGAATGACCAAAAGTTTTTACTACCTCTGGGACATTTAAGAATCTTTTGCCTCAACTTTTGGTCGTTTGGAAGTTTGACACGTTTTACATGGGAATTACAGTTATTTCTGGTTTGTTTGAATTTTGTTCGATTTTCTTCTGTTGGATTGGTTTTGTATAACCGAAAGTTTGTCCCTCTCAAATTGATAGCTTCCTTGCAGCTCAAGTTATACCACCCTTTTGCCTTTGGTCTGATCCTTTTTTATTCTGTTGGGAATAAAAGATCGCATACTAAGGAGAATTATATTTTATCTCATATCATCAGCCGCATCCACGTCACTATTGAGGAAACATAGTGACCAGATAAAATTCTTAAAAAAGCTGTTTAATGCTTCCCAATTGGCTTTTTCGTATTGCCATGCAGTCTTTTTGGGAATTTGTTCGATGATATGACACATCGGTCTGACGAACCTAGAGGCGATAATACATTGAGGGTGTTTTTATCAGGGTGAGAGGTTAGAAATAAGTCCAAGGTGATGGCGGCATGACCGTTAACATCCGGTATGCGTTTCGGCTCATTTACAAGCTGGGTCAAGTTATTTACCTCAGCAAAGATCTCAACATACCCTCCTTCGGGTGTTGTCTGTCCAGAATGCTGAAGCCACGTAGAATTTTTCCCGCAATGAAGATTTCAGTGTTAGGATGCAGGGATATAATTCTAGAGATGGAGTCTGAATGCGCATCAAATCCATTAAAAGTTGAATAACTGTCGGGGTTTGGGCTTCTATAAATGAAACTAAAATTAAATGCCTACAGACATGGAATTTCAGCCACATAAAATAAAATTCCGGATTGAAACATTGAGTTTGAATATGGTAGGCTACGTCACTACATATATAAATATATGGCGAGACCACGGTGAAAAAATAATTATGGCACTAAATTATATCCAGGCAGGGTTAATTCTGATGACACCAATACTCCGGCTCGCATAGTCTTCGATTCCCAGCCAGACGTCGGACGCAGTAGAGGAAGACCTCGCCTTAAGTGGCGCGCACAAGTAGAAACCGTACTCAATCAACTTGGAGTGCGCAACTGGAGGCAGTTAGCTAAGGAACGGGCTAATTGGAGAGGCATGTTGGTTGAGGCCCAGGTTCATTCCGGACTGTAGCGCCACTTAAGTAAGTAAGTAGGGTTAATTCTGATAATTCAGAATTTGGCCCCACCTGTGTTTCACCTAGTGCCAAAACAGCTGGTTTGTATTTGGGAACATGGACGTAAGCCGAAAAAAGATTTTACTTGAACCCACGGATATTACACCCGTCCACTCTAAATTTTCTATCCATTATCACAGACAGACAATACCGGTATCAATTCCTAGAAACTGCGAGTTTATTTCAATAATTGGGTATCCTAGCTCAAAATTGAATGCCAAAAATGGGTGGCATATAGGCATTGCTAAAACGGGAGCTTCCCGGATCCCAGCAAAAACCAAATCTTGCCATCAAACAGATCGGAGATCTAATACTGAGGTAATGACTGAGTGAAAGGTGTCATACCGACATACACTTGGTATTCATCGCTACCGAGAGAAAAAAATTATATGTAACGATTTTGACAGAACTGGGACAAAACTAGTTTTGGGGACCAGACTAAGGCTTAACAACATGTTCCTTGGCCTTTCAACTTTTCGTTACTTTGATAAAAATTGCAAGAAAGGTTTCTTCTATACTCGGTGTTTCATTTCATGGAAGTTCAACCATTAATATTGGGAATGTAACTACAAATAAATACCGCAGTGATATGTTAGGCAATGCGTTTCCAGTGTAGCTAAGTATTTTATGCCTAGCTAGGAGCAAGGACGCAAATCAAAAAATCTTTTCAGATGGTAGCAGAAGAATTTCTAGACCAAATGGTGGCGCCTACATCCCGAGTTGAATGGACAAAGTAAACAAACTGTTTGAGCTGCTTCTACATATTCGGACAACATGTCATCTAGGCGTCTCAAGGGTATATTAGGTCCTTTGACCAGATAAGATGACGGAAAAGCTGAGAGGCCAACGGCAGCGCTCCACCCCGTAGTGGATATTGATGTCGCAGTGCAGTAGGGCTATTCAATAAATAGGTGCTGGTTGGGGGTTGTGGGTTAACTTTCGATTTACGGAAAAAAAATTGTTTCCAATCAACAAAGGGTCTTCGAAAGGGCTGATTTATTTTTTTTGTTGAAGATCATGCTTAACGAAAAACGGACAACGCAACTTTAATTGGAGAATATTAAACAGGAGAAATGCAGGCAAACAACTAGCGGAAGACCTAAGCTGCTACGAAGCAGACATTACAGCCATCCAGGAAATACGATGGGATGGACCGGGAAAAAAGAGGATGAAAAACTGTGACGTCCGGTAAGGACTGTGTTGTTGTGAGCAGAACAGTGACTAGTCGGATGTGGTTTTGCTATAAATGATAGCGCAATACAATTTCAAGATATTAGCGCATCAAGGCCAAATTCACCAACATAAGTCTTATATGCGCTCATGTTCCGATAGAAAAATAAAGATGCCTCAGCGTATTAATGCTTCTACGAGCTCCTTAACTAAACTTACAGACTACCGAAGTAAGATCTTAAGATCATGCTGGGAGGTGTTGGAAGAGAAAACAACTTTACCAGTATTCTTGGAAACCACAGCCTACGAAAAAACACCTCTGGTAATGGACTTACAATAATTGACTT
Source organism: Rhingia rostrata (assembly GCA_949824845.1). Classification (NCBI taxonomy): domain Eukaryota; kingdom Metazoa; phylum Arthropoda; class Insecta; order Diptera; family Syrphidae; genus Rhingia; species Rhingia rostrata. The sequence continues at coordinate 134,558,981 of OX463755.1, read as the reverse complement.
CGCTGCTGAACGAAGTGCCACTTTAGCCACATTGTGTCTCTTATATTCATAAGGAAACATGGAGGTCTCCAGATCGACGAAATGCTAACCAAATTGATCACCAAATTGCGACAGACCGGAGGCACACATCCAGTATACCACCCTTTTGTTGCATCCAACGTAAGAATATCCACCACGCCACAACAAATGCGAAACACAGTGAAAAAAATTAGATGTCGAAAGACTGCAGCCAAAAGAGACTGCCAAGTCCTTTCCAGAACGCGTATCCCTTCACCTCTCGATATAAAACATACCACCAGCATCGAATGTCAAAGAAAAATGGCGACGCCATTGGATAATGTTTCTCCCGTCCAGCAAGAAACCTCTGGTTTGATGAGGAATGCAGATAGATACACTTGAATAGAACGAGGCCTACAGGCAGCGCTACAGTTGAAGACGAGGGCTGCCATTGAGATCTATAGGCGAAGACGAAGGGACTGGCTTTTCAGAAAGAAGAAAAAAAGAGCAAGAAAAGTGCGCCATCGAAGATATAGAGAGGTGCCACTCCAGGAACGATGTCCGCAAGTCTTACCAAAGTGTAAAACGTCAAAGCCAATAATACAAGGCACGAACAGAATCCTGTAGAAATACCGTAGTTGAGACACCTTCGATGCTGAGGAAATGGAAGAACCACTTCTGCAGACTGTTAAACGGCGATGACGAACAAAATTCCGCTGTGAGGCAGAACGAACGATTCAATATTGGCAACGACAGCGAAAACTGCCAAACACCCGACCTAATAGAAGTGTGGATAGCAATATCTAAACTGAAGCCTCATAAGGCTGCCGGAAATGACGGCCTTTCCGCAGAGCATTATAAAGCCGGCGGAGATGACTTGGTAAGTAACATCCACCAACTCATAAGCCGAATCTGGTCGGAAGAAAGTATGCCTGAAGAATGTAACCACAGCATCGTTTGCCCGATCCACAAAAAGGAGACCTTCTGAACTGCGCCAACTACAGAGGCATAAATCTCCTCACAATCGCCCACAAAATCCTATCTGCCGTAATATGTGAACGCCTGAAACCGTTCACCAACAACCTGATCGGCCCTTTTCAGTGTGGTCTTAGGCCAGGAAAGTTCACAAACGATCAAATCTTCACACTTCGGAAGATCCTGGAAAAAAATCCAAAAAAGTCCAAATCGATACCCACCACCTATTCATCGATTTCAAAGCCGCATACGACAGCATTTATAGAGACGAACTATACAGAGCCATGTCTAGTTTTGATGTAATGCCAATACTCGCTATGACGGTGGAGAACTCTCGCTGCTCCATCAGGTTCGGAAACGAACTTACCGACACATTCGATACCAAAAGATGATAAATGTAAGGCGGAGTACTGTCATGTGACTTCGTTAACGTCATTATTGGGAGGATTGTGAAAAAATCCCGACCCAAATCCAGACGCACAATCGTCCATAAATTTATTCAGCTACTTGCAGACGCCGACGATATTAGACCCATCGGTCGAGCTCAACTTGATGTCACAGCCACGTTTGCTATAATAGAGAAGGAAGCGGCAAAAATGGGTTTGGCTGTAAATAAGGGGAAGACTAAGTATATGCTGTCAACTCGAAAGGATACACAACATCAACGAATTGGACTGAACGTCAGCATTGGCAGATTTAACTTCTTAGTACTAGGCTTTATCTACATCGGCTCCGCTATGAACTCTGACAACAACATCTCATCAGATGGTCTTTTTGAGAGAAAAATTCAAAAATCTTCGGTCTTGTTTGCGTTGAGGGGTTATGGAGTCTAAGTTTCAACCAAGAACTATAAGAGCTGTAATAAAGCTGAAAAGATTGATTTTTTCAGACGTTTGCAACAATCTACGAGACAATTGTTACCCTTAAAAGCTGCGGGCAAAAAGTGCGTATTTAAGTGGTTATCTGCCCGTTCTATTTAATAGCAAAAAGTCTTAAGTCATGCATGTAATTTAGAAAGTTTTAAGTTCGGTAAGTATCTATAGGATGTGGAACATATTATTTTTCAATTTCAACATAACCTACAATCGACAAAACAAAAAATTTAAAATTGATAGTTCTATCTAAATTCAACTCATTCTACTTACGATTTGCATCGGTCCAACACAACCCAAACAAATCATATTTTAGCAAATGTTCTTAGAATTAAAATAAAAGGAACAACTTGAGATGTATTTACTTTTGGCCTCCATACCTAGTAGCCATGGAGCCACAGCGTCATTCTCCTTGGCCGACTTGATAATCGTTTCCGGTAGTGGTAGCGAGTGTCTCACCATTGCTCCGTACAGTCCATACTCGGCCATAATAGTGCTGCGGCCCCAACACTTTTCAGTCTTTCGCCATTTAGCCCGACGGTTTTGAAACCAAACCTTAAAAATGCAAAAAAAAAAAAATGAATTTAAAAAATTTCCCAAAATAAATATATTTAGACAGATGCACGTAAGCGTGACATTTTTATATCTTAAAGCGCCAAAAATTACAGCTATATGCAAATTTCGTTCGTTGGTAACTTTTTCACTCGTCTGAAGGGTGAATATTGTGCAGTCAAAGAGAAAACAGCAGAGGAAAAAACAGGACATTAGGACCAAAAGTCATCTCATACAAGTGCGGAAACATGTAAATACAACAACAAAGTAGGTATCATCCCCCACACTTTGGGAAACAAAAAAAAATGAATAAAAATATTTGTTTGATGGGCCGAGAGACAATAGAACAAAACGGTGGAATCCTTTAGCTGGTCGTCGTAGTAGTCGTCGTTGTCGTTGTCGCTGTCATCGTTACACGTTTAACGATTCCCTGAATCAGTTTAATGTCCTGGAAGATAATCTAATTTGGTCACTTATATGCGAAGATTTGCTATTTTGTATTACTTCACGTTGGCAGACGAGCTCGACTACCCGGCTTAAGGGTTGGCGCAGTGCTCAGAGAGGTTGACATTAGCATGTAATTGAGTGATAGCAGCATGTGGATGAGCAATAAATGCAAATTTTACAATTTTTCACCCTCGAATGTTGAATAAGTGAATTTTTATAAACTTTTGTGTTTTGTTTTTAAACGGAGGAAAATTTAATTTTATGATTATGCACGACAGGATGTGGGTGAATGCAGGACAATATATTATTTCACTAACTATTCCAATGATTGTAAAAAAAATGGAGAACTCGGGCATGGTTTTTACGAACATTAATGGTGCTGAGAAAATTTCACTCTTCACTTTTTCTGTGTTAAAAACTTTTAAAGTGTGCAAAAAAATAATCTGACGAATTTCTTAAAAGGAAAAGTATACCGTTTAACCCATTAAAGACGTCTGTTCCTATATGGTCACATTACTAGTGACCATGTTGAGCACTTATAAGGAGATATCGCCACTCGCTGGTATTAGTGCAACTTAGTATGCATTGACCCGTTTGCTGAGATACAATTTGAAACTCAATCAAACAGATACTATTAACAGATACATTAAGCTAACAACTACCGGTGAAGCTCTAGAGTATTTGGAGGACATGTTGAATTCAGTTGTTGACGACAATGTATTTCCGAGCACACTGATTCTTCTTCAAGTAACTATCCAAAAAAAAAGATGCATTTCAATGGAAGGCTGATATCAAAGGAACTACTAGACCAATATTTCCAGCTCCAGATTATAGAGATTGTAGCCTTCCTGCGTAGGATATGTTCGAATGCTGTTTCGACAATGAGATTTTGCAAATGATCGCCGAAAAAAGCAATGAATATTTTTTTTTTTTTTTTTTATAATTTACACGTACTCAAGGGGTTGAATACCCTTTATATGTTACCATAGTACGAGCGTTAGAGAAGGGGAAGAAAGAGAGGATAGGAAAGATTTTTGGATGTAGTGGAGACTTAAACTCCATGGGTGGTGTCCGAACTAGCTTCGGGGAGTCACTTTTTCTTGTGTTCGTTAAATTTGAAGAAATTCAAGATGGTGTGCATACTTTTAGGTATTACACCGACCTTTTTATTTCTTTTAAATTAAAGTGAAATGGATTTTGGTTGGGATTGAACGCGCAACCTTCCACTCAACAGACGAACACATTACCACTACACCGCGGCCACCAGAATCCAGAGATAACTCCAAATGAGTTAAGGGGTTATTATTGGTATAAGTGACCGGATATTCACAACTTGGGGACATGAAGTCATACTGGTGCAAGGACGGTGACTTGTATTTATATTCAGATGATAGCTACGGCAACGAGCCGAGATCACTTTACCACCATCTCAAAATTTATTCACTTTGCTGCTCCTACCTCCATGAATCATACGGACAAAATGTAGAAATTACTACCAGTATCCGACCGGCTCATTAGAAACTGTCAAAAAAAAAAAACGTTCATCCGGAGCAAGATCTATCTTACGACGAGTCCATGATAGCATACTATAGTCGCCATGGATGCAAGCAGTTTATTCGCGGAACACCGGTACATTTTGGGTACAAAGTTTGGTGTTTGAATAAACCACTAGGGTACCTGGTATATTTTGAAATATACCAGGGCAAGAACCTTCCAATCAACCCTGTTTTGGAAACCAAATTTGGAAAATGTCGCCCCCTTACTGGAAATGATTCACGCCATGGCCCCTAGAATTGAAGGGTCTTCCATATCGGGGTTTTCCAACAGGGACGCTACAAAAGTTGAGCGACAGGGACAGCAAATGACGCCATATTTCTTGCCGCTATTTTGACATTTCTCTTCAGTAAGGTTTGCCATTTCATGATGGAAAGATATACGATCCAACAACGAGTCGAAATTATGAAAATTTACAACCGAAATTCGGAGTCAGTGGCCTCAACGTTAAGAGCGCTACGTACAATTTATGGTCGTCATAATCGTCCTAGCAGATCAACAATTGAGCGTCTAGTTTGAAAAATCTAGAAAAATTTGAATCCACAGACACAGTACAAAATGTTCCCGTGCCAGTGAGACAAGTAAGTGCCCGTATTGTCGAGAATATTGCTGCCGCTGAGGCTTCAGTTGAAGAAAGCCCAAATGTGTTTCAAACACGTCGTTCACAAGCGTTGAGCATCTCTGTGACGTCGTTGTGGCGAATTTTGCGAAAAGATCTTATCCTACATCCTTACAAGATTAAATTGACGCAAGAACTGAAGCCCATTGACCACCAGAAGCATCGTATGTTCGTGAATTGGGCTGAGCAACAACTTGAAAATGATTCCGATTTTCATCGAAAAATCATCTTCAGCGATGAGGCTGATTTCTGGCGGAATGGCTTCGCCAATAAACAAAATTTGCGGTATTGGTCAGGCAGCAATCCACACATCACGTACTCCATGAGTTATCAATGCATCCCGAATAAATTACGGTTTGGTGTGGTTTATGGGCCGGCGGCTTCATTGGGCCGTACTTCTTCCGTGATGATCAAGACCGGCACGTTACTGTGAACGGGAATCGCTACCGTTCAATGATAACCGAATATTTTTGGCCCCAATTGGATGATATGGACTTGGAGCAAATGTGGTTCCAACAGTACGGCGCCACAAGCCACACAGCGAATGCCACAATCAATTTATTGGAAACCAAGTTTGGAGAACGTGTTATCTCACGAAATGGTCCAGTCGCTTGGCTGCCTCGGTCGTGCGATTTGACGTCCATAGACTATTTCCTGTGGGGCTACGTCAAGTCTATGGTCTATGCCAACAAGCCAGCGACGATTGGTGAACTTCGTACCAATATCGAACGTGAAATTGCAGCAGTATCGGCCGATTTATGCTTGAAAACCGTCGAAAATGGGGTTCAGCGTCTGGACTTCTGCAAGCGTGCCCGTGGTGGCCATGCAAGAAAAAATCGAGTTCCATATATAATGGCATCGAACGTACTTTCACAGGAATAAAGAATTTTATTGATATCCAGAACCGTTTTTGTTTTATTTAAAAAAAACTTTTGTAGCGCTCTTATCGAAAAACCCTTTACTTCGATAATCTCTTTACTGGAATTCCTATGCTCTCTTACTTGAATCATTTGGGCTATGATGCTACAGGAACCATAAGAGAAATAAAAGTCTGACGGAATTGTCCATTAACTCAAAATGATCAAGTGAAGAAGATGCCAAGGGGTACTCAAGTCACTACTCGAAGACTATATCCAAATTGGGCATTTCAATTACCAAATCTTTGTGTTGCATCAACCATATTTAGAGCAAATCCTGTCGGAAAAGCTAAACGTTAGTCACGTGAGACGTTCACCCACATCCCCGTTTCTAGACCTAACGTCTTGAGAAAACTATACCAAAGCTATGAGTTGAACCAATAGAATGGACCAAAACATATCGTATTTTCGTATATCCACCCGAAGGAAGAAGTGGTGGTGGTCACTTTTTACTATTTATTGATGTAGGTATTCAGAATGCTTGGATCCTCCATAGGAAAGGTGGAGGAAACGTTTCCCATAAACAATTTCGGCGAAATATCGCAACGCACTACTGCCGATCGTACGCGTATTCAGAAGTCCAAGAAAAAATACATCATTTCGGATACTGACGTAAGATTCGACGGATTGAGTCATCATGCAACACGGCAGCGATGCGCCTACCAATTTTATAGGCTACAAGTCCGATTAACCACTAAAGATAAAACGAAACATTGTACATAACAATAATACGGGAATAGCATAACGCAATTAACTGCAATGAGGTTCTTCCTTATATGCCAATGGAGGGCAACCTTTGTGTAATGCCAGTGCAGGGTAACCTTTCGCCCAACATTCGGTCATCCTTCTTTTCAATCGCCTCAGTTGAATGCAGAGCCCCATGGCTTCATAAACTCCGCAACTGATGTAGTTGTCTTAGGCCCTTCACCATCTCCAATTCTACAAAGAGAATAGCGATCTCTATCGTCAGAGCTAGTTACTTTATATGGACCTAGAAAAAGAGGTTTTAATTTGTTACCGGGTCCGAATTGGGTCCGCTTTATAGCAACGATACCATTAACAGAATATGGGTTTTGCGTTTTTTCGCCTTAAATTATATGCCATTCTCATCTCGTCCTGCACCTTATTGATTTGAGCTTTCGCTTCTGCTCTTAAGAGATGTCTGCTTCTTTCAAACACGGCAATTGTTTCCTCTTGAAGAGTCTCCAGCAGCTTCACATCTTCTTTTTGTCTCTTCTTCACTCCCATGAGAACCTCAAATGGTGAAGTGTTGATAGAACGTTGAAAAGTTGAATTCAAGACACGTTGCACTTTTTGAACGTGTTTGTACCAATGATCTGGAATCTCTTCTGACAATTTTTTTAAACATTGGAATGACAATTTGGTGTACCCTTTCAACTTGTTCGATGGAACGCGGAACACCCTTCGTAATAAGATGGTGATTTCTACCTTCGGTATCGCAGAATTCCTTAAACGCCTGTGACGTAAACGCTGCACCTCGATCTGTCACTATAATTTTTGGATTATCAAAAATAGCTTGTTGACTTTTCAGCCTTCTTTAAAACCTCTGTACAGAATTCGTTGACTTTTTTGGATACAACCAAACGAATTTTGAAAATCCATCAGTCACCGAAAAAATATATAGGGTGGCGCACGAATCGTGCTACAAAAATAAAACGTAATAACTTTTTTTCTGTTTGAGTAATCGGCTTATTTTTTTTTTTATTTTGTAGGTTACTATTTAGATTTATAAAAATGGATGCTTGGGATACGGAGAAAAGAATTTGGATAGTGCAACGGTACCATGCTTTGCAGTCCGTCATTTCCGTCCAAAGGGAATTTAGGCGGGAGTTTGGCGGTAATCCCCCGAGTAGATGGACCATTATGAGGTTTGTAAACATGTTTGCCGAATCTGGAAGCATCGCACGAAGGCCTTACAATCGAGATGCCAATGGTCGGGTTCAGGATACAATCGCAGCAGTAGCATCTGCAATACAGGCCAATCCGAGCGTTTCGACCCGAAACTTATCGGGGCAAATCGGAGTTAGTAGACGGTCATTACAACGGATACTTCATGACGATTTAAACTTGTTTCCGTACAAAGTCCAAATTACTAGCAAGTTAAACCCTCAGGATTTGCCTGTTCGCCTGGAATTTTGCCAAAAAATTATATCAATGGCCGAAGGAGACAACACATTGATCAATTGTTTGTTCATGTCTGATGAGGCCCATTTTGATCTTAACGGCAATGTAAACAAGCAAAATTGCCGTATATGGAAAGAGTCTAATCCAGAAATGCTCCATAAGACGGAACTGCACCCAGAACGAGTCACTGTGTGGTGCGCAGTTTCATCAAGGTGTATTGTCGGGCCGTACTTCTTTGAAGAAAACGGTGTAACCGTTACTGTCAATGGGGACCGTTATTTAAAGATGTTGAGGGAGCTTTTTTACCCAGAACTGCGCCGAAGACGTATACCATTCAACAGCGTTTGGTTTCAGCAAGATTGAGCAACTGCACATATAGCCAGACCAGTTATGGCGGAGCTAAACAAAAAATTCGCAAACAAATTAATTTCTAGGAACTCCACTCTTCGCTGGCCCCCAAGGTCACCTGACCTGACTGCACCAGACTTCTTTTTATGGTGTTATGTCAAGCAAGAGGGGTATAAAACGAAGCCCAGGAATTTAACTGAATTAAAGCAGTCCATAACGACGATAATTTAGGCGATCCCAACTTCAACTCTTCAGGCCGCAATGAATAATTTTTTTATCAGGTGCCGCATATGCGTGGGAGAGCGTGGAGGTCATTTGCGATCTATAATCTTTAAAAACAACTAACTATTTAAAATAAAATTTAATTTTCTAACCAATAAAAAAATGAAATACGTCGATTAAAAAAAAAGTTCTTGGAATTTCTTATTGTAGCACAATTGGTGCGCCACCCTGTATTTGTACTGCTTGCATGTTGCTGTCGTTGGCCGCAGATGATCCACATGGTAAGCACACAGAGGATCTCCCTTTTCAACAGGGCTTAGGAAGACTTCTTTTTTACCACGTTTCCTTTCCACTAAAATGCAGGAAACACAAGAGCTTACACAGCGCATGACTTTTTCGTGAAGATTTTTGATAAAAAATTCACGATTGAGAATATCTTCCATCTTCTTGGAAGCTATGTGACCATTTTCGTGAATGTTACGAATGACTTCGGGTTGTAGGATATCAGGAACAACCAATAATTTTTCTCCCTTAACCTGCGTATACAAAACACCATTAATAACTACAAGGTGGCGCAAAAGTAATCCTCTTATCAGAAAATGCTATAAATTTTGCGATTGGCCCCTAATGTCAGTTCTGTTTTGACATTTGTGTAGTAAACACATGCGAAATATACGTTAACAAACAATGTTACGCTACACTGCTCCAGAACGCGGAATATTGGTGACTGAGCAATAATCGGTCGGTGACTTTGGCACAACGTGAATTTCGTCGCAGATTTCCTAGCCGTCCAACGCCTACTGGTGAAACACTGCGACGTTTAGCCGCTCGCCTCGAAGAGACTGGCACAACACGAGATGCTGCCAGGCGTGCCAGACCCCGGAGTAGCCGTTCTGCAGAGAATATTGCTGCTGTAGCCGAAGATGTCATGGAAGCGCCGTCGACATCGACCAGACGACGTGCCACGCAAATGGGTATCAGTCGACGGTCTTTACAGCGAATTTTGGTACAAGATTTGAAGATATTTCCGTACAAAGTCCAGACGGTGCATCAGCTGTTAGCTGCTGACCGCCAATCGCGTCTAACATACGCTCAAGCCATCCTTAATCACCACCAAGAGGAAGATGATTTTTCATCAAAAGTAATCATGAGTGATGAGGCCCATTTCCATCTTAGCGGGTACGTAAATGAGCAAAATTTACGCTTCTGGGGCACTGAAAATCCGCGTGTAACCCACGAAGAGCCATTACACCCGCTCAAAGTCACTGTATGGTGTGCTGTTTTCGCTGGAGGAGTCATCGGACCTTTTTTCTTCGAAGACGTCGCGGGCCAAACAGTTACTGTGAATGTTGAGCGCTACAGAGCAATGATCAACGAGTTCTTTTTGCCGCAACTTGGTGAAATGGGATTGGAAAACATGTGGTTTCAACAGGACGGTGCAACGGCACACACTGCACGTGAAAGTATGCTGAAGGACGCATTTCCCGGGCGCCTAATCTCCCGTTTTGGCGATTTGCACTGGCCAGCAAGATCGCCTGATTTGACCGCTCCAGACTTCTTTTTGTGGGGCTTTTTGAAGTCGCGGGCTTATGTCAACAAGCCTCAGACTCTTGCAGCTCTTAAAGACAATATCCGTCAAGAATGTGAGTACCTATCGCCGGAAGTTTTGGCCAAAGTGATGGAAAGTGCCATAAAAAAAGGGCTCAAATGACAATCAACTGTGGCGGCGGCCATTTACATGACATCACATTCTCGACTTGATGTAAAAAAAATTAAAAGACCAAATAAAAATAATCCACAAGAAGAATCAAAGTTTTTTCATTTTTTTTTTCAAATTACAGCCAAAAAACATCGGAAGGTTATTTTTGCGCCACCTTGTACATAACGGTCATAATCCGCTTGCGATTTTAACGCCAACTTTATCGCTTGGATCGAATCATCCGCTTCCTGATGATCCCGGATGAGTTTAGTTACAACAGGTTCCGCAAAAAGGACTGGATTTCTCTATAGTGCTTCCACATGCGTCATGCTTGTACCACTTCGATGCTCTACAGTGTACTCCAATTCTTCCAGGAACATTGTCCATCTTGCTATTTTTGGCGACAAATATTTTTTCTTTAACGTTTTTGTAAACTGTGATGCGTTGGAGTACACTGTAGAGCATCGTCCGCTACCAGCTTGAAACTAGTTCCCAGCAAATAAACTCTAAATTTTGGTTAAGGCATAAATGACGGCTAGCACTTCGACCTCGTAGCTACAGTAGTTCTTTTCAGCAGGTGATGTTTTTTTTTTTGCTCATAAAATAAAAAGGGTGCAAATCCTTTTCATAGATTTTTCGCTGCAGCAGTATGGCTCCAAATCCATCGATACTTGCGTCGATACTTGCGTCAGTATGCACTTCGGTTACCGAAGTAGAATCAAAAATACGTAGAACAGGATTAGACGAAAGTAAATATTTTAAATGAGCAACGGATTGCTTTTGCTAACTACCAAAATATTTTTTTTTTATTTTTGAGCAACAGATCTGTAAGAGGTTTTGCGATTAATCGCATGAATTGGTATGAATTTTCTAAAAAAAATCTACTTAGTCCTAAAAAGCTTTGTATCTGCTTTACATTCGATGGTTCCGGAAAATGTTGTACGGCCAAGATCTTTCCTGGAGAAGGCCGTATTTGACCATCTTCAATGACATGTCCAAGGAACTCCACACATCGTTTTAAAAATCTGCACTTTCTCCAAATTATTTCCAAACCTTTTCGTGCTGCTGCATCCAACACCTTCTCTAAACATTGCATGCCTTCTTCTTTGTCCTTGCTTGGCAAGATCAGATCATCCATCTACAGAATGACAACTTTTTGTACTACTAAATCTTTGAACACACGTAGTTTATGAATCGTTGGAAACTTGCAGATGAATTGCACATGCCAATAGGAGTTCTAAGAAACTCGTACTGACCCCAGGGTGTCACGAAAGATGTAAATTTCCTTGATTCTTCTGCTACGGGAACGTCGAAAAGTCCATTGCGTAAGTCCAGAACTGAAAATATAGACGCACCTGATAGCTGGTCAAGCTGATCTTCAATTAGTTCCATTGGAAAACGGTCTTAAATAATTTTTTTTTGTTAAGTCTTCTGTAATCAATACAGACTCGCATGCTGCCGTTCTTTTTTCTGACCATTACTACAGGACTAGCGAAATCCGAGCTACTTAGAGTTTATCCAATCATTTACCTGCTTTGGTAATTCGGCACTTTCCCTTGGCGACAAGCGTCGGGGCCTCGAATACACCTACGTCTCATAAGTTAATAAAATTTTTGTTTGAATAGGAGTTTCCACGGTTTTCTGAGGAAAATAATTTTCGACCAGATTTGTAGTTTTCACTTTCTCATATGAACTTAGCTCTCCATCCACATCATCTCCATCTATGTAGGACACGTTCATAATTTCTTGCATGTTATCTGTTACCTGTTCTGGACCTAAAGTCCATTTTGAAATTGTAAGGCCTTTAGGACTCACTCCCATAGCAGCGTTTGATAGAAGTTCCTGTCCAATAATAATTTTAACATGAGATGAGCAGTCTGGAATAATATAAAACATGCAAACAAATAATTGATTATAGATAAGTACTTGCAACTCTATACAACCAATAGGAATAACACCTTTTGCTCCAAGGCCACCAAGTGTTTTAGAAGTCCTAAAGAATGTTGATTTTCCTGTTTCCGAATAAGCATATTTACTTACTTAAGTGGCGCTACAGTCCGGAATGAACCTGGGCCTCAACCAACATGCCTCTTCAATTAGCCCAGTCCTTAGCTAACTGCCTCCAGTTGCGCACTCTAAGTTGGTTGAGGTCGGTTTCTACTTGTGTGCGCCACTTAAGGCGAGGTATTCCTCGCGTCCGACGTCTGGCTGGGAATCGAAGACTCTGCGAGCCGGAGTATTGGTGTCCATTCGTTCTACATGTCCTAGCCATCTTAAACGTCCAATGCGGAGTTTTTTGACAAGGGGCATGTCGCTGTACAGCTCGTATAGTTCTTGGTTGAATCTTCGTCTCCATAGCCCGTCAACGCAAACGGGACCGAAGATTTTTCGAAAAATTTTCCTCTCGAATCGACCAAGGATTTCTTCATCCGATTTTGATATGGTCCAGGCTTCAGCGCCGTAGGGCAGGACTGGGATGATCAGGGTTTTATATAAGATCTCCTTAGTAGTTCGAGTGAGGGCTTTACTACTAAATTGCCTTCTTAGCCCGAAGAAACAGCGGTGGGCAAGAGTAATTCTTCGTTTAATTTATGACGAGATGTTGTTGTCAGAGTTAATAGCGGAGCCGAGATAGGTAAAGTCCCGTACTACCTCAAAGTTATATCTGTCAATGGTGACGTTCTGTCCAATTCGTCGATGTTGTGTGTCCTTTCGTGTTAACAGCATATACTTCGTCTTGCCCTCATTTACTTCTAAGCCCATTTTTGCCGCTTCCTTCTCTATACAAGCAAACGTGGCTATCACATCACGTTGGGTCCTATCAATGATGTCAATATCGTCGGCGTATGATAGTAGTTGTACAGATTTTTGGGAAATTGTGCCTCTGGTGTTGGCTCGTGAGTTTTGCACAATCCTCTCAAGCATCAGATTGAAGAAGTCGCATGACAGCGCATCACCTTGCCTAAATCCTTTTTTGGTATCGAATGTGTCAGTGAGGTCGTTTCCGACCCTGATGGAGCAGCGAGAATTCTCCATCGTCATCCTACACAAACGGACGAGTTTGGGCGGTATACCAAAACTAGACATGGCTCTGTATAGTTCGTCTCTATAAATGCTGTCGTATGCGGCTTTGAAATCGATGAATAGGTGGTGGGTATCGATTTGGACTTCTTGGATTTTCCAGGATCTGCCTAAGTGTAAAGATTTGATCGGTTGTGGACCTTCCTGGCCACAAACCACACTGATTAGGGCCGATCAGGTTGTTGGTAAACGGTTTCAGGCGTTCACATACTATGGCAGATAGAATTTTGTAGGCGATGTTGAGGAGACTTATGCCTCTGTAGTTGGCACAGCTTAGAGGGTCTCCTTTTTTGTGGATCGGGCAAACGATGCTAAGGTTCCATTCTTCAGGCATACTTTCTTCCGACCAGATTTGGTTTATGAGTTGGTGGATGTTACTTACCAAGTCATCTGCGCCGGCTTTATAAAGCTCGGCGGGAAGGCCGTCATTTCCGGCAGCCTTATTAAGCTTCAGTTTAGATATTGCTATCATCACTTCACTCAGGTCGGGTGGTTGGCAGTTTTCGCTGTCGTTGCCAATATTGAATGGTTCGTTCTGCCTGACAGCGAAATGTTGTTCGTCATCGCCGTTTAGCGGTCTGCAGAAGTGGTTCTCCCATATCCTTAGCTTCGACTGTGACTCAACTACGATATTTCCTTGTTCATCTCGACAGGATTCTGTTCGAGCCTTGTATCCTTGGCTTTGACGTTTTACACTTCGGTAAAACTTGCGAACATCTTTCCTGGAGTGGCACCTCTCTATATCCTCGATCGTGCGCTTTTCTTCCTCTTTTTTCTTCTTTCTAAAAAGCCGGTGTTCTTCCCTTCTTCTCTGCCTATAGAGCTCAACGGCAGCTCTCGTCTTCACCTGCAGCTTAGCCTTGTAGCCTCGTTCTTGACTGCGAGCATCTGTTGGCATTCCTCATCAAACCAGGGGTTTCTTGCTTGTGGGCGCGAGAAATTGCGGCTGATCTAATCGCTTATTGGCATCGTTTCCATAGTTCTTCGATATTCGATGCTGGTGGTATGGTGTTAATCGAGAGGTTTAGGGATACGCGTTGCGCGAAGGTCTTGGCGGTTTCTTGCGATTGCAGTCTTTCGACATTAAATTTTGTTTACAGTATTTCTGGATTGTTGTGGCGTAGTGGATATTCGCATTCTAACCTTGGCTGCAACAAGGTAGTGGTCCGAGTCGATGTTAGCTCCTCGGAATGTTCGGACATCCAAAATACTAGATGCGTGACGCTTGTCTATCGCTATGTGATCAATTTGATTGACATTGACATTGACATCACAGTAATTCGCACATGAATGCATCGAACTACAGACACATAACAGCACTGGCGACTGAGGCCATCGGCTGGTACAGGTCAAGACATTAATACAACAGAGAGAGACAGATAGACACATAGAAGGAAATACATATAACATAAACCTACGTGGCACAGAGGAGGAGACATAGATTTATATGGTCTCATATTATCTCACAGGTGGCCTCAGATAAGCTGGCAATTTTCGTAGAAAACAAATGCTGCCGAAGCTGGGGCTTGAACCCGCAGCATTTGGCTTAGCAGTCAACTACGCATTCCTCTGAGCCATGGCCACCTGCAATTTGATTGACCGAATAAGCATGCTTAGTTATAATATTTAATGCACTTCCTGTGTCAATCAGGGCAGTGAAATCTACTCCTTTAATTAATATTTTGATTTGTGAAAACGATTCATGTCACTGACCACATTAGTATGAGCCTTTTGTTCTGTTTCACCTGCATTTTTGTTTCCAGCGTTGGCTTCAGATAATTTAGCTTTACACTTTGCAGCAAAGTGCCCACGAAGACCACACTTCCAGCATTTTCCACGTGCTCTATTGTCACTACTGTCATCCACTTTTTTTTCTCTGCGTT
Source organism: Rhingia rostrata (assembly GCA_949824845.1). NCBI lineage: Eukaryota > Metazoa > Arthropoda > Insecta > Diptera > Syrphidae > Rhingia > Rhingia rostrata. The sequence continues at coordinate 134,543,670 of OX463755.1, read as the reverse complement.
CTCCATTTCCACCAGTTCCACGATCCAACTTCTTCGAACTACAGTTATTCGTGCCCCTACATGCAATCATTTTTTCATAGCAATCCAATTTAATCTTAAATTCCCTCAATGTCCAGTGGTTGTAACTCTTACTACGCATCAACTGTGCTTATTTGTATTTCCAAATGGTAACCATCGGATACTGGTCTCATTCAATCGGATTTGACTTGCTAAACGATAATATCTAGTGTTGATAAGAAGACGAAAACCCTCAACACTATATAAACAGCCTGGTCAAAATGGCACGGAATATCCGGTCTGCTGTCGAACCAAGATGGGCTCAGGGGTGCGATGGTTAGTGCAACAAACTTTTGCGCAAAAAGTCTGGGTTCGATTCCCAGCCATAGCAAAACATAAATGCTTTTCACTGGCCCTCCTCTCGTGATGATCTGACAAATCATCCAAAGTATCAACAGCTTAACTCAAATTCGCCGTTCGGAGTCGGCATAGAACAGGAGGTCTTCCCATCGTGCAAAAAATACACACGCACACATGAATGGTTATGAGAAATCTCAGCCCTGGATACTAACGAGCCTGTTGCGCCAAAAAATTGAATTTTTTTTCTAATTTGTCGAACCTAGACGAGCTGCTTCGTGATATACGGATAAAAGGTTATTTAGAAACCTTAAGGGTAAGTCAGACCCCTTGAGCAGAAATTATAGCGGATGAACTGAAAGGCCAAGGGCAGCGCTCAATCCCGTAGTGGATACTGATGGCCCCGTGTTCTAGCGGTATCTTATAAATTGGAACTGTCCCTCCAGGTTGGGGGGTTGTGCTTTGGGCTAACTACCCATCCAAGGAAAAACCCATTGTTGTGAATCAACCAATAGCCTCGGAAGGTACTGATTTTATTGTTGACGACCCAGTTAAAAGAATAAAGGAAATCGACGTTCATATCTGCACCTGGAATGTGAGAACAAATAACAGAAGAGGAACAAGCGAACAACTAGCGAGAGCCCTAACCTGCTATAAAGCAGACATTACTACCATATAGGATGGGCTAAGCAAAATGAGGATGAAAAACTGTGACATCTACTACAGACCGTGTTATAGTGAGCAGAAACAGCGACTATTCGTTATAAGTGCCAGCCTTAGGCTTAAGACACTAGCGAACGCATTGTAACAATTCGCATTAAGGCCGAATTCGCGAACGAAAGCTTTATATGCACTCACGCAGGGAAGGAGGAAGAAGATGGTTTAACAGAAGGTAGTTTCTAAATGCTCCTTGACAAAACCTATGAGCGACTACCGACGTACGATGTTAAAATCGTGTTGGGAGATTTTAACGCAAAGGTAGGAAGCTACCACATCTTTAGCAGTATTGTTGGAAAATACAGCCTACGCGACAACACGTCTGACAACGGACTTAAGCTTATTGACTTCGCTACGAAATGCCACTATAGCCAGCACACGGTTTCCTCACCATGATATCGATAAGAGGACATGGCGGTCAAACGGTCAACCTTGCGATAGACAATGGGCACGCATCCAGTATTTTGGATGTACGAACATTCTGAGGGGCTTACATCGACTCGGACCACTACCTTGTTGCAGCCAAAATAAGAATGCGGATATCCATCACTCCACAACGATCCAGAAGTATTTTGAAAACATTTGATATCAAAAGACTGCAATCGCAAGAGACCGCTAACCTCTCGATTAACACCATATACCAGCATCGAATGTCGAAGAACAATGGCAACGATGCCAATAAGCCATTAGATCAGCCGCAACTGATGTGCTAGGTTTCTCGACCCCACCACCAAGAAACCCCTGGTTTTATGAGGAATGTCGACAGATGCTCGCAGCCAAGAACGAGGAATACAAGTTGCAGGTGAAGACGGGCTGCCATTGATCTCAATAGGCAAGGAAGGGTACTACAGGAAAAAAAAGAGCAAGAAAAACGCGCTATCAAGGACATAGAGAGGTGCCACTCCACGAATGATGTTTTCTTAAGATTTACCAGAGTGTACCATGGTGTGTCAAAGGATTCAAGGCTCGAACAGAATTCTATCGAGATGAACATGGAAATATCGTAGTTGAGAGACAGTCGATGCTGAGAACAGGGAAGAACCAAATTGTTAGCGCTTTCATCTGGGAAACTTACCTTTAGCTGATAGGGAAACTTACCTTTAGCTAGTTTTGGTTCACGAGTATTATATTATTATCCCCTCACGCATATTTGCAGAAGATTCTTCTAACCCCCACCCGAGGACGCGTCCTATGGGAGACTAAAATCTCGACACGGTGGTTACCAATGGAAAGTAAAGTAAGCCCTTCATCTCAGATTCTATCCATGTTTTACAATACTCAACTATTATACATTTGCATGGGCCTAGTTACACTTTTTGAAGACCGATTGGGACTTCCAAGGAATAGAAAATTATAGAAGCTTCGCATGACAGTTGTATATTTGAGGTGTTGTTACTTAAAGGTGGGTTAGGCTTTGTTTTCCAGAGCACTTTCCATGAGCCAATACCCATACAAGCATTTAACTCTCCTGAGAGTGGCTATATCAAGTGAAGGGTCGTTGACGCTCGGTTAAGTCGCAAAGCTTGTATAGCTATGTTCGGGCCCACCGCGATTAACTTTGCCATAAAGACGTGCACCTTTAGGAGATAGGTTTTGATTTAGTAAAGTCGCAACACTTATGTTATGCTATTTTGTATCGTCTGCCTCTAAGAGGTAGTTGCCTCATCTCGAAATATCGCAAAAGCGGTCAATCTGTGCTGGCAGAGAAGTTGTAACGGGTGATTTTTTAAGAGGTTTAGAACTTTTTAAAAAAAAAAAACACAAAAAATTCGAAAAAATGAATGAAATATTTATTTGAATCGATAGTTTGAACCTTGCAATTTAATGTTTAAAGATAATTTCATGCAAATGTTGACCGCGGCTGCGTCTCACGTAGCCCATCCGCTGAGTCCAATTTTGGCATACTCTTTCACACATATCGGCCGGTATCTCACGAATGAATGCATGGATGTTGGCTTCCAGTGCGTCAATCGAAGCGGGCTTGTCCCTATAGACATTAGCCTTGACATACCCCCACAAAAAATAATCTAATGGTGTCAAATCGCACGATCTAGGCGGCCAATTGACCGGCCCGAAACGTGAAATTAACTGTTCACCAAACTCGCCTCGCAATTGCGCCATTGTTTCGCGTGCTGTGTGGCATGTGGCACCGCCTTGTTGAAACCACATATCATCCAAGTCAAGAACTTCCATTTCGGGCAAAAAAAAGTTTGTTATCATCGCTCGGTAGCGTTCACCATTGACAGTAACGCTGCGATTCGCATCATCTTTGAAGAAATATGGCCCAATAATGCCACCGGCCCATAAACCGCACCAAACAGTGGCTTTTTCGGGATGCATTGGTAGCTGTTGCAATGCTTCTGGCTGACCTTCACTCCAAATGCGGCAATTTTGCTTATTTACGTACCCATTCAACCAAAAATGAGCCTCATCGCTGAACACAATTTTTCGATAAAAAAGCGGATCCTCGGCCAGCTTTCCAAGAGCCCATTCACCAAAAATTCGGCGTTGTGGTAGGTCGGCTGGCTTTAGTTCTTGCACCAGCTGTATCTTAAAAGGCTTTACGCCCAAATCCTTCCGCAAAATTTTCCACGTAGTGCTGTAACAAAGGCCTAACTGCTGGGAACGGCGCCGAATCGACATTTCGCGGTCTTCTGTCACACTAGCTGATACGGCCGCAATATTTTCTTCACTACGCACAGTACGTAAACGTGTTGGTGGTTTAATGTCCAACAAAGTAAATTTGGTGCGAAATTTGGTCACAATCTTCCGAATAGACTGCTCAGAAGGTCGAGAATGCCGATCATAAAATGGAAGCAGCGCGCGATGAACATTTCGTACCGAGCACGAATTTTGATAGTAAAATTCAATAATTTGCAAGCGTTGTTCATTTGTAAGACGATCCATGGTTAAATTGCAAACCAAACTGAAGCTGTTTGACAGTGACACAAGGTACTAAACACACGTCAGCTGTCAAAACCAGTGTTGCCAAAACCAAACCAGCTAAAAAATCACCCGTTACATCCTGCGTTTCATGTTGTAGAATCTTCAAAGTAGTCTTCAATTTCTACATTTCCAGCTGAATCGGAGTAGATAAAAAATATTAAAGTTTTGTTAATCCATGACGCTCGGATTTTAGTCCTCAAATAATGGTGTTCTTGTGAAAAGCATTGTCGACTTAATGCCTGAGTAGTTTGGGGGAGTAGTTTGCAACTAGCCATCCTATTTTGATGAAGGTTTTTAGAACATTGCATTGCTTGGACTGAGGACGTTTGCATATAGATTGATGTGTAATGTGCGAACTTGCCAAACTTAACATAGTCGGTTTTTCTTTTTCCTCATCCTTCCGGGTTTCAAAATATGATTCCTTACATTAATCTTGAGTCAGAAAGAACAGTCGTACTTGCCTTTGTCCGAACAACAACCTCAAACAAAGGATGCACCCTCTCTCGGATTCCAAACTCGCACCCAAAAAAAAAAAAAAAAAACAACACAAACCCAGACAAAAGCACATATCACTCATTATCTTATCAAATGTCAAACGAGTCCAATTATTGTAACGAAATTTCCATTTAACACGGCAGTTGCATGAGCACCAAACCTCCAATTTGATGACACTGCAGGTTTTCCGTTTCAGACTCGAGTGGTTGACGTGTGTATGGGTATAGGTTATACCTGGGTAGCCATTAACCTTTTTCATGTGTAAAATATAAAAACGAGATCAGAATTCCGCAGAACTAATTTGTACCCAACGGGAGTGAGGTCTCCAGATTTCTTCTCCTACATGGAGTCGTCAATGGTGGAATGACGACGCTATGTCTCACTTTCCATCGAGAATAATTTGTGGAGATCGTTGGTTGTGAGGGGAGGCAAAGGCGCAACGCAAGCCAACTAAAAATAAAAACCCGAGGGCATTCAACAAAACTTCTCTTCCTGTACATGCCCTTCGGCTGGAAATGCTGAAAATTACACGAATTTTCCGCTCGCTAACAAATGTGTAATTACACATACAAACCCGATGAATCAACTATCAAAATGATATGATCTTTTCTAGTTGAGTGCGTTTGCAGCCGCAGCGGGCTTGAGAATGCTTATTTAGGGCCGCATTTTAATTGGACACATTTAGTTATGGTAGAGGTGTGGATGCGAACAATTTGAAAGTTGAATTAGGTGAATTGTTTTGTTGTTGTACAGGGGGAATGTATTTTTAGGTCAATTATGTTTTTGCCAGTTTTGGAAGGGTGGCTGACCTGGGTAGAGTTTAGCAGTCTGTTCGACATTACACCATGGCTATTAGACGTGAGATAATTGTTCATGTACATATATGAATACGAGACGTCATCGATACTTAGGCCCGTTTGCTGATTCGGAACATAAATCTTATGCATAGCTAAGTTCCACATAAATTCTATGCGATACTTAAATGTATGTGAGTGGCACGAACAAATATATGTTCAACATAGTAAGCGACCACTTTTGAATTATAACTATCTTCAAGTCGGTTTCTGCAAACGTCAAATTATTGTTAGCTTTGGTTTGTTTCTGTTCAAACGTATTTTGCGGTACATATTTTGATTTGAAAAATGTCTGCAAATAAAAAAAGAAACCCAAATTTTTCGCAAAATGAAAAAACGCTTGGAACATTGTTACTTTAGCTTCCAATCACTTTTTTCACTTTTTTTTTTTTGTTCCACTCACTAAATTAAGCTAAAAATTTAGCAATTTTTTTTTTGTCGCTCTCAATTAGTTAAAAAGTTATTAAACAATGAAATTTCCAATAATCCCTATAGAAATCAACCAACTTTTGACAGTTCACACATAGCTGAATGATAAATATGAAGAAAAACATTCCAATGGAGCATTGCAAGATAGAAAAAAAAAATTACATATTTCCCAAAATGTAAAGAAATGTAAAAAACGTAAAAAAATTGTTAAAAAAAATTATTAACAATCATTAATTAATAATAAAAAATGACTAAACAAAATATCTTAAAAAAATGCCGTAACGAAAATTTAGACCCCCTCGAAGAATTTTTTAAATGTGCCGGCAAACTATACAACGGGCAAGAAGCAATTCCAGAACCATGTTCTAATGATTCTGACGATTCATCATAAATTGGTATAATATAATAAATAAATTAAATCCTAACTCAACAGTTTTTCTGTTAACCGGTACTCTGCGTGGCCCGCTTGGCGGGAACAAAGGATTTCAACTCTCTTTCTGTGGACAGTCCACGCTCACGCAACTTCGTTGCTCCGCTCAGGGTATTTAAAGTCGTCAGGCAGGCGCCTAAGTCAACAGTTTTTCTATTAAGCGGTACTCTGCGTGGCCCGCTTCGCGGGAACAAAGGATTTCAATTCTCTTTCTGTGGACAGTCCACGCTCACGCAACTTCGTTGCTCCGCTCAGGGTATTTAAAGTCGTCAGGCAGGCGCCTAAGTCAACAGTTTTTCTATTAAGCGGTACTCTGCGTGGCCCGCTTCGCGGGAACAAAGGATTTCAACTCTCTTTCTGTGGACAGTCCACGCTCACGCAACTTCGTTGCTCCGCTCAGGGTATTTAAAGTCGTCAGGCAGGCGCCTAAGTCAACAGTTTTTCTATTAAGCGGTACTCTGCGTGGCCCGCTTCGCGGGAACAAAGGAATTCAACTCTCTTTCTGTGGACAGTCCACGCTCACGCAACTTCGTTGCTCCGCTCAGGGTATTTAAAGTCGTCAGCCAGGCGCCTAAGTCAACAGTTTTTCTATTAAGCGGTACTCTGCGTGGCCCGCTTCGCGGGAACAAAGGATTTCAACTCTCTTTCTGTGGACAGTCCACGCTCACGCAACTTCGTTGCTCCGCTCAGGGTATTTAAAGTCGTCAGGCAGGCGCCTAAGTCAACAGTTTTTCTATTAAGCGGTACTCTGCGTGGCCCGCTTCGCGGGAACAAAGGAATTCAACTCTCTTTCTGTGGACAGTCCACGCTCACGCAACTTCGTTGCTCCGCTCAGGGTATTTAAAGTCGTCAGGCAGGCGCCTAAGTCAACAGTTTTTCTATTAAGCGGTACTCTGCGTGGCCCGCTTCGCGGGAACAAAGGATTTCAACTCTCTTTCTGTGGACAGTCCACGCTCACGCAACTTCGTTGCTCCGCTCAGGGTATTTAAAGTCGTCAGGCAGGCGCCTAAGTCAACAGTTTTTCTATTAAGCGGTACTCTGCGTGGCACGCTTCGCGGGAACAAAGGATTTCAACTCTCTTTCTGTGGACAGACCACGCTCACGCAACTTCGTTGCTCCGCTCAGGGTATTTAAAGTCGTCAGGCAGGCGCCTAAGTCAACAGTTTTTCTATTAAGCGGTACTCTGCGTGGCCCGCTTCGCGGGAACAAAGGATTTCAACTCTCTTTCTGTGGACAGTCCACGCTCACGCAACTTCGTTGCTCCGCTCAGGGTATTTAAAGTCGTCAGGCAGGCGCCTAAGTCAACAGTTTTTCTATTAAGCGGTACTCTGCGTGGCCCGCTTCGCGGGAACAAAGGATTTCAACTCTCTTTCTGTGGACAGTCCACGCTCACGCAACTTCGTTGCTCCGCTCAGGGTATTTAAAGTCGTCAGGCAGGCGCCTAAGTCAACAGTTTTTCTATTAAGCGGTACTCTGCGTGGCCCGCTTCGCGGGAACAAAGGATTTTAACTCTCTTTCTGTGGACAGTCCACGCTCACGCAACTTCGTTGCTCCGCTCAGGGTATTTAAAGTCGTCAGGCAGGCGCCTAAGTCAACAGTTTTTCTATTAAGCGGTACTCTGCGTGGCCCGCTTCGCGGGAACAAAGGATTTCAACTCTCTTTCTGTGGACAGTCCACGCTCACGCAACTTTGTTGCTCCGCTCAGGGTATTTAAAATCGTCAGGCAGGCGCCTAAGTCAACAGTTTTTCTATTAAGCGGTACTCTGCGTGGCCCGCTTCGCGGGAACAAAGGATTTCAACTCTCTTTCTGTGGACAGTCCACGCTCACGCAACTTCGTTGCTCCGCTCAGGGTATTTAAAGTCGTCAGGCAGGCGCCTAAGTCAACAGTTTTTCTATTAAGCGGTACTCTGCGTGGCCCGCTTCGCGGGAACAAAGGATTTTAACTCTCTTTCTGTGGACAGTCCACGCTCACGCAACTTCGTTGCTCCGCTCAGGGTATTTAAAGTCGTCAGGCAGGCGCCTAAGTCAACAGTTTTTCTATTAAGCGGTACTCTGCGTGGCCCGCTTCGCGGGAACAAAGGATTTCAACTCTCTTTCTGTGGACAGTCCACGCTCACGCAACTTTGTTGCTCCGCTCAGGGTATTTAAAATCGTCAGGCAGGCGCCTAAGTCAACAGTTTTTCTATTAAGCGGTACTCTGCGTGGCCCGCTTCGCGGGAACAAAGGATTTCAACTCTCTTTCTGTGGACAGTCCACGCTCACGCAACTTCGTTGCTCCGCTCAGGGTATTTAAAGTCGTCAGGCAGGCGCCTTAGTCAACATATCTTTTTGTTAAAATATTTTTATTTGGTATGTTTTTTTCAACATGGCAATGCTACGTACACCGCAGCAGAAAAAATAAATAAATGAAGTGTCAAACTACAAACAATTTGTATGGGATTATAACCCAAAAAGTGCAATTTTATTTTATTAATAACTTTTAAACTAAATGTGAGCGACAATTTTTAAAAGCATATAAATGATCAGTGCGCAGAGACGAATCGATTAATAAAAAAAAAGTGCAAAAAGTGAAAGGCAGCTAAAGTATATTTATGCCATCTTCTTCATTGTGCTTTTGATGAAAAAGAAGTCATCGAAAGTAAAAAAAACCGATGGCGCAACGTGGAGAGATAAAGAAAATGCTTGGAATCGAATTGAGAACAAATTTAACAGCCAGTCGGGATCATGCTTTAGGAACAGCGAATCGCTAAAGAGGTTTTATAACAACTACAAAGCCGAAATAAGGAAGGAGGCAGCAAAAGAAAAAAGTTCTGCTATGCAAACAGGAGGAGGTAAGCCATTCACACCTTCTGACCCTAATTTTGAACTGGCAGTAACAATAATGAATCCGAAAACAATTTATGGTCTGGAAAACGAATTCGATGGTGACGGCTTTGTGGAACAACAAGAAAGCGGCAAGGTAACATCTAAATAAACTTTAGAAACTATAAACTGTTTACTATATTCACAAATCTTTTGTAGTGCGACGAGAATGAAAAATCCAACAACGACTGGAGTGATTACACGCCCTCAATGCTAAAAAAACAAAGTTCACCCGAAGTTGAAAGCCCCAGCCCACAGAGCCGAAGACATACTTGTTGAGGATGAAATTTCGCCAGATACTGAATCCGGTTCTACACAACAAATAGTGTTGACAAAGGGCTTTAAAAAAACAAATTTGTAGTCCCAAACCACTGGATAATGCTCCATGGACTGCAAGACGAAGACCAGTCGCCTCTACATTGCACAGCAGCAAAATATCAGAGCAGTACTCCGACCTTTCAAAGATTAAAATTGAACTAGCCAAACTGCAATTTGATACCTTAAAAGAAGAAGCAATACAAAAAAAATATCAAAGCAATGTTGAGCATCAATTAAAGCAAAAATCTCTGGAACTAGACATCGCAATTAAAAGTGAAGTTTTAAAAAAAAATACAAAAAGAAGACTGCACAACAAAAGATGCCCATAATCTTTTAAAAGACATTGAAATGTTTTTCAAAGAAGTTAATATTGAGTTGATTTTTTTTTTATTTCTGTTTTTGATCTAAGAAGTTTGATATAATCCTGCGAAATAGTTATTTATCAAATCCGTACGCTTTTGCATATTAAAATGCAACGTCGAGCTTGAACTGTTGTTTTGAGAGGGGTTTTCAGTATGTACCTGTCCATTAGTAATAGCACGTTGTAGATCTTCTTCACTGAAATCGAAGCTTTCAGGAGGGTCTTCAAATATACCCTTATGCCTCAAAATATTGTGCAAAGTGAAGGTAGCAATTATAATTGTTAATACTGTACTCAGTTTTAATCGAGCACCATAAGCCAAAAACGGGAAATCTTCTTTTTAAAATCCCAAAAAGATTTTTCTATTACACCTCTAGAACGAATTTGAGACTCATTATACAATTGTTCTGGTGGACTTCTTGGATTGAGAATAGGAGTCATCAAATAAAATTTTTGAGGATAAGCTGAATCTCCTGTTTTTTAGAAAAAATAAAACCTACAAATTAACAAATTTATATGAAACCTACCCAAGGCATTCCACATTTGCATTTGACTGTCTCTCCAAAGCATTTTTTTATTGCACAATTATTGAAAATTGTTGCGTCATGAGTAGATCCGGGCCATCTAGCCACCACATTAGTAAAAATCATTTGAGCGTTGCAAATCGCTTGAACGTTGATAGAAAAATAAATTTTCCTGTTTCGAAAAACTTCTCCATCAGGCCCACCTAAACGTACCAATAGATATTATTTTTGGAGTCAATCTTATGTAATAATATACCGGGCGACTGAATTTTGACGTGAGTGCCGTCAATAGCTCCAACTACATTTGGAAACGACGTTTATATCAAAAAAATCACGCTCGGTTTTTGAAATGTCTGTGGCAATTTCAGGAAATTTTATATACTCATTTCCCAGTTTAGCTATTGCTCTTGAAACTCTCAAAACTATTCTTGAAGCTGTTGAGACATGCATTCCACCTAAATCTGCTATACTTAGGAGATGGCTTCCCGTGGCGAAAAAGCGTAGCGCAACCAATAGTTGGTTAATAGGAGCGATTGAATTATTCCTTTAGGAAGGCAAATACTTTTATATATACAAACTAACTTTAACCCTTTGTTGACCGACGGTACTTGTAAGTACCACAATGTTTAACTTCAAGTAAAAACTCTGTATGACTAAAATACGGTATTCACGCCCAACGAGACTTTTTAGTACCATTTAATCTCCATGTATTTTGTGGGTCTACAAGTATTTGTTTAGTTTTAGCTACCGTTACAACGGTTTTTTTTTCAAAGCTTACTTTGAAGAGAATAATTTCATTGAATTTTGATTTTTGTAGAATAAAGTAGCCATTGCAAATTTCGTCATTTTATGAAGTATTTAATTGATTTGCATGTTGAACTTTGGAAGAAACAAGAAATCAATTGAAGTTATAGGGATTTTTCATATATTTTCACAAAAAAACTTAAGTGGACTGGTAGATAAGTACCGTCGGGCTGTGCGACAATTGTATTTTTTTGTTCGAGTGTTAGAATAGTGATTTTTTTTTCGTTCTATTTTCATGTAATAAAGTGCATTATGTCAGCTGTTCGGAACGTTCTATTGAAGGATGATGAGATTTTAGCTCTGATCGAGGAATTACCATTGGACAATAATGAAGATACAGACCTTGAATCCAAAGATGAATTGGATCTTATAACAATTCGTTCAAGAATAAGAGCTGCACCCCAAATGAATGAAGAACCAGATGAAGCTGTACTTCAAGAAGAGCTTGAAGAGTTGTTGGGAGATGGCATGGAAATTTCGGATAATCGTCCAAGATGCAGTCATTCGAAGAAAAAAATACCCGACGAGGAACCAAATCGCCAATGGAAAGCTAGCGATTGTCCATCAGAAATTCCTGAATATGTATTGCCTGAGGGTCCTGTTGAAGGTTTGTTTGAAAGCTGCGTTAGTCAAACAGATTTTTTCGTCTCATTTGTTGAAGGTGTGCTAGGTAAAATTGTTTATCAATCTAATCTCTATGCGGTTCAAAAAAGTAAGGTATTGGACTTGAAGAAGGGTGAGCTACTAGCTTTTATAGGAATAAACTTTCTTATGGGATATCATAAACTACCCAGCTGGAGGCACTTTTGGAGTGAAAGTGAGGATTTGGGAGTTTAGTTGGTGGGTAAAACGATGAGCCGTAATAGATTTGATGCTATTTTGAGCAGCTTACACATAAATGACAACAGCCTTATTCCAAAAGATAACAAAGATCGACTATTCAAACTTCGGCCAATGATCGATTCTTTGAATGATAAATTTAGCACTTCCTACCATGGAACAAGACAGCTTTCTGTTGATGAGTCAATGATACTTTTCAAGGATAGAAACTCCATGAAGCAATACAATCCCATGAAACCTATAAAGAGAGGGTACAAATTATGGTGCTTAGCAGATCAACATGGCTACATCAAGACATTTTCGATTTACCAAGGAAAGGACGAGCAGCTGGAAAATAAGTATGAAAATTACGGTCTCGGTGAAAGAGTAGTCTTATCAATGACTGAAAAGGAGTGGGGAAAGCAAAGAATTATTTTCTTCGATAATTATTTTACTTCAGTAAGACTGCTAGAGAAGCTAAGAGCCGAAAAAACTCTAGCTTGTGGTACGATTCGAGCAAACAGAAAAGGCAACCCGAAAAATTTGAAAGACGATAAAAAAATGGAAAGAGGAGATTTTGATTATCGATCTTCAAAAGATGGGATCAGTTTTTATAAATGGAAAGATACGAGAATAGTACTGTTGGCCTCAAATTACCATGGCAACAAGCTTTCAACTGTTACCAGAAGGGATAAATCGGGAGTGCAACACGAAGTAAGTCGTCCAAAAGTTGTTAAAGATTATAACACATACATGGGAGGAGTGGACCATGCTGATCAACTTCGGTCCGCATATGGATTAGACCGCAGATCAAAGAAGTGGTGGCATCGTATTTTTTGGGGAACGCTCGAAATATGTTTCGTAAACTCGTTCATCGTCTACTGTCAAATGAATGAAAAAGTATCCCTTCTGGAGTACAAAAGATGTGTAACCCTTGGACTTATGTCACAAAAGGACTTACCTGTTGACAGACGTGGTCTAAAAAGGAAATCATTGAATGACGCTTCTCCACAGTGCTGTAAAAAAACGAAGGGGTAAAGAAGTATCTGTTTCGAAGGACGTACGACTGGGTAATCTTGGTGTTCATTGGCCAAAGTTTGTTGAAGCACGGGGAAGGTGTGAGCTTTGTAGTATCAACAAAATACAGTCAAAGCCGTTTTCGAAATGCAGCCATTGCAATGTATATCTTTGCTGCAATGACAAAAAAAACTGTTTTTCCTTGTACCACGGAATACATTTTCAATAACAAAAATGAATGTACTCATTAAAATGTTGATCCTTTTTTGAAAAATTCCATTTACATTATTATTAGTATCATATTCAAATAAAAAAGAAAATTAATAAAATTTAGTTCAAAGATTTGTTTTGCAACCCATAGCCCAACGGTACTTTTGAGTACCACTTTCACTTTTAGTCCTTAGAGGTCCTTTCAAAAAACAAAAATGAGTTATCCTTTTTAAAACAGCCTAAAATTAAATATTATCAAAAAAAAAAAAAAAAATTTAAGTTTTCCATAGCTTGGTCAACAAAGGGTTAATATATATAGTTCAAGCGTAACGTACCTGTTGAATGGACATTCTAAAGAGTATTCTATTTGGTTTAAAATTTTTATGGTTATTTCCTTTCTTAATCGAAATCTTTTGTAAAAGGAAAGTTCGTCAAAAGAATAAAAATATTCATTCCTCTCGTAAATTTGACGTGGAACTCCTACTTCTAGAACTTCAAGAACTTCCACATCATCTTCGATCAAGTCCGGTAATTCAAAATCCATTTATATTTACTTTTTAATTAAATTATCGTACCAGTATCTTCACAATTCATGAAAAATAAGTCAAAAACAATAGTAAACGAAAATAAATGTCTGACTTAAATATCTTATGTAGCACTTTTTCTTCTACCTAAGTTATGTTCAACTTAAGGATTTTTATGTTTGAGTTTACTTTTGGTGCAAAGCAATAAGTGTCACTTAAGGGTTTATGTGAAACATAAGTATTTATGTTCCGAATCAGCAAACGGGCCTTAGAGGCTTTTGACATAAGATAATGGCATTCGACTAACAGACTTCGTAGCAGCATGTAATGCTGTTATCCGCAGAACAAGGTTCCCACTAGTTCAAATGCACAAAGCAACCGGCGATCTCTAAATAGCCGAATCGTTTACTAAATCGACCAATGCTCATAGTTGGGAGTCTCTCATCCAACATCCTGGATATACACACATTTAGAAGGGCAAATGTCGACTCTGACGATTTTCTCGTCACAGCCAAATTCAAAAACCATGTGTACAACGAGAAAAGTTGAAAAAAAAAGATTTCATGTTGGACAACTTGTTGAGGCGAAGAGTCTACGAACACAAAGTGATAGACTCCCCGCTGTGCCCTCATTGTCAACACCCAGTGGATACAGTATCGCAATGTCATCAAACAAATGGCCGAGACTACCATAGACTTCCAGCAACCCTAAAAAGATGTCCGTGGTATGATGATACCTGTAGGAACAAAAAGAGATGACAGAAGAGGCACACATCAAGGCGCTACAACGCAAAACACGCGCCTCACGGGAAGAGTAGATACCGAAAAAGTAGGGAAGAAAAGAAAATCCTGCGCAGGAAAAAAGGAAATCACGCAGCCCTCCAGCTCAGGGAAATCGAAAAGTCTCAATAAAAAGAACATCCGTCAACTGGCAGATGTCTTCAAAAAAGGAACGTAGGCTCTAGGAAATAACAATGTCAACCTGGCCACTGACGCGTGTGAATTTTTGGTACATTCAGGCAGCATTTTCAGCAGCTGCTTGGAGAAGAAAATAAGGCAAGAAACCAGCCCACCTAAAGTCAACGAAGAGGTAATGCTTCCTCCCAGTATTGACAAAGTTAGAGCAGCCATCAAATAAAATGAAAAACAACAAGTCACCCGGTTCTGATGGATAACCAGAAGAACTCTTCAAATATGGAGGTGATACCATAGAAATGTGCATGCAGGAAACCATCAACAAAGTCTTCGTGGATGAGGGCATGCCCAAAGGCTGCAATATCGACTCCGTATGCCCCATCTACAAAAAAGCGATCGCATGTCTCGCAACTACCGAGGCACAAATCGCTACTAAATGTCGTACATAAGATCCCCTCTAACATACTGTGTGAACATCTTAAGCTGTCTGCAACATACTTATCGGCACGTACCCAAGTGTCTTTCGTCCCGGCATACCAAATTTTCACACTTAGGAAAATCCTGGAAAAGACCAACGAATTTCAAGTCGAAATGCACCATATTTTCATTGACTTCAAGGCCGCGTATGATAGCATCCATCACCTAGAGCTAAGGAGCTAAAATTAAAGGACATGCGATGAATCGTTCAGTTTATGGAAACAGCTCATCTGAACTTTTCCAAATATGTAAAGGATTCCATCAAGGAGGTGTGATTTTTTCACTGGAACAAATAGTGCGTATGGCAGCAAATAGTGCGTAGGGCAGTAGTTATTAAGGAAGGCACCACCTTTAACAAATTCGTCCAGTTACTGGGGTGCGCAGACGACATCGATGTCATTGGTCGCATTCACGGCCATTGAGGAATAGGCGAAACGCGTTGCTGGTCTTGAAGTTTATGAGGACAGGAAAAAGTGCTACAATCCGAAATGAACCTGAGCCTCAACCAACATGCCTCTCCAATTAGCCCGATTCTTAACTAACTGCCTCCAGTTGCGCACTCCAAGTTGGTTGAGGTCGATTTCTACCTGTGCGCGCCACCTTAGGCGAGATCTTCCTCTACTGCGTCGGAAGTCTGGCTGGGAATCGAAGACTCTGCAAGCTGGAGTATTGAGGTCCATTCGTTCTACATGTCCTAGCTATCTTAAACGTCCAATGCCGAGTTTTTTGACCAGTGGCGTGTCGCAATAGTTCTTTGTTGAGTCTTCGTCTATACAGCCCGTCAACGCAAACGGGACCGAAGACTTTTCGAAGAATTTTCCCCTCGAATCGACCAAGATTTCTTCTTACGCTTTTCATACGGTCCATGCTTCAGCGCCTTAAAGCAGGACTGCGGCGATCAAGGTCTTCTGCAGAGTATCCCTAGTAGTTTGAGTTAGGGCTTTATTACTAAACCGCCATTTTAAATTAAAGAAGTAACATGACAGCGCATCGCCTTGCCTAAGATCTCTTTTGGTATCGAATGTGTCGTTTGTGACTATCATGGAGCACCAAGAACTCTCCATCGTCATCCTGCACAGACGGACGATTTTGGCCGGTATACTAAAGATAGACATGGATCTGTATACTTCGTCTCTATAAATGCTATCGTATGTGGCTTTCAAATCGATGAATAGGTGGTGGGTATCGATTTGGAATTCTTGGGGCTTTTTTCTAGGACCTGGCAAAGTGTGAAAATTTGATCGGTTGTGGACTTTTCTGGCCTAAAAGCAGACTGATAAGGGCCGATTAGGTTATTGGTAAAAGGTTTCAGGCGTTCACATATTAAAGCTGATAGGATCTCGTAAGCGATGTTGAGGAGACTTATGCCTCTGTAGTTGGCGCAGTTCAGAGAGTCTCCTTTTTTGTGGATCCGGCAAATGATGGTAAGATTCCATTCTTTACGCAAACTTTCATCCGACCACATTTGGTTTATGAGTTGGTGGATGTTAATTACCAAGTCATCTCCATCGGCTCAGCGGGAAGGTCTTCATTATATGCTATCAACTACTGTCGACACACAACCTTGTTGATAGTAAACATTTCGAGGTAGCTAAAGAGCTCATCTATGTTGAAATCAAAATCAAACCCAAAAATGACAAGTTAGTGGGAATAGGACGAAAACTGAGTCTTGCAAATCGTTGTTTTTTTTTTGTTTAGCGAAAATGGCAAAACTCTTATACCGAAACCCAAATATTTGCTCTTTTGGACCCTGATCCTAGCAGTTCTTTTTTACAGGGAAGCTTCGCAAATATTAGGTAAGGGGTGTTTTTTTAGAGGTTGGTTTTTGAATGGAGATAAAACTGACATTTTGTCAGTCTATTTTATGGTCGACAAAATAGTCCATCAGAGCAATTAATTCGGTCACCCATGGATCGTTTTCGAACTACGTTTACTCAATGTGATAATACGCATCCGCAGAGACGTCGAACAGTGCGCACCGAAGATACAATTGCCGCTGTAGAGTAAAGTGTTCGAGAGGACCCGAATGAATCGATTCGCCACCATGCACAGCAGTTGGAGCTTTGTTCATCAACTTTATGGAAGATTTTGCGCAAAGATCTCGGCTCAAGACCTTACCAGATCCAGCTTGTGCAAGAATTAAAGCCGCGAGACCATGCAATGCGTCGTGAATTTGGTGTATGGGCCAAAAATGAAATTAATCTCGATGCTGATTTTCATCGCAAAATTTTATTCGGTGATGAGGCTAATTTTTGGTTGCCGCAACAAGCAAAATTGTCAGCAATACTGTCGTGAACCGCTTCGGATGTTTTCTATTCATCGACTTATGACAAGACACCCAGAGTGTATGAGATCATTAATTGATGCAGTCTGCCTGAAATTTTCAATTATTCTCTACACATTTGATGGTTTTACAACACTATGACGGCCATGCATTGCTCTTTCGTATAACGATTCATTTTTAGCAACTCGAACTGTCAACTTTCACATTAAAATCAGTTGGCAACACACAACTATTAAATGGTGCAAAATTAAAATTTTGAGTGAAGTATGAAATACCATTTACAAGGCTCGAAATAAGGACCGATCAACCTACTAACTTATTAGGTAAGTACATTTTAACCACCTGCAGATAAGCAATAAGCTGAAAGGTGGTCCAGAAATTTTTAATGCTTTCAAAAAATAATAAAAATACAAAAAAAAAAAAAAACAATTTCAGGATGTGCCTTCAACCCACACCAAGTGTGATTCCACATTGCAATACGATCTTTCAATAGGTTTTAATAAATTGAAAGCTTGGCATCTTTCATTAAAAGAAAGCTTCTGAATAATCAAATAAAGCTATTGGTTGAGTACCACTGACAAAACTTGGGTATCTACACCATTTAAACGAAATCTAGTCCTACATTTTCCCTTTCCGAATTAAAATTAATTTTCCTGATTGCATTGTGGTTCCGCATCTCTCTATGTCTGTCCATAAATAACCGCAAAACATATTAAATTCGCATTTGCCTTCCTAGACATGTGACATTTTAATTCATTCTCTCAATAAAATCTCAATTTCATTAGAAAGGTCAGATCATACAAAGAATAGCCCTGAAGGCGTGTCTCCACCGGCCCTTCTCACAATGATAAATGTCCTTATGTTCTGGTCAAGCCCACTCAATTGAGGGAAAGACCAAAAAAAAAAATTTACCCTGCCTCCACAATGCGGGACTAAAAGCTCTTTACGAAATTAAACAAATTGGATTCTGTGTCTGTGTGTGCAGCCACAAATTTCAAAAGTCAAATCCTCAAATCGTATCGTTGCTCATCCAATTGATACATCAGAACACCATCTCCTTAAACCAACCCCCCTACTAACACACACACTCAGCATCATCACCGACACATTGGGTATTAACTATAGAAAGTAGCAAGCTATTCCTTTCGAGTATCATCAACATCATCATCCTCGTTTCCTTCACAGGATATCAATTTACTGATTGAAACCACAACAGAAGGACGAATAAGAAAAAAAAACGACTTTACCGGAAAGTGTACTGGATCCGATTTTGTCGCCCAGTCCCCCGCACTCGACTCCTCCACCAGTAGTAGCCATAAAAATGGATCTCGTCACAAAACGTTAACTTGTACTTGGATTTCATTAAAGCGAGATTAAAATGTCCCTTCTTCGTCCGTGCTCGCTGACTTGTCGAATTGACTGCTTTATTTTGGTTTCGAATTTTCCACAAGAGGGTTGTTGCTAACCCTGCATGGGGTGAAATTCGTCGATTGAGTGATTAGAGATGATCAGCTTCTTCGTCAACTGGTTGACAGAGCGCTCGAAATAAAACCAAATAACAACAGGAAAAAAAAATATATAAACGAACGAAGAAATTGTCCTCGACGTCCTTTTTTTTCGTCTTCTTTTCTTATATAGGTACTCTCCGTGGGTAATACCAATACACACAATCGGCGTAGAGAAGAGAAAAAGCGGAATGTTGATCCTCTTATTATTCTATTATGTCCTTACGGAGACTCCTCCAGTGTCAACCTCACTAGAGGGCTAAAATATGGCAGCATTTATTGACTCCTTTGCCACCGTATCGTCGTCCTTTAACTAATAAGATGGATGTCACTTAAAGCAAAAGGGAGGAATAAAAGAATGGAATGTCCTTTGGAATGCGATTCTAGCACGCAATAATAGTGATGGTGGTAGTGTGACTCGAGTATTTTGCTCCTTCTTCCTTTTTTCCTGCCGTCATTCATTAATAGGACATAAATAGAATAATTGACTAATTCAGCAAGAACTATGCCATGAACTTTCAGTGGCATTCTTTAGCTTCGCTTATTGTATCCTTAAATTTCACTTCCAAGGATTAGGGATACGAATTGTACGAATTAATGCGTGCGGGTTGTGTGTCCTTATGCCAATGATTTACACATATTTTTGTGTGTTATGCGGGAGTTGGGGGTGCAAATTTATATCAGTTCGTGACTGTGCTATGGGTGAGGGAGTTAAGGGCATGCGGTGATAACGGGAGTGTAATGAAAACTAAGAACAATGCCTACTCAGAGTCGTTGGAATTGAATGAATTGTCCCATGGTTCGACTTCCTTGGAGTTGTTATGTTTAAATTGGGAAATGAGTGACATTTTAAGGAAAGGTGACGAGAGATAGCTAATGGTGATTCCTATATCCATTACTTACACAACCTGGGCTTCAAAGGTGAAGTTCTGTCCAATTCGTCGATGTTGTGTGTCCTTTCGTGTTGATAGCATATACATCGTATTGCCCTCATTTACCGCTAAACCCATTTTTGCCGCTCCCTTCTCTATATTAGCAAACGTGGCTATGACATCACGTTGGGTCCTTCCAATGATGTCAATATCGTCGGCGGATGCTAGTAGTTGTACAGATTTTTGGAAAATTGTGCCTCTGGTGTTGGCTAGTGAGTTTTGCACAATCCTCTCAAGAATTGAAGAAGTCTCATGACAGCGCATTGCCTTACCTAAATCCTTTTTTTGGCATCGAATGTGTCAGTGAGGACGTTTCTGACCCTGATGGAGCAGCGAGAATTCTCCATCGTCATCCATCGTTACACAAACGGACGAGTTTGGGCGGTATACCAAAACTAGACATGGCTCTCTATAGTTGGTCTCTATAAATGCTGTGCTATGCGCCTTTGAAATCGATGATTAGGTGGTGGGTATCGATTTGAAATTCTTGGGTTTATTCCAGGATCTGCCGAACTGTGAAAATTTGATCGGTTGTGGACTTTTCTGGCCTAAAAGCACACTGACAAGGGCCGATCTGGTTGTTGGAAAACGTTTTCAGGCGTTCACTTATTACGGCAGATAGGAGTTTGCAGGCGATGTTGAGGAAACTTATGCCTCTGTAGTTGGCGCAGTTCCGAGAGTCTCCTTTTTTGTGGATCGGGCAAACGTTACTGAGGTTCCATTCATCAGTCATACTTTCTTCCGACCAGATTCGGCGTATGAGTTGGTGGATGTTACTTACCAAGTCATCTGCGCCGGCTCAAAGCTCATCGGGAAGGCCGTCATTTCCGACAGCCTTATTAAGCTTCAGTTTAGATATTGCTATCCTCACTTCACTCAGGTCGGGTGGTTGGCAGCTTTCGCTGTCGTTGCCAATATTGAATGGTTCGTTCTGCCTGACAGCGAAATGTTGCTCGTCATCGCCGTTTAGCATTCTGCAGAAGTGGTTCTCTCATATCCTCAGCATCGACTGTGACTCAACTACGATATTTCCTTGTTCATCTCGACAAGATTCTGTTCGAGCCTTGTATCCTTGGCTTTGACGTTTTACACTTTGGTAAAATTTGCGAACATCTTTCCTGGAGTGGGACCTCTCTATATCCTCTATCGCGCGCTTTTCTTAATCTTTTTTCTTCTTTCTAAAAAGCCGGCGTTCTTCCCTTCTTCTCTGCCTATAGAGCTCAACGGCAGCTCTCGTCTCCACCTACAGCTTAGCCATGTAGGCCTCGTTCTCGGCTGCGAGCATCTGTTGGCATTCCTCATCAAACCAGGGGTTTCTTGCTGGTGGTCGCGAGATACCTAGCACATCAGTTGCCGCTGATCTATTGGCTTGTTGGCATCGTTGCCATTGTTCTTCGACATTCGATGCTGGTGGTATGGTGTTAATCTAGAGGTCTAGGGATACGCGTTGGGCGAAGATCTTGGCAGTCTCTTGCGATTGCAGTCTTACGATATTAATTTTTTGTTTACAATATTTCGGGATTGTTGTGGCGTGGTGGATATCCGCATTCTAACCTTGGCTGTAACTAGGTAGTGGTCCGAGTCGATGTTAGCTCCTAGGAATGTTCGGACATCCAAAATACTGGATGCGTGCCTCTTGTCTATCGCTATGTGATCAATTTGATTGACCGTTCGTTGATCTGGAGACCGCCATGTCCCCTTATGGATATCGCGGTGAGGAAACCGTGTGCTGGCTATAGTTTCATTTCGTTCCGTAGCGAATTCAATTAGCCTAAGTCCGTTACCAGATGTCTTAAGATGTCTTCTCTTCCTACCTTTGTGTTAAAATCTCCCAGCACGATTTTAACATCGTACTTCGGTAGTCGCTCATAGGTTTTGTCAAGGAGCGCATATAAGGCTAATGTTGGCGAATTTTGCCTTGATTCGGATCCTTACAATGCGTTCGCTAATGTCTTGGAAACATAAAATTTCTTGCCTAAGTCTGGCACTTATAACAAACCCGCGTCCGAATAGTCGCTGTTTCTGCTCACTATAACACGGTCCGTGGTAGATGTCACAGTTTTTCATCCTTTTTTTTGCAAGGCCCACCCCATCGTATTTCCTGGACGGCAGTAATGTCTGCTGTGTAGCAGTTTAGGGCTTCCGCTAGTTGTTCGCTTGCACTCCTGTTTAATGTTCTCACATTCCAGGTGCAGATGCGAACGTCGTTGTCCTTTTTTCGTTTAGCCTTGTCGTCAACAATAAAATCAGTCCTTTCCGAGGCTATTGGTTGCTTCGTAACATGATTTTTATTCTATGGTTGGGTAGTTAGCCCTAGGCACAACATCCACCCTGGATGGCCAGTTCCAATTTATTAGGTACCCCTAGGACATGGGGCCATCAGTATCCACTACGGGATTGAGCGCTGCCGATGGCCTTTCGGTTCATCCGCCACCAGCTCTGTTCAAGGGGCTTGACTAACCCTTGAAATTCCAAGACAACCTGTTTTCCGAATATGTCGAAGCAGCTTGTCTAGTTTCGCCTGGGACAGCAGGCCGGGTGTTGCTGTTTTTCGTCGTGTTATCAACACTCGCGCTTATCGTTTAGCAAATCAAATCCAGTACCCGATGGTTACCACTTGGGGGTAAAAAATAAGCACTTGAGGTGTAGTCGGAGTTACAACACTGGACATTGCCAAGTTAAAGTCAATCAGAGTCTACCCTCGTTCTACAACACCCAACCATCAGTCCCGTTCTACGTCAAAGTTATATCTGTTAATGGTCACAATCATCTCGACAATGATGATAAAGAAGTCAGATGACAGTGCGTCGCCTTGCCTTAATCCTTTTTTGGTATCAAATGCTTAGATGAGGACGTTTCAGACCCTGATGGCGTAGTGAGAATTCACCATCGCCATCCTGCACAGACGGACGTTTTAGCGTGGTATACCAATTCTACGCATGGCTCTGGATACATCGTATCTAACGGGTGATCAATCAAGAGGTATTTTTTCCAAATTGGGGTTTTCGACAGATGGCGCGTGAGTCGTGTTTTTATTCAGGATTCATAGACATTTCATCATGGATATAGACTGACACTTGAACAACGTTTGCGAATTCAGTGAATGGGCTCTCGAGAGACTTGTTGAAGATCCACTGTTTTCGACCAGCCGGTGGAATCATCGGTCCGTATTTTTTTTTTTTTCAAAAATGAGGTTGGCGCAAACGTTGCTATAAATGGCGCTCTTAAGTGCGCCATGATAACGGATCATATTGTTTGCTTGCAATTGAAGCCCGTGATCTCGACAACATTTGGTTCCAACAAGAGGCCGCGACTTTGAAATCGGTGAATAGTTGGTGGGTATCGATATGGACTTCTTGAGTTATTTCCCGGATCAGCCAAAGTGTGGTGAAGATTTGATGAGTAGGGGACTTTCTTGGCCTTATTCCGCACTGATAAGTACCGATCAGTATGTTGGTAAACAGTTTCATACGTTCACATAATACGGCAGATAGGATCTTGTCGGAAATTTTTAGGAGACTTATGCCTCTGTGGTTGGCGCAGCTCATAGGGTCCCATTTTTGACCGCCTCTACTGACCAAAGCAAAATATTTACTCTTTGTTGCGTTTTCCTTAATTTTTTCGAGCATTCCGGCCGGTATAGGGATGATTTCGGCACGAATATTACCTTGAGCTTGTCAATAGTGGCACTTTGACATGCGTTTTGGGTTGGAATCTGGAGATCTAAGTGAACATTGACTGTCATTATTTTTTGACAACACACTTCAAGGGAATTTAGGTTGCAGAAAACGGATTTGGTTGATTTGTAGTATGTACATGTGACATGTTTAAATCAGTTACCTTTTAAAACGAGCTAACACGGTTATCACGGGTTTTCAAAGACAGGAACAATCCATCAAAAGTCTGTCGTTTGAACAAGAATTTATATGGTCCAAACAGTCCAAAAGAGTTTGTCACCATGAACTGGACCAAGCATTAAAATCTATGAAATTGGAAAAGTCGAAACACGATCCTTATCTCAAAGCACTCTCCCTAATATTTGTTATGCAGTTAACTTTCTGATTCGATTTTATTCGAAACGAGAACCACGCCATTGGCTTGCAGTAAACCATTTACTTTGCTATTTATGAGAGACTTCGTCATTTAAGCTGCAATTCATGAAAACTGGTAATGAACTCATCGTTGGATATATTGAAGCAGCAAATACTGACTGAAAGTCCACAACCCGATTCTTATTTAATCAAGAAGGAGACATATATTGGTGCTCCAAAAAGCAAAAGACCGTTGCACTATCATCTTGTTAAGAGGAGTATATGGCCCTTTCAGCTTCAGTACAAGAAGCATTATGGTGGAATGGACTCAAAGCAAAACTTGGAATGAAACATCAGCCGCTGCAAATGGTTGTGACAACCATAGCGCCATAGCAATTGCAAGAAATGGTGGATTTTATCCCAGGAAAAAACACATTCACATTCGCCATCATATTGTGCAAGATAATCTCGCTCAAGGTCAAAGTAAGTTAAACTATTTTAGCAGTGATCAACAAGTTGCAGATGACCTTACGAAACCATTGGATAAAATCAAATCTGAGATTTAGTGGGCTTCGATTACAACCCTAAGGTTCAGGAGGAGTATTTGAGCTACACTGTAGTTGCTAACCTGATCCTTATTTCTGAACGCACCCTATGTGATGTCAAAAATATATTTCTTCTCGTTAATACGAACCTACTGGTCGGATATGATTATGCCCCTGGTGGAAGCTCGGGAGTTTTGTACAACCCTGTCATGAAATACGATAATAAGGTCAGATGACAAGGCAACACGTTGTCTAAATTCTTTTTATCCCATAGAGGTGTATTAGTTTTGATAAATAGTTTGTAAAATAGAGAAATAATTTAGCTAGATAAACCTCAAAGCTCAGAGTAACGGGTGATCCAAGTAGAGATACTTTTTTCAATAGCCTTTTTTGACAGATCACGTGTGAGTCGTGTCATGATGTCATGTTATTTATGTTTAGTTTGGCATTTCATAATGGAAAGATGTACGCGTGAACAACGTTTACAAATTGTTCAACTTTATTATGAAAATTCACGTTCTGAGAGGAATGTGTTTCGTGCACTTCGCTCAACTTATGGTCAACATAATCGGCCTACTGAGCGTTCTATTCGCAACACCATCACCCATTTTGAGACCCAGCATTCGTTATTGGATAATATTCGACCGAATAGACCACGTCCAGCACGCTGTGAAGAAAATATAGCGGCCGTAGCTGAGAGTGTACACGAAGACCGTAGAGAGTCGATTCGGCGCCGTTCGCAGCAACTCGGACTGACGTATGGAACGACTTGGCGCATTTTACGTCAAGATCTTAAATTGAAAGCGTACAAAACACAGCTTGTGCAACAACTGAAGCCGCTCGACCTTCCCAAGCGACATCGCTTCGCTCTATGGGCTTTTGAAAAGTTCCAAGAAGATCCGACGTTGGGTATGTAAACAAACAAAATTGCCGCATTTGGGACGAAGAGCAACCTGAAGAGATTGAAGAACTGCCACTTCATCCAGAAAAAACAACGGTTTGGTGTGGTTTGTGGGCCGGTGGAATCATCGGTCCATATTTCTTTAAAAATTATGCCGGTGCCATGATAACCGACTATTTGATGCCTGAAATTGAAACTCGTGATCTCGGTGACATTTGGTTTCAGCAAGACGGCGCCACTTCCCACACATCGCATCAATCAATGGACTTATTGAGAGAACATTTCGGTGAGCACATAATTTCACGTTTTGGGCCGGTCGATTGGCCACCAAGATCGTGTGATATCACACCGTTAGACTTTTTCCTGTGGGGATATGTAGAGTCAGAAGCTTATGCCGACAAACCCGCTTCGATTCAGGCCTTGGAGGAAAACATCACGCGTGTCATTCGCCAGTTACCAGTCGAAATGCTCGAACGAGTGATCGAAAATTGGACTCAACGGATGGACCATCTGCGACGTAGCAACGGCCAACATTTGATAGACATAATCTTCAAAAAATAAATACCAAAGAATATTCTTTCAAATGACATTCTCCATTAAATTTGAATTTTCTGTGTTTTTTTCTTTAAAAAGTAGGGAACCTCGAAATGGATCACCCTTTATATAAATCGACGCAGAATCGCTAGCTGAGTCGATTTAGCCATGTCTCTCCGTCCGTCCGTCTGTAGGTCACCGTTTGTTAGGCCTTAAATTTTGAGCTAGGATAATGAAATTTGTTACATGTAATCCTTGTAAGTGCTGTTCGAAAAAGTAAAGAAATTTTTAAAATCCACTCGTATGCTTGAGTGGATTTTAAAAATTTTAGAAAAAAAACAGTTTATAAAAGTGTCTGAACAGCATATGTAGTCAATTTTTATAGGATTTTTCGACAGGTCCACTTTTTGAGGGTATTTTCAGTTTTTCTGTAAAATTTTAATATATTCGAAAAAAACGTTGGATGCAAAATCATTGAGTTTGATAAAACAAATATTTTGTCCATACACCATTTAAACACACGCCCACTTTTAGAAGGCGTTTTTCTACAAAAACCATTTATATACACTACCAGGCGAAAATCGTTTTTGGTCGAACCATATAAGATTTTGATAAACTGTCTGAATAATATGTTGTGACAACGACATTTTCCATATATCATCGCCATAAATCCCACATTTTAGGGATATTAGTTTTAAAGATGCGATGGGATAGGCTACAAAACGATCCACACAGTGGATTGTAACCCCCTCATATGTTTTTTTCCAGGATCTTGTTGCTTATGTTGAGGAAACTTAAAGTGCTTCATACCGAACCGAAAACTGAGTTTTCGCAAAAATACCTGAAACCTTCATCGAAAACCGGAGTTTTTTTTGCACAATTGCAGTTTTCAAGAACTAGTAGGCCGTAACCTTATCGAAAATACTTCGCAGACGTCATCTCGTTGAAGATTGTTGGAACGAACACACCTTTTCAAACGTTCTACATGTGCTCCATACGTCCCAACAAACAATTTTTGGAAATTGCAAAGAAAAAGAAGAAGATTTGGGTTTGTCGAAGACGAAGAGTACCTGGTGGAGCTATGGGCGGACAAAAATTTATTTTGAATTTAGAAGAATTTATTCAATCAATACAATTTCACACACAAATTTTGCAGCTAACATCACAGCTGAGGTAATTGAAATGTCAAACAAAAATCTGGGGAAAGTTCGGTTTGAAAGTACAAGTGGTTTTCGAAAACTTTTCACCGAAAACTCAGTTTTCGATTCGGTGTGTAAGCACTGTTATGCCTCAGTAGTTGTATTTTTTGTGGATCGGCGCTGAAGTTCCATTCATGAGAGACATTCTTTTATTCGAATGTGTAATGGGTGCGTATGGTAATCGAATCAAATCCATCCATATATTCGAAAAAAAAAAATGTTGGATGCAAAATCATAGAGTTTGATAAAACAAATATTTTGTCTATACACCATTTAAACCCACGCCCACTTTTAGAAGGCGTTTTTCTACAAAAACCATTTGTATACACTACCAGGCGAAAATCGTTTTTGGTCGAACCATATAAGATTTTGATAAACTGTCTGAATAATATGTTGTGACAACGACATTTTCCATATATCATCGCCATAAATCCCACATTTTAGGGATTTTAGTTTTAAAGATGCGATGGGATAGGGTACAAAACGATCCACACAGTGGATTGTAGCCCCCTCATATGTTTTTTTCCAGGATCTTGTTGCTTATGTTGAGGAGACTTAAAGTTCTTTCATACTGAACCAAAAACTGAGTTTTCGCAAGAATACCTGAAACCTTCATCGAAAACCGGAGTTTTTTTTTGTACAATTGCAGTTTTCAAGAACTAGTAGGCTACGCCGTAACCTTCTCGAAAATACTTCGCAGACGTCATCTCGTTGAAGATTGTTGGAACGAACACACCTTTTCAAACGTTCTACATGTGTTCCACACGTCCCATAAAACAATTTTTGGAAATTGCAAAGAAAAAGAAGAAGATTTGGGTTTGTCGAAGACGAAGAGTACCTGGTGGAGCTATGGGCGGACAAAAATTTATTTTGAATTTAGAAGAATTTATTCAATCAATACAATTTCACACACAAATTTTGCAGCTAGCATCACAGCTGAGGTAATTGAAATGTCAAACAAAAACCTGATCAAATTTCGGTTTGAAAGTAAAAGTGGTTTTCGAAAACTTTTCACCGAAAACTCAGTTTTCGATTCAAGCACTATTATGCCTCAGTAGTTGATGCTGTATTTTTTGTTTATCCATTCATCAGACATTCTTTTATTCGATCACGGGGGTATGTGTAATGGGTGCGTATGGTAATCGAATCAAATCCATCGGCGTTATATAGCTCGGCATAGAGGTCGTGTTTCTGACTCAGATTGTGTTAAAGTTTTGCTAATCTCACTTTAGTTAGGTCGGGTGGGTGGTGAATTTAGCTCCCACATCGCCAGTATTATCTGGTTCGTTCTGCTTGATATCTTGAGATTGCTCGTCATAGCCCTTTAACAGTCTGCAGGTGGAGATCTTCCATATTCTCAACGTCAAATCGCAGGCTTTGTCATTTTTCACTGTGGTCAAACCTAAGAACATCATTCCTGAAGTGACACCCTTTCTATTGCTCACACTGATGCCGATGTAAGGACACCATGTGCTGGCTGCAGTGGCATTTCTTCCGTTGCCAGACGTTTTGCTATGAATGCTGTATTTTTCGGCGTTTCTTTGGGTTAAAATCTGGACCACCAATCCCCAAAACCACTGTTTACGATGACAAACAAAACTCATACCTGAATTTTCAGTCAAGGTACTTTGGGCTTAAGCATCAATAACAGAATCCAGTCGCAGATAATTTTTTTTTTAAAACTACTCTTTTGAACTCGTAGTACTTGAAAACATAAGAATTCTAATAGGGAAATAAAAAACGATTGGCAAACATTTCCGGATATGGAAATGCACCACCCATCAAATTATAATCTGAGCAGCCACGAGATAATAAATTACATCCTAATTAAATTCACCACTAGGATGTCAGTGGTGAATTTAATTAAAGCAGTAAAGCAGTACCTACCCCGATGAAAAATCGTTAATTTCCCCGGCATATAGAAAAGTCGTAATAACTCCCAGCTAAATACGTTTTGCTTAGTCCATTCGGACAAGGACCGCATTAATGTGTGTGATCAGAGGACATGAGCCAAACGGAGGGGTGGTTCATTTCATTCATTCATTTATCTCTTCTTTTGTTTCGATTTATCTGTCTATGGCAATGCATTGGTTATTATCCTATCGTCCTTTGTCATTCATTTATCAATTATTTAGTGGAAAGTTTCCTAGACTTTTGTTTGACGAAAGTGATAAATGGCTTTGCAAGTTGAAATCCTAAAGTGGGGTGAGCGCACATTTTAATTATTTTTGGCTGTTTATACAAAATAGTAGCCCCCCCTATTAGTTATAGGGCTCTAAGTCTAAGTTATTTGTAATTATTCATAAAAAATGGTTCGAAAAATCCAAACTTACTTAGCTCTAAGCAAGGTGTGCGTACAAATTTTTGGCCCAACAGGCTCTATAGTACTCAGAGCAGTCAGAGTCTATCTATTTCTCAAGACTCGATGTATTCGAACTGGTTGGGTGTTGTAGAACGAGGATAGACTCTGATTGACTTTAACTTGGCAATGTCCAGTGGTTGTAACTCTGACTACACATCAAGTGCTTATTTTAACCTCTAAGTGGTAACAATCGGGTACTAGTCCCATCCAACCGGATTTGACTTGCTAAACGATAAGCGCGACTGTTGATAGCAGGACGCAAAACAGCAACACAATAAACAGCCAGCTCAGAATGGCACGGAATGAATACCCGGATTGCTGTCCCAGGCGAAACTAGACAAGCTGCTTCGACATATTCGGGCAACAGGTTGTCTAGGAATTTCAAGGGTTAGTCAGGCCCCTTGAACAGAGATAGTGGCGGCTGAACCGAAAGGCAAACGGCAACGCTCAATCCCATAGTGGATACTGATGGCCCCAAGTCCAAGAGGTATATAATAGATTGGAACTCTCCCTGCAGGTTGGGGGTTATGCTTTGGGTTAACTACCCAACCATGGAAAAAACTAACGGTTACGAAGCAACTAAGAGCCTCGGAAAGGACCTATAGCTCTATAGGCAGAGAAGAAGGGAAGAACACTGGATTTTTAGAAAAAAAGAAAAAAGAGTTAGAAAAGTGCACGATCGAGGATATAGAGAGGTGCCACTCCAGGAACGATGTTCGGAAGTTTTAATAAAATGTAAAACGTCAAAGCCAAGGATACAAGGCTCGAACAGAATCCTGTCGAGATGAACAAGAAAATATCGCAGTTGAGACACAGTCAATGCTGATGATATGGAAGAACCACTTCTGCAGACTTTTAAAAGGCGATGACGAACAACATTCCGCTGTCAGGCAGAACGTACCATTCAATACTGGCAACGACACCGAAAACTACTAACCACCCGACCTGAATGAAGTGAGGATGGCAATATCTAAACTCAAGCTTAATAAGGCTGCCGGAAATGACGGCCTTCCCTCTGAGCTTTATAAAGCCGGCGGAGATGACTTGGGTAGAAACATCCACCAACTTATAAGCCAAATCTGGTCTGAAGAAAGTATGCATGAAGAATGGAACCTAAGCATCGTTTGCCCGATCTACAAAAAAGGAGACCCTCTAAGCTCCGCCACCTACAGGGTCTTTTCAACATCGCCTACTAGATCCTATCTGCCGTAATATGTGGACGCCTGAAACCGTTTACCAACAACCTAATCAGCCCTTGTCAGTGCGGTTTTAGGCCAGGAAAGTCCAAAACCGATCAAATTTTCACACTTCAGCAGGACCTGGAAGAAACCCAAGAAGTCCAAATCGATAACCACCACCTATTCATCGATTTCAAAGCCGCATACGACATCATTTATAGGGACGAACTATACAGAGAAATATCTAGTTTTGGTATACCGCCCAAACTCGTCCGTTTGTGTAGGATGAGGATGAAGAATTCTCGCTACTCCATCAGGGTCGGAAACGACGTCACCGACACATTCGATACCAAAAAAAGGATTTAAGCAAGCTGATGCGCTGTCATTTGACTTCTTCAATCTGATTCTTGAGAGGATTGTGCAAAACTCACGAGCCAATACCAGAGGCACAGTTTTATAAAACTCGGTACAACTACTA
Organism: Rhingia rostrata; assembly: GCA_949824845.1. Lineage (NCBI taxonomy): Eukaryota > Metazoa > Arthropoda > Insecta > Diptera > Syrphidae > Rhingia > Rhingia rostrata. The sequence goes on along the minus strand of OX463755.1, from coordinate 134,512,665 downwards.
GCATACGCCGACGATACTGACATCATTGATCGGACCCAACGTGATGTCACGTAGTATAGAGAACGAAGCGCCAAAAATGAGTTTAGCAGTAAATGAGGGCAAGACGAAGTATATGCTGTCAACACGAAAGGACACACAACATCGACGAATTGGACATGCCCCTGGTCAAAAAAATCTGCATAGGACGTTTAAGATGGCTCCGGCTCGCAGAGTCTTCGTTTTCCAGCCAGACGTCGGACGCAGTAGAGGAAGACCTCGCCTTAAGTTGAGCGCACAAGTAGAAACCGACCTCAACCAACTTGGAGTGCGCAACTGGAGGCAGTAAGCTAAGGACCGGGCTAATCGGAGAGGCATGTTGGTTGAGGCCCAGGTTCATTCCGGACTGTAGCGCCACATAAGTAAGTGACTAAGCAATTTCTGCAACGAACATTTCCAGGGAGTACGATTTCAAAAAAAATTTCAACCCCCGGACTTATTTTTGTGCGGTTTCTTGAAAAGGAAAGTGGCAGACATTCTTAGTGAAGTCATCGATATTCCGCCCGAAATCCTCGAAAGAGAGACGGAAAGCGCAACTTAAAGGACACGTTTACTTTAGTCAGTAGAGTCAGTCACGTGTACGCAAATAAAACGCAAAGGACCAAATTTCCCCTAAAAAAAAAGTCAATTAAATCGAAAGAGCGCCTAACCTCTCAAAATCGACCCCCATTAAGATGAGGCACCTCGGAAAGTGTTGCTTCAAAACATCCATCGAAGACCCTTAAGTGTGAACAGTTGATCCGTTCTTTTTTTAAAATCGATATCTAAGAACTCTAAATTATGTAGAGCGGAAGTGTACTAATACTCAAGCTCGAAGAGTCTTTGATTTCAAGCAAGACGTCAGCAGTATTAGAGGAAAAACTTGCGTACGCAAGTAGATACGGACATCGAACAAATTGAAGTGCGCAACTTGAAGCAATTTTCTAGAAGCCGGTCTAACTGGAGGGGCATGTTACTTGGAGTTCAGGATTGTTGAAATCAAATAACCGTCTAGACCCTCAAACCTTGCTTCTCCATAGATTTGTGTGTGCGAGGTTATTATTTTTGGGTTCATGATGAGGACTTCGGTTTAACTTCCAATCTGAATGGCAAATTTAAGAAGCTTCTCATGACAGTGTTGCTCTTAGGTGCTTGTCAGACTTTCGCAAAAGGTGAAGCAGTGAAGAAACTTAGGTGTTGTTACTTTCGGGATTTAAACTAGGAACTCCGCGCTTAGTAGTCCAACATACTAACTTTTATGCTGCTGCCCCCACATTGCAGGTTTATTCCTTAAGCTTAATATCTTAAGTAAGTTTTGGCCCTCATTTAGCGATGAACTGACATGACATCCGAATATTATCAATTGTCGATAAAAGCTTATCTTAACTAAGCCGTTCGGAAAAAGAGGCTCCTGCATCATACACACACATGAATAGTTGTAGGAGTAGGCTAGGACCTTGGTACTAATGAGCCAATTGTTGCTTAAGTAAGTAAGTCCCGCAAACGTGCAGGAAGTACACACATTTACGGTTCTGAGAAAAGGCTGTAGTACTCTTAGCAAGCCTGTTGCGAAAGCCTGTTGCTAAATTCAATTCATCTAGTCGTACAACAAAAAATGCTTTCCAAATGTTCAGATACTAGTCAACATTAACTGTGACTGTAACCTCAGTAACCTCGACGGGCTCAGTGGCGCGATGGTTAGTGCGATGAACTGCCGCGCAGAAGGTCTGGGTTCGATTACCAGCCGTAGCAACACCTAACTGATTTTTCACTGGATCTCCTCTCGTGATGATCTGACAAATCATCCGAGTATTATCAATTGTCAAGAAAAGCTTATCTCAAATTTGCCTTTCGGAGTCGGCATAAAACAGGAGGTCCCGCCTCCTGAATGGTTGTGAGAAAGCTCGGCCCTGGGTACTAACGAGCCTGTTGCGCCTCTTGTTTTTTTTGTAACCTCAGTTGGTTTGAAAAATCAAGGACCAACAATCCCAGATGATGAAATTGCAACACGATACTTTAGTTGAATTTTAAGGCCTTTTCATGGATTGGTGTCAGCATAGCAGCGCTTGTTATGTCTGTTGAAGCACTCACTCAAGAGGATACGAGATTCGTCTCTGAAGAAGTCGTACTCTGGGGATAATTTTCGAGAATCACCTCGCACGCGTTGATTCCTTCGAGAATTTAAGTCGCGTTCGGTGAGTTCGTCCACAATCGCCAACTTGTACTGTTGGTAATGAACGTCGTCGTGAACGATCGGACATTAGAGGCCAGAACAATGGCAGGTTGCTAAATGTGCGGGGATCGGAATATTGAAACTCTCAATGCCTTAATGAAATCAGATGATCTGATGGGCATAGGGACTTCAGATCTTCGTCGTCTCAGACTTGCGGTTTGTAACACTTCCCAACGGGGCACATCTAAGCGATCTCGAAAGTAGCCATAGAGAACAAGCCATTAGAGCAAGACCACTTTTGCTCAGATTCGACTAAGCCTTAACTGCGGATATTTGCAGAAAAGACGTTTTGTTACGGTACCTTGTATATGCAGACATATTGACATTGACATTGACGTTACAGTACTTCGCACATAAATGCAACGAACAACAGACACATAACAGCACTGGCGACTGTGGCCATCGGCTGGGGCAGAGCAAGACACAGACGTCGCAAATTATTCATCACTGTAACTCCATCACATCGAATCATAGGAATGCAAGGGTAGAGAACTCTATTTTTGCTAATGCTACAAATATCCAAGAAATGAGTGCCATTATAAGTTCCCTTGGTGAAGACAAATCGCCAGGAATTGATAGAATTAGAGCCGTTGATATCAGAAGACACGCCGAAATATTTGCTCCTATTCTATGTAAACTGTTTAACCTTAGCCTGACACAGTCAAAAATCCCGTCAACACTGAAAACCGCTGTCGTGAGGCGGATCTATAAGAATGGAGTTAAAAATCAACTAAGCAATTATAGACCAATATCAATACTTCCAGTAGTTGAAAAGTGTCTGGAAGGCGTAATTTCGCAAAGATTGCAGAGTTTTATTGACAAGCACTCTCTTATTCATAAAAGTCAATACGGGTTTCAAAAAAACAGAAATACAGGCAAACTGCTAGGTGAATTCGTAAACTGTATCAATGATAGTTTAAACAAAAGCCATCATGTTCTAGTCCTGTTCATGGATTTCAGTAAAGCTTTTGACACTCTTAACCATTCAAAGTTACTAGAAGCGCTTAGACGGATTGGCATATACGAGGAGTAATGGCTGATTGGCTCAAGGATTATTTACACAACAGGATGTTTTGCATAAAAATTAAGGACGTGATGAGTGAGAAAAGAGATGTGCAGTATGAAGTCCCTTAGGGATCACAACTTGGTCCAATTCTCTCCATCCTATACACGAATGAACTACTTCGTGTTTTTAAACAAAGCATTCCTTTTGCCTTTGCAGACGACACGGCGATTGTGGTACGCCACAGGTCTCTCGACACAGCGACGAGAATTATGCAGGAGGAATTGAATGCTGCAGTTAAATGGTGCCACGATAACGGTCAAGTTATTAACGCATCAAAAACCAACATGATACATATCCGGAGTCCACAATTCAAGCCCACACAGAGTAGAATATACTTGAGAAATGATACCTGTCCGAACACTGCAAACGAAACTATTGAATTAGTAGAAAGCTACAAATATCTTGGAGTTATCATTGAGTCTCATTTTCTATGGAGCAAACACATCAAGCTTCGCATGGATCTGAAGAAGGCGTTATACGCATTGGCCCATTTGCGGTACCATGCCACGGTTCCTGTCTTAAAACAAGTGTACTATTCCCTAGTTGAGTCCAAGTTACGATATGGTATACTTGCCTGGGGCAACGCAGCAACAACCCACACCAAAAAATTACAAAGCCTTCAAAACTCAGCGCTGAAACAAATAAACTCGAGCTATCCGCCCAACGATGAAAGAACGTTCAAAGTTCTTCAGGTCGAGCAAATTTATAAGATGACACTAATACTGGAGTACTTTGACGATGACCGTTTTATTCGCTCAATAAACCATGTTATCAACACCAGAAGACGTGCCCAAGGTATGCTTCAATTGCCAAGAAATTATAATGTTTATGGTAGACGACAACTTCAATACAGCGTTCCAGCATCAATCAACGAATTACCTCGAGAACTAGTGAGCATAGAGAATTACAAGACCAGAAAAAAAAAACATTAAACATTTCTTATTAAACTCAAGTCATTTTTTTTTTTTTTTTTATAATTTACACGTACTCAAGGGGTTATGAATACCCTTTTATATGTTACCATAGTACGAGCGTTAGAGAAGGGGAAGAAAGAGAGGATAGGAAAGATTATGGATGTAGTGGAGACTTAAACTCCATGGGTGGTGTCCGAACTAGCTTCGGGGAGTCACTTTTTCTTGTGTTCGTTAAATTTGAAGAAATTCAAGATGGTGTGCAGCATACTTTTAGGTATTACACCGACCTTTTATTTCTTTTAAATAAAAGTGAAATGGATTTTGGTTGGGATTGAACGCGCAACCTTCCACTCAACAGACGAACACATTACCACTACACCCGCGGTCATTAACTTAACCCCACGCAAGTGGGGAATTCACCTTTATTCGTGGCACAGCAAATTCAGTTATAGATTATTGCTTTCTATCAGGATGCTGTTGTTCGCAACTAAGTAATTTCCAAGTGGCAACGAAAACGTTTTCCGACCATATGCCTTTAGAAGTTGTGCTCAAGGTTTACAGCGAGGCCACTCAAGAAGCAACCGTTTTGCACTTCTGCCGAAGTTGCTTTGGTGACACAATTATAGGGACGCATACCAACACAACCATAACATAGAACTGCGCAAATTGCACGAGTTGAATATTCATCCTAGAATCGACGACTTAACGGAGATGGTTAAAAAGGCTGCACCACCAAACACACCCACGAGCGCAAACGGCAAAATCAACCAAAAAAAGTGGTTTGACAGGGAATGTATGTTAGCCAGGAGCAGATCATTTTCATTTTTAAAATTGATAAGAATTTACAATAGTTCCACGTTCAAAGCTCTCTATACGGAAGCAAATAAGAAGTACAAACAACTTTGCTACACAAAAAAGATTTCATTCGATCTACAACAAATTGACTTGATTAACAGATCAAGATCATCAGCCGACTTTTGGAAAGCTGTTAAAACTATTAATGGTAAAACGAACCGATTAGCACTAGGATTGGAAGCAGAGCAGTTAAGAGACCATTTTAAAACTCTTCTCAACTGAGTACAGATATCTCCATCCCAACAATATGCTGCACCCATGATAGTTGATGTTTTTTTGGATGAACCGTTTACGGTGGCTGAAGTGGTTTTCGTTATTGGGAACTCCAAGGATAATAAAGCTCCAGGAAATGATCGCATTCCTTTTGAATTCTATAAGAATTCCACATTGGAATTCCGATCAGCTCTTACCATGGAATTCAACCGAATTTTCGAAACAGCTGATGTGGCATTGGCTTTCCAGAAAGCGATTATTTTTCCACTTCATAAAAAAGGAAACTACGACGACCCAGCAAACTATAGGGGGATTTCGTTTCTTAACACATCTGCCAAACTGTTTGCTAGTTTACTTTTTAGTAGAATTACCGACTGGGTGGAAAATAAGAAGATTCTCTTGGAGTTTCAAGCGGGTTTCAGGAGAAATTATTCAACGGTTGACCAAATATTTTCGCTGATCAACATAAGCGAAATTTATAAAAAGAAGAAAAAAAAAGCTTTACGCGTTTTTTGTAGATTTTCGAGCTGCTTTTGATTCGATTCCGCGTGAAATGCTTTTATACAAGCTCTATAAATATAAAGTCTCATCCAAGGTAATAAACGTGATAAGAGCTATGTATAAAAACAATTCTGCTTATATTTGGGATGGCAGCCATTTGTCGGAAGAATTTGAGACAACAATGGGTGTCAAACAAGGATGCGTCCTAAGTACATTGCTATTTATTTTGTACATAAATTACTGAGTACGTTAAAGGAGGAATCCAACTAAGTGGAACTCAAATTCCAGCACTAATGTTTGCAGACGACATCGTATTTCTTGCGGATACAGTAGATACCATGCAGTTAATGATAAATAGGCTAGATTCTTATTGCAGAACTTGGAATTTGACAGTTAACTTAGAGAAGTCAAAGATGATGATATTCAGAGATGGCGGGGGAAGATATGCTCAAAATGAAAAATGGATATTTCAAGGGGAGCAAATCGAAATCGTCAAACAGTATAAGTATCTTGGAGTTGTGATTACCCCCAACTTGAACATGAACATTCACCTTAAGATTAAACTTGCAGAAGCTAAAAGGGCAATTTGTGCGGTTTGGGGAAAGTATATTAATAATACAAAAATCTCGCACATATCTAAACAAAAAATATTTCGGGCTACAGCAACTTCGATCCTCCTATATGCATCGCAGGTTTGGGGATACTGCTCATTTGAAGTCGTAGAAACTTTTTTACGGTTTTTTATCAGGAGAATTTTTAGATTACCGAGTAGCTGCCCCAACTACATGATATACTTGGAAACGGGAGTGGCACCACTTTTTCTGGATACACTCAAATTCCATTTCGATTATATCATAAAAGTCATGGCAATGAATCCAGAACGCCTGCCCAGAATAGTGATTTCCTCAATGCTACGATATAAAGTCAAATGTGTTCATGAGTGGCAAATTCTAGGATTGGAATGCGGTTATGACTTTTCAGTTAGACCAAACGAACAGTCGAGTCTACTAAAACAAAAATTTAACGACTTATTGGAGAAAACGGGCCGACGAATCTACGATACTTTAGTAAACGAAGCATAGTCATCGCAATACAGAGCTTACTATAGTCGATTGGAGCATCATTTACAGTCTAGGACATATTTTTTGATCAGCAATTCCACTGATAAGATAAGCACAATCTTTAAAATAAGAGGAGAACTTCTTAATCAAAATTTTATACCGCACCGTGCCGAACTACCAATTTTATGCAACCTGTGCAACCTAAAGGAGCGTGAGGATGTTTTCCACTTCATCGCGAGATGTCCCGTACTAAAAGAATTTCGCTTCATTTTCTTTGGTGTACAGGTGCTTGATTTAGACGAAGCAATGAGTATCCTTAATGGCGAAAGAGGTTGGGACCTTCTGTACAACTATACAGTAAACGCAATGCGGTACAGAAATTGTATAATAGATGAAAGCTTTTAACTTCAGCACATTAAGAACTGTCTTTGTTTTTTCTAATTTATATGTGTAAAATCTAAAATCAAACAAAATAAAATAAATATCTAAGCAAATAATGTCATACTGGTAGACGGCTCAAAAGCCAAACCATAGAGACTAAGATTGTATGAAATATGAAATAAGAAAGAAATAAAAATAGTCGATTTAACTAACTAACTAACTCATTAACTTATCCATAAAGTTTTTGTATGTACTATCTTAGTTTTTTTTTTTTTTTGAAAATATTTACATCTTTCACTCTCAAGCTTACTTATATAATTTAAACCTAAAGAAACACAACCTTCTGCAGACAAGCCACAAGGCTTCGCAGAAACGTGTATAAAATTGTTAAGTCTATATAAATACACAAATTAATAAAAACAAAAAAATTAATACAATAGAAGGAGACAGATAGATACATAGAAGGAAAGTCATATAACATAAACATACGTGGCACAGAGGAGGAGACATAGATTTATATTGTCACATATTTTCGCACAGGTGGCCTCAGGTAAGCTGGCGATTTTTGAAGGAAAAGAGTGATGCCGAAGCTGGGGCTTGAACCCGCAGCAGTTGGCTTAGTTGTCAACTACGTATTCCTCTGAGCCATGGCCACCTGCATATATATGCAGACATATTCCACCTTAATAGGCCAGACCGCGGTTACGACCAATTTTTGTAAGCATTTGCCTTAGTTCGCGAAAGTAAATCTAAGGTATGGATAACAAATAACGTGGTCACAGATCACGCTATGTGCTGTGGCGCTAGTAAGAGAGTCCGCGCTAGTCCACGCTAGCCAACGCTGCAGTTTTCTAGATCAAAACTCGTTTGACTTTCAAGTTTACTTAAACTAGAGTGAAAAATCGTCCACGATCTTTTTATGACAGTGTCCCAGCGCGAACTACCTCAGAACAACACAGACCAGCGTAAACTAGTGCACAAGCTTTCTATCGCTGGCCGAAACCTCGCCCTAATTATTTAAATTGCAACCAAAATGTTGAGCTTCACTGATGTATCATTGATCTTCACGCCAATTAGTGCTAAATTAAGGGTTATCTCCAAACCTGCTTACTCCTTATATCCATGCTGTTGTTTGCAACATTATAAGCGATCTCATATATTTTTCTTCATTCATGGCATCATACCACTACAACCATCTATTCGTATAGATTGGTTTTATCCAAGTCAGTCCAAAGAATCCTGCCCCCCCCCCCCCTTTGTTTTTCCCGAATTCAATTAATAATTCCTACCATAGGCAACCACCCTTGCCCAATGCAATCTCTGGCGCTTCTTTTCATGTGACGTATTCAATCATCGATCAACAAAAGTAACTTGTTACCTACTAGACATTCTCTCGGCTGGACCCACCTCCAGGGCACTGGAGAGCCGCCTCATACATGAGTATAAACCAATCTGATTGAAGCTTTGTCTCTTCCCCATCGCTCGGGGGACTTAATAACCTGTCAGAATTTCCTGAATGAATTACCTGTCGTGGTCGTCCTCTACAGGTACTAAAATACCTGCTCCTTCATGCCATCATTCAACTCCATCACTCCATCGTGTCGTCGTCGTCGTCATCATCATAAACTCATGTTTGTGATTCACTTGAGAAGCACCCAATGCGAGTGCAGACTCACAGCACAGGCCGATCAACATGTCTCCCAATCCATGGTGCCCACTTAGAGTGCAATGCATATCCCCGCGTACCGCCCACCGCAGGCCGTATTGATAAATCCTTTGTTCCTGTTTGTGATTCAATTAAAATTTCCCCCTCCGAATAGGAAATGCTAAATACCTGTCGTCTGTTGATTAATATCACACAGGATATCAAATTATCCGAGTTTGCTGGTGAAATGATAATCAAGGGGTAGTCCGGTAGGTAGGCCTGAGTATTGATTTGTCAAACAAAAATCCATCGAATCTCTAAGCCGATTTGATACAGACCTGCTGGTTGTTTAAAAATGTTTTTGGGGGCCTCTATGTACATACGTTTATTGAATTTGGCAGCAGGCATAGAGGGGATAATTTGTCAGAAGCTTGGACGCTCGAGTGGCCTGTTGGGCCGGAGAAGGCTTCTTCGATTTGCATAACATTCACTTGTAAATAGATAGCAGCTAGTCGAAGCACCCTCGCTGTTGGGGGAACATGTTGCTCTCGTTGGTTTAAGAGCCCTGAAGCTTAATATTTACGCTTTGTGATGGTATTTGGAAGCTTTGAAGTGGAATTAGTGATGGCTGGTGGATTTACGAAGTGGATCGGGTAATGCTAGGTTATTTTCAATTGAAAAGTATCACTGCATGGAGAAAGCTGTCATTCCATGCAATCCGATGAAGTATCTATTATATGTCAAGACTTTAAAGTTGCTGCTCTAAGCCCAAATGGCTTCAATGAGATTTCCATTAGATATTTTATTCATCGACGATCTTCATTATGTTTACCAGTATGATTGACTAGAAAACATAAACTTGGAGGGTGTGCGTACAAAGAGGAGGTCCTAGTCAACCGCAAAGATAAAAAGCCAAACAAAGCCAAACAAAGCTGTGAAGACGATGGATAATGACGAGGAAATTACCCAAAATAGGTAGGCGACAAATTTTGGGAAAATAGCCGACCATACAATGCCGAATATAGCCGCAAACAAAACTGCAAAAAATAACCACAAGGAACTAGAACCTAGCGGCCCATATTTCTATAACAAAAAGTGTGTTCCGGAGATATCACCTGTCTATAGGGTCGTGTAATAGGGACTTTCGAACTTTGACAGTTGATAGCGGCCATATTGTTGAATTTGCGTAAGTCAAATTGCCTTATAGGCATATGGACTGACACAGCAACAACAGGTGAAAAAAGGTTGTTTCAGTGCGCTTCCGGTTTGAAGGTAGCCATAGTCCGCCTACAGAGAGGACTATTCGTAGTGCGTTGGATAAATTAAAGGCTACTGGCTCAGTACAGAACTAACACCTGAAGTCAACGAAATGCAAAATCCAAACACATCGCAGCTCTCCGTGAGAGTGTGCAGGAGAATTCGCATCGCTGACATGAACTCGGCCTCTCTTAAGCCACAGCTAAGCAAATTTTTACGTCGCGACTTGAGCCGTCACCCGTAAAAAATTCAACAGATCCAGGAGCTGAATGTAAACGACAAAGACGAGTGTTCACTGAATGGGCTCTGGGGCAGTTGGAAACTGAACGTAATTTTCATCGAAAAATCATGTTCAGCGATGAGCCCCATTTCTGCATGAAAATTATAGAATTTGGGGTGATACCGATTAAATTGAGATCCAAAAGCGTCCAATGCATCCCGAAAATTCACTGTATGATGTCGATTTCGAGCTGGCGACGCCATCTGTCAGCATTTCTTTAAAAACGACGAGTCAGATCATCAGCGTCAACGGCGAGCGATGTAGGTCGATGATTACGAACTTTTAATTGGTCGAATGGGATGATTTGGACACCAACGACGTGTGGTTTCAACAGGATCTCGCTACGTGTCACAGAGCAGATTTGGTGTATTACTTACTTACTTGGCACTACAGTTCGGATGACATTGGGCCTCAATCAACCGGTCCTTAGATAACTGCCTCAAGTTGTGCACTCCATGTTGGTTGAGGTTGGTTTCTACTTGTTCGTACCACTTAAGGCGAGGTCTTCCCCTACGGCGTCCGATGTCTGGCTGGGAATCGAAGACTCTGCGAGCCGCAGTCCCGTACTACCTCAAAGTTATATCTGTCAATTGTGACGTTCTGTTGTGTTCGGCGATGTTGTGTGTCCTTTCGTGTTGACAGCATATACTTAGTCTTGCCCTCATTTACTGTTAAACCCATTTCTGCCACATCCTCTGTAATAACAAGCGTGGCTAAGACAGCTCGTTGAGTCCTAGCAATGATGTCAAGGCATATGCTAGTAGTTGCAAGGAATTTTTGGAAAATTGTGTGACTGGTGTTGGCTCAGGAGTTTTGCAAAATCCTCTCAAGAATCTAATTGATGAAATCACATGACAACGAATCGGTTAAATCCTTATTTGGTATTGAATGTGTCGGTGGGGCCGTTTCGACCCTGATGGAGCATCGAGAATTCTCCATTGCCATTCTACACAAACGGACGAGTTTGGGCGGTATACCAATTCTAGAAATGGCTTTGTATAGTTCATCTCCATAAATACTGTCGTATGCGGCTTTGAAACCGATGAATAGGTGGTAGGAACCGAATTAGACTTCATGGGGTTTTTCCAGGATCAGCCGAAATGTGAAAATTTTATCGGTTGTGGACTTTTCTGGCCTAAAACCATACTGATAAGGGCAGATCATGTTGTCGGTAAGCGATTTCAGGCGTTCACATATTCCGGCAGATGGGATATTGCAGGCGATGTTGAGGAGACTTATGGTTCTGTAGTTGGCGCGTTTCCTTTTTTGAAGATCAGGCAAATGATGCTGAGGTTCCATTCTTTAGTCATACTTTCTTCCGACCAGATTCGGCTTATGAGTTGGTGGATGTTACTCACCAAGTCATCTCCGCCGCCTTTATAAAGCTCGGCGGGTAGGCCGTCATTTCTGGCAGCCGTATTAAGATTGAGTTTAGATGTTGCTATACTTACTTCTATTAGGTCGGGTGGTTGGCAGCTTTCGCTGTCGTTGCCAATATTGAATGGTTCGTTCTGCCTGACAGCGGAATGTTTGTTGTCATCGACGTTTACCAGTCTGCAGAAGTGGTTCTCCCATATCCTTAGCTTCGCCTGTGACTCAACTACAATATTTCCTTGTTCATCTCGACAGGATTCTGTCCGAGACTTGTATCCTTGGCTTTGACGTTTAACACTTTAGTAAAATTTGCGAACACCTTTCCTGGAGTGGCACCTCTCTATATCCTCGATCGCGCGCTTTTCTTACTCTTTTTTCTTCTTTCTGAAAAGCCGGTGTTCTTCACTTCTCTGCCTATAGAGCTCAATGGCAGCTCTCGTCTTTACGTGAAGCTTAGCCCTGTAGGCCTCGTTTCTGGCTGCGAGTATATGTCGGCATTCCTCATCAATCCAGAGGTTTCTAGTTGGTGGGCGCGAGAAACCTAGCACATCAGTTGCGGCTGATCTAATGGCATGTTGGCATCGCTGCCATTGTTCTTCGACATTCAATGCTGGTGGTGTGGTGTTAATTGAGAGGTTAAGGGATACGCGTTGCGCGAAGGTCTTGGTGGCATCTTGCGATTGCAGTCTTTTGACATTAAATTTTTTTTACAGTATTTCTGGATTTTTGTGCCGTGGTGGATATTCGCATTCTTACCTTGGCTGCAACAAGGTAGTGGTCAGAGTTGATGTTAGCTCCTCGGAGTGTTCGGACATCCAAAATACTGAATGCGTGCCTCTTGTCAATCGTAATGTGATCAATTTGGTTGACCTGGAGACCGCCATATTCCCTAGGAGATGAGGAAACCGTGTGCTGGCTATAGTCGCATTTCCTTCCGTAGCGAAGTCAATTAGTCTAAGTCCGTTACCAGACGTGTTGTCGTGTAGGCTATGCTCTCCGCCAAAAATGCTAAAGATGTCTTCTGTACCCACCTTTGCGTTAAAATCTCCCAGTACGATTTTAGCATCCTACTTTGGCAGTCGCTCATAGGTTTTTTCAAGGAGCTCGTGGAAGCAAGCCTTAGTTATAAAAATTTGTTCCTCCGTTGCCGAATTGGGCTTAGATGCTTCTTGCTAAGTCTGGCACTTTTAACAAATCCGCATCTGAATAGTCGGTGTTTCTGCTCACTATAACACGGTCCGTAGCAGATGTCTTAGTTTTTCATCCTCTTTTTGCCTCATAATTGTTGTATGTGGGCTGAATGCTCCCGCACTCACATTCAAGCATTAAATTCACCAAACTTGAAGAGAGTACCAATTACAAATGGCATTACCACCTGCGGGTTTTCATAATTTATGGTGGCGGGGCTTATTTCCATTTTGAAAGATAATATGCCCTGTGAGGGCTTTTTCCTTTTTTTGAGAATGAGGCGCCATGTTGCTTATTTCCGCGTTATTGATCAACAATTGTAGTCCTTTCGTATGATGCTCCATTTTTACGATCCCCTAACTGTCAGCTGTCACATTGTTATCTATTTTTTCCGTTGGCAGCACAGTATCTACTATTAAATGGCGCAAATTTTAAATTTTGAGTGAATTATGGGACAAACTTGAGTTAGCTCGGAATGGTGCTATTAGGCAAATAAATATTAGGAACGTTGACAGATTCACGAGGTAGCACAACGGACCTTTTTCTGGTCTAAGTGTGCAAGCGCATTTTGCAGCCACTGTAACTTAACTTAACCTAACCTAAGCTCAAGCTACCAACTGACAAACACTAAATGTTTCCAAAAGCAATGCACGTTTAGAACATAAACGGTTTTTTAATAAGAGCGCTACAAAAGTTTTTTTTTTTAAATTAAACTAAAACGGTTTTGGATATCAATGAAATTATTTATTCCTGTGAAAGTACATTCGAGGCCATTATGTTTGGATGTCGATTTCTTTTGCATGGCCACCACGGGCACGCTTGCAGAAGTCCAGACGCTGAACCCAATTTTCGACGGTTTTCAAGCATAAATCGGCCGATACTGCTGCAATTTCAAGTTCGATATTCGTACGAAGTTCATCAATCGTCGTTAGCTTGTTGGCATAGACCATAGGCTTGACGTGTAGCCCCACAGGAAATAGATTAGATTTAGTTTTAGATTATATTTAGATTTATTGTTTTCTTGTTTATAATACAAATAATTTATGTTACAAAAATCATTAAGCATGGCTTTGCCGTCTGCCTGATTGACATGAGATTAAACATTTAATAACAAGTTTGTTTTAATGTATATTATATTCTTGAATTTAAAAAGATTGAAAAAATATATAAAAAGCAAAACATACTAAAAAGTTAAAAGTTCTCAGATATAATTTTACAACGGTAATTAGTTGCAGCTTTATAGAAATAAAAGAGTTGTTTTACATCGCTTTCGCAGTTTAGGTAGGCTATAATTTCTTCCTGAGATTTTACATCGTTTCCTAGAAAATATCTTCTTATTTCTTTAAGGATGGGACACCTTCCTATAAAATGTAAAACGTCTTCTCTCGCGGATAAGTTGCAAAGACTACAATAAATTGGTAGATCTGGACGATGTGGGATATAATTGAGTCGTATTAGTTCGCCTCTCATCTTAAAGAGAGCCGAAATCAGTTCATTGCTGTTGTCATTGTGGAAGTAATTTTTTTCAGACAGATTGTGTTTTAAAACGCTGTATGTAGCTCGGTGAACGGATGATGAAGCCATATTTACGCAATCCGCTCTGTATTGTTCATCTACTTTGGCAATAAGATTGCCAATCACATCCTTTTGGTATCTTTCATTTCCATAAGCTAAATTGCATTCGAAACTGCAGTATGTTGCTAGCTCCTCGAGTTTTTTATACCAGAGCGTATTTCTTTCTATTACCTTCTTGGCAATTATTTTTGGAAGTCTATCGTCCGACAGTTCTAAAACTTTAATTACATAATCTACATGCAATTTCAATGATTTAATGAAAAGCGGTGATAGTCCTGTTTCGATATTAATCATATAGTTTCGTGTTGTGCTTGGTAAGTTAAAGCATCGTTTTATGTAGTATCTAAGGAGTTTCTCTACTGTTTCATATTGACAATATCCCCAAGACTGCGCTGCGTACATCATAACAGATTCTGATACAGCTTGAAAGACCTTGTATTTTACGCTGTGGTCAATTAGTTGATTTGAAAAACATTTTTTCCATGTAGCCGATATGGCACTTTTAGCTTTTATTAGTCTTTCCTTTAGATGTGGTTCCATACTAAGATTACTAGCTATTGTCACCCCGAGATATTTATAGGTTTTCACAATTTCAATGGGCTGTCCGTTGAGATGCCATTTTTCATTTCTGCACTCTCTACCCGCTCCCTTCTTAAAAATCATAATTTTTGATTTTGTAAGGTTAACCGTAAGATTCCATAATTGGCAGTACAAATCAAGACGGTTAATCATTAATTGTAAGGATTCTGGCGAATATGCAAATAGAACCACATCGTCTGCAAATAGAAGTGCCTTTATTAAATGTCCCGCGATCTCTATTCCTCCAGGTAAAAAGTCGGTGAGGTCATCGATGTACAAAGCAAAAAGATATGGGCTTAGTGTACATCCCTGTCTTACTCCCATAGTTGTTTCAAACCATTCTGATGTTTCGGTCCCGCTCCAGACACTCGATTGGTTGTCCTCGTATATATTTTCGATAACCTTCCCGAACTTTTGGCTCATCCCAGCGTTATAAAGTTTGAATATTAAAGCTTTTCGATCGATATTATCGAAGGCTGCCTTGAAATCGACGAAAAAGGTGAATAGTTTCTTTTTTTGTTCGATGAATGACCCAGCTATATTTTGCAGTACAAAAATGTTGTCTACGGTTGAATAACCATTCCGAAAACCTGCTTGGAATTCTTTGAGCAAATGGTTGTTTTCGATCCAAATTGACATACGCTCATTTAAAAGTTTTGTGAAAATCTTATAAGATGAGTTTAGGAATGATATTCCACGATAATTTGCGGGATCAGCGATATTACCTTTTTTGTGAATCGGATATATTATGGCTTGTTTGAATTGTTGGGGTAGGTTGCCTGTTTCCAGCATCCCATTGAAAATCACCGCTATTTTGTCGATAAAATTGTTTGTCGCATACTTAAAAAATTCAACGGGTATCCAGGAAATAGTCTAACGGCGTCAAATCGCACGAACGAGGTGGCCAAGCGACTGGACCATTTCGTGAGATAACACGTTCTCCAAACTTGGTTTCCAATAAATTGATTGTGGCATTCGCTGTGTGGCTTTTGGCATCGTCCTGTTGGAACCACATGTCCTCCAAGTCCATATCATCCAACTGGGGCCAAAAATATTCGTTTATCATTGAACGGTAGCGATTCCCATTCACAGTAACGTGCCGGTCTTGATCATCACGTAATTTTTTCGGGATGCAATGATGACTCATGGAGAACGTGTGGATTGCTGTCTGACCAATACCGCATATTTTGTTTATTGACGAAGCCATTCAGCCAGAAATGAGCCTCATCGCTGAAGATGATTTTTCGATGAAAATCCGAATCATTTCCAAGTTGTTGCTCAGCCCAATTCACGAACATACGACGCTTCTGGTCGTCAAGCGGCTTCAGTTCTTGCGTCAATTTAATCTTGTAAGGATGTATGCCAAGATCTTTTTGCTAAATTCGCCACAACAACATCACAGAGATGCCCGACGATTGAGAACGACGTGTGAGAGACACATTTGGGCTTTCCTCAACTGAAGCCTCAGCGGCACTTCTTTGTCTCACTGGCGCGGGAACATTTTGTACTGTGCCTGTGGATTCAAATTTTTCGAGATTTTTCAAATTAGACGGTCAATTGTTGATCTCCTAGGACGATTATGACGACCATAAATTGGACGTAGCGGTGTTAACGTTGCGGCCACTGACTCCGAATTTCGGTTGTAAATTTTAATAATTTCGACTCGTTGTTGGACCGTATATCTATCCATCATGAAATGGCAAACCTTACTGAAGAGAAATCTCAAAAGAGCGGCAAGAAATATGGCGTCGTTTGCTGTCCCTGTCGCTCAACTTTTGTAGCGTCCCTGTTGAAAAACCCAATATGCATTGGAAATTCAAAGCTGCTATTCGTAATCGCCTTAGATCGTATATTCTGCAATCCTGGTAGACATGGCTGACTTAAGCTGAGGTTTTAAACTGCTAGTCGTTATAAATACTAATTAATTCGGTAATCGGGCCTTGCTCAAACGTATCCAATTCCATCCCAGGCACATGCTCCTATCTCACAAAGTGCATTATTAATCAATTTCTAGCTCTATGTGTGTGTGCGTGTGTGCACCTTTGGTTTGTCAGTCAGGATTTAGCATGAGCCTACACCACTTGGTAACTTTCAAATCAATTGCATCGTACGGTACTCGTCGGATAAATGAATATTGAATAACCGCACACCACCATCCTCTCATACCAATCACAGATTCAATGAGAAGCTCAGCCAGTATATGCACTGCAGGACATAAGCTTCGCATTCAAGTTTTGATTGGGTTCCAATTCCAATATCGACGCTGTAATTATACCGTTCACCGGCTGTGCATGTACTCTCGTACACGTACTCCATCTCTCATCGCCCATTCAATGTGACAACCATAATTTATGGGTACATGTCTTGCGCTGGAGATGACATGAGAACCACCTAGCCAGGCATCGCGCGCCATCTTTGGATTGCGAACTGCGGATTGGGGATTTAATATTCAATTTCATGTTTTGCGGTTGGGGCACAACAACAACAACAACAAAACGTGAAACATATTGCATTGGGAGAGAGCACTGCACGGTTCAGGGCCCTTCAAAGCGATTTGCCAATATAATGAATACGAGACTCTTATGCATGGATACTTCGTACAGGATCTACCTAGGTACGATGAATGAAAAAAAAAAAAAGGTTTTCCTTTGTGGCCACTAGCATGTTGGATTGTGATTGATTTGCCTGCATGAGTGTTTATAATTAAAGTGGCAATTAAAAGTAGAAAAAGCTGTCTTTATACTCGTGCCACTTGGCCACACTTAAGCCGACTAACCTAGCATGGTTACATAATGATCGTGTATTTGAGTTGCGTCAAGTCAAAGATTTATCACACTGACTTCCTTGTAAAATTACGTAAGCGATCCTCCGGGACACATTGACAAAAGAAAACCCGCGTAGGTATCTAATAAAAAGATTTATGATTGCTTGGACCTTATGCAATAAAGTCAACACAAGCGAAACAGATACTTTGGTTATATAGCAACACCACTACGCGCAATATCCCCTTGAGACGTGACACATAGTTGCGCTTTATATCCCTCATTTGCGTGCTAACGGCGAAAACACTCCAGGAGACAGTCGTCGTAACCACCCAGAAGTGTGTGCCGCGACACGTGCACCACGATGATGGAAGAATATCTGAAAAACAAAAATCCTGATTTCCTTGCTAATAATTTCCGAACGAGTGTCCTTATTTGTTTTTTGGTAACAAATTTGTTACTCATCTCATCAGGCACTCGTAAAACTCAGTCGTGCAAAAAAACGCAACACCAGCGGCGGATATAGTGTGGTGGATTTTGTTGCAGGTATCCTGCTGTGAAGAAACGTGTCCTATATGGCAAGTATTGTCATTCTCATACCCAATTATTATTTTTGTGTTTTTTTTTCGAATAAGGAATCGTAGAAAGGGATGTAATGGATTGGATTATGTGCACTTTGAGTATCCTTTTCTGGTAGGTAGATGGAGTCAGCCTGGTGGGAGGATACGTAATTAGCGAGGATGGGAAAAGGATTTATATTATGTGTGTTGGAAATGTTTGTGTTGCTACATAAATGAGTTTCGCCGAGTGGAGAAATCCTCGTTGATTATATAAAACTGAGAACAAGACTGGGGGTGTGAATAGCTATCATTGAATGAACATTTGAAGCATCATATGTTGGGGCTGACAGTGGGGTCTATAGAATTCTTAGAACTTATTTTCCATTCTTTTTTGTGTGATAATTTATTTTTCCGGCATGGCAAATGTGACCTACAGTTTGATTATGTTCGACAACCTTCCCATGATAGTTTTTTTATTCATGAATTGTCAGACTTTTATGTCCTCACAGAAGTTACAAAACGTTGCTTCGCCTTATGCTCAACAAGTGGACCTAAGTCCGTTTACCAAATGGAAAATTGGTCTTGGTCTTCATCCATATAAAATCCAGATGGTATAAGACTAGAAGCCGTGAGGCAATGGAATATCTTGGTCTTTATCCACGTAAAATCCAGATGGTATAAGATCAGAAGCCGTGAGACTATGGACTACGTGGTATGTTTGCTCGGCGGACCTTCTAAAAATTTGCTGAAGATCCGCTTTTTTACCGCAAAATTATGTTTAGTAGTCAAGGTCTCCTCTGGCTTAGTTGATATGTAAAGAAACAAATTAGCCTTCAAAAGGGAGAACAATTTTCAAGATATTCTCAAGACCATACAAATATTTTTTTTTTAAAAACACATTCGATATTGATTCTGAAGAGTTCCAACATGTTGATGCCTTGACCATATATCGACTGATTCTGCTATTATGGTCAATTGTTCTTATTGATTGGCGGTGAATGTTTTATTTGTCTTTGTGAACCTGTCAGTTGCCATCCTCAATCGAATAATCTGATCCCACCTGACTGTTTTCAATAAAGATATGTCAAGTCTGTGGTCGTTGCCGATAAGCGCATTAATTTAGACGATTTGGAAGACAACATTGTGTGTCATGTCCTAAATAACGCCAGAATTGTCCGAAAAGCTGTCAAAAATTCAGCGTGCCAAAAATGATCATAATTACGTCAAAATTTATCTTCAAGCAATAAGGTCTTTGTCTACCACGGCTCCGTTATTAACTCTGACGACAACATCTCGCAGAAATTAAACGAAAAATTACTCTTGTCAACCGCTGTATCTTCGGTATAAGAAGGCAATTTAGTAGTAAAGCCCTCACTCGAACTAATAGGGAGGTCCTATATAAGACCCTGATCATCAGGGTCCTGCTCTACGGCGCTGGAGGATGAACCGTCGCAAAAGAGGATAAAGATATCCTTCTTCGATTCGAGAGGAAAATTCCTCGAAAAAACTTCGGTCCCGTTTGCGTTGACGGGTTATGGAGACGAAGATTCAACCAAGAACTATACCAGCTGTACAGCTACAGACCCTGGTTAAAAAAAACTCCGCATTGGACATTTAAGATAACAAGGACATGTAGAGCGAATGGACACCACTACTCCGGCTCACAGAGTCTTCGATTCCAGCCAGACGTCGGACGCAGTAGAGGAAGACCTCGCCTTAAGTGGCGCGCACAAGTAGAAACCGACCTCAACCAACTTGGAGGCGCAACTGGAGGCAGTTAGCTACGGACCGGGCAAATTGGAGAGTCATGTTGGGTTGGGGCCCAGGTTCATTCCGGACTGTAGCGCCACTTAAGTAAGCAAATAATAAGGTCCTACATTTGTCTTTCGGGCAAAGCCAACATTTGAGGAAAAAAAAAAACTCACTAAAAACTAGTCCATCGAACCCACATTTAATGCAGGATATGCCGCAAATGCAGATGAAGGCTAAATTAAGCGAAAGTAGAGGGTACAACACCAGCTTTGCAAGAAGAAAGAAAAGGAAAGCGCGAGATCAGTGATTTACAGAGGTGCTTCTCCAGCAAATATATTTTCTGCAAGAAACAACTTGCAAACATAAACCTTTCGATAAACAAGGAAATATCGTAGTTGGCACACAGTCTATGCTGAGAATATGAAAGAAGCGGTTCCGCAGACCCAAAATTTACAAGGCTGTTGAAAATGAACTGCGCCAACTACAGAGGCATAAGTCTCCTCAACATCGCCTTCAAGATCCTATCCGCTGTAATATGTGAACGCCTGAAACCGTTTACTAACAACCTGATAGGCCCCCATTAAGTGTGGTTTTAGGCCAGCAAAGTTCACAAGTGAACAAATCTTTATATTTCGAAAGATCTTGGAAAACAAACAAAAATTCCAAATCGATACGAAGCACCTATTCATCGATTTCAAAGCCCCATACGACAGAATTTATAGAGACGAACTATACGGAGCCATGTCTAGTCTTGGAATACCGTCCAAACTCGTTCGTCTGTGTTCGTTCGTCTGATGACGATGGAGAATTCTCGCTGGCCCATCCGGCACGGAAACGACCTCACCGACACATTGGATCCCATAAAAGGACTTAGGCCAGGCGATACGCTGTCGTGTGACTTCTTTAATCTGATTCTTGATTGGATTGTGCAAAATCCCGAGGCAACACTAGAGGCACAATGTTTAAAAAATCGGTGCAACTACTTGCATACGCTGACGATACTGACATCTTTAGTCGGACCCATGGAGATACTAACCACGTTTGCTAGTATACAGAAGGAACTGGCAAAAATGGATTTTAGCAGGATATGAGTGTAAGTCTTAGTATATGCTGTCAACACGTACAACATCGACACAAAGCATCAAGAAATTGGACAGAACATCACAATTGACAGATATAACATTGAGGTAGTACGGGACTTTGCCTACCTCGGCTTCGCTATGAACTCTGACAACAACATCTCGCCAGAAATTAAAAGAAGAATTCTTTTGCCAACCGCTAAATAGCAGGCTAGAAGTAAAGCCCTCATTGGAACTACTAAAGAGATACTGAAACATGGACCGTGTCAAAAGGAGGAAGAAATCCCTAGTCGTTTTGAGCAAAAAATCCTTTGAAAAATGTACGTTTGCGTTGACTGTCTATGGAGACGAAGATTTGAACATAAGCTTTACGAGCTGTACAGTGACATACCCCTAGTGGAAAAACTCCATATTGGGCATTTAAGATGGCTAGGGTATGTTGAACGAATGGACACTAATACTCCGGCTCGAAGAGTCTTCGATTCCCATTCGGAAACAAATATAATCCGACCTCAGCCAATTTGGAGTGCCCAACTGCAGGCAGTTGTTGTAGAAATGGTTAGGTTAGGTTAGAGTGGCTGCCATTTTTAGAACTTTTTTCGGTCCATTATAATATCACGTAGATAGTTAACCTATGCATCAGTATCCACTACGGGATTGAGCGGTGCCGTTGGACTTTCGGTTCATCCGCCAGCATCTCTGTTCAATGGGCCTGACTTACCCTTGAAATTTTTAGACAACCTGTTGTCCAGGTTCGCCTGGGACAGCAGGCCGGGTATTCATTCCGTGCCATTCTGACCTGGCTGCTTATAGTTTTGTTGTTTTTCGTCGTGTTATCAGAACTCGCACCTATCGCTTAGCAAGTCAAATCTGGTTTGATGAAAAAGTACCCGATGGTAAGCACTTTATATGAAGTCAGAGTTACAACCACTGGCATTGCCAAGTTAAAGCCAACCATAGTCTATCCTCGTTCTACAACAACCTACCATCCCATTCTCCTTACTATCCGTGAGAAAACCTTTCTGAGCTTTTAATCAAACATCTCCTTGGTTTCGTTTTTCGGTACCGTTTTTGTCAAATCGCTGGGATTTTGAAAGTAGAACAATCCAAGATGCAAAGTAGATGTAGAATTGTTTCTTCTTCCTCTTCGTCCATGCAGCTCCTACAGAAGTCATTTGAGTTGTAGGTGTAGGCTTTCTGCATTTCTGCCTAAACAGTGTCCCGTGATGACACCCATAGCTGCGCTACTGTACGATGTATCAAGCGAAGTTAGTCCCTTGGATCTTCTCAAATCCAGCTTGTGTCGGGACAACTGGTAATTTAGTATCATGTCGGGCGAGTTCATCAGCCTTACAGTTCCCTCTGCCCAGGCACCCAGCATAGGTGAATGTTAAAATGCCTTGACATTTCCTGCAGAGATGATTGTGAGGGTGTAGCCGGTTAGGGGTAGTCGTTTAGGGTGTAGTCGGTGTTTTCAGGCATATTTGTGTGTTCGTTTAGAATTTTTAAGTGGCCAGTTTGTATATTTGACCACTGTTGGCCTTAAGACGTATGACTGAGTTAGCTTGCCATTTGCTTGCCGAAAATATAAGCATGTCTACTGCTGCTAAACGTGTTTTACGGAATGCACCACCGATACACAAACCCGCAGTTTTTTGTACCTTGGCTAGTTTTTCTCTGTTTAAAGCTATCCTTAGCACTGACCACTACTACTCCATAGAGAAATATCGGTCTTATATTCCTCATTTCATGTCTACGGCTTTCTTGCCAGAATAAAGAGCGACTATCGCTTTCTTTACTCTTTCTGCTATTTTCAGCTTCCAGTTGAGCTTCTTGCCTAAAAGGACTCCCAGGTATTTAGCTTTGTATGAGAGCTGCCATTTGAGGAACTTTACATTTTCTAGTGAACAGGACCAGTTCAGTATTGTGGGGGTTGACCCCCATACCACAACTTCTAGGTGCTTCCCTGAGAACTGCAATAGCAACATCATCCGAGTAGACAATCAAGTTCCATGTCTCTGCTTCCAGGATGAGTAAAAGCTCGTTTATCACTATGTTCCAAGGAAGAGGGGATAGGCATAGAGCTTTGCACAATCACTCTGCTGACATGTCGAAGCACCACCCAGTGTTGTTTGTGTTGATAATACGGCTATTTAGTAGCAATCAACAATCCGGTCGACTTTCGGTCGTGGTAGCGCTTTAATGATCGCCCCCGAATTAACGTTGTTAACGGCACCTTCAATGTCTAGGAATGCAACCATAGTATACTCCTTGCAGCCACAACGACTTTTCGATAATGCGTACCTACTAACGTGCGTAGAGCTGTTTCTACCAATTTTCCCTTGCAGTACGCATGTTGGGAAGCGGATAGCAGATTTACATCAATGCTACTGTGGAGATGCATGTCAATCAATCTTTCCGAGGTATTCAGAAAGAATGATGATAAGCTGATCGGTCCAGGGCTTTCGGATTGACGTGAAAGCTTTTTTTCAGATTTGGGTATGAATACTACATACACTTCCATCCAAACCTACGGAATGTAAATCAACTCGATGCCTCCCATATGGATAGCTTCCATCCATGGTATGATGAGATCCAAAGAGTGCTGTAGCTCAGCTGGCACAATGCGATCAGTTCGCTCGGACTTAAAGCGTTTGAAGCTGTGTACTGGCCATAGTAAGAGAGCCCATGTTCTGTTAAAAATCAGAACAGAAACAGAGGGTTGGTAAGCTAGCTACAAAAAAAAAATTATTTCTCTCATCACTTTCAGGAAACCCTTTCCCACAAAGTTTGTAACATCAACCCATGCTCAAGAACATCTCCACAGCAACGTCAACTGTATACCAACAACAATTCTTTGTAAGATGATTAATGTCTTATGGTCCAATTCTACGAGAGGAGATAATTGTAAATTTGTACCAATAATACACTTACGACGTACAAGTACAATGTACTACACACCAGCCTGCCAGCATTGCCACCCTTGCCATACACTCACAATGAGATCACCCAGGGTGGTGGCAGGCGTGTGAATTGTTTCAATTTTATCTCAAACCCTCTAGATACGTATCTCTAACATTTATAGTGCGGTGGCATACAGCACAAGTTGTAATTCGGTATTTAAGGGTGTCTGAGCAAAACAAACACACGCTCAGGCCGGCAGCCATCGAGGGGTTGCTGAGCATCTCCAGGGATGTTGCGGGCACACGTTTAGCAAGTGTGTTAAGGTTATTGGATTGCAAGTGAAATCTTCTGGTAACAATTGAAATGCGTAAATATTGAGAGAAGGGTGTAAATTGTTGTTTGTACTTGCTAAATGATGGTCAAATGATGAGAAGAGGTCTATTGTTGGCTTGGGGACTTCTGTTGTTGTTATTTATTCAAAAGGTTATCTAATGGAAGAGGTTGTTTTTTTTTTGCTGTTGATTACTTTTTAGATCGTATGGAAAGCATTTTTATGTAAAATTATTGGTGTGACATTGTCTTGTTAACAATGGACAATTTTATTCGAAACAAATGGAAAAGTTTTACTTGCCATTTGCGTTTGACTTCTGCTTCGTTTAGATGAGACGAGTCCATAGGGCCGAAAAAGAGCGGATTCAATATCGAAAAAACGTCGTTCTGTTCTGGTGCCAAATACAAATTTATTTTAAAAAATGTAATTATGTGAACAAAATTGCAGTTTTTACTTGTATTTATTAGTACGAGAAAACATTCTCATTAATTATGGAACACAAGGTTGTTCAAGTGGGTGCCTTGGCCGGATTCGCAGTAGCGCATTCTGTCACTCCAATTTTCCAAGACTTTGTTGATGGTTTCGGGTTGTAGCCCACGGATTGCTTGGATGATATTGTGCTTGAATCGTTTTCCGATTGTTGGCATTACATTTATCCTTCTCGGTTTTATACAAAAAAAAAGTCCAAAGGGTTCAAATCGCAACTCCAAGGCGGCCAATTGACATCGCTTAGACGGCTGGTAACACGATTTGGGAATTCGGTGCACAAAAAACCATTTGTGGCATAGGCTTTGTGACATCGCGCAGCATCCTGCATAAACCAGAAGTCGTTCAAATTCGTGTCCTCAATTTCAGTCGAAAAAATGTCGGTAAACATGGCTCTGTAAGTCGATACCCACCATATGCAAATCGTTGATAGAGACGTAGTTCCATCCTAATTTTCAAAGTAAAATAATCCAACGATGCCATCACTCCACAATCCGCCCCAAACATAGAAGATTTTTCGAAGCGTTTTTTCTCTCAAAACAACACAGCATTTCTTCATCCGATACAGCGCAGAAGAGCAGAACTGGGACGATCAGGGTCTCCTTAGTTCGAGTGAGTGCTTTAGTACTGAATTGCCTTCTTAGCCCGAAGAAACAGCGGTTGGCAAGAGTAGACAAAGTCTCGTAATACCTCAAAGTTCTATCTGTCAATGGTATTGTTCTGTCCAATTCGTCTCGATGCTGTGTGACCATTCGTGTTGACAGCATATATCGGGTGATCCATTTCGAGGTTCCCTACTTTTTTAAAGAAAAAAACACAGAAAATTCAAGTTTAATGGAGAATGTCATTTGAAAGAACATTCTTTGGCATTTATTTTTTGAAGATTATGTCTATCAAATGTTGGCCGTTGCTACGTCGCGGATGGTTCATCCGTTGAGTCCAATTTTCGATCACTCGTTCGAGCTTTTCGACTGGTAACTGGCGAATGACACGCGTGATGTTTTCCTCCAAGGCCTGAATCGACGCGGGTTTGTCGGCATAAGCTTTTGGCTTTACATATCCCCACAGGAAAAAGTCTAACGGTGTGATATCACACGATCTTGGTGGCCAATCGACCGGCCCAAAACGTGAAATGTTCTCTCAATAAGTCCATTGATTGATGCGATGTGTGGGAAGTGGCGCCGTCTTGCTGAAACCAAATGTCGCCGAGATCACGAGCTTCAATTTCAGGCATCAAATAGTCGGTTATCATGGCACGATGGTCGCCATTGACGGTTACGTTCGCACCGGCATAATTTTTAAAGAAATATGGACCGATGATTCCACCGGCCCACAAACCACACCAAACCGTTGTTTTTTCTGGATGAAGTGGCAGTTCTTCAATCTCTTCAGGTTGCTCTTCGTCCCAAATGCGGCAATTTTGTTTGTTTACATACCCATTGAGCCAGAAATGGGCCTCATCGCTAAACAAATTTGCCTCGAAAACGTCGGATCTTCTTGGAACTTTTCAAGAGCCCATAGAGCGAAGCGATGTCGCTTGGAAGGTCGAGCGGCTTCAGTTGTTGCACAAGCTGTATTTGTACGCTTTCAATTTAAGATCTTGACGTTAAATGCGCAAGTCCGAGTTGCTGGGAACGGCGCCGAATCGACTCT